>OZ014524.1:156093202-156813202 GCA_963966055.1 Lathyrus aphaca
CATGAAGAAATTCAATGGGGAAGGCATCTGATCAATTGATGACTTCTTGAGCAAGTCAGTGCAAAATCAGGGCATCTGAGGCCCCCAATCATCCAACCAAAGGGTCTTCTCCTTTATTTTGTGTGTATATGATCTTTATTTGGTCTTAGAAGAAGTTAAAAGTTCACAAAATTGAAGAATTTCAAGCCATTTGCAAAGTTGCCATTTTTGGAAAGTGACTTGTAATGCAAACTTGTCATTTTGGGAAAGTTTTTCAACCTCCTCTTTTTGATTCAAAAAGGCTTCAAATGAAAAATTCTTGGTCATGAAAGTTGTAGATTGGATCCTTCCCTTTTCAAAAAGTACAAGAACTTGACCTAATTCATTGTGTAACTCAAGTTATGGCTTGTCAAAGTTGGGAAAAATCACAAAATTTCACTTATGCACCAAAGAGGGAAGTTTGCAAAAACACTTGCCAAAGCATTTTGTGACCTCAATTTGATTTCTAACCATTGCACAAACATCACACATGACCTATAATTCAGAGTTGCCCAAAGAAATTCCAAGTTTCATGCCTTGAACTTTACAAAATCCAAAAGGGGCCAAAACTTCATGAATTTGCAAAATGGATCAAAACCTCTCACACTCTTGCTGAATCACCACAAAACCTTTTCCATGGTTATCCTTGATCCAAGCTGACTCGAGCCATGCCTTGAAACAGCCACTGAACCAGCCCATACCTCAAGTACACCAACTTTTGACATTTTGGCAACTTGCCCATACCAATCAACATAGGCCAGCACCCACCCTCTGACCTATCCCAACATGATATGTGTACCAAAAGCAAGCCATTTCATAAGAGAACACAGGCTGAAACCTCCAAGAACACAGCATACACAAAATCCCCCAAATTTGCAAAAGCTTTCGAAACTCACAACTCAGCCATCAAACCTCAAAACAAATTCCATAGAACAACTCCATAATCATCATTGATCATTTCCCACCCTTCATTTTGCCCTAAAACACTCAGAATCAAAAACACGATTTCAACATTTCATGAACTGAACTTCTGCCAACTTCCTTTTGAGGCCATTTAAGCTTCAACCAAGCATCACAAGCTCTTGAGGGGAATCATTGGAGTGGATTTGAGGCAAAGAACTGGCCAGAAAGCTCCTGTTTCGAAAGCTCAACTTCAGGTAGCCTTGGCATTCATTTTTTCAGAACTCTCATTTTATGTTATAGAATGATTCTATGTGTTCCCCTGATTGCCATGATATGTTTGGTTTTGAAAATAGTTGAGAAATAAGCATTTCATAAGCTTCTGAAATTTCTGAGTTGTCTTCCGTTTTGCTTTGATTCGTGCTTTTGATGATGAATAAATGAATTTTGATGGTTGATTCTTGTTGGGGTTGAGGAGAGGATCATTTCTGGAGAGTTTTAGGGCTTGGGGATGCGTATTGAGTGAGATAGCTTGAGAGGCTAGCCGGAGAAGATGACCGGAACACTGTTCCGGTCACCTGAAAATGTTTAGGGTTCAGATTAAGGCTTAGTGACATAATTAACGTAGTTTGAATGTGGGTCGTCCATTTGCGCGCGCTGGTCAATTCCCTCCCCTTTTTATTTGAATCTGGGCCACTGGATCAGCATACTTCCATTTTAATTCATTTAATTTTCATTTTAATTACATTTCTTTCTACATTTTATTAAAAATAGCAAAACACTTCTAAAAAATTTTATTTTTTGCATCATGACTTAAAATATTTTTCTCATTCTGAAAATAATTTTTATTTTATTTTTTGCATAAAATTCGTATTTTTAAAATATTAAAATTTTTATTTTAATTAATTAATGATAATTAATTAATTAAAATAGCATTTAAGTTTCTAAAAATCACCAAAAAAATCACATTGCATCTTGATACATTTAGAAACATTATCAAACCCTTCACACAAATTTCTTTTTGGTTCTTGACCTATTTTGACATTTTTCTTTGGATTTAGGGTTCTTAAAAGTCAATATTTTTACTCTAACTTAGAAAAATCCTTTCTGCCTAACCATGAAGGGTTTGATGTTGGTTCTTTTTGCATTGAATTCTTCATATCATGTAGTTTCTAGGATAAAATGGGCATGAATTTATCTTTCCTTTTTATTTTGTGTTTGTTTTTTTTCCTTTTGAGGCATCCTAAAACCCTAGCCAACTTGAGAAAATCATAACTTCCATTAGGTTAAGATTTAGGTCTCCTCCTTTGGGCAGTGAACTTGTATAGGTTTAGGGTACCTTTGATTCCATTTTCAATTTTTTATCATGTCATTTACTTCTAATTTTGAATTTTGTATTGCATGTTATGTATAAACCCTAATTTTTGCCTTCATTTGCATCCATCTTCCATATGCTTGCATACATTCATTTTCCATGACATTTTGTGCATCCACATGACATACAAGACATCTTAGGACACATTAGAATCATGTTTGATCATTGCATCATCCATTTGCCATGCTTTTGCTTTCATTGCATCTCATAAGTTTTATGAACTTTCATGCTTCCTTTCATGTCTCATTTGCATCTTCATTACTTGTATGGTCATCCACATCTCATGACAACCATTTGTACCGTCTCTTAGCATCATTTACATCTTGATATGATTCTGGTTTTGGTTTGCATCCTTGCATCTCATCTCATTTGCATTTCATTTCATTTTCTTTTGCTAACTTTTCAGGTGGTAAGTCATTGAGAAGTGAATTTGCCTTCACTTCTCATAATCTCTTCTCATCTCTCTTATGCATTCATTGCTGCATTTTATTTGTGGATTAGAGTGAGCTTGCTCATTCATGCTCCTTCTCCTCCTTCTTTATTCAAGCAACTTATCTTCTTAAGTGAAGTAAGTTGCCTTGCTTCTTTCTGCTTCTTTTCCTTCCATCCTGCTTCTTCCTTGGTGGCTTTTCTCTTGAAGATCTTTTGCAAGCCTCATAAACCCTAGGAAAATCCAAGTATGATCATAATTAGGTTTTGATTAGTCCCCCCATTAGTTTTACCTTTGTGTCATCTTTGAGTCTTCTCTTCTCATCTCTTAATCAAGGACTAAACCTTAAAGGTTTTAAGGCTTTGTGATTAGGGTTATGCCTGCATCCTTCTATTAGGATGGAGTGTATAACTTTAATCCTAAGTGTTAAACCCTTAATGTGTTTAAATACTTTAATCAATCCATCTAATAATCACTAAGACATCAAACTTGTAACTTGGGTCTTGCATTAGGGTTCTAATTCTTCCTTAACTGGTTAAGAAGGACTAACCCTAGTGTTAATGGACAAGTCCCCCTCAAGTTGTCTTACAAACCATAAAATTCACTTCTTAACCTTACCATTAATTAAAATCCACTTTAATAAAGGTCTTGTTATGTCATGAGGTTAATCCTTAATCATGGATTAAGTTGAGGAGCCTTCTTCAGCTTAAATGTTCTCATCTATCATCCTTCTATTAGGATGGTGTAATGGATCCATTAAATCCTTGATTGTGGCTTAAACTCATTACTCAACACTAAACAAAAACAACAAAAAATATCTAAATAAATGCAAGTAGGTTAATGATCTTAATCCTGCATCATGGTGAGATTAAGTGTGAGGTGTTTACTTCACACTTAAGGTATTCTCATTACCCCTAATCAGAGGGAGAATGTGATGAGTTTACTAACCCTTGGTTTAGGCTTAAGCTCATTTTCCTATGACAAACTACAAAAGGCAATAAAAGACTGAAAACACCAAAAACAAACAATAATCGTCTCCTCCGGGGTTCTTTTCTCATCACACTCACTCACAAACGAGAACTCGCTTCTTCCGTCTAATGCAAGACAGTTTGCACCTGAGCCAGACAGGTCATACACTTGAGCATAGACAAGTAAGCAGTTCACAAGTCAATTCATCTTTCAGTCTCTTTGAGTCGAACTACGGTGTTCTGACTTCCTCATTGCACGAGAGGATATGTAGGCATAACTTAACAGTTATCGAACAAAAGTCTCTGTATATCCCCCCTCTTCCAGTATTATCCTTTAAGCCTCATAGTCTTGAGCTTCTTATTCCTTCTCTGCACTGACACTTCTTTATCTCACTTCACATTTCTTTTACACTGACACTTACATTCTTTTCCAGCTTTTGCACATAAAATAGCACTAATGCTACCCCTTTAAACACCAACTTTCAAGCGTGGATCCCGTCGAGTACGACGGACAATCTGGGTGCTAATACCTTCCCAACTTGTAACCAACCCTCTTTCTCAGTTTCTCTGGTTCGCGACCGTCTTATCCATGTCTTTCTAGGTTTATGCAGCATTACCTTTCCTTCGGGATAAAAATGCCTAGCTGGCGACTCTTTTCTTTCCAGTTCACTCTTGTGTGTTCTCTCTTTCGCCGACCGTTCGCATATGTACCCTATTTGACCAAGTGTCATTTGGTGGGAGCGACAGTTAGGAATCATGTTAAAGCAAACACGCAACGGTCTTTAATGTGTATGTCCATAATGATAATGATATATTATTATAATTTAACATTTTGATATGATCACGTCCATGAGAGTACATTCTACTTTTCAACAACACCATTTTGTTGTAATGTGTCAGGCATAATACATTTTTCACATTTACCACGAATTTTTGAGAAACTTTAGAAATGAACATATATATGGTCATTTCTAATCCAGTTCAAAGACAACATGTTGGACCCTTCCTATGTCTCTAAGAAAGATTTCTCTTCAGCATTGTCCTCCGTAATGGCTGCAAGTTTCTCATTCATTATCAATGTCACAAGTCTAAGTCCATAACATCATACTAACCACAAATATTTAAAACATGCTCATACTTTAATGTTTTGATTAACTTTTATGGATTTAAACTAATCATCTTTAAATATGTATCAAAGTTCACCTTTGGGTAAAACTTAAATACATTTCAATAAATTATAATGTTGCTAAATAAACATAATTTAATGGACAGAAAAATCACTTAAAACATGCATGTCGTCAATCTTTGGATATACAAACAACAAATATGTCAACAAATATCTTAATTTTATTAATTATAAATCATGATCCATCTTTGGATGATCTCTATATACCTTATAATACTAAATATTATTGAACAAATACATTATTTAGGTAGCATCCGACATCCGAATCAAATTAGTTATATGTATTGCTAAAATGATACGAGTATATCTTTCACCTATCTAAAATGATACCACTATGTTATCATCACACAATTTCATCTATATGTATTGCTATACGTTATATATAATTCATTGTTATTTAACGTACAGTATTAATAAATATATTCACATAACCAAAAATAAGAATAGCCATAACATATTAAAAATGAAATCTTTACCACGCTGTACATCATTTTTTCTTCCTACATTAATTCACATATAAGTTTTATTTTAAAATATGAATTACTTTATGTGAATTATATCAATTGAAACTGGTTTCTTTTTACTACTAAAGGTATAATGTATTTCCCTTTTAAAATTAAACCAATAATAGTGTCATATTGATACAACATATACAAATTTATTTCTACTTTAATTTTAATACTTAGTAAGTATTATTAACAACAATATGTATTAATAAGATTCATATTTCAATTAATTCAAAATAATATCATATCATCTCATCATTATTCAAAAATATCAAAAAATCATCATATCTAACAATGCTATGATATCAACGGTTAGAAAAATGTAATATTTAACATCTTGATATCATGATTTTTACGGTGCTCTAATTTTTATTAAAAATAATATGTTGTATTCTGCATATTATTTTTGAGTAATTGATATTAATAATTATGAATTTAATGTGTTTATAATTTTTTGAATAATTAATTGATAGAAAAATATTTATTTGGTGGAAAGTTATTAACAAATCAAGTGATTCAAAACCGATGTGTTTTATAAATAGTAATCAAATAAAAACAATTCATAACAAGACAAACAAAGATAAAAAAAAAAATTTAATAAATGACAAAAATAATTTTTAAGGGGATGTAGTTTGGAATCATTTTAAAATAAAAATAAAATCATGTATGGTTGAGTTTGATATATATGAATCACAATTCACATATTAAAATTTTGATTCAGATCAAATTAAAGAATTTGATTTAAATTGAGTTTTGAATATTAATATTTAAATTAAAATTGTTAAAATAATGCTATTTGTATTTTATATTTTATTATAAAGATACAATTAACTGATAAAATTTATTCAAATTATAACAATATAATAAAATAAACACCACAGAATGACAATGATTGATGATATGGTTGTTTTTGACGAAGTCCGTGTGATAATTTTGACGAAGTTTTTTTTCTAGTTTGAAAAGTGGAGGTCCCTTGTAAAATTAAAGTTTTTGGGTGGCGGTGTTTTCTTCATAGATTTCCTACTAAGGATGCTATTCTTATTAGGGATATGTTTTTTCTAAAGAAAATTTGAAGTGTGCCTTTTGCCGGAGTTTTTTTGAATCTTTAGGGTGTATTTGTTTCAAGGTTTAAAAAAATATTCCTGAGAATATGGTTACGGGAATAGTATATTCTCATGTTTGATTCAATTTTTATAAAATAATTCTAAAGTAGTTTTTATTCCAAGGAATCTTATTTAAACATGATTTTTTTTTTATTCCAAAGTTTAAAGGGTGGAAATATAACTTTTTCATGGAAATAAATTTAACTAATTATAACTTTCCACTATCATTCACATTTACTATTATTTTTATAATATTAAATTAAATAAATTTCATAATTATTCCTAGGAGTCTAAATTTTTACCAAACATTTAAGTTGGAATGATATTCCCAAGAATAATAATCCTAGGAATATGATTTCATGAAATATAATTTTAATCCTTGAAACAAACACACCCATCATATTTTATTAAATTGCTAATAGTAAAGTTGGTTTGGATAGAAGTGGCGGTTTGGGTTAATTTTGTGGATTTTGATGCTAGAACTATTAAGGAAAGTTACTTGAAGTGGTCTTTGTTTTGCAGGAATCGTAGAGTGAAGAAGGGCAAGGAAGGTTATTTTTGGTTGACAACCGTTTGGTACTTGTGGATAGGGGTGGAAATAGGTTAGGCTTTATAAGGTCTGAGTCTAGCCTACGATAAACTTAAAAGGCCTGAGACTGACCTATGGCCTACTATAGGCTCACTTTTTTGACATGACCTGGTCTTTTTAAAAGTCTGACCTGGTCTGAAAGACTATTTACAAGTCTTTTTCTTATTAAGGTTCTCAATTATTACATATTACTGCAGAATCTTTATAGGTTGGCCTATATATGCATATATAAACCGACTTATTTATCATTTGTTCTAATATATATGCATACATAAGTCAACATATGTATTCTTCTTTCTAATAATTATATACATGCATATATAGGACAACCTATATGTATATATATTATATAGGTCAGCCTATAAGGCTTCATAGGTTTTTTTAATAGTTTAAGTCTGCCTTATTTAATTAAATAAACTTTTAAAAAAAACCTAAGTCTGACCTTTTTATTAAAAAAGCCTGGTCTGATCTGGCCTTAAGTAAACTAGGTCATAGGTCCCTATAGACCGATCTGACATATTCTCACCCCTACTTGTGGCCTAAGAAAAACAATATTATTTTTTAGAAATGATACATGGAATATTATAGATATTGTGTGAAATATTAAGATAATCTAAATCTTTTCTTATAAATTTTAAAAACAATCGATTGATGGAAAAATATTTTATTTTATTGAAATTTATTAAGAATATCAAGTGATTCCTAACCGATATATTTAAAAATAGTAAGCGAGTTACACATTAATAAATAAAAAAGTTACTAAATATAAATATAATTAAATTTGCACATGATTTGTTGTCAATTACATCATGTTATGAATATTTTGAAATTTGTATAAATAAGTACACAAAACAGTGGATAACAAATTAAATTATTATGGAATATTTTTCGAAGATGATTTTGAAGTTTCTTGTGTTGGTATTTGCTTTTACGACTACTATTGTTGGAGGTGCATCGAACATAGTCACTCCAAATGACAAATGCTTGCCATGCATTGAAGAAAAATATTGTTGTCCCATTGTTCCTCCTCCCCCTCCTCCTAATAATCCTAAAAGTGCTACAAAGTCTTAATTCTCTAAATCTTTTATGTAATAATCTATTTCGGATGGAGATAAATCCATTTATATGAAATAAAAAAAGAATATGTATTATTATTTCCTTGTGTTTTTGGAGTTCAGTGAAATAAGGAATTAATGTTTTGTATTTTGCCTAATTATATGATGTTATATAAAAAAATCATGAATAATGAATTAAATTATAAATAGGATCAATAATAGAAATTGGGATGGGGATTTGAATACAAAATTTTACCATGTCATGTTAAAATCTGGAATTCGGAGAAATGTTATTTTGGCTATTAGAGTATGATCAATTTTGATGGAAGATGTCCAATCCATCAAGAAAGCAACCACTGGTCACTTCCTTGACAGGTATTCTGAGAAGTCTAATTTGGTTTCATCTGTAGATCGGCAAAATCTAGCTAAACTTTCTAGTTTAGATTGCTTAAACTTGAAAGCGGAGTTTTCGTTGGAGAAAGTCTAGAAGGTGGTATTTGATTGTGACGGAGACAAAAGTCTGGAACCAGACGAATTTAATCTCCTCTTTATCAATCGTTATTAGAATGTGGTAAACTTGGATATTTTCAATTGCATTAACGATTTTCACAAGTCTGTTGTTCTATCGAAGGCTATGTCATTTTCATTTATTGCTTTAATCCCTAAAGTGGAAAATCCTCAGGATATGGATATGGAAGATTTCCGGCCCGGTTGTCTTATTGTAAATTTTATTCATCTGGCGCATTTTATCGCAATATCATTAATCAGTCATCTTTGCATTTTGGTCCGATTTTCATCATAATAATGTATTTAGTTTCGTTTTGATGTATTTTCGTTTATTTTAGATTTTAATTTCAATTTTTAAAAAAATGTTGTCTCATTTTATAGTTTAATTGTTATTTTTTAGTTAAATATTTATCTTAAACTATTTAGAATTAATTAGTTCGATTTCCACATTAGTTTTAATTTAATTATTATTTAGTTAATTTTAGTTAGACATTTTAATTAATTAGTTTTGTTTTAAAAATATATTCTTTTTGTTTCTATTTAGTCTTAAAGGTTTTATTTATTTATTTAATTTTAATTTAATTTCGTTCAACTTTTAGTAAGATTTTATTAGATATGTTATTTTAGATTAATTATTTCAAATTTAGTTTAATAATTTTATTTTTTTGTTATTGTTACTAGTAGTATGTTTAACCATTATTTTCGTTTAGTCTATTCATTTTAAATGGTTCATTTTCAATTGTTTAGTTACTACACTTTTTCATACAAGTCAATATTTTGCACTTTCCTGCTGTCAAACAAAACTGATCAAAAGAGACCTTATACCAAAAATGAATAAAATCAAAATTTGTCTATTGCTTCTATCAAACAAGCTCAAACTCTTCACCAAAACAGAAATTCTTCACTTTTTTCCAATATTGACCAACAGCTACCTGCACCATTGACCAAGCAAATACTACAGCCTGTAGCAATTTGACAATTCACCAAATTAGCAAAAAGAAACCTGCATCAATAAAAGTTATTAAAACCAGAGAAAAACAGATTGATTAAATTTTTTTAGCTGAGATGTTTAAAGGGGGAAAAAATCTATACAAAGGGGGAGGAGATTCACAGAAAAGGGGAAGAGAATTTGAGAGAGAGAAAAAAAGAACAAAATTTGAGAGGGAGGAAAGAACAGAATTGTTAAGGGGAGAAGACTAAACCAGGGGCGACTTCCCATACACCAACACCCTTTCCCTCGCCATTAACCTTCAAATCTCACAAACATGAAATCCACGAACTCAGAAAAGATATATAGAAAACGTATAAACGCTAGAACACCAAAACTCACCATCACCCTCTTCCTCAAACACTTTACCTTCCGGACTTCAAAACCTCACAAAAACTTAACTGCCTCGGTCTCTCAAACTGTAACATCAAAAAGAAATTTTCGTTTCTCAGAACAAAAAAAAAACTATAAACAAAAAAATCAGAACCGCAACAACCCACCCTTACTTGTTGAACACCATCTTCACTTCCATACACCACCATCACCGCAAAACCCAGAAAACACAGAACGATTTTTTTTCACGAAAACAAAACAGATTGAGATTTGAGTGAGTTTTGAAACAGTCACAAACCCAGAAACCCAAACGCGTTTCCCAGATCCATTACAACCAAGCCATTTTCTTTCTTCATCAAAACCAAGAAAATCCAACGAACCACCTCCTTCAAACCGCGAGAAAACCAGACCAAAACCATCTTTGACCCACCCAAAATCGCATAGCCGGAAACACAAAATCATACCGCGACCGAGCTTTTTTTCCGGGTGAAAATCCCTTCGTGAACAGTGTAGCGCGGCGTGGTGATGTTAACGGAGACAAAGGCATCGCTGAGACAGAGAACATTCACAATGCTTTGATTTATTTCCTCGTGGTGGAAACTAAGTGTGATTGGCCGACGATTTGATGAGGAGCGGGAGTTCTATAGTGCAAATTGTTTGAGTTGAAATAAGAAAGGTACAGGGAACGGTGATTTCGTTTGAGGCGAGTCTCACGTGTTTGCCTCACTGAGTTTTATTTTTTTCTTTTTTCTACTCTGTTTAATAAAACTCTTATGGATGAATTTATTGGTTTTCAAAACCCTTATTACCTTATTAAAAGACCCATCATGTTGTTGTTGCTGGAAACTGGGCTCAGCCCATTGAATCTTGTTATACACCGATTCATCGGTCTAACACCCCATTCTCTTATTTACTTACTTTACTTTTTTTAATCTATTTATTTTTAATTTGTTTGTGCTGTTTTATTAATCTAATTTTCCCTTTTCTAATCTTTATTACAATTTTATTATTACATTATCATGTTTAAAAAAAACATTTAGTGAGTCATTTTAGTTCTTATTTATTTATTTATAATTTTACTTCGGGCTGATGATATGACAAAAGGCCATGATAAATCGTTTCCGATAAATCATGACCAATATGAGGCCATTCATTTTTTTATTCATTTCATAAGTTTAATTTAATGGTTATCTCAATAAGTCTATTTAATTTATTTATTTTTATTTTTACATTTTTGTACAATACTAAGTTCTAACGGTTCCAATTAATTCATACACTGCACACACGCTTTCTCTTAGGCAAATTACAACGAGACCCTTTATTTAATCGCAATCCCTTGTAAATTATCATGTATCCCTCTCCCGTTTATTTTGTATGCAATTTATCTTTTCGCATTTATTTTATCATTTTCGTATTGCTATGAACACCCATAGGAAATAGAAATCGATTTGCATAATCATTTAAAACAATTCATACGCCTACATTTTGCAAACACGTAAGTCGGTCACCCATGTGATCGCCATCTGCACGACTTTATGTGTCATAAATTAATTAACGAGGAACTGAACTTCAGAATCTAACATTCCGCGGGTCTTTAATGAACCACACTTGGGTTAGCCCCACGCGTAGTGTTTCATTTACTCCTTCTTTATTAAAAACACTAAACCCTAAAACATCAAATTTATCACATATCAAATAACGGAGGAACTGGATTCTGGAGTCTAGCATTCCACATAATTCTTGAATTAAATCACTCTTGGGCTAGCCCCACGCAACGTGGTTTATTCGCCCTCTCGTTCCTAAAATATCGGAAATCCTTCAATTAATTATATGAAAGAACTGAACTCAGGAATCTAGCATTCCTCGGGTTCTTGAATTGAATTACTCTTGAGGCTAGCCTTCGGGTTGTAATTCATTCACTCTTTCGTATTCAAAACACTTAACAACTCGAAGACGAGACATGATTCATCTCCATAGGAAGATATTCCTTTTATTCCCACAAACACAAACAAATCAATTTTATCAAACATTTTCTATCAAGGAAGAATGTGGCATTACTTGTCGATCCTCGTATCCAAGTTTAAAGCTTCTTCCGATTTTATTTCTCAAAGAAAGAATGTGGCATTGATTGTCGATCCTCGTATCCAAGTTTAAAGCTTCTTTCGATTTCTCTTCCTCAAATGTTGATGGTAAAATAGGTGAGATATCTCCCTTAAAGATGACGACTTGTCTTTTTCTTTAAAATACAACTTAAAACTTACCAACCAATACAAATCATTTTTATAATTAATCAGCGAAGGAACTGAATTCTGGAGTCTAACACTCCACATAATTCTTGAATGCAATCACTCATGGGCTAGCCCCACGTGTTGTGTTTCATTCGCCCTCTCGTTTAAAACACCTTAACAAAGGTCAAACATTTTCTCTAAACGAACATTGTTTGAATCTTTCTATCTCACAAACAAGCTAGCGCTTCAGCCTCCACCGCGAGTAAAAGCCAACGCTTAGCAGTTAGAAGCATTTCAAACAATTGTTCATTAAAAAACACAAACCGTAGTTGCACGAACTACGAAGCTCTGACTTTCCCATTGCACAAGGGAATACGTAGGCACGGGGATTTTAATCCTTCGCGAGCACAATAATAAAAAAAATCTAATATTTTCTCCATAACAAATAATAACATCTTTAAACAAACATTTCAGCAATACTTAATCATTAAAAGAAGACAATAATACAAACTAACATTTAAGCGCAAATTAAACTAAGAGGTTCCCGTTGAGTATGACGGACGTGAGGGGTGCTTAACACCTTCCCTTTTGAGTAACTGACTCCCAAACTTAGATTAGTGGTTTCGTTAACCATTTCTTATCCCATTTAGGTTGTATCTATATCTCCCTTTTCTTTAGTTAGAATAAATAGAATTAGGTGACGACTCTGTTGTTGTTTTAGGATCGTATTTTTCGAGGTACGACAATTATAGGTAAGATTATCTCTCCTTCTCAAATGAAATTCATCCCAGGTAGGCAACTCCTTGATGGAGTTCTCGTGGCGAATGAAATTTGTGATTTTGCGACTAGGAACAGAAGAAAGTGTTTCTTATTCAAAGCTGGTTTTTCCAAGGCATTTGACTGTGTTGGTTGGGATTTTTTTATTAACATCATGTTGGCTATGAGCTTTGGTAGTGATTGGATTAAGTGGATCAAAGGAACCGTTTTTCAAAGTTATTTGTCGGTTCTCGTTAACAGGAGTCCTTCATTTGGTTTCAAGGCTTCTAGAGGTCTCAGACAGGGCGATCCGCTATCACCTTTTCTCTTTGCTAAGGTGGTTGAAGGGTTGGCTTTCCGGGTTAATAAAGCGTCTAGTTTGGGGGTCTTGATCGATTTTAACATCAATGATTCGGTCAAATATAATCTATTACAATTTGCGGATGATACCATTCCCATTTGTGAATCTTCGTGGGCGAATTTGTGGGGTCTTAAGGCTATTCTACGGGGTTTCGAACTTATTTCCGGTTTGAGATTAAATGTGTCTAAGAGCTGCATTTTTGGGATTGGAGTGGAGGAATATTCCCTTGTAGAGTCTTCTCATTTTCTTGTTTGTTCTAGGAAATCTACTCCTTTCAAGTTTCTTGGTTTGTTGATTGGTGGCAACCATAGGTGGATTTCTTTTTGGAAGTCGGTTATCAAAAGAATCAAATCTCGTCTATCAAGTTGGAAAGGTATATTACTTTCAATTGGAGGGCGTATTACTCTTATTAACTCGGTTTTATCTAGTCTCCCCATCCATTTTCTATCGTTCTACAAGGCCCTAAGGAAGGTTATACATCTTATCATTAGCATTCAAAGAAGATTTCTTTGGTCGGGATTAGCGGATAAGAAGGACATGGTGCTAATCAGTTGGAAAATATGTTGCAAATCAAAAGCTCTAGGAGGTTTGGGAATTAGAGACATTGGTAAATTCAATCTAGCTCTTATATCTAAATGGTGTTGGAGAGCTTTATCGGATTCTAAGGCGGTTTGGAGATATCTTCTAGAGGCTAAGTACGGAAATTTATCCACCTGTCTTTTGTCTTGTACAACGAATATTGTAGTTAGAAAATAATCGTTATAGTGGCGGGATCTTCTTTCTGTTACCTTCAACACGGGTGATGGTTGTTTTGCGAATTCTGTTGCATTTCGGGTGGGTGATGGCAGTCAGATTCCCTTATGGAATGCTACCTTGTGCTTGGCTTATCCATTTTCGGTGACTTTCCCGGACATGTTCTTCGTTGCTGTTCGTAAATCTACATCAATTGCAAACTATTCCTCTTGCGTGAAATATGTCTGGTAGTGGCAGATTTTGGAGTCTGAATTTGAATTTTATCATCAACTTCATGGTGATTTGGATCAATTGCTGAATGTGGTGCAACCATGGAATTTTCGTGAAAACAAAGTTGATAGATTCGTTTGGCTGCTCGATGACGATGAATTGTTTACCGTCAAATTCTGCTATCATGGTCAAGTTGATGTTGAGGATGTTATGTAACACCCGTCTAAAACCCCACGAATTTTCACAAATAAAATAATTACATAAATGTAAAACTATTCCACGGATGTCACATCTTCATAAAAACAACATATAACCAATGACCCTGCTCCGTAACACATATTACATCATAACCAAACCATTAACAATATTGCAGCGAATACTTAGGTCTTAAACTATTTTATAAAATAAACTCAAATACCATTAGAGGTAATTCCAAAATCAAGTGGTTCAACATACTTCATAATTATCATCTCGTAATCCAAACTAAAACGAAAATCAGAAATCATAACGTAAACTCCAAAAATTCAAAAACACAAAAGGTTCTTAATCAAGCAACCCCAACCCTGGTGTTACGTATCATAACAAGACTCATTTTATTCTACGAAAATAAATAGACACACTCTGAAACAACTCCTAAGCTTCCTGCACTAATCTTGATCACCTGCAAGTTACCCACGTTCGAAGCAACATTTCAAAGCATAAAGGCTGAGTAATTATAATTATTATAAAAGGCATAATAAATAGATATAGTAGTGATCACGTTTAAATAACACCGACAATGCACACATATCCTTTCTATAAGGAACCACAACAACCAAATACTTCATTTTAAACAAATATCATATAAATGTCGCACACAATGAAATGCAACATCATTAGACTCATGCATACGGTACCGAAACGTCACTGATGACTTAATCATCGTTATCTCCAAAGATCTTCACCAATAAGATCGATTCCTGCTTGGAATCAGAGCAAATCACTGTAACACTCAAATATATCCCTACGAATTTATAATTAAAAATCAGAGTAATTAAAATACATTATTATTTTTTAGTGTCACAATATTCTTTCATTGCATTCCAATGTTAAATCAACATTTATAAATATTGCATAAAACCAAAATAAATAAAATTAAAAATATAAATATAAAGTTGGATTTAAAAATTTGTGCTTCTTATATCGTAAAACATATAACATTTAAAAAAACAAACATATAATATGATTAAATGGAGTCGGTCCAAATCGAATATACTTTTTATTATTTAGTATATTTGTCACGTTTTACAAAAGAGTACATAGATAAAAATTAATGTTATCACTTAAACCTTTATATTAATAATTATATAATTAGGTACTATTTTATAACTATGCAGTATAAAGCATTTAATTACTTTCTCTTACAGGCGAGTAATTACTATTAGTATAGTTTTTCTTTGTAAAGGTTTGCACTATCTAATTTTTGTAAAGGTTTGAACTGTTTAGTAAAGGTTTGAACTGTTTAATTTTGGTAAGTAGTATAGTTTTTTGTTTTTTTATTTTGTTTTTTATTTTGGTATATACTTTCTCTTACAGGCGAGTAATTTTGGTAAGTATTATAGAAATTTTTTGTGAGTATAAACATGACATTAAAATAAATTAAAACAATAAATCACTATAAATGTTCTTATTAAAATCCATTCATTAAATTGTTTATTATCTAATCAAATATTATTGATTAATTTTCGCTAAATATAAAAAAAATGAAAATTAAATAATATATCATTTTCCTAAATATAAAAATATTGGAATAAATATTAAATTTATTCCCGTATATTAAACTTATGGTCATACTAACCAGTGCCTCATGACACTGATTAAGAATTATAAATAAGAAAAATATATTATATTCAATTTGTTCAATGTACACAATATTTTTTAAAAAAGTTGATTATTTCTCTTTTCAATACATTGAATGCACATACATTTATGAAAAATATTTTTTTTAATCTATTAAATAATGTTCAACTTACTTCCTCTGTTCTAAAATAATAGTCTTTTAAGGTTAAAAAGTTATCCCAAAATAATAGTCTTTCTACGTTTTTAATGTAATATTAATTAGTTTTTACCAACTTTATCCTTAATAAATATTATTTACACTACTTTCAATGTATTACATCATATTATACTTTTATGAGAACCAATAGTAATTAAAGGCAGTTTTATAAAATTGTTACATTTAATAATTATTTCTTAATTTATGTGCAACAACCTTAAAAGACTATTATTTTGAGATGGAAGGAGTATCATTTTAATCTCTTAATGAATGCCCCGAGGTAGGGGTGGCAAAACGGGTCCGGCCCGTTGGGCATGCACGGTTTGCCCGCACTTTAGTGCGGGATGGGCCAAGGATTTAGGCACTCACCCTTTAAAGTGTCTGACCCGCCCCACCCCATTTTCGTCGCGGGCTTTTGCAAACATGCACATTTACTTAAAATTTGTATTTTTGGACTTAAAAAGTGCAATGCATGCGGACTTTTCCCGCCCCGCTCTCACTTTTTTGCGGGAGGATATAAGTTTAAGGCCTGCATCCTCAATTTTGACCGTTCGGCCCAACCTCGCCTCGTTTTTTTGCGGGCTTTTACGGGACGGACGGGCCCGTTTGTCACCCCTACCCTGAGAGGACTCGTTAGCATATCCCTAAACTTATTATCATTTATAAAAGTATTTGGATCATCAATACACTTTTCTTATATTTAAAAATAAAGTTCAATATAATAAGAAGGTAAATATCATATATTTTATTAATAATATAAATATTAAATTTTTATTAATATTATAAATAGTTTTATGTATAATTAAATTATACAGAAATGAAAAAGAACTATATTTATAGATACATAAAATATATAATAAATTAAGAATTAAATTGACTATATGTTAGAAGCAATTAAATTGACTATTTAATATTTTTAACGATAAAGATGATTATTTAATTTATGTTACAAATGAATTTATTAATATATTAAATAATATAGTTAATACAAAAATTATTCAATAATTATTCTTCAAAATGATGAAGATTATTAAAATAATATAGTTAATACAAAAATTATTTTTCGAATTTAATTAATAATTATTATTCTTATAAATGATCAAGAATGTAAATATTATATAATGATGAAGATGATTATTTAATAATTTTATCTAACGATTTTTTAAATTAACATATTATATTTAATTAGCTTTGAAATGAATTAATTAATTAGTTATGTCTTTGTTCTAGAAATAATTATTCAATAAAATATAATTGATAATACTATTATAGTTATATTTACAAAAATTATTATCATATATTTTCATATTATTTAATTTATAATGATATCCAATAAAATATAATTGCCATAATATTTCCATACCATTATAGTTCTATTTGACTATGTCACACAAAATAATAAAAGTATATAAAAATATAAGTAAATTAAAAAGACACAATTTAATGTCAAATATGTAGATTTACATAACTGACAATAAAAGTTTAATACCAATTGCAATATACATAAATTAACTTATGGGGATTATTGTTGTGGTTGTTTATTCATGTTTTTTTTTACAATTTTGATATTGGAGTATATTACCATTTTAATATAGAGCGATAGAACATTTTAACCTCTAAAACTGTGGATATATTGTTCTGGACTAAGCCTATAAGACAATGTGAGGCAGAAGCCCAATTAGTCGGGCAGAGCCCAAACCGTCGGGCATGACCCACGACTCACTAATCCAGACGTGGGGAGATAGCGTCTTCCCCACGTATGCCACGTCACCCAACTGTCCTCCATTATCTCTTGAAATATAGGGGGGTTGGACAAAGGGCAAGACCATGTGCTAGGTCTTACTTGCTCTTACGCATTCCTTGGCAGTTCTTCCTTGGGCTTAGCTGATCCAGCTCAAATAAGGACCTTGACCCAGCGCTGGGGGCACACTATAAATACTCTCTTTCACTAGAGGGTCAGGTATTCTGAAATTGTTATTCTCTTCTACCTCTTATGTACTTGCAATCTCACTTTGGCATCGGAGTGCCTTGCAGGTACGCTCCCCTTCAGTCCAACACCGTAATTGCTGCTCAACGTCTGAAAGGTTCCTTCTGATCAGGTCAGATCAGTGGCGCCGTCTGTGAGAATCTAGGTTTTCTTCATCTTCCACGACAGAAGATCAAAACTCCAATTCATCTTTCAACCATCCAACATGACCAGCGAACACGGCGACAACCATGCTCTCGATCTCGTCGACTACAACACCGGGGCGAATGACGACCATCATGTCATCCACGAATCCGACCCAAGAGACGGACATCCTGTCATCCCATCCCCCGAGCTCGAGAACAACGATGTTCCTGAACCTCAGCTCGCGGCCCCCTTTCAACCCATCTCAGTACCGGTTGAAGGGGACCCCACAATGATAGCTACGGTGAACGCGCTCAACCAGACCAACCTCATGCTTTTTCAATAGCAGGAGAAGATCATGGCATTAGAAACTGGACGTCATACCAACCCTTCTCGACATGGCCGCGGGTATCAACCTGAGAAACGCCAACCGGAGGAAACCAAGAAGCGAGGACGATCACCTCCTCGACGCGGGCGACGCTCCCCATCACCAAAGAAAAATAAGGCCAATGGGTGCTAAGTTTCACACTCCGTGCAAAATAAATGCAAGAACAAGATCTTGATGCAGAATTTTGGACCCAAAAGCACTTTTAGATCCCAAACCAGATCTGAATCACCAATTAAACCAGCAAAATGATGCAAAGAAGCTATGGATGGAGGTCTAGTTCCAAGATCTACACACCTCAATGCAAGGTTATATGATCTTTAAATAGGAACTTTGAGTGAATTGGAAAATTGGGAGAGAAAAGTGAGAGAATTGTGAGAGAGAAGAGTGAAAATTCAGAATGAGAATGAAAATTGTGAGAGGGAAGAGTGAAAATTCAGAATGAGAATGAAAATTGTGAGAGAGTTTTTTTTTCTGGTTTGGAGAGAAATGGATTAAATATGGTTTAGGTTTGGGGCCCAAAAATTAGGCTTGGGATCCAAAATTATGGTTTGGCAAAGAGATTTGGATTTTGCAATGGGATTAGGCTTGGATAAGTGCTCTAGATCCTTCTCTTTAATTTCCAATTAATTCAAAATGAATAAAAATCAGAAAATGGAAATTGGAACCAAATCACACATGCTGAATTTGCTGCTGGAAATTCAAAATTCATGGCCGTTAACCGGCTAACCAATTCGTTAACCGGTTAACGCCAGTGAATTTTGAATTTTCCCTCCTTTTGGTGGGAAACCTCAAGAATAACCCGACGTCAACCGTTTCGATCTGATTTTGATCCTCAATCTTTTTTAAGGCCTTGACCATGATGTCAAACCTGTAACATGCCCTGTGAGCTTTGAATTTCCCTGATGGTTGATCTTATGCCTTATGCTGGAACATGCAAGTGTTATGCTTCATTTTTCTATGCAATATGTTGAGGACATGACATGCTTATGATGAATATGATATGATGATGATGCTAAACAGGATAGGGCAAATTTGGGGTATTACAGCTGCCCCTATTCAAGCAACTGTTAATCTGAAAAGGACGGTAGCATGACTATCGACCGTTTAAGATGAACTGTGGTTGAATACCAAGAAGACCTGAAATTTGCGCTCTGCTGGAGAACGCAATCAATGGGACAATTGTACAGACTGCACAAAGCCCTATATGGACTTAAGCAAGATCCAAGAGCTTGGAACAAGAAGATAAATGGATTTCTAAAGGAAAAGGAATTTGTGAAGTGCAAAACTGAGCATAGAGTATATGTAAGAAGAAGCAATGGCGAATTGCTTGTACTATGTCTCTATGTTGATGATTTGTTGATAACATAAAGTTGCAAGAAGGAGATCAAATATTTCAAATGTGACTTGAGTGAGGTTTGAAATGTCAGACTTGGGAAATCTATCATATTTCCTTGGCATCGAATTCTACAAGAATGGTAGAGGTTTGATGATGCACCAAAGAAGATATGCATGTGAAATACTTAAGAGATTTGAAATACAAGATTGCAACCAGATTTCGACTCCAACTGAGCCCAGATTGCAACTGTCAAAAGATTCAAATTCAGATGATGTCGACCTAACCCAATATAGAAGACTTATTAGGTCACTTCAATACCTTTGTCACACAAGGCATGACTTAGCATACAATGGTGGTATGGTGAGTAAATTCATGCAAAGGCCAAAGGTATCACACTTAGCAGCGACAAAGAGGATACTAAGGTATCTGAAAGGAACTCTCGATTATGGAATTTTATTTCCTACAGGCAGTGAAGGAAAAGAATGCAAGATAGTGGGATACACTGACTCAAGTTGGTGTAGTGATGTTGAGGATCGAAAATCCACAACTGGATATGTGTTTATGTTAGGTGGTGCACCAGTTTCTTGGAGTTCAAGAAAGGAGTCCGTAATGACATTTTCATCATGCGAAGCAGAGTACATAAATGATTCTCTTTGTGCATGTCAAGCAACATGGATGGTGAATCTGATCAAAGAGATTACAACAAAGAGTCATGAAGCAATTACCATGAAGAGCGACAACATGTCAGCTATCAATCGGACGAAGAATCCGATAGCACATGGCAGAAGCAAGCACATCGAAATGAGGTTCTATTATCTTCGAGAGTAGGTAGCAAAAGGGAAGATGAATATGGAACACTGCAGAACTGAGAATCAGATTGTAGATATCATGAAGAAGGGAGTGCAGGTCGAAGTATTCAAGAAGTTAAGGTCTATGATGAATGTAGATAGCTTAGACACAATGAATTAGGTGGGGTGTTAATGTAATTCTTTGTGTCAAATTTGATTTAAATCTAAAATAAATAAATTTGATTTAGTTCCAAAATAGGTATTTTGGGTTCTTATAGTTTTTGGCTTTTAGTTTGGGGAGCAAGCTAACCTAAATCTATAATTAGGGAATAAACCTTATTTTGTAATCATTTCAAAAACATTGGAATTCACAGTTTTTGTAGTTGCAGAGTGAATAAGGAATATTTTCCGCAGAGTGAATAAGGAATATTTTCCACAGAGAGGTCTCTGCAGAATATTCATCTTCTTCTTTCTCTTTAAAACCCTAACTCTTTATCTTCTCAATTTTTCTTTTAATTTTTGCTGTGCAACAATCTTATTTATCAAGATTGATTGAAATTCTCCATAGATTTTGAGGGATTTCCAATAATTCAGTGTAATTGTTCCAATTATGTTAAGTCATCACTCCCTTTAAAAAAGGATAATATTAACTCGTGTCCTAAGATTACATGTTAAGAAACCCACTTATAAAAAACATTTACTGAATAAAATAATAAAAAATTAATTCTATATTTTTATTAAAATATACAATTATTACACACTCTAACCTCCTTTAAATCCTACATCAAGAGTTAGCTAAATTATAAATTATTTTTTGCATTACAAACTTTTAGCATATTGTACATAGATTTTTTTTCTGCATAATGAAATAAATAAAAGATATGATATCATATTGATTATATTTTTTCTCCAATTATGCCAAGGTCTCAAATCCACATGGATCATACACCATAACAATAAGTAGCATTTCATGAATGCGAACTAATTTCTATCTTAAGTAGTGAATAAACTTAAAAGTCCAAAAAAATTTAAGAAACATAAAAAATTAATAATCTAATAGCTATATGTATTCAAGACTTAAACAGAAGAATACAAAATACAAGTATGTAAAAATATTATTATATGGACTTTTTAGTTGATTAATAAGATTTGTGTGCAATGAAATGAGACATTCATGTGTTGTTTCATTGTTTTGTACAGGCAGATTTTGAACGGTCGTCCTTCACCCATTCTGATTTTGCAAATTGCAATTTAATCCGTCTGTCAAATTTTAAGGAAAAAAGAACGGTTGAGAATTGAAAAAAAAAAAAAACTTTATTATATTCTATAATGGACAAATATTTCTTGATACATTCACGTGACCCATTGCAATCTTCACTGTCCTTTCCCCAACCCCTTACTTTAATATCATATAACTTTTCCATGAAATTTCTATTTTTAATAATAGAGATTAATTAGTATATATTGTCATTGTAAAAAATTTACATCATCAATTCATCATCATCCATTTATATTATTTATTTGATAATTAAAATAAATATCAAATATTTTTTAACATCCAATATTTATGATTCATGATATTGTAAAATCTTTTTATACACAAAATATAATTAATTCATTCTTTTAATAACTGCATATAAATTTAGTCAAAATTTAGATTCACAAAAGTATAGTAATTGACAATTTTAGCTTTTTACCTAATGAATTAATAAATTTTAAACATTTTTTATATAGTCTTTTAATTATATTCTTAACTATTTATTATATTTCACATATTTTTTCTATAACAAATATTCAACGCATAAATGAAGAAACCACAAATAATTTTAAAAATAAGAAAAAAAATATGAATTTTTTTAAAACTAAAACTTGTAGAAATTTAATTATATTGTTAGGTTGTATTTAAACTTTGATACTTACAATTGTGTATAAAATATTTAAATGACTACAACTTCTTTTACAAATTTAAAAATCTTTTATCTTAATTAGAGGTTATGAATTTAAATTCGATGAAATAAATTTTACCGTTTGATCAACCCTAATTAGTTATTGTGTTTGAGCATAAATATAACTATTTGTTAAATAGAGTTTTTTAATTAAAAAAAAACTTGAAGAAAAAACATAAGTAGGAGCGGAATTGAGAGCCACACATTGATTTCTTTCTTTGTCTTTGCATTGCAGCAGAGCTTGTCTCTGAGACCAGACACCGTCAGTTCAGAACTCCAAAAGTCATATGGCGTCAATGGCTGCGATCGGCGTTCTCAAAGTGCCGCCATCCTCCTCCTCCTCCTCCTCCTCCTCCTCTTCTTCATCTTCTTCTTCATCCAAAGCCATTGCACGCAACCTCTCATTCACTTCATCACAGCTCTGTGGTGATAAGATTTTCACTGTTTCAGGAACAAGAAGAAGTTCTCGCAGAAACCCCTTCATTGTTTCTCCCAAGGCAGTTTCTGATTCCAAAAACTCTCAAACTTGTCTTGATCCAGATGCTAGCCGAGTGAGTTTACTTTTTTTTTTCTTTCTCTTTCTTTATTTGTTACTTTTACTATTGTTTACTATTGTTGGTTTCAGCATAGTGAGAGGCAGAGAAAAAAAATCAATCTTTTGTTTATTTTCTAGATGTTTTAGCAATGGGTATATGCTATACTTGAATTTGGTAGGATCAATTGTGAATTGAATGTAATGTTTCTTTCTTTGATGATAATGTTTTAGAGTGTTCTTGGCATTATACTTGGAGGTGGTGCTGGGACGCGTCTTTATCCATTGACAAAGAAGCGGGCGAAACCAGCTGTTCCTCTTGGAGCTAACTATAGATTGATTGATATCCCTGTTAGCAACTGCCTAAATAGCAACATATCAAAGATCTATGTCCTTACACAGTTCAATTCGGCGTCCTTGAATAGGCACTTGTCCCGTGCGTATGCAAGCAACTTGGGTGGCTACAAAAATGAAGGTTTCGTTGAGGTTCTTGCTGCGCAGCAGAGTCCTGAGAATCCAAATTGGTTTCAGGTAATAAAACATATCTTTCATACTTGATGGTCTTATTAGGATCCGCTACAAATAGTTGATATATCTGATTTGAATGTAACAGGGCACTGCAGATGCGGTGAGGCAATATTTATGGCTTTTTGAGGAGCACAATGTTTTGGAGTACTTGGTTTTGGCTGGTGACCATTTGTATCGAATGGATTATGAGAGGTTTATACAAGCACACAGGGAAAGTGATGCTGATATCACTGTTGCTGCATTGCCAATGGATGAAGCGCGTGCCACTGCTTTCGGTCTAATGAAAATTGATGAAGAGGGGCGTATAATTGAGTTTTCAGAGAAACCTAAAGGAGAACAGTTGAAAGCGATGAAGGTGAGCCTATAAAATATGCGTTTTTTTTAGTATAGAATTGGTTAAAATGTTCTGCTATGATATGACTTTTCTTTTCTCTCTTAGGTTGACACTACTATTTTGGGTCTCGATGACGAGAGAGCTAAGGAAATGCCTTATATTGCTAGCATGGGTATATATGTCGTAAGCAAACATGTGATGTTAGATCTGCTCCGCGACAAGTTTCCTGGTGCAAACGACTTTGGCAGTGAAGTTATTCCTGGTGCGACCGAGCTTGGAATGAGAGTAAGAATTCCTTCTACTTGTTCAATATGTAGTAAACATTTTTGTTTCTTGAGAATAATATCCTATTCCAGGTGCAAGCTTATTTATACGATGGATATTGGGAAGACATTGGTACAATTGAGGCTTTCTATAATGCAAATCTGGGAATCACCAAAAAGCCTGTGCCAGATTTTAGGTAACTTGATGTTGGCTTTTAATTTATTCATCCTACCGTCGACTTTATTTTAACCATAATAACAGCGTCATTGAGATTTTTCATGTTTGTTGGGACATCGATCGCAGTTTCTATGATCGGTCATCTCCAATCTACACTCAACCTCGATATTTGCCTCCATCTAAGATGCTTGATGCTGATATCACTGATAGTGTTATTGGTGAAGGATGTGTAATTAAGGCAAGCTTTTTCAGAACTTTCATATATTTCCTTGACACAAATTTGCACATTTCTTTGCAAAGATCTTAAGAATGAGACTTGTTAACTTAATATAAAATAACCATATTTTCAATATTTTGTTCCACAGAACTGCAAAATTCACCATTCTGTCGTTGGACTGCGATCTTGCATATCAGAAGGTGCAATCATCGAGGACACTTTGTTAATGGGAGCAGATTACTATGAGGTAACATTGCTAAATATCCATGGCAGAATTACGTGTATATGGATCAACTTTAGCATGACTAGATGTACTAACTTTGGTATTGGACTTGTGATTATTGTGCTGTAGACGGATGCTGATAGGAGGTTTTTGGCTGCTAAAGGCGGTGTTCCAATCGGTATTGGCAAGAATTCTCATATCAAAAGGGCAATCATTGACAAGAATGCTAGAATTGGTGACGATGTCAAGGTCATTCCTTATCTTGCCCCCACATGCATTCTTCATTATTGTGTTGCTTTCAAATCAATGTAATACATGTTTGTTTTTCTACTGGAAATCTTACATCTGGTTTCAACAGATCATTAACAGCGACAATGTGCAAGAAGCTGCAAGGGAAACGGAAGGTTATTTCATAAAAAGTGGTATTGTCACAGTAATCAAGGATGCGTTAATTCCAAGTGGAACTGTCATCTAAGAGCACTCTCTACTACTACTGTTGCCTCATGCTGCTGTGCAATGCAACACCCCATTTTCACCGTTAGAAGGTGGTAAAAGAGCAGCTCCGCTTCCCTGTTGGTTTTTTGGTGTAATGTTATATTTGTTTCTCGAGTATATAGAGTAGAGGACCCTTTCTGTAGCCGCGATGTAAATTTAATTTTATTCAGTCAAATAAATGCTTCTTTATGTTCTTTTGCAGTTTATCAAAGGGGTGGAATAATATCCACTAAAAACAATGAAAAGAAATACAATAAAAGCCAGACACTATAGCTTCTATTGATGCAATTGCTTATTCTATGTCTGTTGAGACTTCATCTTCTTTCAATTTCAACTCAACTAGTAGATATTAACTCACCTCATGATACTTTCAAGAAATACTACTCAACTAATATTTGTATTTGTTGGGTCCTTTAACTTAATTTCAATTAACAATTCCGTGATTTATCTTGTCCTTAAGTTGTAAAACCTAACATTGTTATTTTTTAGGTAAAAGAACTCAAATCTAGAAAGCTTGTTAAAAAAAATCATATCTTAAAAGAAAACTTAAATATAAATTTGAAAGATCCTTCGATGAATATGGCCAATATTTCATGTTGAAGTTTATGGTTAGGTTGATTAATGAGTAAAAACAATTAAAATAATGATTTTTTTCTGAAATTTTATGTCTACTTAAATCAAAATCTAATTTTTGTTTAGTTTCCCAAAATTAGATTAGATGCACCTATTTTATATATACTGTTATTTATGATCTGTGAATTTTCCATGACTACGTATTCCAAAAAAATACAGGAGTAGAAGTCGCAATTTTAAAACTAGACACGAAAGTACAATTTCTTTTAGAAATTTAATCCAGAGAATACCCATTTTTACTGGACGAGCAATATTAGTTGCTAGAATACCCATTTTTACTATTCTTTGTACATTAGATATATATATTTTGAAGAATTCTAGCAGAGGTAAATTATAATGACCTTGCATATTTCTACTAGAGGCAAGCAATTATATAACATAGAACGCAATTCAAAACATGGATATGACATCAACTTTCTAAAGCAACTCATATGCTTCCTCCACCTTCTGCCATATGTAATCAAACCCCTGTTAGCCGTTAGTGGTAAGAAACTCAGGTTCCACAAGTTCTACTTGCATCCTGTGTAACAAAACAGTTATCATTTCAAATAATCTAAAACAAGTTCATAGTCACTAAATCAAAATCTTGTTGCTACGTTTCTCCAATTTTTTCGGAAACATGCATAGTTGAATATAAAATCTCTTAATTCTAGCATTCATGGCCTTGTAAACCGAGGTGCGTGTAGTAAGAAAGAAAATGAGGAGAAAATATGTTCCAACATTAAAAACATTAAAAACTTCAGCCAATTCAACTAACTTGAAACAGTTGAGTTAAAGGTTAAAAGGAGTTGGAGGTCCAGAATTCAAGTCTTAACAAGGGTGTAGACTGTAGAGAGGGAACAAACCACTTAAATGACTGAACTCCAAAGAAAATCATAAAATCAACTAGTTGTATGCAAGTGATAGCATAGGGATGAAAAGTAATCAAAATACTCCCAGTCTCGGAAAATTTATGAGCTCCTTACTCTCCCATTTTCTCTCCCCAAGCTTTTTTCATTCCTCTACCATCTGTTGCTCTCACACTTATACTTCTTTCCCTTCCTTAGAAGCTGTAAGAATACAGTTGTACAGGTAGATTGCATTATCCCCAAATTCTCATCCAATTCTTCCTAACTTACAATCTCTTTAAAAATGGTCTTGTTTCAAAAAGCTACATATAAAGACCTCCTCATAACAAGTTCACAGACAAATGTCAAAACAAGCTCACAGACTAAAAATGTGCATGTTCTTCTCCAACAAAATGCAAACAATGATTTCATAACGGGAAATTTATTCTCATTTTTGCAAAATCCTTTACATGGAATCATCAAAAAGGTACTCCACAATAAGCCTAAACATTCACTAGTTATAATATCGATTATAACTTAGTAATTTTACCTTCCTTGGAGATGATGTTTTTCCATTTATCTTTGAGATCAACAGGAGTCCGAGTCTTATCAAACACACGACAACCAAATTCTAAAATTTTCCTCCAAGGGATATTCTGCTTTTCAGTTGAGTACTTCGACACTCCTTCCTGAAATGCAAAAACCAAAATTAACATCGCTAATTGACAAATGAAGACCTTGTGCAGATATAATAGTTAAAGATGAATGTTCTATATATTTCTTGATCAATTGTAAACATTACACCATATCTGTTTTACAACTTCACAGTTCAGAACAAATTCTAAACAGGGGATGAACAAAAAGTGATATATATCTTGCATTGTTCTGGCCATAATAAAACCAGTAAGCCGTAGAAAATCATGTCAGAATTCAGAAGTGAAGGTATTGAATTATAGAATGATCTCAATAAGGCATTGCAGTCAATTCTAAAAAGATAAGACATTATACAAAACTTAAACCTTGAGAGCTTTTTCTTCTTCATCTGTCCAAAGCAATCTCCTACGTTTTCCGGTCATCAAATTCTGCTTCGATCTGCAATAAAAAATCTATAACTCCCTTACACAAACCAACAATACCTAAGATAAATCAACACACCATCAAAATATCAGTAATTCTAGTGTTCCTCATTAGAAATCAAGCTAAACTTGAACAAATCAATAAAAACACGCATTATCAAATCAAATTACTCAATCACTGAACTTCATGTTATTGCAATTGGCCTGCAACAAGAGAGACAAATGACTCACACTTGCTTTTGTACGTTTAAGGTTCTGGAGCTGGTAACTTCCTCCTCATCCACACCATCACCACCACCACCACGACCAGTTATTCGTTCCGGTAACAAAGATTTTTTCACATAAGCAACCTTGCGTTTGCCTTTGGCATTGACATTGGCATGGGCTTTCTTCACTGAGACAGAATTGGAGTCTGAATCTTTAGCTCCACTGACTGAACTACCTGAAACAGAAACCCTTCCTTTATCTTTATCATTTTCATTACTATTTACTTCTTTTCTTTCCTCTGAATCAGAAACATCCGGTTCATCCCGGTTCGGTTGATCCTGAACCGGTTCTGGTTCTGGTTCTGGTTCGGCAATGTGTTCTTCATCATCATCCTTACGCACTGTTTGACTTTTTTCCAAAAAGCTTGAAAGAGTTTTCTTCGCTAAAATCGCTTTTTCTTTTAATTCTCTAGTTCTCTTCAACGCTCGCTTGTAGGAGCAGTAGGGACAGAAAAACTTTCCAGAATCATCAAACTTAGGTTCGGAACCGATGCAGGTGACGTGGACTACAACGGGGCAATCGGTTTGGGTACATACTAGCAATGGTCCTCCAACTTGGTTGCATATAATGCAAATGTTATCGTCTAAGGAATCTTCTGGTTCGGAATCGGGAACGAAATCGGGAAGTGGTGCGTGCGTATGATCGCCGGTGCTGTCACTGCTGTCGTAGACGGTTGCATTGTGGTTGTCCTGGTTAAGAGTTTATAGAGAGTGAGGGGGTTAAAATTGAAAAGAGAAAACGAGGTGTTGTTGGAAGAGATAGGGTAGTAGTGTACCTGGGCGGTGGAGAGAAGAGAAATGGGAGAGGCGGAGGGAGTAACAGAAGGCGTAATATTGCGCCGGCGGCCACCGCTGACGCTTTTTAATCTCATTGCTCGGTACTATTTTTTGTTTTGAGAGGGGAAAATAATTCTAAACCCAGAAAATCAACGGAAGGAGTACTCAGATTTATTTATTTAAAGTAGAGAGCTTGTCTCTAAATTCTAAGTTTAGCCGTATCGAATTAATCTAATAGAAAATTGTAAATTAAATAAAATTGAAATCGTAAGAAATTATATTTGATTCGGATTTATTTGGATCATTTTTTAACAAAAACTGTTGGGTTTGGTTTGTGGTTTATATTTTGCAAATCAATATAAACCAAATTAAATTGTATTATGATACAATTAAACTTTGTTTATCCCACGTTCAACTCTAACTCAAACATATTATATTTTAACTTTATAAATATTCTCTTACTCTTTTCTAATTACTTTTTTATCGCACATTTCTTCATTAATAACACTCTCTTATATTCTTTCTTTTTTATATTATTTAATCTCTCTTCTCCTACAATTTTTATTTTTTAGTATAATATTTTTTATATTATTTTATGCTACTAGTTTATATTTTTTATTTCACTTTGGTCTAATTTTATTCTTGTATATTGAATGAGAAGTTTTTATATAAATATGATGAATTTTGTTGCTATTTGATAATATATAAATGACTAAACACAATGTTATGTTGTTCTCTATATGTGTATGTATGGCTCTAGAGGTGGATAAATTTAAACCTACAGATTGAAACCGACCTATCCGTTATTTTTGTGTGCAAATGTATTGGGTCGGTGTCAGGTTGATTCAATTGTTTAATTTGGATAATATATGGTAGAGCTGTCAAAATAGACTATCCGACCCTAAACGGACTGACCCTGATGGGCTCAGGCTTTTTAGAGCTAAGCCAAAAAAACTGTCATAATATGGCTAAGCCAAAAAAACGAGTCCGACCCTAGATGGGCTTCAGACCACCCGACCCTGAATGGATTTTTTTAATTAAAAAAGTAAAAATAAAATATCATAATATTTATTATAATTAAAATTAAAAATTATATTATTTTAAACATAATACATTTTTAAGTACTATATTATCTTTTATAAATACTATAATATACAATACATGTCTAAATTGTATAAAACAAGGATTTAATTGAAATGCACTCACAGTGTAAAGAAGTTTTATACTGTCAGCGAATCATAGTTGTTGGATGTTAGAACATGTTTGACTTTTATTTTAAAAATTTATAAAGTAATGCAAACGGATGATGACAATGAATTGAATGTGTAAATTTTTTTACATTGTCATTGCATAACAATTAATCTCATAAAACAATACTCAAATATTTAATATAAGATAAACTAATATTAAATATGAGAAAAAATGTTGATTATATTAATATATAATATTTAAAAGAGAAAGATTGAATAAAATAGAGATAAAATTTAGTGAGGTGAAAAAAACAATGTGTTATTTTGGAGTAAGACAATATGAATATTAATATAATCTTTTAAAATTTATACCGATACAGGCCTAATAGGCTACTCACGACTCATTTGGACTAGCCCTAATAGGTAGCGGGCTTTTTAGAGTGGGGCTAAAAAAGTCCTGAAAAATATGGACTAGCCCATTTTGACAGCTCTAATATATAGTTGCTTCGGTCGGACTCGGATACTTATTTAGGTTCCGACGAAAATCAAAATCGACCAAACTTAATATATATTTTATTTATTTTTATTACTATATGTCTGACTCGTTATAAAAATGAGATTCATAATAATGCAAGATATTATAATTTTAATAATTTAACGATGACATTATATACTTCCAAAAATACAAGATATGCAATATCAAAATTAATGTCAAATAATATTGAAAATATTATCTCATAATATAATTTTCTTTTAATAATAAAAAAATATTTCTATTTAAAAATTTGATATTTTTATAAAAATTAAAAAAAAAACATTTTTATAGGTTTGTTCCAATAAATATTAAATCGATTAAATCGATCTGATATAACCATTAAACCGACTTAACCGAATCCGATGAAAACCAAAATGTTATCGGTCGAAATTGGGCCATAAAAATAAAATTGTGGTTTACGTCGAATTTAAATTTTGGACCCGAAAACGACTGATTGTCCAACTCTATATGGCTCATTAAAAATCTTGTAAAAAATCGAACCAACCCAAACCGCATTGGTTTGATTTGATTCAGTTTTATTTCTAAAAATCAACCAAACCAAACCGAACCACATGTTTTTTCTCTTGCAGTACAGATGATTTTTAGCGTCAAAACTGCCCAAACCGTACCGCGAACATCCCTAAGTGTAAGAGCATTGGTTGCACTTGCACCCGCATTGTAAAGGAGAGACTTGTAGTTTATCACCATACAATTATTTTTTTTCTTAAATCACAAAGGGTTAAATATGTTTTTTTTTTGTATTTATTAATAACTCAAATTCGATTTTAGTCTCTATAATATTTTTTTTAAATAATGATTTTTTTTAAAATTTCGTTCACACTTTAATTTCTCATGTTTATTTCCTATAACGAAAGCTGACGTAGTATGTTACGTCACTTAAAGTCAACTTATAAAAAACTAATTAGATTATGGGGTTACTAACCTCCCTAAATTCGTAATTCTTAAATATTTCATCAAACAACTTATGAGCATCAAAGATGTTACACTTGATTGTCTCCATTTGATTGTAACATCACAAGAAAGCTTCAGAAATTGCAAATATGATCGTGGATTGCTTTTTAATTGAAACATTAATCAGAAGACCTTTTTTCAATAGCTTCCAGATAAGATAATGCTCTATATGAGTGCCTTTCAACATCCATAAGTTTCTTCAAATAAGTCATGGTTTGTGCATTGCTTGTAAACTTATCATTGGCAATTTCTCCCTAAAATAAAAAATCATCACATATTATAAGAGAATGGAACAAAAATACATATAATTTTAGAAAAATCAAATTCAAAATGGCAAGCACTTCACAATAAATATCCCATTCCCTAGCTCAAGTTAAGAAATCAACCCTGCATATGTGTCAACAATTTATAAGATATAACATGTAGGACATGATCCTCAATATTTGTTCTAAATAGAAATTGTTTCTACCCAGTTCCCAACTAATATCTCAACTCAAGATGATGTGGATTTATGTGTTTGCAAGTAATGAAGATCCACATTTGAAGTTTTGATGATGATAATGGATGGCAATAACTTTCAAACTTGATGATGATAATATAACCAAAGCATCTTATGACTCATCAACAAATGATTCAAGATCAAAGTGCCTATAAAATCATAAACTATCTAGCAAATTTCTTGAAGCTCTTTGGTGAAAAGTGTGAAAGCTCACCAAGTCACGTTTGTCGGTCTGTTTGAGTGAACCGAGTATTGTAAAATAAAGGCAGTAGCTTAAGGTACTAAGACAACTCTCTTTCTATGTCTATATATCTATCTATCTATCTATCTATCTATTTATTTATCTCTTTCTCTCTCTCTCTCTCTCTCTCTCTCTCTCTCTCTCTCTCTCTCTCTTACACACACACACACACACACGCATGTATACACACACACACACACACTTAAAATATTTCAAAATGTTTCTATTTTGAAAATGATTTTCTAAGCAAGAACAAAATGATTAAAAAGTCATCCAAAACCTTTTTAAACTATTTTTAATTATCTAATCAATTGGAAAAATTTGCAAATCGATTGGCAAAACTTTTCTAACCAACCAATCGATTGGAACACTATGCTAATAAGTTAAAAGAGTGTCAATTGATTACAAAATCAATAAGGATAACACATTACTGACTTGTAACGACTCCATATCCAAACCTTATTATTTGGGCTTGAAAATCTATTGTAAATGAGTTATTTAATCAATTGGAGCTTTTTCCAATTGATTAGATAATTAATCTGGCCCATGGATTATTTTATTTCTTAATTTTTCCAACTATTCTATAAGATGAGGCCTACCCCCACTTCAAACCACGCTTCTTTCCAATGTTTTCATATTTCTTTGCAATTTATCTATCTCCCTTTCCTTATAAAATATTCTTATTCACTTCTATTTTCCTTAGAGCTACTAAGTGAAACTTTACTTGAGAGGAAGATATTTTTGTAAGTGGTCATGTTGGTCTTTATTTTCTTAAGGGTGTTATACCTATAAGAGATTGAGTTTGGTTTTTTAGATCAATCCATCATAAAATCTATGTTCTTGGGTTATTAAGCTTTGATGGAAAAACTTTGTTTTGGTAATTGAGATTAGCCATATATCTCTAAAGGGGTTGATAGTTTAGTCTAGGTTAAAAATTGTCATTTGGTTAGGGATAAGCCTATTAGAATATCAATATCAGATTATTTTAAAGTTTATGGGCATAACCTTCTGTTTTGGGTTGGGCCTTGGGTTGGCCTACCGTCAAGCACAACCTAATCCATCACTGTCATGGAAGCCCCAATAAGTGGCACAATCTTGCATAGCCGTTGGGGAATTTCCCCAGCATGCTCCTCCATTGACACATGGCCAACTGCCTTCCATAAAGAGTTGGTATTCCACTACTCTAAAGACCACAAGGCAGTTGAAACAGGATGAAGACCACATGCTAGGTCTTCCTTGCTTTCACGCAGATCATGGTAGTCTCCCAATATGGGTCTGAGAATCCAGCCCACAATGGGGACCTTGGCCCAATGCTGGGGTTCCTTTATAAATATCATATTTCACTAGAGAGTCAGGTATTCTAAGCATACTCTCTCATACCTTATGTATTTGCCTTTCTACATTCCGATTCTCACTTTAGCATCGGAGTGACTTATAGATACACCCTCTTCTCTCCATCAACCGCCAGATATGTGTTGTAGGTCACTGAGTATCCCTTCTAATCAGGTGAGATTATTGGTGCCCTCTATGGGAACACTTTTCTCCCTCGTCTTTCTTCCCTGAATCGAAAGATCAAAGCATCAATTCGGAAACAACTGATCATCATGGTCAGCCAACACAATGATAATAACGACACTGTTTTCACTGATTTCATTGTCGGCAGCGACAACAACAACAATGGGACCGTAGCCCATGAATTTGAAGCCTAGGATGGGAAAAATTCCTCTCACATTCCTGACTTGTGGCCAACGACGCCACCCATCAGTACGTGGCTCCTAGAGTTTACGAGGTTATCCTCGTACCACCCAACGTCGACCCTACCATTGTGGATCTCATCACAACACTCAAACAGATGAACTACCTGTTGTTTTCCCAGAACGAAAGGATCTTCATGCTGGGAAGTGATTTGCATTCACTATCTCCCCTGTGGAGACGTTGTCAGTCTGATTCTCGAAGTCTGTTTTTGTGATTACAAGAGCCATGTTCAAGCTCTCCCCCATGGAGAAGTCAACAAGATGAATCTTGTAGCTCGTCACCATACCAACCAGGATGCCGCCCACGCTTGGAGAGGACCCAACCTGTGATCGGCAAAAAGCGCGGTCAGTCTCCTCCCTATAAGGAGCGACACTCCCTAGTTCCCAAGAAGGGAAAAGTCGGCGGGAGACTAGAAAATTCAAAAGGTCGACCTAGGGATTCTCTGCACCGTAGCAGAAGCCTCTGGTACGATCCCTTCTCGTCTCCAATCTGGAGTGACGAAGACGATTGTTAGGTTTCAAGAAGTGTTTATTTTCATAAGTTATTTTGATGCCTTTAAGCTCTTTTGATCACTTTAATCGGGAAATGACTTAATTATTAAGTAATTCTTGCATTTTTGTAAATATTAGGTATTTTGATGCGTTTATATGTTTTTGCAGCATTTTAGGCGAAAAGATCACAGCTCGATTCACAAGGAAACACCCAGATCAATTAAGATCGTGTGTCGCTGCTTAGGCCTGCTGCATCGCCCGACCCTGATAAGGTGCATGAAATATGTACCGCCCGACGATGCTAAGGCACTATAAATGGGGGTTTTCATCCCATTTTATAGTGGTGTGACCCTCTTCACCTCCTTGAATGTCGTCCGACGGTGCTAAGGTGCTACAAATGGGAGTTTTCATCTCATTTTCCAGTGTTGTGACCCTCTCCGCCTCCTTGAGTGTCGCTCGGCCGAATGACGTCCCCCGACACTACTTTTCCATTGCCCAACCGTAAAAAATATTTATGAGGTCTCAGATTCCACAATTCCTATCATGTGTTTCACTTTTCTACTATCGCCCGACCGTGAAAGTGTCGCCCGACGTTGCTTTCTGGGGAGAAAATCTTTTTTGAGGAGAAAAACTTCATTGTTACTATTTTTTCATACTTTCCAAAGCTTTTATGCTTCAATACTTGAATCTTTGAAGGTTGATGCTCCAAAAGCTTGATTTTTTTTAAATAACCTAGTTTATTAAATAAAATACCAAAATAACATATGTTACAAATAAATTACCAAAGTAATCTAGTTTGCAAACATATTCGCCACATGAATAGGCGAATATACATAAAATTAGTATCAATTCGTCATATCATGTGATGACAATATGCACTTTTATACATATTCATCATTCCATTTGGCGAATGTGTGTTAGTACATAAAGGAATTTGCCACTTGGTTTGACGAATGTGTACAAAGTGGTTTGTTTTTTAATTTTTCCTAAAGCTTTCCCAATAATTGGAATATATATTATAGAAAATAATTGGATTGATATTAGAATACTGATTGTTATTTAATGAATTAGTTTTATAAATGAAAATAATATTTCTATTTTGAATTTAAAATTAATTTTAGAATCTCTAGAGGTAGAATTTGTATTAATATTAATATATGAATTATTATTATTATTATTTTAATATTATTTTCCAATTAATCTAAATTAGTATGTACCCTTTATATTATTAACTCATGATATGTACCATTTATGTACCATTTATATTAATTTATTTTGGTTTATATTAATTTATTTTGGTTTTGTATTCTTAATGATTTCTATGATTTTTAACCGTGTAAATTTTTACATGCATATATTTTTAAATATTGAAAATATGTGATATTTATCACGGATTAATGAAATTGATATCATATGTAATAGTTGTAGATATTTTAATGGGGTAGTTTTATAAATAGAAATAATATATATAAAGTAAAAATTAACTCTAGAATCTTTAAAGGTAGTATTTGTACTAATGTTAATATAATTTTGATTAAAATTATTATTATTATTATTATTATTATTAATCTAAATGAGTATGTCCCAATTAAAATGTTGAAGAAGAAATACAATTTTTATAATTCCAATTTTTTTATTAATGGATTGCCTTTGTTATTAAAGAGTTTAGAAACAAAATTTAAAGAGTTTTTTTTTTTTTTGCGACAATTGAGAAAATATTAAACAATATTTATATCTATCAATTTTATTTATTTATAATATTTTTTTAAATATTTAATATATTAATTACAATAAAAAATGATACTAAAATATAAATAATAATATTAATTTTTTAATTTTGTTTTTAAATTATTTTAATTTATGGTAATATTTTAATATTACTTTGTACCTTTATATTATACAGTCATGATTTATACCCTTTATATAAATTTAATTTAGTCATGATTTATACCCTTTATATAAATTTAATTTGGTTTTGTTTTCTTAATGATGACTACTATTTGTATAATTTTATATGCATGACATTTTACAGGGCTAACATTTATGTTTAATCATGGCTTCTTTCCATTACATCAAATCCCTCAATCTCAATTGTTTTTCTATCTTTTTAAATATTGAGAAGATGTGATATTTATCACGGGTTAATGAAATTGATATTAGAATAATTATTGTTATTTAATGGGTTGATTTTATAAATGAAAATGATAGTTAAATCATATTCTTAAAATAACCTAGGAAGTTAAACCCTATCCTTAAAATAACATCATTATCAAATATTAATATATTTTATCACATTTATATATGTTAGATTATATTATAATAGGTCATTTAATTATTATTATTTTTGTCTCTCGACTTATAGAGAAGTTATAAGGGTTTTTCTTACATAGGATAAGGACAATTAATATAGGAAGACATTCATGCCAATGGTTTGGGGTAATCTAGGGAAACCTTTAGGAGTTGATTATAGGTCAGCTTTAGGTCCTTAATTCCAATTATAGTTAATTTTTTGAACCATATCCATTTGGTTTGTTTTTGTGTTTCAAAGTGCATCCTTATTTGAACTAGTTTAACTTGAAACTTGTTTATCTTCTCTCCTAATTGTTAACATGAGTTGTGTGTGAATCATAAATGCATATTCATGCATTTCAATTGCATCTCATACCTTTTATGCTACTGGCCCATAATCATCTCATGCATATTCACATGTCATTCATTCTTAAATTGCATCATTTATGATCTTATGTGACACCTTGTTCACTTCTTCTCACACCTTCTTATTCGTGCTTCATATGCTTAAACCATTACATCCATGATGGTATGTTCATTCATCCACATTCATATGCATTCATTACTGATTTTTATACTCCTTTCATGCATTAGTTCATGCCTGTATGTCATATGCACTCATAATTCATTCATGAATCCTAACTTGCATTTGTGTGAACTTATGTGAACGTTTTGTACATGGTTTGACATAGTTTGGACTTGTGAGGTATCTTATCATCCTTAGGTACTTATAGCATGTAGATACTGACTTTAGAAGTCATATAACCTTTAGGTACCTTCACCTTTAGACTCAGGTCTTATTTTGAACTCTAGTTCCATTCTAGGACGTGTGTGGTACTTAATTGCTTTTATGCTTTAATTATGTTTTCAATATGAAAATTATTGTGACATTAACATTTTTTGTAGGGGGTTATGGTAAGCCATGTGTGTGGGAGAGTATCCCACATACGCCTTTTTTCTTCTCTTTTAAAATTCAACTTGTGTTTGCGATAAACATTTTTGCTTCTTCGACATTTCACTTTATTCATTCCCTTTGAGTTTTAATCTCATCTTCAATCTTTGAAGTGAGTTAGAACTTGCTTTCTTTTTTCTTTCTAGGATTAGAAAACCACACTAACCATAAGATCTCAACTGAATAAACAACTTAGGGTGAGTCTTAGTTTCTCTTAGTTTTTTCCTTTTTCGATTTGAGTCCTCTTTCTCATCTCAAAATAACTCAAAAACACCTAATAAAGGTCAAGCTTTATCATGCGCCAAGAGACTTTGTCATGAGGTACTTGCTCGCATTTCATATCGGGATGAGGTGTAAGGTATCTATCATGATGAACAAGTCTTAGCACGAGAATGTTTCACAAACAACACAATCAAAAAACACTTCTTCCAAAAGACAATGAACAAATAACAAATGTCTTTCCTGCGAGAACTCTCTTCTCATCTCATTCACTCATAACGAAAGAACTCGTTACGACTTGTCTCTTTACAAGACGGTAAACACACTCGTACCCGACGAGCCTGTAACACCTGATCATAGGCATAAGCAGTTCAATACATAAAAAAACAAACAAAGTTCCCGCTTTAGTTAGACGAACTACGTCGACTCTGATTCTCATTTTCCATGAGATACTTAGGAAGTGGGGTAGGGCCCATTCTAGCACATTATTTATTTTCCCTACATTTTTTCCCTTACCCTTTTCATTTTCTTTTTCCAGTTCTCTTTTTCATTCTAGTTCCAGTAGCGGTTTTTATTCAACAACAATTTTATTTCTCACCCTTGGAAACAGACTAACAAGCGTGGATCCCGTCGGGTACGGTGGACGATCTAGGGTGCTAATACCTTCTCAGTTCGTAACCGACTCTCTAACCCAGTTCTTTGGTTCGCAGGATCTTGTCCTTTCCTTTTTCCTTAGGTTTGTGCAACATTACCTTTCTCATTCATTCGGGATAAAAATGTCTGGCTGACGACTCTACCTTTTCCGCGCCACTTTCGCGTTTGTACTAGGATGCAAATCCCGGGAGCGTCACACAAATTGGGACATTTATCTTTGCAACGATTAAACAAGGATAAGGCGCATAGACTGATATTCAACAATATCAGCGCAAGAACATGTTAAATGTCCCAACATCTGTCTCGACATGTTTGTGCAATCAGCATAGTAACATAGTTGTATAATCGCAAAATGATAAATAACACCAACATTTGTTAATCCAATTCGATCTACTCGGGGGGACCCAAATCCAGGAAGAAGATCACAATATAAGTGGATTATTGCTTGTGCAAACCCCCCTGTTGTATAGGTAAACACATTTTGTTTTACCTAATCCTACCCAATATAATATTTATCGCATAAACTCCATCTTTGATACGAGAACCCTATCTCACTTCCTTCATCGTCGCAGTCCCAACAATAACATCAGGTTGCACCCAGCAACTCCAGCTTGTTGCTCTCCCGCAACTTTATTATTCACGAAAGCCCCACCATTCTATGCAATGTTCAACCAACTCTCATTGGATATGCTTCAAAGCTTCATCCAAGAACAATATACAATTCATTACCTAATGGTTTCTGAATATGTATCAACAACTATGTCAACCTCTTTGTATCCAACCGATACAAAGGGTGACTTACAACACAAGAAAGTCAACGACTATAAAAATCCTAAACGTTATTTTCTACTTTACAAAAGTGTTACAAGGATTAGTTATTTTGCCCTAGGTCTAACGTCTTCTGTTTATAATATTCTATTGTTCATGGGCTTCAGATCTTCTGTCTTCTGATTCGTTGATATTGTTGTAGAGAATCTTGGAAAGATTTAAAATAGATTTAAATCTTATTTCATACCAATACAGGATGTCGAGTATGCATCCTGAAACATCTCATTCGACATTTTCATTCTTTGGCAGATTTCTTCAGATACCATTGTCTTATGTATTTATATTTTACTAAAATCTTGTCCAATCCCTTAGAGCTTTCAAGATGCATTGTTAATTTTAGGTTCTTATTTTTTTTAAAGGGTTTAAAGGAAGTGCATTGTCAATGTAAGACAGTTTTCAACATTAGAATTCATATCTTATAATAGCATGGTTTTTTATAAAATTGTATTGTAATATCAGTATTTTTAAAATTAAAATATGTTTTACTCTTATACATAGTTGTAATTGGTTGACATGATAAAATATTTTACTTTTTTTTTTCTCTTTTTTAAAAAGGAAAAATAAAATAAAACAAAAGCTTGCATTCTTACAAATTAAAAGAGTACTAGGCGATGTTGGCGCCATCCAAGCCACGTGGATAATGAGTTTTGGTAAATTCAATCAAATTCTTAATTTCTTCATCTATGATATCATGTCTTCTCTGCACCTAGATCTCTATGATTTGTTACTCTTTTTCTCTAGACAAAATTTATCACTTAATTTCTCTCTGATTGCTCACTCATATTCTATATCTTATCATGTTCTCATTGTTTTTATGAAAACAATATGAAGAGGGCTATCTCGGTACGTCATAAAAGTTTCTTGATTGCTAAGTTACATTGATTCTATTTGTATTTGATTGTAAGTTTCTTGATTACTAAATTACCTTCATTCTATGTTGTATTTGATTGTAAGTATTGTATTCATATCGCATATTTTCTCTATTTTTCAAAAGAAATCGAAAGTTCTATTCGTTACTAAAATTTTTCGTTCATAAAAAATCAAGGTATGTTATTAAGAAATGAAGATTATTTATATTAATGTACATGATAGTTTTTTTTGTATAGTCAATGATATCATTGTGCAGGTAGGATCATTAGAGGAAAGAGGGGTGATAGAACTCGAAAACACGGTTCTACTAAATCCTTCTTTATATCCCAGAAAAGATGCGTCATTTAAAGAAGATTCGCCAATTGATCATGAGTGTGGGAAATTTTCACAAAATGTAATAAGAAGTAAAGTGCTTAGCAGCATAAAAGTCGTAGTTCTCTCAACCAAGATAAACTTGCTTATGCCTTTTGGTCCTATGGCTATTTTGGTAGATAGATTGTTTCATAGTCATGTAAGTTTCTTTATTCGTTTGATTGCTAAATATCGGTTCGGTTATAAATCATGCAACTTTTGATTCTTCATATGTGTTTCAGGGTTTGGTTTTTGTTTTCAGCTTATTAGGTATTATACCCTTGGCAGAGCGTTTGGGCTATACAACCGAGTAAGTTATGCAAATATTGGAACGTTAATTCTTATCCCTCTTTCGGCAAAGAAGTTGAAAAAATGTGATACTTATTCGGTTAAAAGTCTAAACTTAGTTTAAGAATTTGATTGTAATGGAACTTTTCGACTGTCTTTGATGCAGGCAGCTAGCCCTCTTTACTGGACCAGCAGGTAACTTTATCTTTCCCTTTTTCAATTACATTGCAGTACCATGATCTCTGCAGGGCGAGGAGTTTGAGTTTTTGCGAATACTTTGTAATGGAAATGTTAGCGCTTCGCAGCCTATTTTTAATTACTTTATTTTCAATATGAATTTGCAGTTGGTGGTTTATTATACGCCACATTTGGAAATGCAACGGAGTTGATTATATCAATTCACGCTCTCAAAAGTGGTTTGATTCGTCTTGTTCAACAATCTCTACTAGGCTCGATTCTGTCTAACTTGTTGCTAGTGCTTGGATGTGCATTATTTGCTGGTGGATTAGTATTTCATAAGAAAGAACAAGTATTTAACCATGTATGGTTTTGTTCTATTATAACAAATTTCCGTTTCTCTGAGTTTTTTTTTTCTCGTATAGCAGAAATTGACGTTAACTGATCATCAGGCAGATACTAATGTGGATTTCGGATTGTTATTGATGGCGGTGATGGGACTGTTATTTCCAGCAGTTCTCCATGCTACACAAACAGAATTAGAATATGGAAAGTCTCAGTTATCTCTTTCGAGATTTACTAGTTGCATTATGCTTGTGGCATATGCTTCATATATAGTGTTTCAATTCAAGAGTCAGAAAAACTTGGAACTTCCCGTTTACGAGGTTAAGCCTTAATAGCTCCCTTTTTCTTAATGAACTGAGAATTGTACTCAGGTTAACTTTGATCTATAACTGTTATTAATTATATTTAGGACAAGAGTTTCGAGGAAGAAACTTCAAATGATGCTGAAGTTCCTGAGATTTCGATGTGGGAATCAATGATATGGATTTCAATCTTAACAGCGGGTATATCTATCTTGTCAGAAAACCTTGTTAAAACCATAGAGGTAACAAGCATGTTCTTTGTTTACTTTTTCCTTTCTATTATTTGTGTTCTTATGGCCTAAGTTATTGTTGTAAGATAAAAATATTTTCAGGGGGCATCAAAAGAGTTCCAAATGCCTGTGTCATTTCTTAGTGTTATTCTTCTTCCAGTAGTAGGGAATGCTGCTGAACATGTTGGATCTATTATGTTTGCTGTCAAAGACAAACTTGTGAGTATTATCTATAACTAGTGCTTTCAAAGACAAATTTGTATGAGGCAGAATAATATTAATGATAAATGAAGATGAGCAAGAGTATAATTTTCATTTACGTTTAACTGTCTCTATAGGACATATCGCTGGCCGTGGCTGTAGGATCTTCAATACAAATATCAATGTTTGTGGTACGATTTTTCTTAAAGAAATTTGTAGTTCTATATTTTTTATTTGGCATTGTTTTGTTATAGTTTTTCTTAGTCTCCTTACACACTAGTGTTTAATCTATTTTATTGTATATCCATGGTTATTACTGCACTCACTGCAGATTCCATTTTGCGTCGTTGTTGGATGGATGATTGGATGCCCTATGGACTTAAATTTTCAGCCTTTTGAAACAATTTCTCTTTTCATGTCTGTTATCATAGTTGCCTTCATGTTGCAAGTGAGTCAATTCTGAGCTAAGTTCTGTCTCCTTAATTTGTTAAAGTATACTTAAAAGAAATTGTAATTTTTTTATCTTAACTTGAACTTTGTTTCAAAATGCAGAATGGAGCTTCGAACTACTTCAAAGGAATAGTGCTCATTCTTTGCTATTTGATAGTTTCTGCAAGCTTTTTTGAACATATTGATCCTATGTCAGTTGGTGAGTTATGATATCCTTCCTACATCTTAAATAGAACATGTGATGTGAATTATATAAATTCAGTGTTCTATTTCTCAATCTAAATATGATATATTTTTCCTTTCAGAAGATAATCCCTCAACTGCCGGTCAGTAACAGTTAGTGACATTAAAGAACCCTCAAGTCCAATGGCTAAAGTGGGGAATATGATCTGTATCAATCAGATGAAATGATATCGCAAAAATTAAGAAGCCCTTGTATATTTTTACAGCTTACTTATTTTAAATAAGTACCACTTCCAACACTGGAAATTAATATTCACCTGTTGGTCATGACTTTGCAATTTCACTAGACTGTTCTTATGGTTGGATAAAAAAATCGTGATTTTAGTGTTATAGTTAAGGTTTAACTTAATTTTGCTCATATTGAAAGTTTATGCAATACACCCTTAGGCAAGTTATAAATGTGAGCACTACAAGAAACTAACCGATAGCTATTCAGGCATAATATATGTAATAAGAAGATTAGGCAACTGAAATTCATAAGTTAACATCATATAAGTAATTTACAAACATTCTGCTAATCATCCATAAGGTAAGCTCTTCTAAACACCCCCTAAATCTATTTAACATGGAAGAAGATTCAATACAGCATTCCTTAAAACAAAACATTAAGGAATGAGAAGAGAATAAGGTGTCTCAGAAGACAAAGTAAGTGATAGAACTACTTAAGAACGACTGCTGCATTCCTCAAAGATAGGTATCTTTGCACATAATCATTAGGAAGTGATCTGATCGTCTTGAAAACATCAGTATTTGCATACCGGAGATTAGTCTTAGGATCATAGTAAGGTGCCTGCAAGGTAAATTGATTAGTTACTTCTCTAGTACAAATGCTTGTCATCACCATTAACATTTTCTTAATTGGTAAAATGATTTATTAAATTGACATGCTTCACACATAGCTATATAATATCCACAGACAAGTTTTAGTTGTCTATTTAAACGGGTAGGGTTAATTCAATAGAGTGTTAAGGTGTACAGTGCTAAAAAAGGGAAGCACCACGATGGCATCTAAAAGACAGTTTGAAGTTTAACAATTACAAAGAAATCAAGCTCAACCAACCAGTGTGACTAATAAATCACAACTCCTTTCATAACTTGTGTAAAATAAAAATGTGAGAATATCCTTTTAAACAGAGATTTTGCAAACACCGCTAAACAAGAGTAAAAGAAGATCACCACATACCTCATAGCCAGTAATATCACAAATTCTCTTGCAAGGATGCATGGAAGGGGGTGACTCAATATTGACATCTGCAAAACAATTCAATAATCAATAAATTAAGATTCTTTTACATGGAAGACACACACATAACAACAAAAATTAGCACATTGGAGTCTCCGACATTGAAGTTAAACAATTCAAATTCTTTCAAATGTTGCTTTTGTATTACAAATGAAAGAATAAATGTTATTAAAGAGAGAAAAAGTACAATTAGAGGGAGAGAACATATCCACCAAAAGTGAAAATATAAATAACAAAACTAAGAATGCAAAAGCCTAAGAGCACAGTAAAGCTGCTCAAAATCTCTTTGCGATCTCTGTATGGAGATACACTGCCTAGAACATTCATGAGCAACGAACCAAAGAGAACTCATAAAACAAACTTATAAGTTATCATACGACAAACGTAATGCAAAGATGTGCCCATGAAAAATATTCTCCAACACCAAATTCCTCACAGTTAGCCTCCTTTTCCTTATCATAATTATCTCCAACTTTATCATTTTCAAATTAATGGCCAAAACAGAAAACAAAGCATATGTTTGGTTTAGATTTTGGAAGAGGCAAAAACTATTCTAGAGGTGTAGAATTGATTTTGTAATGATTTTGAAGTGTTTGGTTTTTCTAAAGTAAATTTGATTTTGCTTCCAGAATTGATTCTATTTGAAGCTAGAATTTCTAGGTTGAGTTTAAACGTGAATTTCACATTGAAATCTCCTGTTCAACTCAAGTTTTCATAAAGTTATTTAAACATAAATCACTTTACATTCAAGTCACTTTTAACCATAATCAATTTTCCAGAACCAATTCACTCAAAATAAAAAAAAAAATTCACCACCGAACCAAACATAAGGGCCCATAACAGTGTGCCGGTGATATGAAAACATTTCACCTAAAATTAAAACAACAACACAATTTTTTGTTGATCACATTTGAAATTCCCAATTAACATAAATTCCAAATATTATTACAAACTCATAACAAAGCATAGATTAATAAAAAAGAAATTGGTGTGATAATAACTCACAATTGGGTTCATCAGGAGGGTAATTCTGGTAATTCTCAGCCTGAATAATCTGCTTAAGATGTTTCCAGTGCCTGCCTCTTGATTGGCCTTTAGGGTATTTATCATACATTTGAACTCTCTTAAAACTTAGATAGTTTGGCAGCACTAACTCTGCATCCAACACCTCTGTCTCCATCTTCTTACCCTTCACCAGAAACCAATTTGTTTCAGTTACATTGGGCCAATGTTTTAAAAACCGAACCTGCCAGACTTCTGGGTCATGGTTCAATTGGTTCACCCAAGGTCAAACATGATAAACACAGAAATTCAATAAATATTCATATGCATAAATTCAATAACAACAAATAGTAAACCCTAATTTGTAAAATCATAAAAACACAAAATTCATCTTCCAGTACAGCAAAGAAACAAAATTGCAAAGCAGAAGGTTCAAAGAGACAAACCTAATTGTACGAAGGTGAAGGGAGTGACGGTGTAGCCGCGTACGGAGTGACGAACTGCGAATCAAAGAAATGTCCAACGAATTGAATGCAAACCGAAGTGTGAAGGAGAAAGGGAATTAGGTTTTCTAATTTCTCACTTTCTGATTTGTTTTTATGGGAAGAACAAAAGAAAAACGCCATTCAAATTTTTTTCATTCGTGAACCGGAGGTTTTAAAAAACCGGACCGGTTGTATCAAAGAAAAAACCGGACCGTTTCTATGGTTAATCTAGTCCGGCTCGAAGCAGTTTTGACAGTTTATTATCTATAACTGACTTTTTTGGGATTTAGATCCACTTGTTATATATCTTTCTGTTGCTTTAGACTTGAAATAATGAGAGGTATAAAAATCTAAAAAATATGGAGGAAAAATATAAGATAATGATAAAAACTGATGCATTCACCGTGTAAATTTTACACTCTCAATAACGATAATGTATCTGGAGGATAGTAGGCAGTTTGGATTGAGTTTGATCAAATATAATATTCATTATATACAAGACACTCTGATTTGGACGAAGTAAAACAATCATCCGTAATTTTAATGGATCAGTTTGGACATGTTCACTAATTTTCAGGTTGGATTGGATAGTGGATTGTCCAAATAATATTTCTATTTTATTAATGTTAAATAATTAAAGATGAATTATCATACTTTTTCATAAAAATTATTCAACATTTATATTTTCTTAAATTTAATTTGATAATCTATTTTTAATTATTTTTAGCGTCATAAATAATAAATGACAACATCAACTGATAGAAATTATCATAAAATACTAAAAACAAATTAAATTTGTATGACATAATTGTAGTAGTATAAAAAAAGTTTAATACCCTTTTTAGTCCTGTAACTATAAGCCAAGGTCCAATTTGGTTCTCTTTCTTTTAAAAGTTCCAAATTAATCTCATTTTAAATGGTTCCACGTTTGTCCAATCCGTTAGAAAAATTAAATTTTGTGTTAAATTATTGATTACGTGTAAGTGTTTTGCTGATGTGTAATAAAGTTAATGGTGATGTGGTTTGGTGAACTGATTGACCCTCCCTTTAGTTGTATGACCCAGTCATCCTCACATTTTCAAGACACGAAGAACTGACTGTGGGTGCCCTAGCAGAGAAGACGAAGACGAATACCATAGAAGACGCAGATTGAGAAGCTCCATTTGTTCAAGACGAAGACGAGGTTAGTTTAATAGTTTCGCTTTCTGATTCTAGGGTTTATGTATTTAGTACGGTTAGGGATTTTAGCCTGAGAGATATGTAATTTATATGCTAGGTTTTTTTCACTCTTTCTAAATCTAGGGTTGATGTATGTCGTTTTTTAAATTTGACATTGTAGGTGATTTCGTTTGAAATGGAAAAAATAATATCTCTTAACATTCACCATAGTGGTGAATTTCTGGATTCTGATAAAAGTAATTATGTTGGAGAAAAATGCAATGAGTTAAGGATAGATGTTGATAGATGGTCATATTTTGAATTGATTGGTGTTTTAAAAGAGCTAGGGTATACTCAGGTAGAGAATATATACTATAAGGATCCTATCTTTGGTATTAATTTTCTTAAAGATGATAAGGGAGCCTTAAAAATAGCTGACTTATGTAGGATTCACCTGAAAGTAGACATTTATTGAACACCCTCTGTCCCAACCTGAGTATGTTGATGTTCCATTAGTTATGCATAGTTATATGTGATGATGAAGTATACTTGAGAATACACACATGATTATGAAGTATACTTGAGAATACACACATGATCAAAATTTTCAATATATTTAAAAACTATAATCAAAATATGAGATGTTATTCTTACAACGGAATGCGACACGAAGTTGAAGCCCATATATCTTGAATTTCATTTTTTAGTAGTTGTCAGTTTTTTTCCCTCTTTGATAAACATCCGAATAATTAAAACAATTCATAAATATTTTTTTTATTTGTATGAACTTTGTAATTACTCTTTCTTAAACCTAAATAAGCTATTGAAGTTTCTAAATGCCAGACAAAAGTGAGGAAAACATCAGGCCATGCTGACAATGCTATGATAATGAAGGTTGAAGCAGAGTGTGCCTTAATATTCACCATATGATGCTTTAATATTCAGTTACTTTAAAATATTAGATCAGTTATAAACCACAATATTTTATTTCTCCCACTTAAATATTATAATCTGCTTCCTATAAAAAAGGTTGAAGTAGAGCGTGTCTATCATCAAAATTTGAGATGTTATTTTTAAGACAACATTACTATACTATTTATATGATTTATACATAGTTTTATGTGATGATGAACAACATGGCACTTGTTGTTTCATAATGACCCACTAATATATTTTTCTATGAAAAACTAATATATTTATCTTTTAGCCATCGTATGCTTCAAAATTGTGTGCATGATACTTATTGTTTCATAATGACACACTAATATCTTTACCTTTTAGATATTAGTGTTTCATAATGACAGACTAATATATTTATCATATTTAGCTAAAATTTCATGAGTCATTACCAAAATGCATGAAACTTGCAAGATTTCTAAAAGCATTCAACAAATTGTCAAACACCACTATAAGAATATAGAAAAATACTTATTTGTTCTTCTAGCACACTTTTACTTACTACAATATATACATATATGATTTCAAGAAATGGATATAATAGAAATCATACATACACATAGAATGGATCAAACTAAATTATATTAATGTAATTATCAATTCCAAAAGATGACATACATATTAATGTAATTACCAATTACAAAAGATGACATACAGTAACTCATAAAAGGTAGGTCAAAAGCATGTATTGTTGGAATAAATTGTTACAAAATTAGGCAGAAAATAGTTCAACAAAATAACAAAATAGTTAAAGCAGTACTTCATAAACTGTCATAAGCATTTTCATCACTCTGTTTTATTTGCTTGACTTTCGTTGCCGACTCTTTCGGGGTTAAAACCTCCTCTGCAGATATGTCATCCGTATTGATTTCTGTTGCATTCCTCTTAGAAGGAATATTGGATGAGCTAGTAGAGGGACTCCATTTCTGTTGTGCAGAAATGTTTGCCGGAACAGAGTAGCTAAGGTCTGCGGACTGACTTTTGCTGTAAAGAGCAAGGTCTAGTCAATAAGCATGTAAAAAACACACAATTTAAGCAATTATGGACAAATATAGGCAGTAATAACACATGAATTATGAAAGACATTGTCACCAAATACAAACTTACAGTTTCTTGCACTACAATATGAGATGGAGGTGCATTAATGTTGTTCATATTTACAACAGATGAGGAGTTCTAAATAAGTCAGAATGAAGAGGTATCAGATACTATAAGAGTAGAAAAATAATGAAAATATAGCAGATGACTAGATACTATATGAATTATGCAATACCTCATTAGAGTTGATGTAGTCCTTAATGGTTGAAATAATCTCATCATCATCAGATAGTTTAACTATGGAACATTGCTTGAAAAAAGGGTTATACATAATACGGAAGGCCAGTTCTTGTTCCAAAAGCTTGTCAAGGTGCGTATGATACATTAAGTGATGATCCTCACTAGTCTAATAAGTCAAGATAAAAATGAATAACACAATATAATATAGATAAGAATTATAAAGGTATATGAAGTTGTGAAAAAACTGAACTTGACTTACTTTCTTCATAATATTCCTCAATTCCTGAGCAGTCAATTTGACAAATTTATTGCAATCTTTGTCCCAAAAAACAACATTTGCAACATGTTTATTATATTCGACCTCGATTTCAACTTTGTACCTACAATACAACATACAAAAAAAAAATTATGGAACATTTAAGATTGAAGTTGCTCAAAATGAGTATTAGAGTACTATGTTTCATTTAGGCCAAACTCACTTGGTCAGTGGTAAAAGACCATTCAGAACACAATCACGACCAAATGGTTCTCCAGGGGAATTGTTTGATTTCTTGCAAATAGGACAAACCTCATAATACCAACCAAACTTTGAGAATTTGAATCTCATTGTTTTACCAACTGTGGTAGCATAACATTCCTGCATTATCAGGAGATAGAATGAAATACAACACATATTGGTTAAAGGGTACTGAATATAAAGAGAGCAACAATTACTGAGATAAGATGGAAACAGTGAAGGTTCAAATCACCTTTTGTGCCTCATTGATTTCTGCAATAGTTAGAATTTCCTTCAACTTTGTGAAAGACTTGTCTTGCAAAGATTGACGTGAAACTGAGGTTTGAGACATCGTTTGTGATGTTGATTGGAAACATGGTTTGGAGTTGTACCTTTGTAAAACATAAACAAAACAAATGTAATAGTGACATGAATGCATGCTTTGGTATTATAAAATAGATAATAATGTTTTACCTTCATTTAAAAGATAGAACTTGGGGGTGGTCTAAGTTGATGAAAAGTGTAGACCCATTCTAAGCATTAGAAATCTGTAGTTTTCCAGATACTGCAAGAATTGAAGGAAACAGTAAAAAATAAGATTAAATGAGGAAAATATAGCCAAAAGATATAGAAACCTGAAGGTATCATACACGTGTTTGGCTTGCATATTGCATGTGTTAGTACAATAATGGTTGGCTCAGTAAGAGATGGATTTGAGTTGGCAAAATCCATAAACATGTTTCCATAGTTCTCCCATAGAGCTACTTCAATAATGGATTCGGTTTCATCTGTCAAAGTTATGTTGGCACAAACTTTTTTGTTGGCTCCATGAGTTTGAGTCTTGACAACTTCATGTAGAACTCCAATCAAATCTGAATTCCAAGTATTAAGGAGAATATCCATAATTTAATAAGAATATAACAAACAAACACATGTGTTAGCAGTGTGGTTATCGTAAATGTACCATATAAGCAACCAGACTTAAATTTTCCATCATGAAAATCAGAGATGGCCTTAAAATTGTATTGATATGGAGGGAAATCAGGAATATCAATCTTGGACACGGTTGTACCATCACTGAACAACAACATCAGTTTGTTGTCACAAAACTTATACTGTAAAGAATTGACCACATGTTCACCGTTATTCAACAGATAAGTGTCATACTCATTCAGTTTGTCAACCCACTGTTTGAAATCACTATGGTATGTCATGACTTGTATTCGCTCTCCCTACATAATACAACAAAGATGACAGTGAGGGGAGTTTTAATGAATATTCATGAATCCTACAAATGGAAGGGATGTAAGAATGATCATTGCATCTTGTATAACCAACTCAAGATGTTGTTGGCTGTTTCGCTTTATAACAGTCCAGATGTCAACAATACGAATGGACATCTTCCATATTTTGATACCTTGTTTCAACTCACCGATAAATATAGGAGGTCTTGACATTCTTTAGCTGCAGAACAAGAAAAACATATAGTATGAATTGAGCAATAATCACGCTACCTACATTTGAAGATAATTAAAGCTAAAATCTCAAATAGAGAAGGATTATCATTGATAGTAAAACATTTCCAAATTTCAAACAAAGTTAGGTCAAAGGTTGAAGCAGAATTTGAACATAGTTAGCATTCACGAAAAATTAACGACGAAGTTCTAGAAATAGAAACTACATGAACCAAACAAAAAATCCAAAAAAAAAAAAACTTTAATTGACGACGAAAACATGATCAGTACGGTACCCGAATACAACGAAATAACAGGAAATAATAGCAATAAAAAAACGAAAATAAAGTTGACGTATACACATACCTTGCAATGAAGAAAGTAATAGAACCAAATAAAGTAGCGATTGACAAATGAATATGTGAAAAAGCAATGAGAAGATGAGTCTTATATTAACTATGGTGGTGTAAATAGAAGGGTATCCGAGATATTATGTAAAGGTATTGGAAAGATAAATGTCTTGGAAGTAGTTTAGAAAACCAAACGTCCGTGTATTGGAAAAAGCATAAATGTTGCTTCTGATAAAAAAGTATAAATGTTGCTTTTGATATATGAAATTTAAAAGGGTTTTTTAATAGGTTGAAGGAAACGGTGAGAATCACCGTAAGCAATGTAATCAATGCCACATGTATTAATTTATCTTTTCATTAGTAGATTTAGTTGATTACTATTCTAACCTTTTTTAGTGTAAAAATTAAAATCTATCAAGGGCAATATAGAAAGTTCATTTCTATTCATTTGTAGTGGATTGATAGTAAATCCATATTTTAATAAGAATATAACAAACAAACACATGTGTTAAAAATTTGGTTATCGTAATGTACCATATAAGCAATCAAACTTAAATTTTCCATCATGAAAATCAGAGATGGCCTTAAAATTATATTGATGTAGAGGGAAATCAGGAATATCAATCTTGGACTCGGTTGTACCGCCATTGAACAACAACATCAGTATGTTGTCACAAACCTTATACTGCAAAGAATTGACAAGAGGTTCACCGTTATACAACATATAAGTGTCATACTCATTCAGTTTGTCAACCCACTGTTTGAAATCTCTATGGTATGTCATGACTTGTATTTGCTTTCACTACATAATACAACAAAGATGATAGTGAGGGGAGTTTTAATAGATATTCATGAATCCTACAAACGGAAGGGATGTAAGAATGACCTTTGCATCTTGTATAACCAACTCAAGATGTTGTTGGCCGTTTCGCTTTATAACAGTCCAGATGTCAACAATACGAATGGACATCTTCCATATTTTGATACCTTGTTTCAAGTCACCGATAAATATAGGAGGTCTTAACATTCTTTAGCTGCAGAACATGAAAAACATATAGTATGAATTGAGCAATAATCACGCTACCAAAATTTGAAGATAATTAAAGCTAAAATCTCAAATAGTGAAGGATTATCATTGATAGCAAAACATTTCCAAATTTCAAACAAAGTTAGGTCAAAGTTTGAAGCATAATTTGAACATAGTTAGCATTCACGAAATATTAACGATGAAGTTCTAGAAATAGAAACTACATGAAACAAACAAAAAATCCAAAAAAAGCAAAAAAAAAACCTTTAATTGACGACGTAAACATGATCAGTACGGTACCCGAATATAACGAAATAACAGGAAAGAATAACAATAAAAAACGAAAATAAAGTTGACGTATACACAGACCTTGCAATGAAGAAAGTAACAGAACCAGATGAAGTAGCGATTGACAATTGAATATGTGAAAAAGCAATGAGAAGATGGGTCTTATATTAACTATGGTGATGTAAATAGGCGGGTATCCGAGATATTATGTAAAGGTATTGGAAAGATAAATGTCTTGGAAGTAGTTTAGAAAACTAAACATTTGTGTATTGGAAAAAGCATAAATGTTGCTTCTGATAAAAAGCATAAATGTTGCTTCTGATATATGCAATTTAAAAGGGTTTTTTAATAGGTTGAAGGAAACGGTGAGAATCACCGTAAGCAATGTAATCAATGCCACATGTATTAATTTTTCTTTTCATTAGTAGATTTAGTTGATTATTGTTCTAACATTTCTTAGTGTAAAAATTAAATCTATCAAGGGCAATAAAGAGAGTTCATTTCTATTCATTTGTAGTGGTTTGATAGTAGATATCCATATTTTAATAATAATATAACAAACAAACACATGTGTTAACAATTTGGTTATCGTAAATGTACCATATAAGCAACCAGACTTAAATTTTCCATCATGAAAATCAGAGATGGCCTTAAAATTGTATTGATGTGGAGGGAAATCAGGAATATCAATCTTGGACACGGTTGTACCATCACTGAACAACAACATCAGTTTGTTGTCACAAACCTTATACTGTAAAGAATTGACCACATGTTCACCGTTATACAACAGATAAGTGTCATACTCATTCAGTTTGTCAACCCACTGTTTGAAATCTCCATGGTATGTCATGACTTGTATTTGCTCTCCCTACATAATACAACAAAGATGATAGTGAGGGGAGTTTTAATGGATATTCATGAATCCTACAAACAGAAGGGATGTAAGAATGACCTTTGCATCTTGTATAACCAACTCAAGGCGTTGTTGGTCGTTTTGCTTTATAACAGTCTAGATGTCAACAATACGAATCGACATCTTTCATATTTTGATACCTTGTTTCAAGTCACCGATAAATATAGGAGGTCTTGACATTCTTTAGCTACAGAACATGAAAAACATATAGTATGAATTGAGCAATAATCACGCTACCAAAATTTGAAGATAGTTAAAGATAAAATCTCAAATAGAGAAGGATTATCATTGATAGCAAAACATTTCCAAATTTCAAACAAAGTTAGGTCAAAGTTTGAAGCATAATTTGAACATAGTTAGCATTCACGAAAAATTAACGATGAAGTTCTAGAAATAGAAATAACATGAAAGAAACAAAAAAGAAAAAAAAGCCCTTTAATTGACGACGAAAACATGATCAGTGCAGTACCCGAATACAACGCAATAACAAGAAATAATAGCAATAAAAAAAACGAAAAATAAAGTTGAAGTATACACAAATCTTGCAATGAAGAAAGTAACAGAACCAATTGAAGTAGCGATTGACAACTGAATATGTGAAGAGGCAATGAGTATATGAGTCTTATATTAACCATGGTGATATAAATAGGTGGGTATCCGAGATATTATGTAAAGGCATTGGAAAGATAAATGTCTTGGAAGTAGTTTAGAAAACCAAACGACCGTGTATTGGAAAAAACATAAATGTTGCTTCTGATAAAAAGCATAAATGTTGCTTCTGATATATGCAATTTAAAAAGGGGTTTTTAATAGGTTGAAGGAAACAATGAGAATCACCGTGAGCAATGTAATCAATGCCACGTGTATTAATTTAGCTTTTCATTAGTAGATTAAGTTGATTATTGTTCTAACCTTTTTTAGTGTAAAAATTAAAAGCTATCAAGGGAAATAAAGAAAGTTCATTTCTATTCATTTGTAGTGGATTGATAGTAGATATCCATATTTTAATAAGAATATAACAAACAAACACATGTGTTAGCAGCGTGGTTATCGTAAATGTACCATATAAGAAATCAGACTTAAATTTTCGATCATGGAAATCAAAGATGGCCTTAAAATTGTATTGATGTGGAGGGAAATCAGGAATATCAATCTTGGACACGATTGTACCGCCACTGAACAACAATATCAGTTTGTTGTCACAAACCTTATACTGTAAAGAATTGATTACAGGTTCACCGTTATACAACATATAAGTGGCATACTCATTCAGTTTGTCAACCCACTGTTTGAAATCTCTTTGGTATGTCATGACTTGTATTTGCTCTTCCTACATAATACAACAAAGATGATAGTGAGGGGAGTTTTAATGGATATTCATGAATCCTACAAACGGAAGGGATGTAAGAATGACCTTTGCATCTTGTATAACCAACTCAAGATGTTGTTGGCCGTTTCGCTTTTTAACAGTCCAGATGTCAACAATACAAATGTACATCTTCCATATTTTGATACCTTGTTTCAAGTCACCGATAAATATAGGAGGTCTTGACATTCTTTAGCTGCAGAAGATGAAAAACATATAGTATGAATTGAGTAATAATCACGCTACCAAAATTTGAAGATAGTTAAAGCTAAAATCTCAAATAGAGAAGGATTATCATTGATAGCAAAACTTTTCCAAATTTCAAACAAAGTTAGGTCAAAGTTTGAAGCAGAATTTGAACATAGTTAGCATTCACGAAAAATTAACGACGAAGTTCTAGAAATAGAAATAACATGAAACAAACAAAAAGAAAAAAAAGCCCTTTAATTGACGACGAAAACATGATCAGTACGGTACCCGAATACAACGCAATAACAAGAAATAATAGCAATAAAAAAACGAAAATAAAGTTGACGTATACACAGAGCTTGCAATGAAGAAAGTAACATAACCGGTTGAAGTAGCTATTGACAACTGAATATGTGAAGAGGCAATGAGAAGATGAGTCTTATATTAACCATGGTGATGTAAATATGCGGGTATCCGAGATATTATGTAAAGGTATTGGAAATATAAATCTCTTGGAAGTAGTTTAGAAAACTAAACGGCTGTGTATTGGAAAAAGCATAAATGTTGCTTCTGATAAAAAAAACATAAATGTTGCTTATGATATATGCAATTTAAAAGGGTTTTTTAATAGGTTGTAGAAAACGGTGAGAATCACGGTAAACAATGTAATCAATGCCACGTGTATTAATTTAGCTTTTCATTAATAGATTTAGTTGATTAGTGTTCTAACCTTTTTTAGTGTAAAAATTAAAATCTATCAAGGGCAATAAAGAGAGTTCATTTCTATTCATTTGTACTGGATTGATAGTAGATTCCCATGAACATAATTTCAATTCCTGACACAAACACATGAGGCAAGGGTGGTAGATAAGATGAATTCTTATTTATCCAACTCAAAAAGTTGGATAAGGTTACCTTTAGTGTGAAATACATTGAAAACAACAAATAATTATACTATTTTATAATTAATTAAATGAGTAAAAATCAAATGATGACATGTGATTGGTTGAATGTACACTACTCATCCTTTTGTGATGGGTAGAGAAGTTGTCCCCGGTAGATAATACACACAGGACAAGTGTGGTAGATAATCTAGCTTTTGTTGAAGAAATATCTCGCCCTAAATAGTTTCATCATTTTAGTAAAAATTTAAATAATATTATAAAGATATAAGAAAATTGTTAATACTACCTAATAATATAAGAAAAATTGCAATTCTTACACCAAAATCCTACACATATACCGTATTTCACTATTCATCGATACGATGAACAATGAAATATTATAATATATATATATATATATATATATATATATATATATATATATATATATATATATATATATATATATATATATATATATTAAAATAATATATAAATTATTATTTTAATTTTAATTTTATTTTTCTTAATACCTGAACATTTATTAATCAACTTCATTATTGAATTAACCAAGTTTCTATACCGCATTAACCAACTTTGGTAACTATTAAAAGTTATTTTTAATGTCTGAACGTTTATTAATCAACTTCATTACATCATTAACCAAAATTTTACATTGCATTAATCAACTCTGTTTGACTACTTTAAAATCATTGTTTATAAATATTGTTCACGAAACACTGTTCATAATTATGGTACTATTCACGTATATTGTTTATTTATACTGTTCATAAAAAAAATATTATTTTATTAAAAAAACACTATTCTCCGTATTTAATAGTGTATACGGTGTAAGTATTGAGCGTAAAGAATAATATGGAATGATATAGGAATAACATTCCTGAATAATATAATTAGCAGAAAGTACTGTAAAAAAACTCAATATTCTCTTTTTTATAAAGTTATAAATTAATATGCTTTGGACCACTTTTAACCTTTAGCATCGGTGTTTCTAAAATAGCAATACAATTGACAAGGATTTGGATCTTGTAAGATTAGAAGATGCATTGCAAGGTACCTGCAGTGTAAAGCAAAATCACTTCCCTTTTCTTAGATTCCTCTCCACTTGGAGTGGGAGCAAAGTTAGATATCCACTAGGAAACAAACAAGCATATTGAAATATGCATTGTCCCGAATTAGAGCAGAGGAGAGGATCACTGATATGACGACGAAGGTCACCCTAGTAAGATTTCAATAACGTGGTGATAGTTCTCTAGTGATTGGCGAGGTTTCTTGAAAAAAATAAGTTTACACTTCGTCGCTTAAGTTAGTATTTTTAATCATTAGACCATAGCAAAATGGAATCTATAGACTAGAAGGATGAATGACAGTTAAAACAAAACCAATTACAATAATAGTATTGTTTAATTATTCTATTTTCTCTTACGCAATTATGATTATCAATCATTATAAGAGAAAATTCCCATACACGAAAATTCAATTAGTGACTCTATACAATTTAGAATAAGCCACCAATAAATTAGAAAACAAATTAGATAAATCACTTAATTTCTAGCTAAATAGCTTTCACAACTAATGGACTCTTAACATGGTGCTTCCCATCCGACCAAGTCATCTTCCCAAACACATAACTCTTTGTTGCTTGTCCTTTCTTCGCCTTCAATTTTACCGCAAACCTCTTTTCTTCACCAACATGTTTGAACTCTAATATGCTCGGTTTCACAGAAACAGTTATTCCATTTGGATTTTGAACGTGAACAATGTATGTTGCTGGAGCACCAACATTTTTTAATTTTCTTTTAATTGTCACCGACCCGGAGAGATTCGGGACAGTGATTGAAGGGTAGTTTAGGTTGAGGACACTGAAATTCTTATAGCAATGGTTAGTAACATTTGAAAACAGTGACCTTTGTGTTTCATTATAGCCTAAAGCACATAAAAGGTTGAAGTAATCATTCATTGTGGTGTCATAAATAAGGCCAGGATCCATTGCTTTGTTCGGTTGAACGTGTCCCGCTCCATAGCTAAACGGCGTTGCTTGGATGAAGGATGCATTCAGAAGTGGCTCTGCCTCGTTGTCTAATGTTGTAGCTGAAATTAATAGAGAACAATTATGATTATTATGTTGAGATGAATACTATATGGTCGTGAGACTCACGACAATAATTTTCTTAGCATAGAATTGTACGATTTTTTTTTTTTTTTTTACTTTGATCTGCTTAATGAAAACGGTAAATTCAACAATTTCATTGGTTAAATTCACAATATACGGAAATTCAACGTGTAAGTATGAAAATTTTACATCTTAATTAAACCTCACACATAAATTCATTAGCTGTAATGGTAAAGCTAATGTTTCTTGGTGCGTAAGAAAGGGTTAGAAGTGTGAGAATTCTAAAGAATTTAATACCTGTGGTCATGATAGCTGATTTAATAGCAGCGGGACTCCAAGAAGGGTACAAGGCTTTCAATAGGCCTGCAATGCCTGCAATGTGAGGGCATGACATTGACGTGCCGGAGATTGAGTTAAATTTAATCCGACGATAGTCAAACACTTGGTTAGTCGGCCCTTCCGCTTCAGTGTAGGCGGCTATAATTGACACTCCTGGTGCAGTGATATCAGGCTGAAGATTAAATCAAAAGTTGTTAGATATCAAACACATGGCAATAGATTACTAGATGAAAAACATATTTTTTGCGAGTAATTAACACCTTTAGAATTTCAGGCACCATAGTGTTTGGTCCTTTGGACGAAAATGCCGCCATGAAAGGGGCCGGCTTAGTATGCAATTTTGTTGTTGGATATGCAATATAAGCCACTGGAGACCTAAAAATTAAGTCCAAATAATCAAGTTTAAGAAGTGTCATATTGTTTTAAATTAATTAAAGGCTAAACCAAAAAATTATGCTCGATTTCTTACTTGGATGAGTTGACGTAATTAAAGACTTTTAATCCATCGGAGAAATTGATGTGAGATGCAGGAAGAACATGAGGATCAGCTATGATTTCATTTCCAGTAATGATATCATTGGCAAGGACCATTCCCACAGCACCAGCTTGAAGAGCTTGTTCTCCCTTGTCCACTCTTGCACTTATTCCTCTCAGGCAAAGTACTATCTTGCCCTTCACCTTGTTAGGATCCAGAGTTCCATTCTGGCAAAGCACACTGCATTATTGATTACATCACATTAATTTCATTCCCTACAATTATAGTACTATGTTCATAGGTCAAATTCGGTTATTTGATACTTACGCATCTTCATTTGTTGCAGTTGCCAATTTAGCATCTGTTGCTTTAATAATTGGGTAGAGTTTGTGTGCTAATCTTGTAGCTGATAAGCTTTCTCCCTTTATGGTTAAATTGTTACCAAGAACAACATAACTAGGGAATTCTCTATCCATCGTGCTAGCACCAACCGTAATATACCAAGGAGCTAGATTTTCTACGGTAGCCTCATTTGGTCCGCTATTGCCAGCAGAACAAACAACAACGATACCTTTCTTAGCAGCATGGAAAGATCCAATAGCAACACTATCATTGAAAAAGGTAGAAGCAGAGCCACCAAGTGACAAGGACAAAACATCAACACCGTCATGGATTGCCATATCAAAAGCTGCTAGAATGTCCGCGTCAAAGCACTCGTCACCATTAACCGGAGGCCAACAAACTTTGTATGACGCAACTCTTGCTTTCGGTGAACCACCCTTTGCTGTTCCATAGCCTTGACCAAAGACACTTACACCAGGTACCATGTTTCCACCGGCCGTTGATAATGTATGGGATCCATGGCCTTCATTGTCACGAGGTGTGTTAGAGGACGAGTTGAGCGGGGTAGGTAACTTAGAAGCATAGCCTTTGTTGAAATACCTTGCCCCAATTAGTTTCCTGTTTTGTCCATACACACTTATTAGTTTGTTTTTCCATAAGTTCTTTCAAATCTCAAAGAAAATGTTATAATTTTATTTGATTTTTTATTTATTTTCAGTTTTAGCATTCTTGTTTCTATTATGGCAATAAAATTGAATATGTTTCTTTGGCTGCAATAAGCATTTGAATCTTCCATTAAGGTATGGATCATGATTATGTCATAGTAAGAATAAAAAAAAGGAGTTTAGACGATGCATTTGGAAAGTACCTGTTGCAGTGGAAAGCAAGATCAGAACCTTTTTCACAGATTCCTCTCCACTTAGATGGAATTGGTCCAAACCCTTCATCACTAAAACTCTTTGATTCAGGCCAAACACCTAGAGAATAATATAGAGTGGGACCAAATAATAAGATAACAAGTAAGAAAGAAACAAGAATATAGTAAATTGAAAAATTCTATACTTCCAAATAAAACATCCACATTACCATTGGCTTTAAAGCTATCTAGATTCTAGATGGTCCTATTACCCACCCATTTTGATTTTACAGACAGCTACAGTTTGGAAGAATTTTGAATACCAACTATTAAGCTGATGTGACCACATAACAATTTTCTTATTGGTTTTATCTTTATTGGAATAATCCATCTCCACACCAAGTTTTTGTTTTATTCATAGCATAATAATTCTATTACTTTGCTTCCAATCAAGAATTAATTATTATTCTAGTGATATAGGAGTACTTGCAATCATGTGTCACAAAATATAACACCTACCTCTCGGTGTTCAATATTCGTCGCAGTCCGATACTTGATATTTAAAAAAGTCAAATGAATGTTAGAAAAGTTAAATAAGTGTTTCAAAATATTCTTTTATTCATTGCTTTTAACGTTTTTTCGAACAATTATCTAATATCTATATGATCCTCGTAAAATCCATGTCAAATAGTAGAGATAGATGATAGCGTTTTAAAAATATATATATATATATATATATATATATATATATATATATATATATATATATATATTTTACTTTACTTCAACGCGTCTAGTATATTTTTTTGGGATAATTCTCATACATCTAAATATATATATTTAAGTAGTATTTTGAGTTTATAATATTTTTAATTTCTTAAAAATAGATAAATAAATAGAGTTAAAATACTAATATAGAATTATAGATATTAGTGTGAGTGTCCTATATTTTCAAGATTATGAGTGTTCGTGTCGGATTGTGTGTGTCGTATCATGTCGTGTCATGTCTCTTAATGTGCTGTCGTAATCTAATTCTATGAATTTCTTCAAACCACAAAAGATGCAACAATTTTTTTAAAATATCAGACAAGAACGTTCATACGTTGTGATAGAAAATCATTATTCTTTGCTCTTTATGACGGCCAGATTCAAACAAATAATATACTAATACTAATCTTATTTATTCAACCAACAAAATATCAAATTTTGATTTGAACGTTATTTGTGTGGGGAGCAGTATCTGTCACATGTGTTCATCAGTCAACGATCTAGAATTATTATTAATAATCAATTATTTCAAAGGGATTTCTAACCTTCATATTGTTGGTAAAAAATACATAAATTTTCAAAAGATAATAATAAAGAAAGTGACCTGTATCAAGGTTAGCTATGATGACACCTTCACCAAATCTGGCTTTGTTCCATATTGAGTTGGATGTTATGACTCCATAATCATCTTCTAATCCCATGAATCCCCAGGAACGAGTTGTGTGTAGTTTCCTTCCATTGTTCTCAAACACTGACAACACATTTGGATGTTCTACAACAAAGTAATTTTCACAAAAGGTTATATATAAGAATTGAGAAAGAAAAAATAAAGCAGAGGAGAAAATTCTGAATTATTACTTGCTATCTCCGCTGCTACTTGTTCTTCCAAATTTGCGGCAAAACCATTGATATGTCTTGTGTAGGAGTAAAATATGGACTCTTTTGCTGTATCAGAGGAGCTACAATACAACAAAACGTAATTAGAAAACAAAACAAAAAGTTATATAATACTATATGGTTTTGAATAACAAGAATACCTTTCCAAGAAAGATCCTAGAAAGTCATAGTGAGAATCTGTTACACGGTTGAACTCAACTGAGGACAATTCTGAATCATGTGAATGGCTTCCTAAGTAAACCACATATGACTACAACAAAATATGGTGTACAGATTAGAAGTCATTCTCTAAGATTTTTCAAAGATTAATGCAAATAGAAATTTGAAGAAATGTCTCACCTTTTTTTTCAGTGCAAAAGTGGGTGTGTGAAGTAGAGAGACAAGAAGAATTAGGAGGAGAAACAAAATGGTAGGAGAAGTTGGTAAAGCCATTAAAGAAATTCAGCTTTATTGCTTTGTTTTTCAATGCAACAGAAGTAAAAACTTGGCTTTATAAAGGAAACCATACTTCTGAAAAGTGCAGTTTTTTCTGTGTATAAAAGACGGAATCGTTTATAAAACAATCATAAAAAAAGTATCAAAATTTATATTAAATCATTTAACTTTTTATTTATTAATACATAGTAGCTCCACTTGGCAGCTAATAATTGTAAAAGAGAAAAATAATATGCAGAATATTTGAATGTTTAAAGTTTTGTTTGTCAACTACTTATTTATGATTTGTCCAGTTATACGGCACTTTTTTCCTTCGTCTCACTGATTCTCGAATTAGAAAAAATCATAATAGATGGTAATTTTTCTTTTTCAAAGATTTAACACTGCTGCGAATTTAATGACAAATTTGAATTCATAACTTTTTATTAAAAGGGAAGATCCGTCTACCATCTCAACAACATATGCTCTTGGTATTTTTTTTAAAAATTAATTTAATTGTTATGGTATATATTATTTAATTTTTATTACTTTTTATATCTAATAATTTAAAGTGAATTAAAATTTGTTTTACTTTAACTTACAACGAAATTCTATGTTACATAATAGTTCTCCGAATTATAGGAGGGCCTCTTACAATATTTATAGTGGTTCCAAAAATATGGAAATTTTATGAAAATTTTTTATGGCACTTTTGATGTTATTAGTTTTCATTTTTGTTTTTTTTAAATGTTCCTAAATTTCGGAGATATATCTCTAGACACATCTCATGTTTGAATTTACGTTATTTTTTTTTAGTCCATTTTCATTTGAAAAGTTCTGGAGATGCATCTACTGAAAATTTTCGGAGATGCATCTTCGAATACTTATAAGAACCAATATTTTTTATTTTATTTTAAAAATCATTGTGTCGTTGTTCGCAAATGAAATGTAATTGTTTGCAGATGAAATATAAAATAAGATACATCTCTCTCTCTCTCTCTCTCTCTCTCTCTCTCTCTCTCTATATATATATATATATATATATATATATATATATATATATATATATATATATATATATATATATATATATATATATATATATATATGAGTACAAAATCATAAACACCAAAACATAGTAACAAAATCATGAAAATAGTACAAATATGAGTACATGAAAAAACACTATAGACAACTATTAGGTGTGCTTGACCACCACTCCCTCGTCTCCTCTGCCACCTCCTCTGTCTCTACCGCTTCCTCGACCGCCTGGTCTACGTCATCAGTCATCGATCTCGTCCCCTTTTCTCGCACGATGCCTGCGGTACATAAGTGCCCCATATGTCTCCACAATAACGTCATCTAATATACGCCTACCACTAGACTCTTAAGGGAAGAAACTGACAGCAATGCTTGACCACGCCATCTCCAATATGTGACAATAATGAAGCAAGACATCCTATGTGTGTGATCCAACTGAGACTGATGCTCCTCTAAAATCTCCTGATGAGCTGGTCTGGGTGGTGATCTTGGAGAAACAAACACCATGTATGGATGTGAGACCGTAAAGAACCACCTGATGTAACTATCGACGTAGCTCTAGTCATTCGGTGTTATGGTCGCCCGAGCCTCGTCAGGTATCAGGTCACTCTCATAATCAGCAAACATCTCGTGAATCTATATACGTGTCAAGCCAAAAGGAGCATAGATAGTAGGGTGCCTGGGTATGGTCTGGGTGAATCCGGACTGTCGCATGACGCGCTCGGGCATATAAGGAACAATGATGACCGAATTACAGGCCAACCATTGGAGTATAATGATATCTCATAAAAAGGTCGCATCTATCAGTGATCGATGTAGCAGTTGTAGTGGATGTCCTCAACAACCAAGCGATCAAGATATACTCTAAAAGGCTCAAGCCTCCTTCGACAAAGAAGCAACTCCAGTCTTGTTGGGGAAGATAAACTTCTTGAGGAGATTTATATCAAATCTAAGTGGAAAACGATGGTTTTCTCACCGTTGTTAAAAATCAATAAAGAAAATGATTTTCACTAGAAACGAGAGCAATAGGAGGCTTTCGACGCCATCAAAGAGTACCTCACAAAGTTTCCCATTTTATTGCCACCTAGTATAAATAAGAATATAATAGGCTTAAATAATGTTTTCGTCCCTGTAAGTTGGCGAGTTTTTGGTTTTAGTCCCTGTATCTTTTTTTTCCGGTCCAAGTCCCCATAAGTCCATTTCCTTTTGGCGTTGGTCCTTACTGTCAAAGGAATGTTAAAAAAAAGGGTGAGTTGGCAAAGGGTGGTGACATGGAAAATGTTATACATTTTGTCTTATTAAATTCATTTGCAAACGTGGATTTTTGATATATTTACACATTTTTAAAGAGGGGCCAAATAAAAAAACATTTTTCTTTTCTTCCCCTTCCCTTCCCCTTGCCTCTCTCATTGCCACTCCAAATCCCTGTTTCTCTATGCCCCTTTAGTAGACATGGCTTTTTCATCGTCTGTCAAGTCTCATCGTGTTCAAGAGATTCATCGCTCTATGTTGAAATAGAAACATGAAATTGTTTATGTCCAACTATGTTGAAAACCCTAAAAGAAGGATTTGGGAAAATGAAGACATGAAGATTAAGTTGGAGAAGGAGAAGAGATAAGCGAATGTCTGGAAGCTATTGTTGGTTGTTTCATGTGAGTTCATCTTTGCTTATCACAAATGGTGGTGAAACCCATGTGTTTGTGTCTGTTTTTTGTTTTTTAGTCCTTGTAACATTATTGTATTTTGCGAGTATTCCCTGCTTCTTAGCCAGTGAGAATAAATGATTGTTTTCTAGTTTCTGTTTTTGTGATAGGTCCTTGCTGCTTATCACACATGGTTGTTTTCTGTTTTCTATGATGACAATAAATGATTCTACAACTCACGAGATATTCAAACCTTGAAAAGGTAGTATGAAGACAATCATGCATCTCACTCTTGATTCCTCTTGTATTGTTCTTTTGCTTTCAATATCATGTAATTCTTTTCCATTGAATAAATGCATAACTTTGTCCCATTGAATAAATGCAAATATTTCATTGTCATGTATGTAGTGAATATTTTATGAACCCTAATTTACATGGACAAACCCTAATTTACAGGGACCAAAGAGAAAAGAGGGAAATGACTTGATCTTACCTGATCAGGAGGACCTTCCAGTAACTTGATGCACGACCAAAGGATGGGAGGAGAAGAAGGGGGGTGTACCTGCAAGGCACTCCAATGCTTAAGTGAGAAGAGGTACAGTGAATGAATAGGTTAATTTAGTGTGAATCAGAATACCTGACCCTTTAATGAAAAAGGGTATTTATAGTGTACCCCCAGCGCTGGGCCAAGGTCCCTCTATGGGCCTAGATCAGCTAGGCCCAAGGAGGAACTGCCAAGGAACGCGTGAGAAGCGTGAGGACCTAGCTAAAAGGTCTGGTCCTTGGTCCAACTGCCCCTATCTTTCAGGAGATAATAAAGGGTAGTTGGGTGACGTGGTAAGTGACCTGGCAGACATGATCTTTGCCCGTCCTTAGTGTATGCCCGTCGCATAAGAAGCTTGTTTGACCGGGAGGTGCCCCTGCTCGAGTATATGGGCCTCTGCTCGACCTGTTGGGCCGTGACCTTATATATTCTTGAGGCCCAGTCCAGAACAGGAGCCCCCCAAGTCGAGTCTCCGAGTCGGAGCGATGAATTGTAATATAGTCGGGTGCAGGCGTCATGGACAAAGCAGCGGGCGTATGGTCGAGTCAAACATGATGTTTACAGAGTTGACTGTAGTATTCTTTTCCGTCAGACACGTGATGCCCAACAGTGTCGAGGATGTTTCGCGGGGTCGAGGACGGCTCGTAGATTCGAGTATGAAAGTCCTCGACGGATACGTGACGTTTAAGAGAGTCGAGGACGTCTTACGGGGTCGAGGACGTTTCGTAGAGCCGGGGAGGTGTGTAACACGGTGGGAGAACTGACTTTCTATAAATGTTGCGGATAGCAAGAGTCGCCACCGACTTTTATTTTATCCAAAAGGAAAGGACATAAAAGAACAGGAAAGACCTTAAAAAGATTTTGGGTTCGGGGGGTAGGTTATATAAAGGGAAGGTATTAGCACCCTTTATATTCATGGTTATCCATGGGCTCTTAGTTACTTAGCTCACTTTAAATTGTTTTGAAAAGGTGTAGTGTGTGATTAAAATTTTCTAAGTACTTTATAATGATCCTCGTATGGATGTATATAAAGACTTTGTTTTGAAAATTTGTTTGAAATGTGAAGTGTAAAATGTATTTTGAAAAGGTGAGCAAGTACTTAAGAGGAACCTACCCTATGTTAATTCTTTACTGTTCTTATATGGTCTTTCAATGGTAAGACTATCCCTATTATTAAGGAATAGGTAGTCATTACCTTGGATGTTATTAAGGGACATTTTTAGGGTCATCTGGATATAGGCAACTGTAAGGTGTCTTTAGCAATTCGTAGGGACTTATCATCTTTTATTCGAAGGGACAAGATCATTTATCGTAGGCAACCTCGAAGGGACTTGATCTTTAAAACTATAGGGACTTGATGATATTTATGAAGGGACTTTGCTTAAAACACCCCACTTGACCTTTTGTATAAGCAACTTGAGAGGCAACCCTAGGAAGTGCAAGATGGCGATCAAAGATCGACTTACGTGTGTGCGTGTTCATATTCAAATATTTATCTTATTAAATTAATTTTTTTAAATTGATTTTAATCACATATAGGTTATACACACCCTAAATTACTAACCATACAATAAATATTTACGAAAATAAAATAAGACGGAAAATAAATCTACAAATATTACATGGCTTTAGCAGATACATAATAATCAAATAAAATGAATTATAATAATAATAGATATAATAAAATAATAAATAAATAATAATACTAAAATAATAGCAATAAAAATAATGATAATAATAATAAATAAATAAATCAAGATTAAAATTTAAAAGAGAAGTTATTTTAGGTTAGACAACAATTATAAATTTTTTAGAAGTTAATTAAGATAGTATAAGAATTTAAACAATTTAATAAATTAAATTATAATAATAAAAGAAATAAGGGTTAATATATTAATTAGGGTTTATAAAAATAAATTAGATTTTTTAGGATTAATAGGAAAATTAGGTTTTTTTAGAAGGTAGTTGGAGTTTTTAAGTAATTAAGGTTTTAAATATTTATTTATAAATTATATAACAAAAATTAATACTATAATAAAAATTATTAGAAAGAATAATTAATATTTATTTACAAAAATATTTTATGATATAATATACTTAAGTTAAAATTAGAGTTATTTAATTGGTTAATTAGTTAATAAGATAATTAAATAATATAATATAATAATATAATAATTAAATTATGAAAATATAAATAAAAAGAAAATAAAACAGGTTCTAAAAAAAATGGGGGAGGCCTGGATTTGAACTCAGGACCTCCCCATTACCAAGCTGCAGCAAAGACCACTGGGCTATACGCTTGTGGTATGACGTAGGATGATCACGCGTACATATATGTTAAACCTGCTAAAATCAAGAAAAACCAAAAAATATTTGTCAAAACCTGGGATCAAACCCTGGTCTCAAACATCCCGACATACGCTCATTGCCACTACGCCACATGGGCCATCTAATATATATATAACCAACATCAAAATATATAAAAATAAAGACTTTTTCAAATTATGGATTTGGCGCCATTCAGGTTATCTTCTTCCTTGTGACCTGCGAAGTTTCATGCGGTTTCAGCTTCAACATTACCTGCGAAAATTTCTTCAATTAAAATTACAAGCACCTAAAGTTCAATTGATGCATTCAGAAATACTCTATACCACAAAACAAACATCATTAGATGGTCATAATTAATTGAAAGTGCACGAAATAGTGAAAACGAAAAAAAATATTCAAGCATGAAGATGTGTAATACCTCAAAATTTGCCCTAATTCTTTTTACCTTAACTGGCTTTACGCTTTGCATTCCATCTGCATATTCCATTAAGTCATTAACATCATAGTAGTTCATTCCATTGTTTCATAAGGCATGTGATCAGGGCTTAAGGAAATTAGGGTTTTGTACTTTATACGTATCTGGCAAGAACTGGAATAACAGAGAATATTCACTGGACTATAATTCCACTCCGAATGCGGTTGCTCAGTCGTGTCTCAATTCAGATGGGGGTTTGATTTAATTTGGATCAAATTGTCGAAAGATCATTACAACTGCAAGATTATTTTTGACCACTGGTTTATCCCTTAGACGATGCATATTCAAAGTTCGGGTTGTCGTGGGCTGAGATTCATCTGTTTATCGAATAGTTGTTGTGTCTGAAGTTTGGTTCAAATATTTAGTTTATCAGTGATTCATCTGGATTCGAGTGATCATGGTTTGTTTCGGACGATTCAAAGAGTGGTGACTAAGGCGGAAAATTGTGCAGTGGTTCAGGAAAAAAAAGAGTTGTGTTCATGGGCTTGTGAAGAGAATTTAAAATAGGCTTTGGGCTAAAATCGAGATGTCGTATCCATCCATTTTCATTGTTGTAAATCATCCCCGACTATTCCTCTCCATTTCCATTCTTTTCCCAATTTCCATTTCTTTTCAATTTTCTAGTATTATATACGTTTCCATCAGTTCATTGTTAGTTTTCTTTCATTTTGTCTGAAATCCATATAGAACCACCTTTCAATTTTCATGTCCCATATCAAACTCATATTTCAAACCCAAGTCCAATTACCCGAATTATCCGTGGTCATTTTCTCCTCATATTAATCTTAAGATCTCAATTACGTGTGTTCTTTTCTTGAAGACTATTACATATTTTTGTTGTACCCTTTTTTTAATTTCAAGTCCATTTTAATACTCTTATTATCCATTTCCTACATTCATTGTTATCAAACCCGTTTTTTTCATAAGTACTTAGCCATATCTCAAACTAATTAGATAACTACATCCATTTAGTTGTCCAAATTCCTTTTCTAAACCAAATTCATTTTTACCATAAGTTATTTGGTCCAATTCTAATCTCATAAACTCCTATGGTTGTGTAGAACAAAACCCATTTATATTTTTCAAGCTAAGACCATTCATTAGTTCACATCATATTCATTTCATTTTCGAAAGTCATTCACGAAATTTTCTTAGTCAATTCATTTCTTTTCTAGACCACATGCCATTGATCTTGATTTGTCTCAAATAGAAATCTCAAGTTGTAATCATACAAAGAGATTCAAATTACAACACAAAATCAACCAAAATAAAAAAAGGGGAGATTAATTGAATTACAAAGGTACGGGAATCAAAGTCCTTATAGTCATCAAAACTTGAAGAAAAAAAAGCAAAAAAAGAAAATTTGCAGCCACTCTTGGATTCATCGTCCGTCCACAACATTCAATGGCCTCGATACCGGAATTCTCCACCTTCAATGATTCACAGCCTACTAATGAGAGATCTAACACCAATCTTCAAGCTGCTTAGCAAATTAATTTTATATGTCTGATGCAGTTAGGAAGAAAGAAAGAAAAAGTTGTTGAAGGGATATACCAGAAGTGTCCAACCTGGCCAACAAAACCAATTCCAAAGATATTGGTAACAGCCACACGACTCCAATCAGTAAGAAATTGAACATCAGCTTCCTGCATAGCAACAACTCTCAGTGAAAGACAGCAGATTGAGAGAGAAATTCAACACAAAATAGATGCTAACCAATCCACAAATTACCCTAACTACATAACTGAACCAAAACAGATTCTAGCAAAAAAACTCATAACTGAAAATGACAAATTGATAACCGAATTCTTCTAGAAAAGTCCAACTGAACTATACCTGATGTTTCCAGAACCGTCTTCAAAACTCCTATAAGTCAGCAGCTTCTGAGTCAATCCAGTTTCTTCCACAGTTTCTTTTCAAACACTCATCACCCTGTTAATCTTAATCCTCTCCTTCACCTTCTTCCACAACTTTCATACCCTTCATTTTCATTTCTCTCAACCTTCTCCAATCCAAAAACACCAATCCTTTAATCTCCATCTTCAATATGTCAACTTCAACCTGAACATTTCAATTCATCTTCATCATCATCCCCTTTAGTAATCTTCAATCAGGCAGCACCCTCTTCATCGATTCCTATCGCCATTCTCCAAATCTCCAATCTTCTTGGCCTTCACTTACAATCCATAGCAGCACCTCTCTTTGTCAATCTTTGAACCTGCATCAACATAAATTTTTCATCAAGATTCCGGCATCAAGGTTTTTGGAATTACAGAGAAAATAGAGGATGGATTCGAGATTCACAACAATTTTTCATACGAAAATCTGAGAAGAGCAGAACTAAATAATTCTCACCGGAAAAACCGTGTTGTCACCTTCATCTTCATGGTGCGTTCGCGACGAAGAATCACTGTGATTACTGGCGCATCATCATTCACCAACCAACTCTAACTTCAATCCTCAAAGAACCCACTGCTATCATCTTCATCGACCCATCATCAATCTGAAAAGATCAGCCACCTCAATCTCAACCTTTATCAACAACCTTCAATGCACGAATCTCCAATCGAGAAGTCCACAGTTTGCACTGAACCTCACAACTTTGTAATCGACATACCAAACCTTCAAAGGCCTGCAAGATTCACCTTCAACAATCTGCAACAACAACATCAATAGTTCATAGTCCTTCAGCTTCAAAAACCGAAGACTCAGAAGCACCAATCGCTCCCGTTCATCATCGCCAAAACTTCATCAGTCCACCCTGCAATTGATAAAAGAATCAATCCAGAATCACAGTGACGTCAACAGTGAAATTGAAGAAGAAGAATGGATCTGAACTCGCATCAATAAGAATCATTGTTCAACAACAATAAAATCAGATCCATACCTGAAGAGTCGCCAACTGAGATTCGCGCAAGATAACTTGGTAGAGTCGCTGCTGACGCGAGTATGATGTAGTTCGTTGTTTCTCCGCCACCGCAAGCTTGAGGCCACGACACGAAGGAGATCGTTATAGCAAGAGATCCATTGATCGTCGTTAAGGTGATGACGGTGACGGATGGTGACGGACAAAGAACAAGGATACGAAGACGGGATCACGAGGAAGAGAGTAGATCGAAATCGTAAGCAAGCCACACCTGAAGCATCTTCAAGGATTTCGGATCGGTCTATTTTCTTCTCCATCTTCCATTTCGCTTCGAGCTATGAAGGCCAATGTCAACGAAAACTGAGACCGGGGTTTGCTTCCTGTGATTCTTGCTGATGGTACGGTAGCCGCGACGGATTGAAGAGGACGACGACAAATTCAGCGGTGCACAGTCGTAATCATATTTCATCGCAAGTTCTTCAATCATCCCCTATAGCACATCGACCTCTTCTTTTTTCGATTCCGTGAGAGGGCGGTATAACTCCATCATCGTCGACCAGCTACGGCGCGGTGGAAGCGTTTGTTGTCCATGTTTGGAAGGAAGCTCCGATGGCGGAGAACTCGGGACGAAGAAGAGCTAAATGCACATGATCGAATACGGCGAGGAATGATGGTGAAGTCGTATGGCGTTGGTTTTCCGGCCGCCACTGTGTGTTATGTTGAGAGGGAGGAGATGAAGCCGACAAGCATGAGGTTCACTCTCCATTTGCCGTTTCACATCTTTTAGGGTTTTTTAGGTTAAGGGTTATCTAATTGGACCGGGTTTTGGTTATGAGCCCATTGAATTGCTATCTGCACCATACAACTACTATCACAACCTCCCCTGCAATCTGTGAAAAAAACAATTGGGCCTCAAGCCCATGAGGATTTCTATTGACAGCAGCTGTTTCTACTGTAGCACCCCCTCCTGCGGGTTAAGTGATGGTAACGGGCCTTGGGCCATTTTGGACTGTTTCCTACCACCTGAATTTCTAGGGAACCCCCTGTTTATATTGTTGTTTTAGAATTTGTTTTGTATTTTTATTGGAAAAGTTTAACTAATTTTCTTTGTTAATTATTATTATTTTTTCTTTTTTTTGGATTAATATTTTAATCCATTTTTCTATAATGGTTAATTAGATATTTTCATAATGTTAATTATGGTTGTGAACTAATTAGAATTAAAGTGCTTGTGATGGCTTTTATCGATATGGATCGATTTCGATTATGGAGAATTTCACAAAAGTGATTATGGATGATGAGCATTTATTTTGCTCATAGGAGACTACAAGACCTTGCTTAAGGTTTTTTCGGATTTCTTTTATGCGAAGAATCGGCACGTCATTCAAGTAAGTAGTCTCGATACGCCACTTTTAAGGCACCATTTTTCTTTTTAGATTTTTGTTAGTATAGGTTAGAAATTAAATCTAGTAAAAATAATAAAAAGCATGAGAAAATTCTATAAAAATTAAGGTAGCTTAAGAAATCAACTTAGAAATTTATGATATTTTATTTTCTGAAATTTATTTATTTTTGAATTAATTCTGAATTATTCTTGTATTTAGCTTTATTGAATTTCTTCTTAATTGTGCTGAATTTTGTTTATTTTATTTAAGTAACTTCCAATAACTTTTTTGAGCCATTCTTTTTTCTGTAATTAGATGACTCATAATATTGCTTAGGATATTTTTTATGGAATTTTTAGATGCTTTTATCTTAGGTTTTAGTGATATAATCCTTAGGAATTAGTAGTTAATTCTTAGCTTAAAATAATTAATTTTTAGGCATAGGAAAAATAAGTATTTTTAGAATCCCTTTTAGTATACTATTTTAGATAGTGTTAAGATCCCATAGTTTAATTTTCATAATTTTTCTAGAATATTTAGTATTTTCTTAGAATATTAGTTTTAGGCCTAGTTATGCATGAGTCCCATTAGTTTAGGCCACTAAAAAATAATAACAATATAGTTCAATACAAAAAAAAAAAAATAATAATAGTCTAGATTAATTTTAGTCATAGAATTTAACATTAGACTTAGGTTTAGTTTAAGTTGTTTTAGGATGAATATTAAGTTTGACCTAGGTTTAGAACTTAGTATAAAATTCATTTCCATATAGAAATAGAATAAATAAATAAGACTATTTATAATTCATGCCTCTAAGTGCATTTGTAGAATTTTATTTCTTATGGTTAAATTCATTGTTTTGCTTTATTTTGATCTTATAACTTGTATAGGCTTCCCCATTATTCTTAGAATCAACTTAACTTCATTAAGAAGTAAGTTGAATTCTAATAGTTTCTAGTTTCCATTAGGAGTAGAAAACCTCACTAACCATTAAGACCACTTTGTAAATACATAACAAAATTAGGATTGAGTCTTAGTCCCTTAGATTTTTCCTTTTATCAACTTGAGTCATTCTCTTTCTCATCTCAAAAGAAAAGCAATAAAACACTTAATAAAAACCGAACAATCTTGTACGACACGAGACTTTGTTGCGGAGTGTTTATACGCGTCCTGTTTCGGGGCGAGGTGTAAATACTTCCCGCGATGGATAGGTCTTAGTACAAGACAGTTCACAAACAAAAATCCAAAACATCTCATAAAAGACAAAAACAAACAATAAGCGACTATCCTGCGGGAACTTCTCTCCTCATCTCACTCATTCACAACGCGAACTCGCGGCGACTTGTCTCGCATGCAAGACGGTAAACGCACTCGTACCAGACGAGCCTGCAACACCTGAGCATAGGCATACGCAGTTCCAGCTGTAAAAAACACAAAGAAATAGTTCCCGCCTAGGTTAGGCGAACTACGTCGACTCTGATCCTCATTATCCCGATGAGGTACGTAGGCAGCGGGGTAGGGCCCGTTCGAGCACATTCTTTATTTTCCCTACATTTTCCCCTTTCTTTCCATTTTCTTATCTTAGTTCATTTCTCATTTCCATTCCAGTTCCAGTTAGCGGTTTTGTTCAGCAGCAATTATATTTTTCTCACCCTTTGAAACAAACAAGCAAGCGTGGATCCCGTCGGGTACGACGAACGGATTGGGGTGCTAACACCTTCTCAATTCGTAACCGACTCCCGAATTCAGATCTTTGGTTCGCAAGGCCTTGTCCTTTCCTTCTTCCTCAGGTTTGTGCAACATTACCTTTCCCATTCATTCGGGATAAAAATGTCTGGCTGGCGACTCTAACCTTTCCGCGCCACTTTCGCGTTTGTACTAGGATGAAAATCCCGGGAGCGACAAGATGCATTCGGGCTAGTCAATTCATGAAGCATTTGATGAATGTAATGATCTGAGCATGTTCGAAATTCATCAAGGAAGCTATCCCAACCTTCCAAATTGTTTGAAATAAGCTGCAACTATGAAATCGAATTCAACTTTTTGGAAGATTTTTTGTGTTCTTCAAGTGCCTCTTTTTTCCAGATTTTTTCGTCCCCTGTGTTTGTGTACATATGACTTTGTAAGCTTTTGGATGTCTTGAATGTGAAAAAATCTTCTTGCCAAATTAGTCAAAAAATCAAATATTTTCTTGCCAAATTAGTCAAAAAAACAAAACAAACTAACATCTCTTTTGTATTATTTGGAGTAATTCTTTTACTCTCTTTAGCATAATTTTGCTTATTAAAAAAAACCGAACTTGATTATAAGATCAAAATTTATTTTTTTAAACGTGTGTCTGTAAATTTTTTGATATAGTATTCTTCCCGCTTTCATTTTCATATGTGATATTTCTCCATTTCCATTATTCTTTTTTAAAAAAAGGTTTCACTATAAGAGCAACGCTCTAAAGTCAAGGAATCTGAACTCGATTGTATAGCATCCATTTCTTAAATCCATTTACTAAAGACTAAATTATAAATCTAAAAACATGTAAAAGAAATTCATAAAAACCTTGCACAAATAATTTTTAGTCTAACACAAAGTACAAGAATAAAATACACATCATTAAATCCTTATTTTCAAAAAACTCCAAAACACAAGGAAATAACAACATTTTAAAGTCAAGGAATCTGGACCCGATTGCAGAACATCCATTTCTTACATAAGAGGTTTAAAGATTTATCTGAAGCCCTAATAGATTAGGACAAGAAATCAACATAAAAATGGTAAGGATTTAAGACTTAATAGCAGTCTTAGAAGGAGGGTGACAACATATATTAGAGGTAGGGTCTATGCATGGCAAGCATGGGACGTTTTGAATGCCTATGTTGGATTCACCTTTAGGAGGAGGAGGAGGAGGGTCAATGATAATGTGTGAAGGAGGAGGAGGAGAGGGACAACAAATATTAGAATTAGGATTTACACATGGCAAGCATGGCACATCTTGAATGCCTATGTTCGATTCACCCCCAACATTAGTACTTGTTAAAACAAATACCAACACAAGACACTTCAATATCATCTTCAAAAAATACTCCATAATAACTCTATTACTGCTCCACTATTTCTTTTATAACATTCAACCCCTATGTACTTATTTATACAAATTTCAAAGTATTCATAACATGATGCAATTTATTACGTAATCATGTGCAAATAAGAATATTTTTATTTGATTACATTTAGAAATCATTTTTATAAACTTCTATTCTTAAAAAATACAATAATGCAAATTTTGAAAGGATTTTCCATTAACTTTTATAATTTCTTAAAATAAAAATGAACAAAGTGTTCATATAAAATCTTATCTAAAAAGTATGTTATTATAAATAATATATCTTAATTTCTAGATTTAAGAAAATTATTTATGTACACTTAATTAAAAATAAAATTTCTTTTCTTCTTTTCAATACTATTATTTTTATTAAATCCGCAAATATGATTATTTATATTTGACAAATGCTAACAAGTGAACTGAATATATGTTAAGAAATTAAAATGGTAAATTGAGCATTATTTAATATATTTTAAAGACATGTTTTTTTTCTTCTAAATATATTTATATTCAATGCATTGAAAAGATAAATAATTATTTTTTAAAAAAAATAATATGTTTATCGAATGAACTAAACATAACATATTTTTCTTACTTGAAATTCTTAACCGGTGGCATGCCCCCCGTTAGCATGGCTCTTTATATTTTAAGGGTTAAATATAATTTTAGTCTCAATAAATATCTCAATTTTCAATTTTAGTCCTTATTAAAAAATAATATATTTTAATCCTTACAAAATTATTATGCACGTAGTTTTAGTCCCTCATATTAAACCGATGTGTATTTTTAAATGATTATTTTGTAGACATCTTTAAAATGTTATAAAAAATTTCTCGAAAAAAAAAGAACTCAAATTTTGATTTCTAAATCGCGGCTTTCATTATTTTTATCATTATATTTTGAAATTAAAAAATATATATATATTTAATTCTTCTCATTTTAAAAAAATTTAAAATTTAATAAAGAAATATTTTATTGTATTCTAAACGTAGATGAAAAAAATGATTCAAAAATTTATTAATTTAAGGGTAATTAAACAGTTTTCAAAATTTTAGAAAACATCATGAACTAAAATTGCACGCATACAAAATTTGTAGGACTAAAATTTATTATTTTTTTAATAGGGACCAAAAATGAAAATTGAGATATTTATAAGGACCAAAAACATATTTAACCCTATTTTTAATATATCTTTCAAGATTTTACATAAATAAAAAAAATTATTCATGTATATTTATTTTATAAATTAATATAATTTATAAGATTACACATTTATATATATATATATATATATATATATATATATATATATATATATATATATATATATATATATATATATATATATATATATATATATATATATATATATATATATATATAGTGGGGATATTCTTACTCCAAAAATAAGTTTATAAGACTTACTCCACATCAAGGTCATTAAATAATTTTTAATCAATTGCTAAAAATAATCCGTAATTATTGTAATGTGGTCAATTTGTTTTTCTCTCTCCATATTTATTTCTTGATTATTTTCAACCATTGATTAAAAATGATTTAATGATAATGATGTGTAGTAAATTTTATAAACTTACTCTTTGAGTAAGAATATCCCCACTCAATGTTAATTTAACCATTGAATGAATTCAATTTAAAGGTTAGGTTAAGTATATTCTAGGTATCAAAGGGAAGTGTAAAGTTTGTTTCTATTACATTCTATCTCATCGTATACTATTCTACAATATTTCTAGGTATCAAAGGGAAGTGTAAAGTTTGTTTCTAATACATTTTATCTCATTGTATATTATTCTACAATACCTATGTGTAGATTAGGAATATTCTTTTGTTCTACGGTCTGGGACTATCCTATATATATATATATATATATATATATATATATATATATATATATATATATATATATATATATATATATATATATATATATATATATATAATTATCATTAAAGAATATATTTATTAGTTACTATTTAATGGAAAATATTTTTTTTTGTCTAAATTACATAAAAGTATATTATTTCACATATAATTATCAATTTAGAATATGAATAATAAAAAGTCTAACTTATCAGTATTAATACTGAATTTTTTTAATTCAACAAACAAAAAATGAAAGTAGTCATAAGTATGGTAATAAATAGTGGCTAGTCAATAATAAAGAAGAATGTTGATATTTTTTAGTTAATAATATTTTTAAATAATATAATAATTAGTCAATATCTTCAAAAACATACCTTATATATTTTATTTGATGAAATATAAAATATTTAAAGAGCTCAAGTATTTATTTGAAAATTAGTATCAAATATATCTTTTAAATAATATTTTTAATTCTATACAGTAAAATATTTTAATGTAAAAGGTATTTTAATTCAAAAATATAATTATGTTCAATATAGACAACTTAAAAAGTGAAAAAAATCTTAAATAAAGTATAATTTAATTTAATATAAATATATTCAATTCTTAAAATTTATTATAGTAATACTAAATATTATTAAAAAAAAAATACCCTTCTTTTTATACCACTTATTTTTCACTTGACAAACATTTAAAATCACTCATAATATCTAATTTGTACATAATACTGGGAAAAAAAAGATAAATATTAATATAATTCTCTTCAAAACAATCAATTTGAAAAATAAATTAAAACTTTAAAATAAATATAATTATAAAGAATTTTAATACTATGAATTTATTATGATAATACAATTTTTATTCATTAAATTTATTTATACCATATCAATATTAATTATATTTAAATTAATAATAAACTCAATCACATCTTATTAACAAAACATATAATATTTTTTAGGTTTAAATATTCTTTTGGTCCCTTTAAGTTAGCGAGTTTTTTATTTTAGTCCCTGTAATTTATTTATTTATGTTTTAGTCCCTGTTTACGTGCTTGGAGTGCAATTTGACTAAAGGGATATTCATTATGCTAATGTCGAAGATTTGAACCATGTTGATCTGAGGATCATCCATTTCACTGTAATCTTGAATCCAACATAAATCCATTTGTGGTTAAAGGGCTTCTTGTACGAAGGAGCAACCTTGATCATTTATTGAGTAGACGGAACAACCTTGATAGTCGTGCCATGGAAAATTATGATGTAGACTTTGTCTAGAATGCAGTGCAACCAGATTGACATTCATTGCTCGGATGTCGAAATTTTGAATAATTCCCGGAGGAGCAGAGAGTAAAGCGATTCCTCGAATTTCCTGATCTTGAATCCAGTTGACTGATGCTTTCTTATGTTATGGTAATGGATTTGTTTGAACATTCAGGTTAATATCTTTTAAAGATAAAACTCTGTTCCTAACGAGTCTCTAGATGTCTTACTTGAAAGCTAGGCAATTTTCAACGTTATGCCCATTTCCTCCTTGATGATAAGGATAAGGTTGATCAGCTTTATGCCATGGAGGGGGATCGACAAAAATCACAACAGGAGTCCTAGTCTGAATGTGCCCCTTGCTTAGTAAGAGTGGAAACAAACCAGCATATTCCGTAGGTATATGGTCAATTGTTGGAGCCCTGGGATACCCATTGTTGTTAAATTGCAAACGAGCCTGTTGGAGAGGTTGTTGCCTTTGCTGATATTGTTATTGATTATGAGAGTTTCGAGTGATTTGAGGTGGATATGTCGGAGCTACAACTGAGGTAATAACAGGAGATATCGTTGCTGCCTGAGGAGGTGCAAATCTTTGTCGATGTTTACCCAAAGATATGTTACTTATGTCCTGTTCCTTCTTCTTCGGGAAGGAACTTCCATATCTTTTGCTTGAACTTGAAGGTTCAATGTCTTTTGTTAAACGTTCTTCCCTTACGGCCTCTTCTAAACATACTCCCATGTTTACCATCTCGGTAAAATCATTGGGTGCGCTTGCAACTATCCGTTCATAGTAAAATTAACTCAATGTCTTGAGGAAGAATTTTGTCATTTTTTTCTCTCCAAGAGGAGGAGAAATGTGTGCAACAATTTCACACCATATTTGCGCGTACTCTTTGAAGGTCTCATTACCCTTCTAAGACATTGCTCTGAGCTAGTCACGATCAGGAGCCATATCCAAATTGAATTTGTAATGTTCTATGAAAGTATTTCCGAGATCTCGGAAGTTGTTGATATTTGAACGATTGAGCTTCATGTACCAACAAAGCGCTGCCCCTGTCAAACTATCCTGAAAGTAGTGAATCGGTAGCTTTGGATTGTCCGTCTGAGTGGACATTTTTCGGGCGTACATTGTCAAATGACTTTAAGAGCAAGAATCTCCCTTGTATTTCTCAAATTCTGACACTTTGAATTTGTGCGATATTTGAACATTTGGGACCAAGCACAGATCTGTTGGGTTGCTTCCAAACAACTATTGTCCTCTAAGAGATTGTAATTCCTTCTGCATGTCTGTAAACTATTTTTGGAATTCGTCCATCCTTTCGTTAATTCATCCCCCTTCACTTGGAGCAGGAGAGTACCTTCAGCTTTCTGAGGTGATGTGCACTGGTGGAGGAGGCATAGCTTGTACTGCAGTTGCAACTTCGGATATCGAGAGTTTGTAACCTCCTGGTATGGCATTCTTTGCTAGTGCATCTTCGTGAGTTCAAAGTTTGTAACCTTCAAACTAAGACGGTCCTACAGTGTTCCTCAATTCTTCATCTAGTCGGGGATCATATCCTTCCGGGATAAAACCAGGTGGCATGCCTCATGGACGATCCTTTGGCATGGTGTACCTTGGATCCTTATACAATACCTCTTCAATCGGTGCAGACACGACTTCAGAGATCACTGTTCTTTGGTGAATATTCTGAGCTACAGTCAGAGCTTAAACCATTTCTTTGAGCCTTTCCTTAGTTGAATTCTTACTAAAGAGCTCCTCTTTCAGCTCTTTGTTCTCTTCCTTGAGGTCTTCCATTCTTTTCTGGCGACCGGCCCGAGTATTCTATGAATGAGGCAGTTTGACTTCTAAGAGAAGTGCAAGAATAAAACTCGATGAAAGCAAATGCAAATGATGCCAATGATGAATGATAATGCAATGATTAAAAATAATTGTTAATTTTCTCCTTTATTTAAAGAAAGAAATGATTGAACAAACAGTTGCAATATCATACATAAATTTTTATTGAACTGAAGTAAGGTACATCCACAGTACATTTTTCAAATGCAGGAAAGAAACTTAAAACTCTAAAGTTCTCTTTGTTGGGAGTTCAGTTTCTTGATGATCTGCCTTCTGCCTCTTAAGTGGGGCTTCCTCCAGATCTTTGGTTTTTTTCCATGTATAGAAGGTTTCGGCGTTGCTCTGAACAGGAAACTGCTCCTCCTTTTATGTAATGTGGTACTAAAGTACCTCAATGAGTGCATCCTTTTCCTTTACGAGACTCTGAATTTTGGCATTCTCTAGACTGAGTATTTGATATTTATTTTTCTAGGAGTTTCTCTCCCTCTACATTTTGCTGAAGCTATCTGAATCTTCTCTGTGTCATTCACGAAGTAGAGAATATTTTCTTTCAGTGGAAGCACTCCTTGTCGAGGGCAAGGGATCCTCAGTTTCATTTCTCTAGCTTGCATCCATTGAAGGTAAGGATCCAAAGGGATATAGTTTGGTTTTCCCAAATATTATATTCCTTTCTTGTGTACATGTTTCCAAGCATGCACAATCTTTTCTCTGATAGTCTTGTGCTCTCCTCCTTCTTTGAAGAAAAGACCTTCCATCTGAGTGTTAACGGGTATATCTCTCATTGGGTATCCCATCTAACATCGATCTAACTTTGGGTGATAATTGATCCCTCCCTTGATATCAATGAGAGGTACATTAAGGAAATTACCACAGCTGGTGATGATCTTGATTCCATCGTAGACTGGATTGGACCGACTGATGTTTGAATTGGTCAAAGACATGATCTTCTGAGACCAGTGCACTACACTTTTAGTTTCCCAAAATAATTATGACTTGGGTAAGTGAGAAGTGAACCATTTATAGAGAAGTGGTACACAAAAAGTGATCATTCCCCTGCCACGTAAATTCCTCATGTGAACTGAGTGATAAGCATCTACGAGTCGTGTATGTATATGTTTTAGATTGGCTACATTTTATGGTAAAACATGTGTCTGTTTCTGAATGTCATATGAAATGTTATAACATGTGATTTAAGCATTATGAAGGTATGAAGATTTTAGTATGCAGCTGTTTTTATCAGGATGTCAAGACTGATGTCATAACATCTCTGACTAGGCCTGAAGACCGAGATGAATCCTTATTTGTGTGCACACTTTGTTGTCATTAAACCTAAGATGTGTTATGTTTAATTGCGCAATTTATCAGAAGGAAAAGGAGGATTCGGCTTGGAGTTATTTTAGCAGAACAATTATTGTTGCTATTTTTGTTCCTTTATTTCAGGAAGTATTTTATCTGATTTGTGCAAGTTCAGCAGGCCCATGCCCATTCAAGATTCTACTTAAAGGTTGCATTACCCTAGTGTGAAGACGTGGAAAATAAGGATTGTTCATTCAGCGTTTTTATGTGTGTGTGTTTCAGTTTTCTTGTGAGCCAAACAATTGTCTTGTTGATGATTGTTTTGGACTAGGTTTTCATTTGTAATTTGTCCACTCAAAGCTTTTAAGAAAGAGTGTTTGTACTTGACTGAAGCTTTGAAGCAAGGTCAAGGATTGTTTTAAAGAGTGACTTCATATTTTATGATTTATTTGTTTAAGATCACTGATGTGATTGAAGGGGAGTGAGAGGGGTCCCATATCTAGGACTTCCTAGGTAGAACTTACATTGGGTAGGGATTAACTGAAAAGATTGCAAATTGGGGGTGTTTGTTGTGGATCTTTGAATTGATACTACTGATATTGGAGTTCCTTCCTGGCTTGGTAGCCCTTAGAGTAGGCGTGTTTGCACCGAACTGGGTTAACAATTCCATGTGTTCTTTATTTCTGCATTTGCATTTTTATTTGTTTTTAACTTGCCAGATATTGGTGTCGTGACATCGTATTTGACATCGTATATCAGTTGCCAGAATTTCAATTGGCATTAGAGCAGGCACCCTGCCTATTTTTCTGGGTGAGATCTAGGGGCATTATTCTGGTACCATGGACAAGGATGAAGGATTTGGGCACAGACCACCTATTCTGGATGGTTCTAACTATGATTATTGGAAACCTCACATGATTGCCTTTTTAAAATCTCTGAACAAGAAGGCATGGAAAGCTGCTGATAGAGGATGGGAACATCCTGTCATTAGTGATAAATATTGCAATACAACTTTAAAGCCTGAGGATGATTGGAACAAAGATGAGGATGAGTTGGCACTATGGAATTCTAAAGCCTTGAATGCCTTGTTCAATGGCATTGATAAAAACATATTCAGATTGGTGCATTACTGTCAAATGGGCAAGGAAGTTTGGGATATTATCAGAACCACTCATGAAGGAACCTCTAAAGTCAAGATGTCAAGACTTCAAATGCTTACTACCAAATTTAAAAATCTGAGAATGAAAGAAGATGAGACTGTTCATGACTTTCACATGAATATTCTTGATATTGCTAATGTCTCAAGAGCTTTAGGAGAAAAAATGTCTGATGAAAAGCTTGTTAGGAAAATTCTCAGATCTCTTCCCAAGAGATTTGCTATGAAGGTGATAGCTATAGAAGAGGCACATGAAATCTGTAATATGAAGGTTGAAGACCCTATTGGATCTCTTCAAACATTTGAAATGGGACTCAATGATGTGCCTGAAAAGAAGAACAAAAGCATAGCTTTGGTGTCAAATGCTGAGGAATGAGAAGAAAGAAGTGAAGTGGGGAATGAGGAAAGTCTGAAAGAAGTTGTTGCGATGATGGGAAGACAATTCAACAAGGTCATGAAGAAGATGAACTTTATCTCAAGACCAAATGTCAAGAACACTTCACCTGACATCAGTAGATCAAATAAGTCAAGTACAAAACCTGAAGAGAAGTCAAGCCAAAGCAGAAAAGTTCAATGCCATGGGTGTGATGGTTTTGGTCATATTAGAGCTGAATGCTCTACCTGTCTAAAGGGGGAAAAGAAAGGCTTATTTGTTACATGGTCTGTTGGAGATTCTGAGAGTGACTTTGAAGAAGAATCAGCCAAGCATATCACTGTTTTGACAGGGACATGTGTGTCTAATGAAGACTCTAATGAAGATGACTTGACATTTGAAGAACTTGCTGATAATTATCAAAAGCTTTGTATGAGATATGCATAAGTGATACAAGAAGGAGAGAAACAGAAGGAGATCATAGCAACTATGGAGGCTGAAAAGAAAGAGCACGTATCAACTATATCACATCTGAATGATGAAGTCACTATACTGGACTCCAAGCTTGATCAAATGACCAAGTCCATCAAAATGCTGAACAATGGATTTGAAAAACTTGATGAGATTCTTCAGATAAGAAGAAGTGCAAAAGACCTATTTGGGATAGGATTTAATGGTTCTAAAAACGAGTTCTTCAGTAGCAGCAAACCTAAGCCAAAAAATGATGTTTCAAACCAGATGTTGAGATCAGTGTCTCAACATCATGAAACAAGATGATTTACTCGTCACAGGAGAAGATATAAAAGATGGAGGTGTCACCACTATGGCAGGTTTGGTCACATAAAACCTTTCTGTTTTAGACTTCTTGGATACCCTACTAAGAATCCACAGTCCAGACCTGAGTAAAACATTGTCATCAAGAAACAACAATGGATTCCTAAGCATGTTGCCTTGATAGCTCATACTTCTCTTAAAGTATCAGCTAAAGAGGATTGGTAATTTAATAGTGGTTATTCTAAAAATATGACTGGAATAAAAAATCTGTTGGCTGATATCAAACCTCATCCTACCCGTTATGTTACTTTTGGTGATAGAGCTAGAGGAGAAATCAAAGGAGTTGGAAAACTTGAAGGCTCAGGTGTTCCAAATCTTGATGATGTATTACTTGTGGAAGGATTGACTGCTAATCTCATTAGAATCAAGAAGCTATGTGATCAAGGATTTTGTGTCAATTTCACAAAATCAGAATGTCTTGTCACAAATAAAGAGAATGCAATGATCATGAAGGGAGTCATGTCTGGAGATAATTATTATCTATGGGTTAATTAAGAGCCAATTTACTCCAAAAGGGGGACAAAAGAAGAGACCATTATTACTCAAAATGATGTGGATGGAATATGTGACTGTGACATGTTGTACTCTCAAGAGAGTGATTATGTCTTGTTTGGAAAAAGCACTTCTGAAGAATATGTATTTATTGATAACAAGTGCTCTCAGCTTGTATGGATGGACCAAAGAATGTCTAAATATAATGTCACACAGAATGTCATGACATTATACAGGGAAAATTTCAATACAGTCAGCTTAAGAATATGTCTTTATGAGGGTTTGTGGAAATTAAGGACATTGTGTATTTTCGAGAATCAGGTTTAAGGCACTTTAAGTAGATGCATGGAATATTTGATTTCATCATTAATTCACTTATTCGAAGAAAATTCATTCAAAAGCCCATCACTCTTTAAATACTCCATTACACCATACTGAGTATCTGTTCTCCTATCTTATATTCAAAATTTGTTTGCCTTTTCTCTCTGCAAAGTTCAATCAACATCAAAATGTCTCAATAATCCTCTGTTTTTCCTTCAAAGAGGTCATCATTCAAGCCTGAGTCTAGGATTCATCATCTTTCTGAAGATGTCCTGGATGTTGCTCCTTTGAACGTGGTCGTTCCTGACACTGCTAGGGTTTCTAAACCTAGAACACCTAATATGCGTAGACCAAAGGATCATTCTGCATGTGCTTCATCTGGCTCTCAAGGAACTATGTTTGCTGATGAAGCCAATAAAGAACTCATCTTAAGAATCCTGGCTGAAAATAGTGACGTTGCTGGAATCTATGTCTCTCAGGAAAATTAGAAGAATCTAGAATCTGGATCAAGTAATGAGGCTGCTAAAGAAAATACTATTGTGTATGCTATTGAAGGTGGCTTCAAGGATGCTGAATAAGATGTTGTAACACCTGCTGTTGGGGTTATTAACCAAGATGATGAAGGTGCATAGGTTGTTGGTGATCTTCCTGAAGTTGAGAATAACAAAGAGGATACTCCTGATTATGTCATTGATCTTGATGATCTATCTGATAATGAGATCATTGCCAACATCAATCCAAGTGTGGCTAAAATATTGATTTCAAGGAAAGGGAAGAATGTTGTTGGTCAAATCTCTCCTCAAAGGAAGAATGTGTCCAGAAAAGATAATCCAAAGGACACACCTAAGAGGACTGTTGTTGGTCCCTCTAAATTATGGAGTAAGGTAGTTACTAGGAAGAGAAATGTCAGCTCTATTTCTGAGTTTGATCATGATGTTGAAAGTGATGTTCCAGACATCATGCCTAGAAAGAAACCAGCTTCAAGCAAACTTTCCTCTAGGGTGCCTGATGCACCTCTGAACAACATTTCTTTTCACTGCATCAGTAGTGTGAATAAATGGAAGTTTGTCTACCACAGAAGGTTGGCCTTGGAATGGGAGATTGTTGAGTCTGTTATGGAATCCACTGAAGTTATGGACCTAATCTACTTTGCAGGTCTATTTAAAACTGTTTCCAGGTTCTCCCAGTGTTATGAAACTCTGGTAAAGGAGTTTATTATGAATCTGTATGAAGAATATGTTGATGGGAAGTCAAAGGACTTCAGGAAAGTATATGTAAGAGGTAAGTGCATTAAATTTTCTCCTGCTATGATAAATACTTACCTAGGTAGAGACGCTTCTAATTACCCTGAATTAGAAGTCACTGATAATCAAGTCTGTAAAATGCTCACTACTAATCAAGTCAAGTACTGGCCTAGAAAGGGAAAGCTTTCAACCAGCATGCTTAATGTTAAGTACGCTATGCTGAATAGAATAGGTGCACCCAATTGGGTTCCTACCAACCACACTTCAAATATTGTTACTGTCTTAGGGAGATTTATTTATGTTGTAGATACCAAAACCAAGTTTGATTATGGTACATATATATTTGAAAAAACCATGAAGCATGCTAGAACAATGGCTTTGAAATTACCTATTGCCTTTCCTTCCCAAATCTATGGGATTATTTTGAATCAGTACCCTGTTATCTTGACTAAGTCTGACACAGCCTACAAGAGGGAAAATGCTCTTGCTTTCCAGTATAAGTTGTTTAAGGGAGCTCATGTCCCTGAAATTGTTGTGACATCTACTACAACATCTACAAGTAGCAAGCCTCTTGACAAAAGATCAATCATTGCTGAGCTCAAGGAAGCATGTAAGGAGCTAGATGCCAGAAAGGAAAATTTTGAGAAAATGATCGAGTCATTGGAGAAATAAGAGGAAACTGATGGAGAGCAGGCTGGAGAGGAGGTTGAAGGTGATTCTGATGAAAGCTCGGATAGTGAAGGAGAAAAGGATGTTGGATCTGGTTCTGATTAATGATTGTAGAAGGCTCATGGTCCTGGTTTTTTTGTGTTTCTTTTGGATTGTCTTTGTGGTGCCTAGCCCTTGAAGGTGCTTATGTAATTTATTTTTGGATTTCTGGTTTTGTACTTGTTGGGTCTCTGCTATACCCAGGATATTTTTTGCTCTTCATGAGCTTGTGGTGCTGACATTTTCTTTTGTTTTATGATTATGTTCCTGTTTGGCTCGATTTCTGGCTAAAAGGGGGAGTAATAATTATAGATGTTGTTGTGTGTGCTGATGGTATACTATTTATTTTAGTATAGTCAGTATATTTGATGCTGCAGGGCTTAACAGGTTGAGGGGGAGATGAAATCTCTCTGTTTTTCTGTTGCTGTGATGTACTCTGACACATTTTTTTGATTTTTGTTGCTTCTGCTGCTGTTGTTGTACTTTGATACAGTTTTATTTTTGAGGGAAAGTCTGTGTTTTCTCTCTACTATGTATGTGCTTCTGTTGTTGTTGTTTTTTTGTTGAGTAATGTTGTTCTGATAATGCTTAAATTGTTTTAGCCATAAATTTTCCAAAGGGGGAATTTGTAGATGTTTTAGATTGGCTAAATTTTATAGTAAAACATGTGTCTGTTTCTGAATGTCATATGAAATGTTATGACATGTGATTTAAGCGTTATGCAGGTATGAAGATTTTAGTATGCAGCTGTTTTTATCAGAATGTCAAGACTGATGTCATGACATCTCTGACTAGGCCTGAAGACCGAGATGAATCCTTATTTGTGCGCGCGTTATACTATCATTAAACTTGAGATGTGTTATGTTTAATTGTGCGGTTTATCAGAAGGAAAAGGAGGATTCAACTTGGAGTTATTTTAGCAGAACATTTGTTGTTTCTATTTTTGTTCCTTTATCTAAGGAAACATTTTATCTGATTTGTGCAAGTTCAGCAGGCCCATGCCCATTCAAGATTCTACTTAAAGGTTGCACTACCCTAGTGTGAAGACGTGGAAAATAAGGATTGTTCATTCAGCGTTTTCGTGTATGTGATTTAGTTTTCTTGTGAGCCAAACAATTGTCTTGTTGATGATTGTTTTGGACTAGGTGTTCATTTGTAATTTGTACACTCAAAGCTTTTAAGCAAGAGTGTTTGTACTTGACAGAAGCTTTGAAGTAAGGTCAAGGATTGTTTTGAAGAGTGACTTCATATTTTCTGAGTTGTTTGTTTATGATCACTGTTGTGATTGGGGGGGTGAAAGGGGTCTCATATCTAGGAGTTCCTAGGTAGAACTTACATTGGGTAGGGATTAAGTGAAAAGATTGCAAACTGGGGTGTTTGTTGTGGATCTTTGAATTGATACTACCGATAGTGGAGTTCCTTCCTGGCTTGGTAGCCCCCAGAGTAGATATGTTTGCACCGAACTGGGTTAACAATTCCCTGTGTTCTTTATTTCTACATTTGCATTTTTATTTGTTTTTAACTTGTCAGATATTGGTGTCGTGACATCGTATTCGACATCGTATATCAGTTGCCAGAATTTCAGTGTAGGAACTGAATTTCTGATTAGAAAGATCTTTATCGTATTGATGTCAATAAATGAAATTTTGTATCAGATACGTGATGTCGAAGGCGATGTCACGATATTACTATATGAGTATTAACAAGTTAAAAGCAGTATAAATAAAAGCAGTAAACACACAATGAATTGTTAACCCAGATCGGTGCAAACACACCTACTTTGGGGGCTACCAAGCTAGGAAAGAAATCCACTATTAGTAGTATCAATTCAAATCCTAGACAGTCCCAGTTTACAACTTCTCACTTGAACCTATCCAGTGCAATTTCTACCTAGAAATCAACATCTAGATATGAGAAGTCACCATCTCACTCCCCCTCAATCACACACTTTGATAATTTTCCAATTCTTTCTAAGAAAATAGAAGAACACTCTTCCAAAACACAACACCTTGATCTGGCTTAAAATATCTGATCAAGAATAAACACTCATGCTTAAAAGCTTAGAGTGGACATAATTACAACTCAAAGATCAGTCCAATTCAAACATCTAGGTGATGTATGAATGGCTCACAAAAATAACAAAACAATGTAAAAACCTTAATTCTTAATGCGCAACACTTCAATCTCCAACTCTCTGGCTTTTCCAATTAGGGTCACACCTCTTTAAGAAGAGAACAATCTTTAAGAACTAGAGAAAAGAAAACAGACATATATGATCTTCATAAAAGCATATTGATCTTCAAATCTTCTTAATTTAAAAAGCATAAGAGTAAAAACATATGAACCTTCCAAAAGAGGAATATTTAGCTCTAATAATAAGCTCAATAAAAGCGCAGTCAATCACTAAAAATATGCACAAAAGATCATCGACAATCATACCATTCTGATTCTGAAAAGAATGTTCTGTTATAAAATTTCAGAACATTTGTCTTGACATTAAGACCAGATTCCAATAACAACATAAACACGCCTGCATAACTCTTAGAACAAAATGTCAAGACATCCTTCATGACATCTTGAAGGAAACAACATGTTTTACCAAAATTTCTGCCAATCACGGAACTAACAATCTCCCCATTTGGCCAATTTTGGCTAAAACCATATCAGAGCACATACTTGCAAGAATCCAACCAGAGAACCACCATGGCAGTAAAAAAACAACTGCTAAGAACCAAACCATCGGGGTAAACAAGCAGCACTAAAAACTCCTCCCCCTTTTTAGACATAATTAGCCAACCATAAAAAAAAAACTGTAAGGAAAGAACCAGGGCAGGTAGAAACAAAGTCTGAAATCTTAAAGAGTCAACAGAGATAATAGGAAAAATTATTACATCCAATGCACATTAAGTGCCAAAAGTCAGAAACCAAGACCAAAAATAACATTAAAAAAAAGAGCAACATCAGTAGCATCAATCAGACCCAGAGCTTTCAGTTTCCTCACTAGAAGCAAAGTCATTGTCCAAAGTACTTTCACTAGCTTCCTTTTCATTATCTTCAGCATCTTCAATGCTACCGCCTTCAGTCTGTTCTAGATCCTTTATTAATTTTTCCAATTTCATCTTACTCTTAACATGAACACGAATAACCTCACCCAATTCCCTGCAAGCTTCTTTCAAGTCCAATATAACTCCTGTCTTGGTGGTGGGTTTCTTATTAGTAGATGTTAAGACAAGATCTAGGACATCTCCCTGAAAAAAGTTAGTAATGCACAAACAAGGTAGATTCTCACTTGCAAACATTGTCAGTACTAGAGAGAATATCAGAGTGCTGACTGAGAATAATTCCACAGATAAGGGAGGGAAAAGCAATGGGAATTTTGGTAGCATTTGTGGTTGCATTCTTCACAGTATGGTCAAAGATGTACTTTCCATAATCAAACCTAGTCTTTATACCTATAGCAAAGATAAATTTACCTAATCCAACAGCAACAGTGGAAGTGTGATTGGTGGGAACCCAATTGGCTGCTCCAATTCTGTGAAGAATAACATATTTCACACTAAGTTCTCCAGCAGATAGTTTCCCCTTCATGGGCCAAGCCTTCACTTGATTTGCATTTATCAATTTGCAAATCTGATTGTCAGTAACTTCAAGCTCACTTTCTTCTTGTTCACTTCTTTCCAGATACTTGTTGATGACAGTAGGAGAAAACTCAATACATCTACGTCTAACATAAACCTTTCTAAAATCCTCACTACTTTTATTGTCAATATCCACAGGAATATTCACAATGAACTCCATGACCAGCATTTCATAACAATTTGAGAAACCAGACACGGTCTTCATTAATCTAGCATTGGATATCAGTTCTATAACTTCCTTAATTTCAGTAGCATCATTCCCCATCTCTCTTTCCAAAGCAATCCTTCTTTGATATATAAATTTCCATTTGGTCACACTGTCCACAAAATGGAATGAAATGTTATCCAATGGAACATCTGATATGCTGACAGAATATTTCTTAACCACTGATTTTCTTGCAGGAGTGATGTTCTGGACATCATCATCAACATCATTATCAATTGAAGTGTCTCATATAGCCTTCCTCTTTTTGGAAGATGATTCGACTTTGCTCTAAGATCTACCAGGTCCAACCATGGTCTTTTTATTGAAACTCCTGGAGGGAGGGTTATCAGCAACAAATTTTCCTTTTCTGGATTTCATTCTACTGACTATACCAGGGTTAACATTAGCAATTAACTCATTGTCATAGGGAACATCATCTATATTGACAACATTTCCAGGGTCTTTATTTGGACTAGCAATCTTCTTCTTGTTTGAAATATATATCCCAACATTTGTACTCTCTTTCTCAATAACAGAGTCAACAAGTGTGTGTAAGTTCAAATAATCATGAATCTTCTTAGAATGAGAGGACTCGGCCTTTTTATCCCTAAATTGATCGACATCAATAAGAGGAAATGCAACCATTTGAGAAAGGGGTGTGGAAATACCAGCAACATTATGTCCTTCAGACATGATTCTACCAACAAGACATCTAATAACCCTATCTACATAGATACTACCTTCTTTGTAATTATAATCAGAAGGCAGGTCATGAGAGGCATTAGCATTGTTATTTTTAGAAGATTCTTCAGAAGTGTGAGAGGTTCTAGATTTCTTCGTATCACCACCGTCATAGGGAACCATAGAGAGAGGAGCAACATTCAGGGCTTCATCAAAAGAGAGGTTCATTTGCGACCTAATAATGGAATCAGACATGGTTGATTTTGAGGAGGAAGAGTTTTGATGTTGAGACATTACGAAGTGGTTTGGAGGAGGTTTCGTAAAATTATCCAAGAGATTTTTAGAGGTATGGAGAGTTGGGGAGCAATGTGTGTGAGAACAAATGAAAAAAAGGTAACGTGTGGGAGAGTTATAAAAAGTATATTTCAATGATTGCTCTTGATGGTGGAGAGATTTTTGTTGGAAACATAAAGAAAAATTAAAGATGTTTCCATATACCATTAAATGACTCTTCAATTTTTTAAATGGAAAATAGCCTTGATAATCTTTTCACAAACCTTTAATTGCTATAATCTTTCACAGACACAAATACCAATTTAACCTTCATATTTCCAATATGAATATCATTTATGGCTTTAGTAGCATAGTCATATAGTTTCCTTTTAGTAGTCTTATATTCTAAGATAATCACCTTGTCTTCAACATACTTCCTCATAACCTGGTGACAGACATGAATATATTTGGACTTGTTGTGTTGGTTGAAGATGTTTATAGCAATCAGATTGTCACCAAATGATATTATGACATCTTGTTTGACATTACAATTGGCCAGAATTTGTTTTATTAGCTGTGAACAACTATCCCTAGATGTTATGTGCTCAACTTTAGTTGTAGATTGAGAGACACAATTTTGTTTCTTATTAAACCAAGCTATATTGTTGTTCCTTACACATAAGCAGACTTCTGATTTTCTCTTCCTATCATCATTATCGGCACTAATACTAGCAAGACTTATCATCTGTGTAGGTTCCATCAAGTCCTTATGAACAAGTTTCACCGCTTTTGAAGTAGTGAGAAGTTCAATCTTTAGGTGTGACATCTTAATTTGCTCTCCAATTTTGCATGCTCTCTCTTCTTCTTTTGCTAGAATACATGTGGTGGATTGGCTGAAATTTTTAGGAATCCACACATAACAATTGTCTTTAGATCTGACTCCTTTCATAATGACTTCATTATTCTTATTAGTAACTAAACATTCAGATTTAGTGAAGTTGACATTTAGCCCTTGATCACACAGTTGACCGATACTAATCAGATTTGCAGTTAAACCTTTGACTAACAACACATTATTAAGCCTTGGGACTCCTAAACACTTCATCTTTCCAACCCCTTTGATTTCTATATTGGCTCCATCATCAAATATCACATGATTAGGGGGAAGATGCTTCAAGTCTATCAATAAATTTTCAATCCCAGTCACATGTCTAAAGCAACCACTATCAAAATATCATGCCTTCTTACCTGTATTTATGAGAGAAGTATGAGCTATTAGACTAGTAGCATCAACCTTAGGAATCCATTACCTTTTGTTCATATGGATGTTTTGATTTGACCTGGTTTGGGGTTCAGGCTTAGGGAATCCATTTAATCTGTAACAAAAGGGCTTTATATGACCAAAACACGCACAGTAATGACATATCCATCATTGAAATTTTTTCTTCTGTAGTTTCCTTGTCTTCTATCATGATGTTGATGCATTTGATTCAACATCTTGGGTATGATCTTATAGTGAACATGATTTGAGATTGGTTCTCCTCTAATAAACCCTATACCAGTCACATCTCCAGCTAGCTTACCAACCTGTAGAATTTGATCTAAAGTATTTGAGTTGTTGTTCAACATTCTGACAAACTTGGTCATTTGATCATGCTTAGAGTTTAGCAATATTACCTCATTATTTAGTTTGGAGATAATTTCAAGATGTTCTTCCTTTTCAGTCTCTAGTTGGATTATGAGTTTCTTTTGTTTCTCTCCTTGTTGACAGGCTTCTTAACTTTTAAGGCATAACTTTTTATAGGAAGCTGCCAGTTCTTCAAAGGTCAATTCATCATCACTAGAGTCTGAGTAATATCTCTCAGTTAGTGCAATAACACCCTTAGTAGATTCTTCTTCAGTTTACTCCCAAGCTCCTCATCAGACCAAGCTACTGTAAGACTTTTCTTCTATATACTAGGACATTCAGGTTTAATGTACCCAAAACCATCACAACCATAACATGGAATTTCTTTGCCTTGAACAAAGCTTTCGTCAGCTTTTGTTTCTCTACTGATGTTAGAAGAAATGTTCTTGACATCTGGTCTTGTTTTCTTTTACATCCTTCTTATCACTTTATTAAACTTCCTACCAACTGTCGTACTTCACAAACGGCTACGATCCTCGCACAGACCGCAGAACAAACGAAACAACAGAGTCGCCATCTAATTCTATTTATTCTAACTAGAAAAAGGGAGATATAGATAAAACCTAATAAGGAAAAGGATGTGGTCGACGGAACCAAATCTAAGTTTGGGAGTCGGTTACGCAAAGGGAAGGTATTAGCACCCCTCACGTCCATTGTACTCAACATGAAACTCTTAGTCTATTTTATGATCAATTGGTAATATATGTTATGTCTTCTTAAGGGATAAACAATATGGGAAATGGGTGGTTTTTAACCTAGGGTGCTCGGCAAGGAGTAAAATCTGTGTGCCTGCGTATTCCCTCATGCAATGGGAAAGTCAGAGCCTCGTAGTTCGTGGTTCTATGGTTGGTTAGTTTGTTACTTTTATTAGGTGTCAATTGCTCACACCCGAGTAAGGAAAATCTCACCCAAGCAATTGAGGAAAAGCGTCGGAGATCAAACACTTGTCTTATTGTCGCTCCTGAAGATTTGCATCCCGGTGCAGACGCGAACAGTCGGAGAAAAGAGAAATGAAAGTGAAGTAAAAAGAGTCGCCACCTAAGCATTTTTTATCCCGAAGGAAATGTAATGCTGCATAAACCTGTAAATATATGGATAAGACAGTTGCGAACCAGAGAGACTGAGAAAGGGGGTTGGTTACAACCTGGGAAGGTATTAGCACCCAGATTGTCCGTCGTACTCGACGGGATCCACGCTTACCTGATTGTGTTTAAAACGGGGGAAGTATACGTGCTAATTGTGTGCAAAAGCTAAGGAATGGATGTACAGGTGTCAGTGCAAATGGGTGAATTGCTCAGGAACTGAGGCTTAGAAAAGAATAATGAAAGAGGGGGAAGACATAGAGACTTTGTTTGATAACAGTTAAGTTATGCCTACGTATCCTTTCGTGCAATGAGGAAGTCAGAACACCGTAGTTCGACTCAAAGAGACTGAAAAAATAAATTGACTGTGAACTGCCTGCTTGCCTATGCTCAAGTGTATGACTCGTCTGGCTCGAGTGTTAACTATCTTGCATTAGACAGAAGAAGCAAGTTCTCGTTTGTGAATGAGTGTGAGAGTGAAACCATGAGTCAAGGGTTTGAAGCCCTGAACATCCTCATTGCACGAGATCCATATTTTTTCACGAGTCTTTTATTCTATTTTTGACTCGCCGGGATGCCCTATTTTTGCCTGGACTTACATTCTGTTTTTATGTCCATCGGGTCTTTTTATGCGAAGTATTTTTTAACTGCATCTGAATTCACAGGGGATAGGAAGTCTTCACCATCCATAGTACTGAGCATCAGTGCTCCTCCAGAGAAAACTTTCTTTACTATGAATGGACCATCATAATTCGGAGTCCACTTGCCCCTGTGGTCTGTATGAGGAGGGAGGAGTCTTTTTAGCACAAGATCTCCTACTTGGTATTCCCGAAGTCTGACTTTTTGATCGAAGGCTTTCTTCATTCTTTTCTGATACAGCTGCCCATGACAAATTGCAGCTAACCTCTTTTCTTCGATCAGACTCAATTGTTCGTACCGGGATCAGACCCACTCTGCTTCATTCAACTTGACATCCATCAGTACCCGTAAGGAGGGTAATTCAACTTCAACAGGTAGGACTGCCTCCATACCATACACAAGCTGATACGGCGTTGCCCCAGTGGATGTTCTGATTGACGTTCGATACCCATGTAAAGCAAAAGGTAGCATTTCATGCCAGTCTTTGTAGGTGACCACCATCTTCTGCACAATCTTCTTGATATTCTTGTTAGTTGCCTCTACAGCGCCATTCATCTTTAGCTTGTAAGGAGAAGAATTGTGGTGTTGGATCTTGAAGTCCCGGCATAGCTCTGCCATCATCTTGTTGTTCAAGTTGGAACCATTATCAGTAATGATTCGTTCGGGTACTTCATACCGACAGATGATGTCCCTCTTCAGGAACTGGGCTACCACTTGCCTGGTGACATTTGCATATGAAGCTGCTTCGACCCACTTGGTAAAATAGTCAATTGCTACCAGGATGAATCTGTGGCCGTTTGAAGCATTCGGTTCGATCTTTCCAATCATATCGATGCCCCATATGGCAAAGGGCCAAGGTGAAGACATTACATTTAAAGGATTTGGAGGCACATGCACTTTATCTGCATAAATCTAGCATTTATGGCACTTTCTGGCATAAGCACAACAGTCTGCATCCATTGTGATCCAGTAGTAGCCTGATCTCAACAACTTTTTAGCCATTGCATGCCCCCCGCATGGGTACCAAAAGATCCTTCGTGCACCTCGTGCATCAACAAGTCTGCTTCTGCCTTATCAACACATCTGAGAAGTACCATATCAAAGTTTCTCTTATACAGGGAACCATCAGCATTCAGGAAGAAACTACCAGCCAGCCTTCTTAATGTCTTCTTATCATTGGAAGATGCCCCAGGTGGGTATGTTTGATCCTCCAAGAAGCATTTGATGTCATGGAACCAAGGCTTATCATCCTTAGCAATGTCTACTGAGAATACATATGCTGGTCTGTCATGTCTGGATACTGAAATCTGAGGCACAAAGCTGGCAGCTTGAACTTTGATCATGGATGAAATGGTAGCCAAAGCGTCTGCGAACTGATTTTCATCCCGAGGGATATACTCAATCTTGATTGTTGTGAAGAAAGTCAGTAATCTCCTTGTATAGTCCCGGTATGGAATCAGATGATCCTGGTGAGTGTACCATTTGCCGTTGGTTTGATTAATTACCAAAGCTGAATCTCCGAACACAGTCAAAGTCTTGATCCTGAGGTCAATGGCTTCCTCAAGACCCATAATACAAGCTTCGTATTCGGCTTCGTTGTTAGTGCATTTAAAGGTGAGCTTTGCCGAGAAAGGCATGTGAACTCCCTTAGGTGTAATGAGTATTGCACCAACACCACGACCATTCATATTAACAGCCCCATCAAACATCATTGTCCATTCTTCTTCTGGGTCAGGCCCTTCAGTGTGAATAGGCTCTTCATGATCTTTTGCTTTTATGAACATGATGTCTTCATCAGGGAAGTCAAATCTCATAGGCTGGTAATCATCAATGGGTTGCTCAGCAAGATAGTCAGACCGTACACTGCCTTTAATGGCTTTTTGAGATGTGTATTGAATGTCATATTCTGTGAGGATCATTTGCCATCTTGCAACCCGTCCGGTGAGTGTTGGCTTCTCAAAAATGTACTTAACTGGGTCCATTTTGGAGATCAATAAAGTGGTGTGGGTCAACATATACTGCCTTAGTTGGCGAGCAGCCCACGCTAAAGCACAGCAAGTTTTCTCGAGCAGTGAATATCGTTGTTCACAATCGGTAAACTTTTTGCTTAGGTAGTAAATTGCATACTCTTTTCGACCAGACTCGTCATGCTAGCCCAGCACACACCCCATTGACCCTTCTAATACTGTCAGGTACATTATTAGAGGTCTTCCTTCAACCGGAGGCATAAGGATAGGAGGCTCTTGTAAGTACTCCTTGATTTTGGCAAAAGCCCTTTGGCAGTCTTCGTTCCACCTGACCATTTGCTCTTTTCTTAACAACTTGAACAAGGGTTCACAGGTTGCTGTGAGGTGAGATATGAACCGTGAAATGTAGTTCAATCTACCTAGAAACCCCCGAACTTTTTTTTCAGTCTTCGGTGCAGGAATTTCTTGGATGGCTTTGACTTTGTCAGGGTCAACTTCAATTCCCTTTTCACTCACAATAAATCCCAACAGCTTACTGGATCGCACCCCGAATGTGCATTTGTTGGGGTTTAACTTCAATTGGTACTTCCTCAGACGCTTGAATAACTTCAACAGATTCACCAGGTGGTCTTCTTCTGTGAGGGACTTGGCAATCATGTCATCCACATAACATTCAATTTCCTTGTGGATCATGTCATAGAACAATGTTACCATAGCCCGTTGATAAGTGGCACCAGCATTCTTCAGTCCGAATGGCATCACCTTATAACAGAATGTGCCCCAAGGTGTGATGAAAGTTGTCTTCTCCATGTCTTCAGGTGACATCTTGATCTGATTATATCCTGAAAATCCGTCCATGAAGGAGAACACCGAGAACTGAGCCGTATTGTCGACCAATACATCAATGTGAGGTAATGGGAAGTCATCTTTTGGGCTAGCTCTGTTCAGGTCCCGGTAATCCACACACATCCTCACCTTGCCATCCTTCTTAGGCACAGGTACAATATTAGCAACCCACGGCGGGTAACTAGTTACAGCAAGGAAACCGGCGTCCCACTGTTTTTGTACCTCTTCTTTTATCTTTATTGCCATATCTGGGCGAGTACGGCGCAACTTCTATTTTACTGGCGGACAGTCTTCTTTCAAAGGCAGCTTGTGCATAACAATATCGGTGTCCAACCCTGGCATATCCTGGTAAGACCAAGCAAAAACATCCACATATTCCCGGAGCATGTCAATCAATTGCTCCTTTACTGAATCTTGCAGACAGACCCCGATCTTAACTTCTTTCACGTCTTCTTCCGTACCAAGATTAACCGTTTCAACTTCCTCCTGATGAGGAGTGATAACCTTCTCCTCTTGTCTTAACAACCTGGCTAGCTCTTCAGGTAGCTCATAATCTTCTTCAACCCCTTCATTAGCTTGATTAATCGGATTGTCAAAGTCATATGAAGTCATAGCAGTGTTGTTGTCGGTGCAGTCTGGAGGGCACTCTCTGCAAGGGTTTAGATTTGTTCATTTTAGTGATCAGTTTTATCTTATTTAGAAAAAGTGAAAATGAAGTTATTATTTTGAAAAAAATTGCCATTTTATTTTTGTACAAAAAATAAAAAATGAAAAACAGTGAGCGGAAAAGGAAAGACTCATTTGCAAAAGATGTCCTGATATTCATTAATTGATCTTTGCACAAAATACAAGATGGCCCGATTACAAAATGAGTCCTGACATCTTGGGCAAGATGCAGGACTTGATGCATGCTTTAAAAACAGGAAATAATAATTACTCTGCAGGAGTAACTCTTATAATTTCCTGGGAAGACCAGTTTGAGACGTGGTTCCCCGGGATCCTTGGACGTATCCAGCTTTCCAGGTTGCGCTCGTCTTCTGACTCATCTTCCAAATTGTTCACAGCATTCGGGGTGAGCATCCCCCCACTGACAAACTTGGGCTCTTTTGCAGCCTCTGGTTAATCTTGTTGAGTTGGTTTGTAACCCAACCCGAATCGGTCCTCCTTCTTCTCCACGGGCAGTAACTTGCCCCATCCTTGGGCGGTACCTTCCTCAACAACCTTCCGGGCTTGCTGGTATGATGTGATGGAAGTCCCCAGCACAGCAGATGTTTCATTGATGTTCAGGGCTTCAAACCCTTGACTCATGGTTTCATGGATCTCCCCATCCATTTCAATGTATTTGAAAGTAGCCAGCTGGCTAACGAAGATATCCTCCTCTTATCCACGAAAGAGTTGAAGAAACTTTTAGTGGACGAAGCTCAATTTTTTGGTTTGTTTGCATAGTTGTCAGTGGAGAGTGAAGTGGAACTCAGCGGGTTCCTAGTGGTGTGTATTTTCCAGAAGTATTTTCGGAGGATATTAAGGATGTACCACCGGAAAGAGAAGTTGAGTTTTCTATTGATCTAGTTCCGGGTACTAGACCGATTTCGATGGCACCGTATCGTATGTCAGCTTCAGAGTTGGTAGAGTTGAAGAAGCAATTGAATGACATATTGGACAAGAGATTTGTTAGGACGAGTGTTTCTCCTTGGGTTCTCCGGTATTGTTGGTAAAGAAGAAGGATGGAAGTATGTGGTTATGTATTGATTATCGGCCGTTGAACAAGGTGACAATTAAGAACAAGTATCCGCTTCCAAGGATCGATGATTTGATGGACCAATTGGTTGGTGCATGTGTTTTTAGTAAAATTGATTTGAGATCAGGATATCATCAGATTCGTATGAAAGAAGGGGATATTCAAAAGACGGCTTTAGAACACGGTATGGCCATTACGAGTATTCTGTGATGCCATTCGGAGTTTCTAATGCGCCAAGTGTGTTTATGGAATACATGAATCGTATTTTTCATGAGCAGTTGGATCGTTTTGTGGTTGTGTTCATCGACGAAATTTTGATTTATTCTAAGTCTCAAGAGATCATGAAGAGCAATTAAGGATTGTGTTATAGATTTTGAAAGAGAAGCAATTATATGCTAAGTTGTCGAAGTGTGAGTTTTGGTTATCGAAAGTAAGTTTTCTTAGTCATGTTATTTCCGATGGTGGTATTAGTGTTGATCCATCCAAGGTTTATGCGGTAATGCGATGGGAAGTTCCTAGATCGGTTACGGAGATTCGAAGCTTTTTAAGCTTGGCGAGTTATTATCGGAGGTTTATTGAAGGATTTTCAAAGTTGGCACTTCCATTAACACAATTGACTTGTAAGGGAAAGGCTTTCATTTGGGATATTCATTGTGAAGAGAGTTTCATGGAACTTAAGAGAAGGTTGACAACGGCTCCGATCTTGATTTTTCCAAATCCGACGGAACCATTTGTGGTGTTTTGTGATGCTTCATTGTTTGGGTTAGGTGGTGTTTTGATGCAAGATGGAAAAGTTGTAGCTTATGCTTCAAGACAATTGAGGGTGCATGAAAAGAATTATTCTACGCATGATTTGGAATTAGCGGTCATGGTTTTTGCTCTAAACATTTGGAGGCATTATCTTTATGGTGAAAGAGTCGAAGTTTTTAGTGATCACAAGAGTTTGAAATATTTATTTGATCAAAAGGAATTGAACATGAGACAAAGGAGATGGTTAGAAAGGCAGAAGAAGAGGATAGATAAATCCTATAACAAAAAGGTTAAATTGAAAACCTTTTCAGTTGGTGAATTAGTGTGGCAAGTCATATTACCTATGGATCAAAAGATTAGATCCTTAAGGAAATGGTCACCCAAATGGGAAGGCCCTTTCCAAGTTACAAAAATTTTCAGTAACAATGTGTATGAGATTCATGAGATTGAAGCTGATTTGAGAGTCTTTAAAGTAAATGGGAAATATTTAAAAAGATATAGACCTATGCTTCAAGAGATTCATATCAGAAAATAAAAATTTCATTAATAATAAAGGGGCCATGAAAGGCCTGCAATTATAAGAGTCTAGGAACATGGTTGAACAACCAAAACAAAAGAAAACCTAGTCTTGAAGATCCTCCCAAGTGAGGCAATTAAGGTAATCCATCCAGTCTTCATCAGTTTCATCATCAGGTGGTTGCTCATTCTTGGGAGGCTCCCATGCCGGAGAGGCCATCTTATTCCCCTTTGTTTGGGAACAAGTGACTACCCCTGCACGCGGAGAAGGTTTCTCTTATTTTTTCGTGTTCTTCCCCTATTCGCAGGAAACGGTGCCATCTACTTTCTTTGCAGAATTCTCCATGATTATTGTGATGGAAGGATGGACTGAATAAGGGTTATTAATAGGAGAAAGGCCTACGTGATGATTGGCCAGATGAAAGGCAGCCAAAAAGTATGTAAAGTTTTTCTTGGGAAACAACATCCTAAAAAGGCGTTATAGCTTCAATGTTTAGTTGGGAAATTGTGCAACATAAGTATGAGGCATTGAAAATTGAAACGTCTCCGCCATAATTAAGGGTAGAGCAATAACGCTTTGACCCAAGTTAAGTTAGACTCTCTCTTACTAAATTAAAAGTTATGTTAAACGGCCAAATGAAATACGAACACATTATATATGCAGAGAAATGGGACATGAGTCGAAATTGATAAAAATGCATAAATTAATTGGGGCAACGAGGCCCTAAAACTGTCGTTGCATAAGGGCCATATCAGGGCCAAGAAACAGGATTACATAAAAAAGGAAAATACAGAATCCTGAGACATGACAAAGGCCGTCGAAGATTATAAGGGTAGCTTTGATTGCAACTGAAGAAAAATTTGTTGGCTGATTAGAAGGCATTTTTCACAGAAAGCCTTGTAAAGTTTAGCAGCAGCAAGCTCCTTGTTGAGCACCTCAGCAGTATCAATGAGGTCGATGGTGCGCTTCAACTCAACATTCAGTGCATCATTGTCGAACTGACTAAGCTCAAGGTTGCTCTGCTTAGGCTCAGCAATCTTCTTCTGAAGTTCTTCAAGCTCTTTCTCCCAAACTTCAAGGGATAAGTTGTTGGCAGCTATTTGTTTTCCCCTTTTATCCTTGATGCCCTCCAGCCTTTCGACTTCATTCTCAGCTTCCTTCGCTTGATCCCATGCATTTCCACTCTTGACTCCAGTCTTCTGAATGACATCTTTGACCTTGGGAGACAGCTTAAGATCATCATACATCTGGTTTACCAAAGTGCTTAGCTCCATGAGGACCTAGGAGATCTTAGGATCAATGGTCGAGAGGTCCAGTTATTGCAATGTATCTTTCAGGAAAAGACGAGCAGTAGGGTCTACGCCTAAAGTAGTATAGATGTCCCTCTTGAAAAATTTGTCCTTTATTTTCTTGAGGATTGGACCAGCAGAATCACCAGAAGCAGAGGCCCCAGGAGTTATTGAGGAACTGCTTTCGGGAAATCTAAGACTCTTCCTAAGCTTCATCCTAGCATACTCCCTGGAGTTTGACTATTTCAATGCTGACAGGGGGTCCCCAATTGGAGGAGTTAGAAGTTGGATGACAGGAGTTTGTTGAGAATCTCCTTCAAGCAAGGTTGATTGAGTTTTTTCAAGCTCTATTTCTTGTGCAGACTCATCCATGTCCTGATCATCATCTTCTTCCTCCTCCTCTTCATCTTCCTGCTCAGGATCATTCAAAACATCACCTTGAGCAGTAACTTGGGGATTATCTGCAGTCTCTGGCTCTTTACCTTTTGGGCTAGAGGGGGCAGGCTCTTCAGTTTCCTTGTCATGTTCTTCTTCGTCAACAACAAAGGTTGCATCCATCTTCTTAGCAAGCCTGCTGGTCTGCCCAGCAAAGTCCTTATCAGTCACATTCTCGTACCCACGCTCTGAATCATCAGTGTGAGACTGCTGAGTAGTTGTCTTAGCAAGAGAGTTTGGTGCAACTTCGACAATTAGGAGAGGAAAAAATGCCACATTTATGGGTTGGTTAATTTCATCCAAAGAACTATAATCAGAGCCAGAATCAGAAGTTGGATGATAAGTAGGCTCACCTTGGCTGTTTAGAAGAACTATAGGCGAAGGGGTGGCAGTCGAAGGTTGCAGGGAAAAACCTGCACTAGCCTGTTGACAAGAAAGAAGTTAAGTTAAGGATGTGAGAAGAGATAAAAAAAGGGTCAAATGTCAAGTTAAGTACCTGATTCTCTTCACCTCCAGGACTTAAGTTGGCACTCTCAGAGGGGCAGCAGTAGGCTTCACCATAGGAGTGGGAAGTTTAGCTTCGACACCACCCTCAGCGGGTGCCTTGTTCAAAATTTTGGCCACCTTGGATGAAGGTTGGCCAGCAACACTGGGAGACTGTGTAGTCTTCCTCTTCCTTTTGAGGGTCAGATCCTCAGGGGATTTGTCATCATCTACAGCGATGACAACGTTGGAAGTCTTTTTTCCCATTCTTGGAGACGTAGAAGGCTTTTTGGTTGTCTAGCAGAAAGACCAAATATTAGAATACAGACACATGAGGGGTGATATAAAGTAAGGATGATAAAATACCTTAGTGCCTTCTTTGTTCTCTGTCTGTATTGCCACGCCTTTATTGGCAACGGGTTTTCTGGTGATTGCTGGAAAAGCCAAAGACAATTTTCATGAGTTAATACTTGATGACTCAGTAAAAGGGAATAAAGACCTCAAACCTTCATATTTTTTCGGATTCGAAGCTAACTTCTTCAAGCTCTATATGAAGGTGCCATTTGAAACTATCCAGTGTATGCTTAGTCGCAACCATTCTTTAAGCTTTCGGTTGAGACTGTTGTCAAAGGATTTTAATTGAATCCCTACAGACGAACCTGTCTGGAAATGGAGGAGTTAGGGCTACTCCAAAATCAGTAGTTGGAAGTCAAGGGAATTTGGAAGGAAAAACTCGAAAAGCCTCCTCATACCGCCTCTCACGAGGAATTTTTGGAGGAATTTCCAACTTATCTATCTTTTGTAAAACTTTCCCCTTGAAAGTGATAGTAGTCTCACGAACGGATCGACTAAGATCATCTGGTTGATAGATAGTTGCAAAGTATTTTTGGAAAGCTTGTATCTCTTGGATGTGAGCAGACTTACTTTTCTTGGCCTTCTCCTACACATTAATAAAAGCAAGGTCAAGTTGAGCAGAAAATTCAGCAACAGTGAGAAAGTTCTCACTGTAATACTTGCGCCACAAATCATTAAAACGATGGGTGCACTGGATCAAAGGTCGAAAGAAGAAGGGAGACAAAACCGCCTTTTGGGATTCCCATCTAGCGAAGATGTCAGCGGCATCATCCTCGTGGAAAACATTATTGTAAAGAATGACCTGGCCCTTTCTATCATAAATACATTTGGGGAAGCTCTGACTCAACCCAAATTGCCTAGAAACCAAATTGGGCTGGTAACCAATAAGGATTATATTAGGTCTCCCGCCATTCAGCCTATAAACAAAGAATCTGGGAATTAAAAAGGCTTCCCAAATTCCAACAGAGTCCATATGAAGCTTCCTTATGGAGGAGTTAGAGAAGGCCCTTGTGAACCACCTGGGACCACACTTCCTACCAGCAAAGGAAGCCATGTATGGTGCAAAATCATACTGATGTGTGAACATCATCACAAAACTAGAAAAGGCCCCTTTTAGGGTTTCGCCTTCATCATTTGGAGTAAGCTTGGCTAGTCGAACACCCTTAGTACTCCTTAGCCTGATCTCCTTTGACTCCTCATCAACTTTTCCTTTCCTGGGAAGCACAAGCTCAAAGGTGGCATTCAGCCAAAGTTGAAGGAGCCAGATAGGGCCATTGAGACTCATAGAACCATATTTGTGGTATGGGTCCCTCAGTCGAGTTACTCCCTCACAAAAAGACTCATAGAGACTGGCCATAATGAGTTCACTTAAGCAAACCTTCCTGTTGTTGTGAAGCTAGTTTGCTAAGGGTAGATACTTATTTGCCACCTATAGAGACTTGGTGCATAAGACATATCTAGACAGCCAGAATGTAAGGAAAGCAATATGCTTCTCATCAGAAACTACCTCTTCATTTGGTTTGTAATGATGCCTGAGGAAGAGGGTATATGTTAGTTTGGATGTGTTGAAGCCGATAGTGTCTTCGGCATCAATGTTGGGGTCATAAGCAGGACCATCAGGTCGAAGCCCTGCGATAGCGACTATGTCAAAAAGAGTGGGGGTAACCATCCCACAAGGAAGATGAAAGGTATAATGGGTGCAATCCCAGAAATACAAGGAGGCAGCCAGGAGGTTTAAGCAGTAGGGTATATGCGTCTTTTTCATCATTAAAAGATCATATATCCATATCCTTTTCCAATGGTCAACCTTAGTTTTCTCTAACCTAGTGTAAACACCCCAAATTTTCCCTCACCTTTTCTCACACCATGGCTTGTGATCTTTCATTTTTGCATAAGCATAAGCATATCATATCCCACTGCATAGTTCATTTCATCTGCATATAGGGTTTGTGATCTGAGCAATCCAAGAAGTGATCTGAGCCATCCCAATGGTCTTGAATCTTTACAAGAGGGTCCATGTGTGTTCCATGATCATAATATGCTCCCCAAAGTTCATAAAAGTCAAGGGATCACAAAGCATGGCAAAGGCATATAGGCAGACTGAAGATTTCCTACACATATGACCTAAAATTAGGGTTTTGGTTTCAGAGGCCTTAATCCCAAATTTTTTGGTCATTCTTGTTTCTAATGGTCTCAATATGTTATAAGGATCATGTGTACCAAATTTGATGAAGAAATTCACTGTGGAAGTCATCTGATCATTGGGTAATTTCTTTAGCAAGTAAAGTCAAAATCAAGGCATATGAGGCCCCCAACAATGGTACCAAATGGTCACATTCATCATTTTGAGGTTCTATGATCTTTATTTGATCTTAGAAGTGGTTAGAAGTACACAATATTGAATAATTTCAAGCCAAATGCAAACTTGCTATTTTTGGAAAGGACTTGTAATGGAAACTTTCCATTTTGGGAAAGATATTCAACCTATTCTTTCATGACCAAAAATGCTTCAAATGAAAAATTCTTGGACATGAAAGTTGTAGATTATGTCTTCCCATTTTCAAAAAGTATAAGAAAATGTATTGATTCATCCTAGAACTCAAGATATGGCCTTTCAAAGTTGGCAAAAATCCAATAATTTTCAAGTGTGCACCAAAGAGAGAATTTTGCAAATTCACTTGCCAAGCCATTTCATGACCTCTAATCAACTTCTAAACATCATACCAACATAATGAAACACATTTTGATCAAGATTGCACAAAAAATCACAAGTTTCTATGCCTTGCACTTCAAGAAATTCCAAAGAGGGAAATTTGCAAAACATATGATATCTCTCCATCCAAGTGATCCAGCTGCATAAAAATGATCCAAAGGCTCTCCATGAACCATGCTGAGGCCAGACACCCCTTAAATCCAGCTCTGAACCATGCCTATACCTCAAGTACACAATGTTGACCTTTTTGCAACTTGGCCCATACCAATCAAACTGAGCCACAACAACTCTCTGGACCAATCAAAACCTCTTATGCAAACCCTAAGGAGCTCATTTCATAACACACATTAGCCAAAAACATCCCACAAACTCAGATTGCCAAAAATCCCCAAAACCTTCAAGCTTTCGAATATGATCACACAAGCATCAAACCTCAAAACAAACTCCACCAATCATCTCCACATAGCTTATTGAACACAAACCAACCATTGAAATGGCCTGAAAGCTCCCCATTCACAAATACGATTTCTGCCTTAGCAGAATTGAATCTCCAAAACCAGCCATCATAAACTTGTTCTAAGCATCGCAGCATCCTCAGGGGGTCCATTGGAGTTGATTTGCATCAAAGAAAGGGTCAGAAAGCTCAAGAGTGCAAAGCTCCAGCTCAGGTAACCTCAAGAACACTTTCTCTCAAAACCTTATTTTCTTGTTACAAGATGAAAATACATGTTATGGGGTTTATCATGATGTCTTTAAAATTGAAAATGGTGGAGAAATAAGGATTTCATAGGCTTCTGAAAGTTTGTCCAGATTTTTGTTCTTCTTCGATTCTCCATGTTTGTGTGTTATAAATCATATTTGATTATTGATTTTGATTGTGTGTGAGTTGGGGATCATTTCTGGGCAGTTTTTAGGGTTTGTAGTGGTCTGAGGAAGAGGTTAGGTCGTGGGGTTGGCCGGAGAAGACGACCGGAACACTGTTTCGGTGGCCTGAAAGGGATTAGGGCTTAATTAGGGTTTATTTGCCAGATGCGTTATGGACCCTCAGATCTTGATTAGCTTAGGTGATTGGACGGATCAGATTAGTTCATTAGCCTTAATTTCTAATTAATTAAAATAAATATAATTAATTAGCCAGATTCAATCCCAGCTATCCAAACGCGCGCGCAGTCTCCCCCAGTTTGAATCTGGACCATAGATCTTGCTGACTTCCATTTTATTTAATTTTATTTCTCATTTTATTTCATTTCTTTCACATATTTATTAAAAATAGCAAAAAGACTTTTAAAAATACAATTTTCTGCATTTTCACTTTAAATATTTTTCTTAACTCAAAAACATTTTTATTTTTAATTTTTGCATTAAAAAAGTATTTTAAATCATTTAAATGTTTTATTTAATTAATTAATTGATTTTAATTAATTAAAAATACATTTAGGTTTCTAAAAATCATCAAAAAAATCATGAAGCATTCTCATACATTTACAAACTCATCACACAAATTTCTTTTTAGGTTTGATCATGTTTTTACAATTTACTTTGAATTAGGGTTCATAAAAATCACATTTTCTAACCCTAACTTGAAAAATTCATTTTTGCCTAATCATGATGAGTTTGAACTTGATTCTTTTTGCATTGTTTCACATATTGTATATAGTTTCTAGGTTATTTATCTCATATTTTTATCTTGCATTTTCAATTTGATTTTCATTTTCCCTCTAGAAGCACCCAAAAACCCTAATTAACTTAGAAATTTCATAACTTTCACTAGGATTGGCTTCTGACTTTCTCTTTTGGGGTGTGATCTCATATGTGTTTAGGGTTTTTATATGCTTAATTTCAATTTTTTATCTTGGTGTATGCTTCTGTTTTGGTCATATGCATCTCATGTTGCCTTAAAACCCTAATTTTGCATCTTCATTTGCATTCTTCTTTGCATATCATGAACTTGTGAACTTGTCATGCCATTCCATCCTTTTGTATGTCATCTTAGACATCTTAGGAAATGTTTGAAACTTTTCTTGATCATTGTTGCATCATTTTGGCATGCTTTGCATTCATTTTGTTTCATGAACATTCATGTGTTTTCAAGCTTCATTCATGCTTCATTTGCACCCATTTTCTTGTATGATCATTCATATGCATCTTGTATGACTTTGCATCATCTCATAACACATTTTCATTGCATAATCACTTCTGCCTTTGGTCATTGCATCCTTATTCATCTCATTTCTTTGTGCTTAATGTCTTATGCATTCATACTAACATTTCAGGAACTTTTGGTAAGTTATCTGGGAGGTGGATTTGCCTTCACCTCCCACCTCTTCTTTCCTTTGAATTTGCATCCTTTATTTTTCTTTGAAGTGAACTTGTTTCACTTGTGCTACTCTTGCTCCTTTATTTTCTCCTAAGTTACTTATCTTCTTCAGGAAGTAAGTAACTTATTCTCTTCTCTCCTTCTCTTTTCATCTGCTTCTTCCACGGTGGCCTTCTTGAAGATCTTTTATCTTAAGCCTCACAAACCATAGGATATCCAAACATGATAATTTTTAGGGTTGTATATATTCCCCCCTAGTCTTTTACCTTTGAGTCTCCTTGAGTCTATCTTCTCATCTCAATAATCAGAGGCTAAACTCTTAAAGCTTTAGGACTTTGAATTAGGGTTATGCATGTATCCTTATCTTAGGATGGAGTGTATAACTTTAATCCTTAGTGTTAAACCTTTAATTTGTTTACACCTCTTAATCAAAACACATTAATAATCACTAAGACTTTATCTTGTAACTTGGGCCTTACATTAGGGTTTTATCTCTTCCTTATGGTTAAGAGGGACTAACCCTAATGTTTAATGGACAAGTCCCCCTCAAGTTGTCTTACAAACTTAAAACTCATTTCTTAATCTCACTCTTTAATTAAAATCCATTTAATAAAGGCTTGTTATCTAATGAATTTAGTCCTTAACCATGGATTAAGTTGAGGAGTCTTCCTCAGCTTAAGTGTTCTCATCTATCATCCTTCTATTAGGATGGTGTAATGAGTTCACTAATATGTGATTAGAGATTAAACTCATTACTTAACACTAAACAAAAAAACAAAAATATCTGAATATTCACAAGTAGGTTAATGATCTTAATCCTACATCATCATGGTAATTAAGTTGAAATGCTTATCTCATACTTAAGTAGGCTCATTATCCCTAATCATGGAGGATATAATGAGTTTACAAACCCTTGATTTAAGCTTAAGCTCATAATCCTATGCAAAACACCAAAAATAATAAAAAAACTGAAAACACAAAAACAAACAATAATCGTATCCTCCGGGATTCTTTTCTCATCACACTCATTCATAAATGAGAACTCGCTTCTTCCGTCTAATGCAAGACAGTTAGCACTCGAGCCAGACGAGTCATACACTTGAGCATAGACAAGCAAGCAATTCAAAATAAATTTATTTCCCAGTCTCTTTGAGTCGAACTATGGTGTTCTGACTTCCTCATTGCACGATATGATACGTAGGCATAACTTAACGGTTATCGAACAAAAGTCTCTTTGTCATCCCCCTCTTTCATCCTTCTTTCTAAAGCCTCAGTTCCTGAGCAATTCACACCCTTTTGCACTGACACCTGTACTTTCTTTCCCTAGCTTTTGCATACAGATAGCACACACACCTACCCCTTTTAAACATAATCTTGTAAGCATGGATCCCGTCGAGTACGACGGACGATCTGGGTGCTAATACCTTCCCAGGTCGTAACCAACCCCCTTTCTCAGTTTATCTGGTTCGCAGCCGTCTCATCCATCTATTTCCAGGTTTATGCAGCATTAACTTTCCTTTAGGATAAAAATGCCTAGATGGCGACTCTATTCAACCTTTTTCTCTTCGCCGACCGTTCGCGTCTGCACTGGGATGAAAATCCGGGGAACGACATCTAGCCAACCATAGATCAAACTCAGCAAACTGGCTGACAGCTCTGACCATCCTGGTACCTTCATAGAGGTACTTCACATCCAGTTCATTAAGAGAAAGTAGGTCAGAAGAAGAATCGTCAGATTTAGGGAGGTGCTTATGCCCTAAAGGTTGAGTTTTTCGGTAGCATGGGAAGAACTCTTTCAGTTTTTCACTTGTGCTATGTATAGTAGCCAATGGACCAGATACAGCAAAAGGACAATCATTTACAAGGAATGGAATCATTACCTGAGACCGGTACATGCTCATTGTCTCTTTGATCAAAGGTTCGGGTGCGAACTGAGGATTTTTTATGGTTTTCGGTTCATAAATGTTGTTGAATGGTGGAATAGTTTGTTCAAAGTGGAAAGTTTTGGTTTTCTGACCTTTCTTCTGAGAAATGTTAGTCTTAGAGGACGCCATTATTGATGAAGAGAATGGAGGTTTTCTAGGGTTCTTGCAAAGAAATGAGGAGACTTTAGCAAGAAGGAGATGAATTCACAAAGTGTTTGGAAAGTTTTCTTTGTTTGCTGAAGGAGGTATTTATAGGCATAGGCAATGAGAAGTTGCAAAGTCTAGCCACTTGAGGGAGACGTAGAGTGGTGGGGCACGTGGAACTTGGGATCTGACGCGTTGAAGAAGCAGTTAATGGAAAAGACAAAGCGCATTGTTTCAAGGAAAAATTCATGATCTGAAAGCCGTAGAAACGGCTGATGGGACTTTTGGGATTTTTACCATTATGACATGAAGTCAGGCGCGTGGGCGAAGAATCAAAACAGTTTTAGAACGTGGGGTAGGTCGTTTCAGCCATGCTTTTGTCTGACCTAAGCTGGCGTCGAAAAGATGAATATCAAAAAATGATATTTTCTTCAAGATGGTCGAAAAGAACATTTTTGGGGGGCAATTTATTATCCCAAAATTTCGACGCTAGCAATTAATGAGGTTGTCTTGGCTTAGTAAAAGACTTTTCTTATGATAAGCCAAAAGTAAGGTTTCGACCTAACCAATTAACGGATGAGATTCGAACTGACCTACCTACAAGTTTCATACTTAGTGAAATTCTAAGTTTGGAATATTTTCTAAGTGTTTAGGGGATTCGACCAAGTGTATGTTCGGCGAAGGTGGCAGTTACCAAGGGTATTACACGTTCAATCTTGGAGGGAAAATGTGGAGTTTTCAATTCAAAGACATGGACAAGTGGCGCAAGATGAAGCTTCTTTAGCATATAGTGGGACAAGTGTCACCATCTTAGGATAGTTATAGGAGAAACCGTCAAGAGCGGTTACTTTGTAATGTATATAAATAGCTTAGTCTAGTGTTAGAATAAGTGAATGGAAATCATATGTACTAGTAACTCCGTATACTCAAAGTATCGGCGTGTAGAGAAACGAGTGCAGTGAGAATGTACGGGATTGAAACACCACCAATTTAATTTAATGTCAAATTTATCTTCAATTTATTTACTTTTGAAGCCATTTATCTTCACAAGTCTTTATTTTAAAGCAAATTGCATTTCAAAGTCATTTATCCTTCCAACAATTTATTGTGTTTTCTTTTACAATTCCAGCCTCTTTACATTTCCAACAATTTAACATTCCTCGCCTTGCCTTTAAATTTCATTTAAATTTCAAGTCTTGCTTTTATTTTCCTTTAAAATTTCAAACCTTGCCTTTACTTTAATTTATTTTAAAATTCTTTGCCCTTTACTTTACTTTATTTTCTTTTTAAACAAATTTTGAATCTCGTCGAGAGATTCAAGACCTTTTTCCCAAAAACGTGATATACCAAAATCACAATCCCTTTTTACTTAGCATATGTCCTAGGATCAATATGATCGATCCTGCGAGTAACTAAGGATATTTTTGGTAGGGATGTCAAAACGGGCCGCCTGCCCCGCCCCACCCCGCCCCGCCAAAAGCCCGCATAAAAAAGAGCGGGCGGGCATGCCCGCCAAGGTGAATTGGGCATGAAATTCAAGCCCGCCGGCGGGTTGGCGGGCGGTGGGCTTTTCCGCCTTCTTTTTTATTTTTTTATTTTTTTTTTCCATTTCTTTATAAGCTATTTTTAAATTTCTTTTTTGTTTTTATTTTTTGTATTTTCTTATAGCTATTTTTAAATTGTAAGAGATGAGGAATCAAACTAATGTGATTAACAAGAAACAAAGCCAACTATAAAGAGAAGTAACTTTAATGTTAGTAAAACTATTGTGTCGCATATCTGATAATAGAGAAATTCTTACTAGTTAAATATGTTCATTACATAATGTAGTTTAAAAATAGATGTATATGTTAAGAAATATTGAAAACTATTTTGCTTATAGTTTGATAAATATGAATGTTCCAGTATATATAAATGAAATAGAAATTTCACAATTAAAAATATTTACATATTATAATTGAAATATTGAATTAGAGTATTCTATATGTGTTACAGTATAACAATGTCATGTGATTTTTCTCTGCACTGCGTATTATATATTATGTATACATTGCATTATAGAGAATTTGTCATTGCAATATTTTATTGGTTAGAGTTTTTATATGCAATATAAATAAATATCTATATTGTAACTGTATACAAATTTACATACTTTTTCTAAACTTTCTATATGGATGCATATAATAATAACTCATTTTAAATTTGAATTGGTTTACTATAATTTCATTTAAATTTGAATTATTACATACATATAAATGCATATTACAATAAATTTAAAATAAATTATAATAAATTTTTAAGTAATTTTTGTTTCAAAAATTTTAGCGGGCTGGCGGGCCAACCCCGCCCCATTATATATTTCGCCCGTGAGATTTTTTGTTTTGGCGGGGCGAGCGAAATGGGTAGGCGGGCCTAAATTCCCAACCCAACCCTCCATTTTTTGGCGGGTGGCGGGGCGGGCCGGTGGGCCCCGACTTGTTTTGCCACCCCTAAGTTTTGGTATCTTCAGAGGACCAACGATTGTTTACAAATTTTAGGGGTAAACACAATCAGCACCAATCAAAAGATGACTAGGAAGGTCAAAGAAGAATAGGACTAACTTTGGAATCAAGTGTAGTAGGTGCTGAAATTCTGGTATAACAGACTCAGATGTCGAATATGATATTGAGACATCTTATCTGTTACTTATAAATATGGTAAGGCATACACAGCAATACTTAAAAATTCTGATAACTCAGATTCAAACATGCTTCAGGATGTTTTGACATCTGATAGGACATTGAGTTCAGGTACTGCATAAAACACAAAATAGAAAAACTATAAAGAACACAACAGAATTGTTAACCCAGTTCGATCAAACCAATCTACTATGGGGGCTACCAAGCCAGGAAGGAAATCCACTATGTAGTATCAATTCAAAGACTTCTCAGCAAACACCTATAGTTTATATTCTTCTCACTTAATCACTACATGTAGAACTTCTACTTAGGAACTCCTAAATATGAGAAACTCATCCTCACTTCCAATCACCTCAGTGATGTCTCACAGTCCTCAACAGTCAGTTATTGGTATTGACGGGTTCAAACCTATACAACAATTCACAATAGAAGACACACTTCCATTATAATACATTAACCTTGCTTAGCAGCATCAGTTAAGTACAATCCACCTCTTTCTTAACAGCTTCGAGGTTTACAAATAAACAGCCACAACAGGGTTCCTTGTTGCTTACGGCTGCACAAGAACACAACCCTAATAATGTTTACATTTTTGGTTTGGTTGGTTGGTTCTAAACTAGATTACAAGGTTTCTTTTATAACTTATTCCCAACTGAATTTGGGCCTAAACAATCACATCAATAGCTGCTACAAATATGCAGAAAAAATCTGCTTACAAATATACACAAAGATCTTCAAATATAAAAACTCCTAAAATATCTCTAAATATAGAAACTCTATATTTTTCAATATTTATCTTCAATTTAAATTTGAGTCTTCAAGATCTTCTAAAATCAATGCCATTGGATTAATTTAAATCTTCAATAATATTTTGTTTCTGTTGAAACCTAACAGAATATTCAATCCACCTTCAGCAGTTCATGATGTCGAATGAACTGTTTTGACATCTTCTTCGACATGTTGTTCCAGATGTTGAAACATTTCAACACAACATGTTTGGGCGCACACAGAGGACTTCTTGCTTTATATTTTATGTGTTTTGTAAAGATCCTGTACATACACACTGCTGCTATATTTGTTTTACAAAATTAATGTCAATTTTGCAGAACTTACAATCTCCCCCTTTGGCAAATTTTGGCTAAAACAAATAATAAAAATAAGGGTAATGCTAACTTGTTAAGAAACACACTTATAGAAAGTTTTTATTGAAAATATCAATAAAATTTTATATTTTATATTTTTACTTAATGCAGTGCACAATTTCCAAGATATTATTTCTCGATTTAGTTCTTAACTTGTGCCCCTAGGGCACAAGTTAGCATTACCCTAAAAATAATACATTAACCTTCAGCAGCAAAAACAAACAAAACACCATTAACCTATTCTTTCAGTGGAAACATCGGCAATGGGCAAGGAGTAGAAAGTCCTGAAGTCTTGGCCAAAGTAATCCATTAAGACCTCTCTCCATTCAGGTTCTACAGAACCCTTCCCCTCAACATGATGAACATTCTCCCTCAAGGTGACTAATGGTGACATAAGAGAACATCCTGTTTTTCCCTTATGTAACTCAGAACACAAGTCACAATTGTGTTGAACAACTCAAGACACAAGTCACAAAGACTAGCATACGACATCCACCTTGACATCATGATAACCACTACACAACAACAGATGCAGCTGTTGTGACAACAACTTTGAGTACATCATCTTTACACACTCTTTCTCCCCCTTTTTAGCCAAAACTTGGCAAACACAGCCCTCACAACACCATACCCATGAATTATTCATCCAAACACAAAAGAACCCCATTAGAAGGAAAGGTGAAAGGATGAAAAAAAAAATTAAAACTCACATGTTGGAGGAGGAGGAAATACGCTTCTATAAATAGGGATCCAAGGCATAGATAGTAACGTCCTATCCTTGAAAAAGAAGCTTTCTTGCTCCAAGATCTTTATGATAGGAGCAAAAAATTATGCATCATTCAATGTGGAACAAAAACTGATCTTGACCAGCTGACTAGTTCTCCCAAAAAAAACGGCCCAATAACAAACACGCATGAAAACACTGTGTTTCACATTTTTCTGCCAGCGCCGTCCACAAACACTCCCAAAAAGAGAATAATACACACATGTTTTGAAACATGTTCTGACATCCAACCATATACAACGTAAACTGCAGAGAGCAGCTTTATACAATATAGCCTTCTGGACTCCTAGGAAACTTCTGGATCACAAGGACATGCACACCACAACCACTAAGTAATAAATGTTATCAAGAAATCATACTTAGTAGCACATGTCACAACATGATGTGTAACATCACAAAACCTGGTTAAGGTATTACTCCCCCTTAACTTCACAAAATCAGCTGCACAGAATTGTAATATACTCCCCCTATCAAGGATATTACATGCTTCTTTGTACTATGATGAAAGGAAAACATAAGATGCATCTTCATGTCTTCAAGAGCTCACCATCTGCTCAATTCCCAATTGAACACATTCACTTCTTGTACCAAAGCATACCTTATCCCTTCTTGGTTTGTAGTTACCACAGACTACACATGTTGAACATCTTCTGCACACAGGTTCTTAAAACTGGCCCATAATATCTTTACAGTCTTTTGGCCATACAATCCAGACAAACATCATTCAAACTAATTCTGAAATTAGTATAAATGTCCACAAACAGACTTCCAAGCAATCAATACCTGATTTACTTCAGTCTCTTCTACATGTTTCTTTCAATACATATCATCTACTTCATCTTTCTCCCTTATGATTAGGTTGGCTAAGAATATAAACCATGTAGACAAATACCCAAGATAATGAACTAACACCTAGTTAAAACATTTACCACACACTAAGACCTTATCACCATGATCCTAGATGTGTTCCACCAACTGGACTTACTATAGCATAGTAATCCAAGAACTGAAAATCTTCAACTTCACTGTGCTACCAGCTAGAATCAGAAATTCAGAAAGAGAGATAAACTATCACCCACCTTCAAGAAGAACAAATCTTCTTGAGTCTTCAACTCATCACTATTCTTCCCAAGAGAAATTTGTTCCAAGACAATCCTCAAGAACAACCAGTTGCCACACTCTGATTATCTTGATTCTTCGAATCCAATATAGAGATCAACCAATTTCCATATTTTGATCACCTCCTTTATGAATCCTCATATGAAAAATCCAATTTCCATACTTGTCTTCTTCACGTTTATCAGAAATCTTCCAAAGATATCCTGATCAATAAAGTTGATCTTCACCAAGTTGTCAAGATAACAAGCCTTATGAAGCATTCATTCCCTGTAGATCATTCTATCTTAAATTGATGTGCCACTTCACCAATTAGATTCTGATTTTGAACTAGATGTTTTAACATTGTTAGTCCATATCTAGCTGTTAAATTCAGCTCCTTCTTCTGCCATTTGAAAGAACATTCTTCCTTTACAGAACAAGAGTTCCATGCTCTCATAGACTTAACTTATTTACCATTTTTGAGTAGACAACCTCCATCCTATTGAATTTGAATAAATTCCTACCAATAACACATATTGATGAGAAACTTCCAATGTTTCTCCAAAGTCTTCAACCCTGCCACTGTCTGGATCTTCAGAAGGAATAGTTCAGAACTACACCTTGTAGTTATACCAAGGATGACATTTCTCCCTGAGTAAAGTAATATTCACAAAGTTTTGATGATTTATCAATAATAACTTCATGATTATAAGCACCTTCCTTGTCAAGGGAAGAACAACACTTCAGCTGCATCCATTAAAACCAGTCTGCATTCTTGCACCAAAACACCATAGATAGCACTACTTAACTCCCCCTTTCATGAACAACCAAAGCTCCTTTTTGAAGATGAGCATTAGTTACTCAAAACACTTTCTGAACCATAAGATTCAAACTGCAGATATGCATACTTCTTAGATAAATACTAAGTCTCTCGTCCAAGTATCCACCTTTATGCATCATAAAAACAATAGACAAATACCAAGTCTCCCGTCAAGATATTTACTATAGGTCAGATAAGGTTACCTTCTCACACAAGGTAGGACATGAGTCTGACTTCTTCTTCTTCTTCTGCAGATATATAATACTTTCTGAGATGATGTTACAACATTTGTTCAGACATCAGTTACACAAACCTCCACAACAAACATATGTAGGTAGACAGGGGAATCAACCATCAGCAGTTGATTGGGCTTCCAAAACACAGACATAAGCAGCAGCTAGGACACTCCTACAGACTTCTCCTTCTGGCCCAGTAATCAGACTGAATTGAGATGTCCTCACATGTAATATAGCTACTGATCAGCTATATCCACATCAGTCAACTCCACCAGTTGACACAGCTTGACCTTCATGTACAAGGAGTCTCTCTGAAATAATCCTCCTTGAAGTTCAGGTACTTCGCTCCTGCAGCAAGGACCAGAAATAAACAGTCCTCAGGAGAAAACACATGTTGATCACTCCTTGATCAACACCCATAGGTAAGAAAAGTTCCAGGGCCATAACCTTCTTAGACACACCATACAGATGCCTCCTCTTCCAGATCAGGAGTAGGTTCCAAACACTTGTGAAATAAACACAATAGTTTAGCACCCAAGCATCTATATAGTCATTCCTTGGACAACAGAATCATGCCTAATTCTGATGTGATGTTCTATCATGGGATAACACATCATTCCAAGGATCACACAAAGATCTACAGATAGAAGATAGGTCTGTTAATAGCAATCTTCAGATCTCCAAACAACTACTTCTCTTCACAATGCCTTGAGTGGACTTGAAAAAGAGTCTGCAAGTATCATTAGCACAGTTGACAGAAGTAGATAGATATATATCCCCAACACCATAGGATATATCTCAAGAGAAGAGCAACCTTATCACACAAAGGAGTTATCAGATAGATAAGCAGCGGATAACAAACTCCTTAGTAGCTTCAAGTGTCACAAATTAGCCCTAACAATTATCTCCAGGTGACACCAGCATCCATAGGTTTGAAAATAAATCAAACCTATCACAATAGCAGCACAAACCCCATGATACAACAATAGAATAATCCATCCTCCACTTCTAGGGACCATTCACACATCTAAACAGCTTTTCAATAGAACCCTTATACCTTGACCATGAACCAGAAAGTATCCCCCTTGGATCTCATCCAGAAACAGACTAGGATGCTTGCTCTGATACCAATTGAAATTCTGGTATGACAGACTCAGATGTCGAATATGATGTTGAGACATCTTATATGTTACTTATAAACATGGTAAGGCATACACAACAGTACTTAAAATTCTGATAAATCATATTCAAACATGCTTTAGGATGTTTTGACATCTGATAGGACATTGAGTTCAGGTACTGCATAAAACATAAAACAGAAAAGCTATAAAGAACACAACAAAATTATTAATCGAGTTCGATCAAACCAATCTACTCTGGGGGCTACCAAGCCAGAAAGGAAATCCACTATGTAGTATCAATTCAAAGACTTCTCAGCAAACACCTACAGTTTACAGTCTTCTCACTTAATCACTACTTGTGCAACTTCTACTTATGAACTCCTAAATATGAGAAACTCATCCTCAATTCTAATCACCTTAGTGATGTCTCACAGTCCTCAAAAGTCATTTGCTGGTATTGACGGCTTCAAACCTATACAATAATTCACAATAGAAGACACACTTCCATTACAATACATTAACCTTGTTTAGCAGCTTCAGTTAAGTACAATCCACCTCTTACTTAGCAGCTTCGAAGTTCACAAATAAACAGCCACAACAGGGTTCGTTGTTGCTTATGGCTGCACAAGAATACAACCTTAATAATGTTTACATTTTCGGTTTGGTTGGTTGGTTCTAAAATAGGTTATAAGGTTTCTTTTATAACTTATTCCCAATTGAATTTGGGCCTAAACAGTCACAGCAATAGCTGCTACAAATATGTAGAAAAAATTTGCTTACAAATATACACAAAGATCTTTAATTATAAAAACTCCTAAAATATCTCTAAATATAGAAACTCTATATTTTTCAATATTTGTCTTCAATTTAAATTTGAGTCCTCAAGATCTTCTAAAATCAGCGTCATTGGATTGATTTAAATCTTCAATAATATTTTGTTTCTGTTGAAACCTAACAGAATATTCAATCCACCTTCAGCAGTTCATGATGTCGAATGAACTGTCTTGACATCTTCTTCGACATGTTGTTCCAGATGTTGAAACATTTCAACACAACATGTTTGGGCGCACACAAATGACTCCTTGTTTTATATTTTCTGTGTTTTGCAAAGATCCTGTACATACACACTGTTGCTATATTTGTTTTACAAAATCAATGCCAATTTTACAGAACTTACAGGTGCACAAAATGGGGCACAATAAAGCTACTTGATAACAACTTGCACCAAGCCAGATAACTCATCCTGAACCAAGTTAGTCCACACTAAGCCAGCCTGAACCAAGTCAAACAACTCAGCTTGAAGCAAGTCATCTTGGACCAAGTCATACTGCATCCACCCAACCTAAAGTTGCAGTGTGATCTACTTGTTTGCTATGTTTTTGTATTAATGTCAATGAACACAAACTGTATGTGCAATCTTAGGTTTTTTATATTAGTGTCAATGAACACAAACTTTGGTTTTTTGTATTAGTATCAATTAACACATATAAACAAGGATATGAAAATGTAAACAACATTTTATTATTTCTTTAATTTGGCTTTTGATTGTGTTTGTTTTAAGAGAAGCTGCAAATAACATTTTGGTTCTATAAATAACATTTAACTAGATATAATGTATTTGCAATTTAGTTAGAGCATCAAACCTATTTATTTAAAATTAGTCCTTTTACTAATCATCTAGATTTCAACATAGTTCCTTATGTTAAATCCCTTATTTAATATTTTTTCATCTACATTGTTTACTCCAATATTACATACCATATTTTATAACACATAACACATTTGTTATAGCATAAATGATTAAACAGAGTTTCATTGCATAACACATTCATTTAATCAACATTGAAATTACATAGTTTCATAACATTAAATTACATATTATTTTGAGCACATCCCTATTAAAAGTAAATGGTTAACAACACTAAATTAAACCTTAAACTAATGTTAAACACAATTGGAATTTTCAATATTCCTCTTGTGCTTAAAACCTCATTATTCAAATTGAATATTTTCTTCTTTTGTCTTTCAATCTTCAAATATCTTCCATCAACAACTTTATCACCTATCCATTTGAAAAAAATTACATCCCTACTCCATTTGATTTTTGTGATTACTACAATGTCAAAACTTTTTCCTAGTATTCACATTGTTCAAATCTGTAACGATACGAATAATAAACTCTTCTTTGTACCAACAACCCCTCCTCTTATTTCTTATGACCACAGTTATTTCTTATGACCACAGATCCAAATGACCCACAACTTTGGTTGTCTGGGTTTCAATAGGTATTGGAATTCATTGACATCTTAGCAGAAATTATAAAGATAATGATTTGGATAAAGATGTTCTTGAAGAAATTTGGAAGAAGGATGAAGGAAGAAGAATAATAGTCCTAGAAAACTCATGACAGATAAATATGGAGCTTACAACGTTAATATAAACTCATGTTGAGTCACTAATGAAAATTAAGCTTTGTTTTCATGCCATATTCTAGCTCAGTTAACAGAGTGAAATTTGAAATTAAATTAATAAAGAACTTAAGCACTAATAAAACTTAAATTTAAATATGTGTTGTCGAATCTAACGATATCGTATTTATCGATTGTATTATGATTTCCGTGAAAAAGTTGGTTGTGTGAATTTTTGTAATACAAATATATAAAATTATACCAATAATCAATTTTACTATATTATACTAACCAAAAATGCATGTTAACTATATTAATCATTTGTTTCACATATATCTCATTATATGTATTAAAACAATGTATCATGAGAAGGGTACATACCCTGTGCAATCTCTTGTCTTCTCATAACCTAAATTTAGGTTGAAAACAAAGAAAATTAGCACGAAGCATTATAGATCTAGTTTGATTAAAAAGAGTGGCCAAAATTAATTACACCTCCCAAATAACACGAATCGCGGGAAAGGAGAACATGTTATTGTAACGCACCTATATGAAAACATGTTCTTGCAAAAGAATAAGAATAATATCATACATCACAAAACAACAAATTGCTACCACCCAGTGCAGCCTCTAGGAGGGTCGCAAAAGCTAAACTCAATTTATATAAAATGAAAACAAGTAGAATACGAGGCCAAAATGGTTGCTTGTGGACAAAAAGGATAAATAAATAAATAAAATCATCATAGGTATAATACTTAGTCTTCTTCCCTATCCATGAACGCATTGAAAATACAAAAAAATTTAAAACACCCACAAACATCATGAACATCACATTTAAATCTGAGCATCCATCTAACATTTTTCTATATATTGAAACGAGATGTAAAACAGATTGAACAATTGCTACAACATCCTAAAGAAACTTAGTTTTAACTAGAGTACTTGAAACATAATGAGCTCAAACACTACTTGAAAGTACTTTGGGAGACAGATACATGAGTAACAAACTGCAGATCACATAGCAGTATAAGATCAATCGATTACTATTTAAGGCAATCTATGAAGCATTGGTTGCTCCACTCTATTATGTGGTGCAATCACGATACAAAAATAACTCTGTAGAAGTTATATCAATTGATTGATCTTTTACTTGGGTGATGAGGGAGATAACAGGAATAACCTCAATCGATTTTCACTGATGAGAACAAGTAGTGCACAAAGTAGAATGACATAAGGAAACCGATGGTGCCGGTCGACAACATGATTGCGATTGCCATGAGTAGTGAATAACCTAGGTAAAGGGTAGCTGAGACAGGTCCACTCAAGCTCTGCAGGTCAAAAACCAAGTAGTTGATGGAGTACAAGAAGACATAAAGGGCAACAGAACCTGATGCATAAAATGCCTTCCACCACCAACGCCAATCTTCCACACACAGATGCATATATGTGAGGACCACCGAGACTTCAGCACAAACAACAATCAGCAATAGAAGAACAACCAACAGGAATCCAAACACGTAATAGAACCTCCCAAGCCAGATACTGGAAAGGATAAAGAAAAGCTCGATGAAGAGGGTTCCAAACGGAAGAGTTCCAGCACCAAGAACAAGAAGCCATGATGGATATTTCCGTGCAGGAATCTCCCTTGGAATCTGATTGGTCCGTACAGGGAATTCGATTGGCTCTCCTTTTGTCCCCATAAACCCGCCAATGAGGGTTAGAGGTACTGAAATACAGAACCAGAGGAAGAAGAGCTCAAAATACAAGGAAATGGGTATAGCACCAGTACTGTTGCTGTTCCATAGAATAAAATTGAGCACTGTAAGGATAATGAAAGCAATGCCGGGAAAAAAACATGCAGCAGACCAAGAAATTGATCTCCACCCTTCTGGTGTTCCCTTAATGGTCCTCCAAAGACGTACACTGACATAGCCAGCAGCAATTCCCAGGATAAGATATAAAATGATCATCCCTGTTAGTAGCATTCCTCGGGATGCTGGAGACATGAAACCAAGTGCTGCAAAAACAATAGTGACAGCAGCCATTCCAAGAATCTGAACCCCATCTCCAACCATCACACAGAGAAGCTTTGAGCAATCAGGCTCCCTAAATACATCGCCCACAACAAGTTTCCACCCAGAAAGCTCCTCGTTCATCTGAGCTTGAGCCTCTTTGTCCAATTCCTCATATCTTGTCAAATCCCTTCTGACAGTTCTTAAGAAAATGACAAAAACAATGCCAGCTAGGAAAAAAATAACCATCAGGGAATTTAGGATCGAAAACCAATGAACTCGAGAACCCTCCATCTTCAAATAAGCATCCCAACGTGATGGCCATCTTATATCACTTTTCACAAATTCAACCTCATATGTGAATGATATCCTTTCTTGCTCTTTTATTGCCTGATACTTGTCAAGGTCATTTGGGCAGCTTACAGAAGAGATGCTATCATACATTTTGTGCTTTGTCATGGCTTCAGGGTCATATTTAATACTACAAGGGACAACATGAAAACCAACTATTTCATACCCAGAAGCTTTCTTCTTGTCAGCTTCAGAAATAATGCCCAAACCTTCCTCCCCGGTCCCAATAATTTCAACCCCTCTTCCTTCATATTCATGAACCAATACAGTGAATTTCAAGTGGTTAATGATGTAATCTACACTTCCATCAGTTGGAGTGTACCCAACAGGGAACCCAGTCCACTGGATTTTAACCCCACTTTGGCTAGTATACCTCATAACTGGTAAGTTGTCAAGGATCATATTCACTTGATACAGATTACGAGTTCTTTGCTTGAGTAGCTTTACTTCATGTTCATTCAACGGTGATGTTGTACAGAGGAATATAGTCTCATTTACATTCATCCGAAATCGGTATGGAGAATTATCAATCTGATCTCCCATAAGAAGTTCTCCAAGATTCTCAGCACTTTTCTTTATCCCGCCAGGGGGCTGGCAGTATGGGAGGCTGTAGTAAGAGAAGGGAAGCTCGGTTTCAATTGATGTCAATGAATTGACTTTGGCATTTATATATTCTCCATTGGAATAAGTATGCATGTAGCTTCCAGGAAGATAAAAACCATTGCCAACCTCAGCAAAGACAATGAAAGAAAATAAAACCCAGTAGATGAAGGGTTTTCTCAGAGTTGGTAACTCCATTTCCTTGAACGTAGGAAAACAGCAGATGTGGAAAAGTTTTCGCGAATCTAGGCTTACTCCAACAGTAATATCAAATCTACATAAGAGCAAAAATCACAACATCAGCAGCCATAGCAGTTTTTAAACAAAAAGAAAATAAGTAAATAATCAACTTAGCCCTTAAAATATTTACTGCCCGTATTAATCCTCAAATCCCTTATTGTATGTTACTTCAGTCAAATTAGTCTTCACATTGGGTATTATATTATCGATATTTAGCATATTCTGTGTTATTAATGGACCAATATAAACTAATATGAACAATGTTGGTGGCATTTAGAGTTTAAGAATTAACATGAACAGCAGTGCATTCAATAACATATCTCCATAAGAGTAAAAAATAAAAATCAACATTAACAACCAAAGCTAATTTTTATTAAAAATAAACATATAAATAGGTCTTTGATCGACAGGTTGGCTTGCAAGTTAAATTGCATGACTAGCTGTATAGTGTCAGATTATTATATATATAATATATGATACGACTATATTCTCGAAATGATAGTGTAGTATAGTGCCTGAGTATCCAAACCCACACAAACGTAACTGTAAACGATTTTTGTTGTCTTTTACATACAAGATCCACCGCGCACAACAAACATACCATCCCTTCTATTTTTTTAACAAGTGTCTTTCTCCGTCTCTTTTTTCCTTTACCATCTCGTTCCCACAATATACTTTCTCCTACTCCTCAATATGTGCACGACAAGTCTGCTGTGGGTTTGAATTGTTAGACTAGGACAGAGTTTCGGTGCAAGGAGCATGGCAAGATGATACCACAATGAATGTTTGTTTTTTCACTCTGCCGGATCTACTAGGACGATTCTAACTGGTTTTACGGATTAACCTACGGGTTGACTCTAGCACTCACATTACTTCCTAAACAATTGAATATAAACTTAAAGTCTAAATTTGTCAATACCTTGGGCCCTGACTCTGGCATTAAATGTACTTCCAAAAACCAAATTCATACACCATTAGCATGGCATATTTGTCATCATTAAAAAAATAATCCTAAATACATTGCATTTTTAGCGATTAATTTGACTAATGGCATAAAAAACAAAAATCCCAAAGTACAAAATCGAATATTTCAAATCAGATCCATTTGTCCTAATGCAAAAGTGAAACAAGAACAAAACAGATCAACTACAAAGAAAGAAAAAAACCAGAAGCAGATCCTCAATAAACTAAATTAGGGTACCCTACTCACATCAAATAATAGCATAATCAGTACCGGAAACAGCACCACAAACGGTAACCACGAAAAACCAAAGAAAAAACTACCCAGTATAAACAATACCCAGAGTAACAGATCAATGAAAAAGAAAGCATGGGATCAAGGCACGACGTCGTTTCACCCCTAACAGAGCCAGCCATATGAGTAATTTGAGAGAGAGAGACTCACCGTGGGTTTTTTGCGATAATCCAATGGAAGAGAAGGGACTGAGAGATGGATCGATCGAAACTCAACTGAATGCCAAAGATGAGGATTTTGTAGTTTTGGGTGGGAGAAAGCAAGAAAGGAACCAAGAGAGGAAGATCGAGAATCTGAAATGCGTTGGTCTGAATGAGCATTCACCAAATGCAATTGGATTGAGTTTTTCTTTTTTTTGTGAAGATTGGGTTGGGTTGATATGGTACGGGCCAAGCCAGCCTTTATGAATCTAGTTATTAAGATTTTGTCGTGCCATCCCACCGTTATACCTCACACCCCATTACAATGTTTTTACTACATTACCCTTTTATATTAACAAATTATTTCTTATTTTCATTGTAATATTTTGATTTTTCAAAATTTGTTCGATTTATCGGAGATTTCGAACCAACTATCGAATGTTTAAAAGTAAGTTGTGTTACCGACAATTTATATTTTATATAGATTTTTTGTAAAAAAAAATATACATTTTTACTGGCATTTCTGAAATGTCCGATAAAAACACATATTTTTCATACATTTTAATCGGAGACTTTAAAGAAATAGGTTAAAACTACATGCACTCTTATTGGTGATTTTGAAAATTCCAGTAAAAATGCATACAAGCATACAAAATATTTCAAAAATATGGTAGAAGAAAATGTTGAAGATGGTAACCAGATTTTTTCAAAATATTCGAGAAAGTTATGTTGATTTTTTTCCAGATTTTTAAAAAGTCGGGTAGTTTATTTTATATTTGTTTTTTAAGCGAGGACGAGACAACACGATTGCATCGAAATAGACTGACAGAGCTGAGAGAGCAATTGTGGGAGCTATTGTGAAAGGTCAGATGGTGTCGAGGATTTGCATATTCGAGCGGGTTGAGTAGTCCCCACTTGTTCTCATAAAAGAAGGATGGTTAAGCATGTATGCATATCCTTATGGGTAGAGTAGTCCCCGTTGGTTCTCACTTAAGGATGATGGTTGAGTAGGTACGCATATCCCGCATTATGTGGTTGCAGTTATTGATGATGTCGAGACATGAGCTCGTGAGTTGGAAAGTCATAACAGGATGACAGGAATGCGGGTGGTGGCTGAGTCAAAGGGGACTCATCATACTAAGACGGAGGCTCCAGCTAATACAATGAAGATGGGTATTTTGGCTAATATGGATGTGACTCATCAAGCGGATAGACAGGTGGGTTGTTTGGATGATACGAAGGTGACTTCTACGGCTTCAACATAATCGTCTATACACACTAATGAAGGGTTTCTTATAAGGCCCAATGATTGTATCGTGCTCATTGAATATGTCGATCATGTGGCATCGAGATTATGATAAGGAGCGGTATTTATATGTTATTTAAAACTTGTTTTTATTTATTATTGATACGTTGAAAATAACTGATGTTTTTTACTTTATTTTTTACAAGACGGCATGTCGTTGAAGGTTCCCACCCACGGGGGTGAAGCTGGAGAAGTTCTTAGATGTTTAGAAGCCTCCGGAGGTCAAGGAAATTTTGGATGATTGCGACCTCCTTTTTTCAGTGGATTGTTTGTTGATTGTGTGCCACGCTCCATTGTTGTTAGCTTTTATTGAATGATGGCATAAGGAGACGTCCTCTTTTCATCTTCCATTTGGTGAGATGATTACTTTGGATGATGTCTCCTTTAATTCCATCTCCCTCTGCCAAGTAGTTTCTTCATCACTCCTCTCATTAATTAGGAGCTTGAATGTATTACTATTTAACCATACTTGGGGGTTAATGATGTGCGTGTGAGAAAGAAGTTTAAGGTTATCAGGGGTGCTCACTTTTTCCTATCTTAGCTTTGGGATAGGTATACAACGGTGGTGGGAAGTCTATGTATGGGGCAGATGCAAGAGTATACATGTTACACCTAGTAGGATATACTATTTTGGTGGATATGATGCATGTATATATTGATGCAATGTACACGTCTATATTTACTTATCTTAACCATGTCAATTGGACATGAGGGTGTGTTGCATTGATTGTACTATATTATGCACTTGGAAAGATGATTGTCTTTGAGACGAGGCAGTTTCCTGGTTATGAGTCTATTTAAGGTATACAAATTTATTATGTTTTATTAATTTAGTTCGTATTTATGAAATTTTTTTATTTTCCTATGTTCTTGTGCAACATTGGATATACAAGCATTTCCTGTCCACTTGTGACAGGCAAGTTAGACCTACCACTACTGGCTCCACATGGACCAAGGGGTGGAAGGACAAACATTCATACCCAGGTGATCTTCTAGAGTACATGTGTAAGATCATCCCAACACTTAGAAAATATTCCAAGTAAAAATTTCTCTAAGTACAGAAATTGTAAGAGGGTTCCTTCGACTCTCATCCTTTAAATGAGTAAGGTCAAAAACCTTCCTTTTCAACTTACAGCAAGAAAACTCTCTCTAAGCCAAATGACCTCATTAATGCTAGCGTCGAAATTTGGAGGTAACAAATTGCCCCCCAAAAATGTTCGTTCGACCATCTTGATGAAAAGATCATTTTTTGATATTCATCATTTCGACGCCAACTTTGGTCATACGAAAGTATGGTTGGAACCACCTAACCCACGTTCTAAAAAACTATTGTGATTCTCTACCCATGCGTATGATGTCATGTCATAATGGAAAAAATCCCAAAAGTCCCATCAGCCGTATCTGTTGCTTTCTGATCATGAGTTTTCCCTTGAAATAATGCGCAAATTGTCTTTTACATTAACTGCTACCTCAACGCGTTAGGTCCCATGTGCCACGTGTCCCACCATATCACATCTACATTAAGTGGTTGGACCTCATAACTTCTCCTCGCCATGCCTATAAATACATCCTTCAGCATAAAATGAAACTTCTTCGAAAATCTTACAAACTTTTGTCTCCTTCTTGCCAAAGTTTTCTTGCTTTCTTCCAAAAAATCCTTTAAAAACTCCATTTTCATCTCCAATGATGGCGTCTTCCAAAGTTAACACTACCCAGAAGAAAGGTCAGAAATCAAAAGCTTTTGTCTTCGAGCAAGCTCTTCCTTACTTCAACCACATCACTGAACCGAAGACGATCAAGAACCCTCAGTTTGTACCAGAACCCATAGATGCTGAAATGAGGAGTTTGTACAAATCCCAGGTAATGATCCATTTTACTGTCAATGAATACCCTTATGCTTTGTCTGGCCCTTTGGCCAAGGTTAAGAACACAGATGAAAAGTTGAACGAGTTCTTTCCTTGCTACCGTAAATCTCAACCCTTAGGGCATAAAAATCACCCAAAAGTTTATGAATCTTCATCTAAACCACCTCCCCATACTCAACTAGATTTAAATTACCTTTATGATGGCACTAGGTTGGTTAGGGTTGTAAGTCATTTCAATGATTTTGATCTTTGGATGGCTAGAATGGAAAAAACTAAGGTTGATCACTGGAAAACTGAAGGGATCTATGATCTGTTGATGTTGTCGAAGACACATATCCCCTACTGCTTGAACCTTTTGGCTGCTTCCCTATACTTCGGGGATTGCATCCATTATACTTTCCATCTTCCTTGTGGGATGGTTACCCCCAACCTCTTTGATATAGCCGCTATCATAGGGCTTCGACCTGATGGTGCAAGGTATGACCCTTCTATTGATGTTGAGGACACTATTGGGTTTAATGAGTCTAAGCTCACATACACTTAGTTCATTAAACATCATTCCAAACCAGCTGATGAGCAAGTTTCTGATAAGGAACACATTGCCTTCCTTACTCTCTGGCTGTCAAGATATGTCTTCTGCACCAAGTCCTTGCAGGTGGCGAAGAAGTACTTACCTTTGGCAAACCAACTCCACAACAATAGGGGGTTTTGCTTAAGGAAATTATCTTGGCCAGCCTCTATGAGTCCATCAGTGAAGGGGTGGCTCGACTGAGGAACCCAACAACATCTTCTGGTGCCATGAGTCTTAATGGCCCTCTTTGGCTTCTTCAACTCTAGCTAAATGCCACTTTCTAACATGTGCTTCCCAGGAAAGGGAAAGTTGATGAAGACTTAGAGGAAATTAAGCATAGGAGCACTGAAGGTGTTTGACTAGCAAAACTTACTCCCAATGATGAAGGAGAAACCCTGAAAGGGGCATTCTCTAGCTTCATAATGATGTTTGCACATCAGTATGATTTTGCACCATTCATGGCTTATTTTGTTGAAAGGAAGTGTGGCCCTAGATGGTTTACTAGGGCTTTCCCAAATTTCCCTTCAAAGAAGCTTTACATGGACTCTATTTCGGTTTAGGAAGCCTTTTTAATTCCCAGATACATTGTCCACAGGTTGAATGGTGGGAGATCAGACATAATCCTTATTGCTTATCAACCAAACTTGGTTTCTAAGCAGCTTGGGCTGGGCCAGAGCTTCCCCAAATGCCTTTATGATAAAAAAAAAGGCCAGGTCATTTTCCATAACAACCTCTTTGACGAGATTGCCCTCGTCAGTATCTTCGACAGATGGGATGCTCAAAAAGCAGTCATATCTCCTGTATTTTTTCAACCTATAACCTTGTGCACCCACCCCTTTAATGATTAGTGGCAGAAGTACTACAATGATAACTTTCTCACTTCCATTGAATTTTCTGCCTTGTTTGACCAATATTTTGTTAACATGCAGGAGAAGGTCAAGAAGATTAAGTCTACTCACATCAAAGAAATACAAGCTTTTCAAAGATACTTTGAAACTGTCTATCGACCAGATGACCTTAGTCGAACTGTTCATGAGGTTTTTATCACTTTGAAAGAGAAATTTTCGCAAAAGATGGATAAGTTAAAAATCCCTTCAAACGTTCCTTCTGAGAAGCATTATAAGGTGGCTTTCCAACTCTTTCCTCCAACATTTCCTCGACTGCCTACTGCTGATTTTGGAGTGGCCCTTGCCACTCCATTTCCAGACTGGTTCGTCTGTGGGGATTCAATAAAAATCCTTCAACAACAGTCTCAGTCGAAAGCCCAAAGGATGGTTGCGACTAAGCACACACTACAAGAGAAAAGGAGATTTACGACACTTGAGTTGCGACAGTTATCACAAAACCGTCCTTATTCTTGGATTACGACGGTTGTCACGACAGTTAGGGACTGAATTGCGACAGTTGTCACGACAGTTATCACAAACCGTCCTTAATATGTTTTTTACTTAACTTATTATTTTATAAGCAACTGTGATCAATTTTCTTCTAAACAAAAACCATATTTTTCTAAAAAAAATAGCCTAAACTTAAAAATAATAAATATTATGATTGCTATCATTAAACCGCCTTACAAATAAGTTCACGACTGTCTCAAGAACTGCCCTAAATTTTATGTCACGACGATAGATCAACCGTTGCCCCCTAAACCTAGTAACACACACTACCATCTTAGCAAAGCTGAAAAACTCACTAAAGGTCATGACGATGAACCAACCATCGCCCCCTATTATTGAAAATTGACTAAAGGTCATGACAGTGAACCTACCGTCGCCACCCCATACCCTTCACACTTGGGTTAAAAGGTCGCCAGTGATTTCATCCGTTTTCCTCCATAAATTCATCTTTTGCGCTAAAACTCATATATCATATGAATCAAAATTAAATTTAGTAAAAAAAAATCAACAAAATTTAACCTACCAAATAAAATGTAAGTTAGAGTTCAAAGAATAAGTAATTGTAGAAACTTTGAAAAACTCTAACAATTAATTAAAAATACCTAAAATTTTTTTATCAAAATAGTAAACATTTTAATTCAATATTTTATATCATTTATAATTTAACATACATAAAAATTTACATTAAGTTTAACAATTATTAAAATTATATATTTATAATCATGTAAGTTATTTAAAATAAAATTAATTTAATAATTGAAGTGTTAAAAAATAAAAATAATTTTCAGAACCGAAACAGGGAAAACTCACCGCTCAATTTTTCATAAGGTATGGAACTTTTTAATAAGCCTAACCTTTTTTATTGTTGAGATTTTTGATTTCTCTCCATCAATCGCATGTGTTTCTTCCTCCATTATCGACCGCCTCGACCTCACCCTCGGTACCCTCCCACCAAAGTCATGATCTTGGATGATCATCAAGGTATGTGCATCGGTGAACTCTCGTTTTGTTCTACTGTTAAACGGTCTTCGGATGCGGCGAGATCGGATAATCGTCGTAGTGGAGCATAAGATATTTATGTATAATTTCGCTGAGTCGAATTTGTTGCATCAGATTGAAACCATTGCAAACCTTAAGAGGCTTTGTGAAGTTTCTCACTTGATTGATTCTCTTGTTCTCGCCTGCCCTGGTTTGCATAAAGGCCAAATTCGTATTGCAGAAGAGGACCAAGTATATTTCTGCTCATTATTCGAGAATAGTTTGATTCACTCGCATGCTTGATGGACCATTTATCGCCACTGCCAACACCAAGGGTACTCTGATTCGGATTTATGATGTCGAACTCGACACACTACTTCATGAGGTATGTGTTATGACAAGTCAATTGTGTGATATTTTTTGTTGATTAATCATGTTTCTTTAATTGGATTAGATACAGTCAAGAACTAATGTCTATGTTTATTAGTTTATTAATGTTTTGTGCTTTGAAGATTTACATTTATCATGTGGGCTATTGAGATTTTGGTTTTGGTTGTTTGTTACTTATTGGATGTTGATTTTAGGTAAGAGGTGCAAATGCAGTAGAGATATATAGTTTGGTGTTTTCTTCCAGTACTTAGTTGGTAGCAGTTTCCAATGACAAGGGTAGTGTCCATGTTTTTGTCCTTAAAGTCAATCCCAATGTCCCTGAGAATGAAAACTCCCATGGGTCGAGTTCAGACGCCTCTATTTCCCCATCTAGCTCGTCTTGCTCCTTCACTAATTTTAAAGATAAAAATATCAATATGCTTCAGTAAGTTTTACAAATCTCAAAGTGTTTATGGTATTTAATTCACTCTACATAAATTGGGTAGGCTTTTTCCTAAGTATAAATCGGCCTTAAGCCTGACATTTTCTAGCTATATCCACTCAAACAACCACCATAAGGTTTTGGAGATGAGGCAGAGGAAGGAGACAGGAGAATCGGTATCCGGTCTGAACTAGAATTAAATTGCATCTAGTTGGTGAATTTGTTAAGAATGAGATAGTGATAACTTGATAAGGTAAGGTTAGATTAGAAATTAAGGCTTTTGATAACATCATTGATACTAAGTGCTTTATTATCAATGAAATTAAGTAGGTGAAGCTTTGCATATTCATGTTTCAAAATTGAACTTGTACAACTGTTAACATGTTTTGTTCCTTAAGTTTTTACCATTCTTCTGCATTCATTAGATAGTTTATCTTTGTTCTCTGATTCATCACTGCTATTGGAAAAACACAAGTTGTGGTAAATACACTTGGTACCTTTATATTGTCACTTGTTTTCTTACTTGGTAAAAGTTAAATGCATGAAAAAAAACAAGGTATTAGAAGAATGAATCATGAAAATTTTCTAATTTTCTTTACATATGACATTGAACCATATGGATGATACAAGACTATTATACTTCTCTTCACTTCACTATACACTATTCTCATCTTCAAATGTCTTAAAAAATGCGTGGGTTTTATGTACTGTTTGTGTGTATTTTGTTGGTGTTTTGTGTCTCTATGTCAACCTCTTCAAATTTTGATGAACTCTTCCAACCAAATTGGGCTTTTGAAGGAGATCTCCTTAAACTCAAACTTGACAACTCTTCTGGTAAAATACAAACCTCAAACTTTGTTGTAATTGTTGTAGTAAACAAATGGTTCAAATACAATGGTAAATAGCAATGTCATTACAGTTACACTTTTCACACATATGACATATATAAATACTTTTATTTTCATATGACATATACTAATGTCATATCTCTTTCTTTTGCATATTGTTTCATTATCTTTATTTTATATGTCATTCTTGTGTACATAAATACTCTCTCTTAAGAATTGTTTATGATCATATTTTATAATAAAATAAATAACCAAAAGACATCTTCAAGTAATCATGACAGAGATCTTTCTATTAAGTCCTTTCATTATTATTATTATTATTATTATTATTATTATTATTATTATTATTATTATTATTATTATTATTATCATTCAAATTTAAATTAAGTCCTTTCCTTATTATTATTATTATCTAAAGATAACTAATTAAAAATTTTCAATTTTCCTGAATGTCAGGCTGTAAAAGCATGTCTTCACAAAATTCTTTCCAAATAGGGCATCTCATTGCTTTCAAGGTATATGATTTATGAAATTATGAGAATACATGCATGCAATTTTATAGCTAGTCAATTGTTCTAGTAGTTAGTTAATGATCCCAGTAACCAACTCAGAAAGTTGGGTATAGGTTGAAATCAAATATACTTTCTGATATCTGATAATGACACCATTCATTCTTACTATTAAATTCCATGTTGGTGCAGTTAAAAAAATATCATCAACAACAAAAGAGTTGCATGACAATATTTGTCAATATACAAGGAAGTAAGGTTCCATTGTACGACGTCGGTGCAAGCTTTACTAGTTACAGAAACTCCCAGGTTCTGCTAGCTGCAACTCCCTCCTTCCATAACTCGGTATTTTCTTTGAACATCTCAGTCGTAGTTCCTTTCAAACTTCCACTGCTAATACTTGGTGGAATTATTGTTAATTTATGAATGTTGATTATGTATACCTGCGGTTATATTGTGTGTTTCCCTACGTTGTTCACAGGGGTGAGAGTGTCAATCAGACAAGGTAGTTATGGAAGTATACCATCACTGCACACCATCGTCGAAGCATACCACAAACACCATCGCACCATAAATTATCCTAGACATTCATTCGTTGATTTATTGTGCCACCGTCGAAAGTATAGGTGCGTATATTACATGTTATACCATATTAGATACATTTTGTTTTCCTTTTGTTAAAAAAAGTTAGTTGATTTAACTGAGGATTCAACCCTTGGATTTCTCGGAAGTGAAAAAGTGAAAGGGTGTCTTAGAGACTACACCAATCATTGTTTTTGCTTAGAGTTCTTCTTGTTCACACAATGACAATGATAGATACTACCGATGATATTGTTGAGGAAATCTCCTTTCTACATGAATTTGATAAAATTGTCCTGCATGTTGAAGTTTGTATTTTGATAAAATACAAACATTTGACTGGACTTGTCTAGTTTGTATTTTGTATTTTGTATTTAATATTTAATAAAATTTAATGATTAATATGCACCATGGATTTTGACTACATGTTGGGGACAAGTTTCTTCAACTATATATAGTTTCCTTAGTATTTTATGTCATAAAGTTCCTTCAAAGCAGTCAAATGAACATGTTGGGAGTACAACAGTGTATTAACGAAAAAATTCTTATTGCTGCTATAAAGGTTCTAGACGAGTGTCTTCGTGTTGTGTCTGGATTTCAAGGTGCGGAAGATCTTTCAGATGATAAAGTTGTGGATGTTCCTTTCACACCAGACTGCATTAGGCTGAAGAAAGTATCATCTGTGTCATCTTATGAAAGGACATAACTCATATTCACATAACTTGGACTCAGATGTATGTAAGAACATAATAGTTATTTTGGTTATAGAAATATAGCAAGAGATTTAGTGAAGTTATAGTTTTAGGTTTAAAAAAGAGAGAAATATTATGGTATAGTTCACAATGTTATTCTAATTTTCCCCATGTTTCCATTCACATAAAAGTACTACGAAATGTTTTTATGTAAACAATCAAGTAAACTTCAATAGATGTAATATATGTTTAGTTGAATGAAGAATAAATGTTATTTCTGTCCCATTCAGTTCATATTTCTACATATATATATATTTTTTATTTTAAAAATAAATTACCTGCGGATTTACCTGTGGAAATAAAATATCCCTCATAGAAAGTTACGACGGTTGGAACCGTCGTAATCAATAATAAAAATTAAAAACAAATGGAAAGTTACGACGGTTGTAACTGTCGTAATCAATAATAAAAATTAAAAATAAATGGAAAGTTACGACGGTTGTAACCGTCGCAAAATGAAGATTACGTCAGTTCTCTATCCGTCGTGAAAGATAAGGATGGTTGGTGTGACGGTTTTGACAACCGACGTGATAAGGCCTCGCGACGCACGTTTCTGCGACAATGTTGTAACCGTCGTAACTTGCAAATTACGTCGGTTTTAACTGTCATAACTTGCCAAAATAACCATCGTAATCTGCCAATTTTCTTGTAGTGACACACTGGATAGTTTCAAAGGGCACCTTCATATAGGGATCGAAGACGCTCATGTTGAATCTGACATATATGAATGTTTGAGGTCTTTATTTACCTTTTACTGACTGATCAATTATTAACTTATAATGATTGTCTTTGTCATTTCCAGTGATTACCAGAAAACCCACTGCCACCAAAGGAGTGGTGATAAAACCTGAAAACAACGAAGGCTCTAAGGTATTTCATAACCCTTACTCATGCATCTTTTCACATGCTTGCCTCCTAATTTTTTGGTTCTCCTTTCAGACAACCAAAAAGCCTTCGACATCCCCAAAGAAGGGTAAAAATGCGTCCAGCATTGTCATCTCCCTAGATGATGATGAATCCCCTGAGGAGCAGCCCCTCAAGAGGAAAAAGAAGACTACACAATCTCATAGTGCTGCTGGCCAACCTTCCTCCAAGGTGGCCAAAGTTGTGAAAAAGGCATCTAGCGTAGGTGATGTCGAAGCTGAACCTCCAATCCCTGTGGTGAAACCCACTGGTGGTCCTCCCGAGAGTGCCAATTCTAGTCCAGGTGGTGGAGAGAATGAGGTATTTAACCTTTTGCCTCTCATCTTTTTAATCTCCTTTTACAACTTCGACCTAACTTTTCTTTATAGCAGGATGGAGCAGGTATTTCCCAGCCTCCTTCGACTGTCACCCCTTTGCCCACAGTTCTTCTAAACAGCAGAGGTGAGCCAACTTATCACCCAACTTCTAATTTTGGCTCTGGTTATAGTTCTTTAAGTGATATTAATCAGTCCATTACAACATATGTTACTCCCCCCTATGATCGAAGCTATCAGAACCTCCCCCTGCTATAACCACTACTCAATAGTCTCATATTGATGATTCTAATTGTGAGTATGATGATATTTTGATAAAAGACTATCTTGGCCAAACAAGCCAGACTGCTAGGGCAATAAGTGTAGCTTTTGCTGCAGAAGAAGAAAATGAGAGGACTCAGGACCTTACCCCCTCAAATCCAAAAAATGAAGAACCAGAGCATATGGGAGAGCCCCAAGCTAATGCTCAGGATGATGTTATGAATAGTCCAGATCAGGAGGAAGAATAGGAGGAAGAAGAGGATGAAAACGAGGAAGATGATCAACAGGACAAAGGTAAGGTTGATAAAGAAAAAGAGCCTGAAAAGACCCAACAAACCTTGCTTGAGGAAAATCTCCAGCACCCTCCTTCCAATCAACTTTCGACCCCAAAGGAAGATATAACTGGTGACCGACTGTTGGCTCTGAAGTGGTTAAATCCCAGGGAGTATGCTAGAAGAAAGCTTAGGAAATTTTTTTGCTCTTCTGGGAGAAGCTCTTCGGCAACTCCCGGGGCCTCAGTTCCAGATGACTTCGTTGGTCCCCTTCTAAAAAGATCAAGGACAAATCATTTAAAAGGGATATCCACCTTACCTTGAATGCTGACCCAATTGCCCGTCTTTTCTTGAAGGAGTCTCTAGAACAGGTAGATCTTTCGACAATGGATCCTAAGATCTCCAGCTCCATCAATGAACTGACTACTATGGTGAACTAGATGCCTAATGATTTTAAGTTCATTACAAAGGTTGAAAAAGTCATTGAGACAACTGGTGCCAAGAGCTGCAGCGCCTGGGACCAAGAAAGGGAAATTGAGGATAATGTCGAAAGGCTAAAGCTTATCAAGGCCAGGGGGAAAGGGAGATGACTGTCAATAACATAAGCATTGAAGTATGGGAGAAAGATGTTGAAGAAATTCAAAGGAAGATTGCTGAAGCTAAACAATGTAACCTTGATTTGAGTCAATTTGATGGTACTGAATCATAGGCTGAATTAAAGTGCACCATTGACCTCATTGATGTTGCTGAATTTCTCGACAAAGAGCTTTCGGCAGCTAAGCTTGACAAGGCTCTATGTGAGAATCGTCTCCATATTAATAAGCATAACTTTCTTCAGCTACAAGGAAAACTCCCTTTTTTGATTTCAATGGTTTTGTAATATCTTAGGATTTTGTGTTTTCCTTTTTGTATTGATCTTTTGGCCCTAAAAAGCCTTTTTATGTAATGACATTTTGGGCTTGCTTTTTCCCCTTTTACTTTATGCTCTAAGTCTTTTATTACTCTTCGACTTGTATTTTATCTTTCTACATTAGTAAACATTATGTGACTGTCGAAACAGTCTGTAAGTCAAAAACTTCAACTTAAAATTTGGGTCAAAAGACAAAATTGCCTTGACCCTGGTCATCAATGTTATAGCTTTTAATGCCTTGCACAACTGCATGGCATAAGTTCCCATTTAACGGCTATAGCTATAACGCGTCTTTAGGGTGTTATTTCTAAAGAAGAATTCATGTGCTTTCTAGCTGCCTTTTAATTGACCAATCAGCGCACATGGGCTTCCTCTATAAATAACTCCCTACTTTTAATTCATCTTTTCCAAAAACAACAAACATGGATAATTCTACGAAGAAGGTAAACAATATTGTTCCATACAAGCAAGGCAAAAGCACTAAGAAGAAGGATACTCCTTCTTCCCATGTGGGGATGGTCACCTGCTCCAAGACTAAGGAGGGTAGGATAACCTCTTCCAAAAAGGATCCTCCAAAGGGTGAACATTCAGATGATAATGAAGTTGATGAAGAATGGATGAATTATCTTAACTCCCTTACCTGGGAGGATCTTGAGTAGTATAGTTTTTTCTTTTCTGGTTGTTAAACCATGTTTTGAATTTTTGTACTTGTAGGCCATTTATGGACCTTTAATCATTAACAAAATTTTATGTTCATATCTGAATCTCTTGAAGCATTGGCCTATATCTTTTTAAATATTTCCCTTTTACTTTCAAGGTTCTTAAATCAGCTTCAATCTCATGTATCTCATAAGCATTGTTACTAAATACTTTAGCAACTTGGAAGGGACCTTCCCATTTGTGTGACCATTTCCCAAGAGATCTAGTTTTCCGATCCATGGGCAGGATGACTTTCGACACTAATTCACCAACTAAAAAGGTCTTTATCTTGACCTTCTTGTTATAGGATTTCTCTATCTTTTTCTTCTACCTTTCTAATAATGATAAGGCATGAAGTCTTTCTTCGTCCAAATCTAGCAATTCATCTAGCATCATATTCCAAAAAACTTCAGATGGAATCTCATGGTGCCTTTGAATTCTTGTGGACTGAAGGAAGATTTTAAGAGGCAAAAATGCATCATGTCCATAAGTGAGTCGAAAAGGGGTAGTATTGGTTGCCTCTTTAGGTGAAGTTTGACATGCCCAAAGGAGTTGGTCCAATGTCTTGTGCCAATTTCTTGGTTTCTTTCCTACATGTTTCTTGATCAAACCAATGACTATCTTGTTTTCTGCTTAGAACTAGCCATTAGCCTGAGCATAGTAATGGCAGGAAGTTAATCGTTTAAATCCCATTTTTATGGCAAACTCCTTCATCTTTCGACCAGTAAACACAAATCCTTGGTCTGTAGTGATTGTCTATGGGATTCCATATCTATAAATGATATGCTTCTGGGTGAACTCAATTACATCTTCCTGGTCAACATTAGGTAATGGAATGGCTTTAACCCATTTAGAGAAATAGCCAATTCCTACCAAAATGTATTTATGATTCTTTGAAGATGTTAGTTGAATCTCTTCAACCAGGTCCAAAGCCCATCCTCTGAAAGGCCAAGGTTTGACTATAGAATGCAACTCACTTGCAGGCACATGTTAGATGTCATCATGTGCTTGACATTCTTGACATCATTTAGCAAATTCAATGCAGTCTTTCAACATGGTGGGCCAATACACATCCTATCGAAATAAAAGCCACTTCATTTTGTGGCCTACTTGGTGTGCTCCACATGCCCCACTATGGACAGTCAAAAGAGCTAAGTAGGCTTCAGCCTCACTGAGGCATTTAAGCAATACTCCTTCAGGAGTCTTTTTAAATAATTCATTCCCCAAGAGAACATAACTTAAAGCTTGGTATCTGATTCTCCTTTCTATCAAAGCTGTTGGATTTTCCCGATAATCCACTATGGGCTTTCTCCAATCCTTGTCACTTATGCTATCAATCATCAATATTGCAAAACTTTCCTTATCAGCATACCCAAGCTTAGTTTCTTGTAAATATTATGGGGCCAATCCTACTGACACAACTCTTCCTCTGACCTCAATTGCACTTTGTAATTTCTCTTTTGAAATTTTGTACCCTGATGCGATTTGAGCCAAGTCATTTGAGACTTGATTCTCTAGTCTAAGAATGTGTCGAAAGGTAATTGCTTCAAATTTTTTCAGTAGTCTATTTACTACTACAAATAACATAGTTAAATTTTCTTTTATGCATTTGTATTCTTTAGTGACTTGTTTTATTACAACCTCTGAGTCTCCCATTATTTCGACATGAGTTTCCCTCAATTCCAACAATACCTCAATTCCAGCTATTAAAGCCTCATATTCAGCTTCATTGTTAGAACAATGACCTTCAATTTTATACTTAAGTGTTGTTGGAATTTTTTTAGGAGAAATAACAAGCACTCTTATTCCAGTTCCATCTTTATGACTAGACCAGTAGAAGTATAACTTCTAAGGCTCAATCTCAAAATAATTTAAAGGACTTTCATTTATAGAGTGGTCGACTATAAATTCTACAACCACTTGCCCTTTAACAGCTTTTAAGGGTTTATAAGTCAATGAATATTCAGTTAATGCTAATGCCCATTGTCGCACCCCGAAAAATACGACCTTACGCGATCCGAAATGGACGGAGCCGCGCGCCGGACGGACTGAAGAGTCGCCACCTAATTCTATTTATTCCCCGAAGAGGGAAAGGGAAGATATAGATACAACCCGGGAGGAAAAGGATGAGGACAAAGGTCGTCGGAACCATTGCCTGGGTTCGGGAGTCGGTTATGCATGGGGAAGGTATTAGCACCCCCTACATCCATCGTACTCGATGGGAACCATCTAAGTTATCGCGCGAGAAAGGATGTCTATGCTTAAACGAATTGCTTGCTAGAGGGAAATGAGTTGAATTATAAGTTAGATTGAACCTAAGTGCTCGGCAAGGATTGAGATCCTCGTGCCTACGTACTCCCGTGTGCAATGGGAAATTCAGAGCCTCGTAGTTCGGCCTACTAAGGGTAATGGTTGTTGGTTTTATTACCTTTCGTCGATGAAAGGGTTTAGGAGTTGAAATGTACTAAAGACTATGGATAGTTTATCTCGCCCAACAAGACGAGTGTCCTGCGTCGAAATAATCGGAGCGAGTAACGAAAGCTCGTTATCCTCCTTTCTACCGCTTAAGGCTCGTGGCGTACAAATTTTCTCGTATTTATTAAAGTGTTTTTATTTCCTAAAGCCGCTTGACGTTGGATCAAGGGTTTGGATCTAATCGAAACGTTTTTGGTATTTTGAGGTTTAGAGGGTGCATGCAAATGGAGTTTGATTTTGTGGTTTGTTTAGCGAGGCACGAATCGCTCGGCTCGCAAAGGTGGAGTGAATCCTAAACGAAAAAGATAACTGAAGAATAAAGTGCAAGTGTGCAGAGTGCAATTGCTTGGCGTTGGACCAAGGATTCAGAAATAAAATGCGAGAAATAAAAGTGCGTACAAATTAATGGGAGAGGGATACAAAATAAATACAGGGGATTGCGAGAAATAAAGAGGTCTCGTTGTAATTAGCCCAAGAGAAAGCGTGTGTGCAGTGTGTTTGAACTATTCGAAGGCGTTCAGCCTGTTTATTCGGGACGCAACTATTCGGAGGCGTTGGACCTTTTTTCGAGCGCAACTATTCGGAGGCGTTGGACCTTTTTGGGACGCGACAAAATTTGGTTCGTTTACTACCTTAGAGCCGATTTAATGAAATCGTTCTATGAGGAGTCGAATCATAACTTTTCAATGCGAAAATAATCGAATAAATAAATGAATAAATAAATGAATTGAATTGTTAGAAAAAAGAATAATGAATTAAATGATTAAATAAAATAAATAATATTAAGAATAAAATGAATTAAATTAAATTACATGTTGTTTGTCGAAATAATAAAATAAAAAATTAAATATAAGGGGGGCCTCATATTGACCGTTCATCTCCGATTAAATGTAATCGGGCGAAAAGCGGCCGTTTGCTATATCATTGGCCCTAATACAATTTTAAGATTAAAACTAATTTTTAGATTTATTAACATAAAAGAAATAGTCATAATAATAGAAAAAACAAGAAATGAATAATTAGAAAATCTTATCTATAATTATAAATAATATATATATATATATATAACTAAGGGGATGGGTCCTAAGCCCATTTAGCAACACAATTCAATATATATAAAATTTAAAAAACGTGTGTGATGCGCATCAGGGAGTGTGTAGAGTGAGTTTGTGGTGTGAAAAAATTTGATACGGGCTAAGCCCAATCTAAAGTTTTATGAAGGATTTGCTTTTAAATAAAACCTAAAATGAAAAGAAAGAAACAAAATTTTAAACCACAAATAAAGAACAGAAAAGAAATGCATCAGTATAAACAAAAGTGAACAAACTAGAAAACCTACGATAGGATCCATAAAAACAAACATAGGAAGTAGTTTTTTAAAAAAAATAAGTAAACAAATAACCAATCAATTAAAATTTATAAAAATAATAACAAATAAAAAAAAGAAAGAATAAATTCTACAAAATGAAATATGGGGAACATAAATACATTTCCTACCCTCAAAGCCAACTCCAAGGACCCGCTGACGGTCTCCCTCACAAAACCAGTTTGCGAAATCAACCCTCAACTCAGCTTGTTTCTCGCGGCGGCGCGGCGGATTCTGGTTCTTTCTCTCGGGATCTCTCTCCGTCTCTCTTACGATCTCGCTCTCTGCTCTGTGGCGGCGGTGGATCAGTGGTGGCTTCGGCGTTCGTCCGACTCCCTCACGGCGGTCGCGGGTTTCGCGATTTGAACAGGATGGTTTGTGTTCGCGATTTGTGTTGGATATGTTGTGAAGATGTGCAGTGAAGGTCGTGATGGCTTCGCGGAAGGGATTCGGTCGGCGGTGTGAAGGTTTGGATTTGTTTGTGTTGGCTGTTTGCGAGTGAGGGTGGCGTTTTGTGAAGGTGAAGGGTTACGGTGATTCCGTGAGCGGCGGTGGTTTGGTGATATTTCTGGGTTTGGAATGGTGAGTTTCGGAGTTATGGAAGGGTTTTGCGGTAGCTTGTTTGGTTTACCAGTTTAAAGTTGAGTGAGAGGTTTCGGAAAGGGTGACCTTTGTGGTGGTTCGTGCATTCGGTTGAGAATGTTAACGGTGCGTTGAAGGTTTATGAATGGTTTACAGTTTCACGATTCTCTTCATCTCCTTTCTCTATTTTTGTTTCGATTTTGATGGGTATGGTGTATGGTTTGTGGGATGATTTGAGGAGGAGATGGTGCTTATTGAGAGGAGGTGGTTTTGGAAAGTTTGAGGTTCGGTTTCCGGCTTCTGTGTGGCTGGTTATTTTCGTGAAGGAGGTTGGGTTATGAAGAAAAGGTTTTACGGTTTTTGAGATGGTGGTGGTGTTCCGACGATGGGCTTGCTGCGGTTGAGTTGAAGTTTTGTGAACAAAGATTTTGTTTATGGAACAGGAAAGGTTGAAGATGAAGGTTTGAAAATTTGCTCTTTGGCTGTTAATGGAAGAAAAAGGTGGTTTATTAAAATGTTGAAATCGAATGAAAAAAAGAAGGGGATTGGGTGAGGTTCAGAGTAAAAAAAAATGTTCTGTGATTTTTTATTTATGAAGCAATGTAAGAAGTTCTCACTATTGTGCTGCGTTTTGGTTATTTGTACAGGCTGTATGGGATCATTTTCAGTGTGATACGGTGATTGTGCGGATTATTGTGGATTTGTATGACATGCTGGGTAAAAAGTTGTGGATGGATGGTGGATTTGTGAGTGGAATTTTGTGTGTAGTGGCTGGGACTTTGTACAATTTGGCTACGTTACGTTTGGCTTGTGAAGCTACATAATTTGGCCATAAAATAGTAACAATAAATAATAATAATAAAACCAATAATAATAGTAGTAATAATAATGCTAAAAATAGTAAAATTGATAATAACAACAATAATAAGACAATAGCAATAATGAAGCTAATAATAATAACATAATGACAATAAATTATATTTTTTTAAAAAAATAAAAATAACAAAAGGTATAATATTAGTAAGAAGAAATAATAATTTTGTAATAATTCTAATAATAAAAATAATAGTTGTGACAATGATAATTTTAGAATTGGAAAACAAATGAAACAATAATAATAACAATATTTTGATTTTTAGTAATGGGCTAAAAAAAAGATAATACACCAATGGGCTTAAAGAATAGAACGTAAAATGTAAATTATTTACAAAAGTGATTTTAAAGTAATCGAAGACAATGAAATGAATTACAAAATCGAATGGCAGATCCTCGCATAACACAACGACTTTTCTGACTCTAATCTCTCACACAGACCAAGGAATTAGAACTAAATGATATATATATTTTTTAATTTTCAAATATCAGACAGAAAAACAAAGTAGTACCTATTTTTGATTTTTTTGAAATAATGCGTTAGACAGTAAAAATGGTGTGGGTAGGACAAATTTGGGGTATGACAGATGCCCCTATCGAATTGGCTTAGACCGAATAAGATGAACTGGCTCGCGTTCAATCTTTCAAGGTATAAGATAATTAGATATTAACAGACTCCAAATTTGTCCGACAAAGGAAGAATTTTTTTGAAAATAGCAAATGAAATAAACTGGAAATGATGGGTGACACAGCAAAACAAATTAACAAAATAAATCACTTATCACCAGAGGATGATAAGGCAATAAACAGAAAAAATAAACTCACTTATCAACCGAGGATGATAAGGCAAAAAACTGAAAACAAACTCACTTATCAACAGAGGAAGATAAGGCAATAAACAGAAAAATAAACTCACTTATCAACAGAGGAAGATAAGGCAATAAACTGAAAATAAAATCACTTATCACCAGAGGATGATAAGGCAACAAACTGAAAATAAAATCACTTATCACCAGAGGATGATAAGGCAATAAACTGAAAAATAAACTCACTTATCAACAGAGGATGATAAGGCAAATAACTGAAAATAAACTCACTTATCAACAGAGGAAGATAAGGCAATAGACAGAAAAATAAACTCACTTATCAACAGAGGAAGATAAGGCAATAGACAGAAAAATAAACTCACTTATCAACAGAGGAAGATAAGGCAATAGACAGAAAAATAAACTCACTTATCAACAGAGGATGATAAGGCAATAAACAGAAAAATAAACTCACTTATCAACAGAGGATGATAAGGCAATAGACAGAAAAGTAAAATCACTTATCAACAAAGGATGATAAGGCAAAGGGACTGAAATTTAAACACGGCTATTGAATCCGCCAAGAGGATGCCTGGAATCTTTAATTGATATGATCCTCCGCTGGGGAAAGGACCGAAAACTTGTTTGGATCCTGGATCCTGAATTATGCGATTATGCTTGATTGTTTTTTGAGATGGTATTCCATAAGGATGGAAATACGATGCAAATGTTCATGCACTGAGATATAAATTCGATAATATTGGGGATATGAAAAGCTGATTTTGTTTGGGCATGCATATGATGCACATGTTGTAAATGATTGATGTAAATGATGCTCATGATGCTGATGATGCATAATGATGCATATGAGTGATTGAAAAAGAAAGGTGCCAGCTTGGTGGACTTTTGGTCTGGTAGTTGCCAATGGTAATTGGACTTTGGGTGGGTGGAGGGATTGATTTCCCGACACTCGATCTTCGACGATGTATGATCAGAAGATGAATCTGAGAACTCCAATTTTGGATTATCCGCTGATGAGCGAAGCGACTAAATTGACACGTGAAGACTGATTTGCTTTGAATGATTGCAAATGTCTGGCAAGGTCTGTTTGCTCAGCTGGGGAGAAGAGATGGGAAGATTTGCTCCTTGTCTGCTTGCCCCTGCCTGTACGGTATCTGAAATAAATTTGATGGGGAAGCTTTGACAATGGCCACGACATGACCTGCCCCTGATTGAGCGTTTGATGGTGAATTGCCTCTGATTGAGCTGATTTTGAAATAAATTGCCCTTGATTGGGTTGCTGAAGTAGTCTTGACTTATGTTGGCAATGAAATTCAAATTTCTCCTTAGATTGCCCCTTGTTGGGATTGTACTGATGTCAAGCACTAAATTGCAATTAAATTATTCATACACAAATGGCAGTGTTAATGTAAAGTTCATGTAAGTTTTGAAAAAGTCAATTTATTTGAATGATGTGAAAGTGTGACGAATGGACTGTTAGTCCAAACGAGGTGATGGTTTAGAAATTGCGTGAAAGATGCAGCAAGAATAATGTGCAGTCGAGATTTGAAGATTAGCAAATATATGGGAGTCAATTTACGCAACCTTGTTGGTAGCATGCTTTCAGAATAAACCCTGCCTCAATTAGGACTTTCGAGGGTTGTAATGTGGTCTGGTTAATGGTTTGAGAAACAAAGGATATAAGACTCAAAGTTTGATTTGTACCCAACCCTTCTTCGTAATGTTCTCCAGTCCTACGTTCAGTTAACTTTGCACATGCATTTGTTTTGACTTTGCAAGAGTGAAGATTAAGCTTTAAAGTTCGCTTGGAAATGGCAGTCATCCTTTTTGTTTTGATGTTGGTGCCCCTTTGATTTTGTTTTGGTAGTCACCTGATCGTTGCTTTGTTTTTGCTGAGGATTTGAGCTCCTCTTTTGATTTTTTTTTCCGACTAAGTCTCCCTTTGGGTGCTCAACTTAGTGGTTTTTTTCTATTTTATTTTTTTTTTGTTTGAATATTGTGACTGCCAAGTCATTTGTTGATGGTCCTCTGACGGGATGTCTCATCTTGCGATTTGAAGGTGTAGCTAGGTTAACTGAACAACTACCCTACCCCGGGTTAAATGTAAGGGTTGTATCCGAAAGAAACTCATACTTCTAGGCTCGAAGTGGTTGACTAGGGATTAACTCCTTATATCTCCAGTGTTTGGGGATTTGAAAGAAATGTCTGTACATCATTGACGAGGTTTTATCCGAAAGCATACCGCAACAGTTATGGGTATTTCGTTTTCATCCTCCTCCCTCAAATATTTGCTAAAGTGAAGTGAGAGAATATTTTTGTGATTTTTGTGATAAATGATAAATATGAGCGAATGCGAATAAACTGATTCAAAACATGCATAAACATAACATTAACATAACCAAGAACACACGATAACAATGTTCAAAGCAAATAGTACTTAAACAAACATTACAAAACAACATGAATGCGAAAATAATAAATGACACTGGCTGCCTTGATTTGAGAAATTGAACTTCTCTTGATTGAATGCTTAAAAGTTGGAGACTACTCAGCTTGGTCTTCAACAACCCCTTCACATGTCTTCACTTGTTGGCACCGTGTGACGGCATTGGATCATTCTGGACATTTGGATTTCTCGGAGTGAGAGTGAGGTCCTTAGAGTTGATCATATCCTGAATCAAGTGTTTGAAGGCATGGCAATTCTCGATGGTGTGACCTGGAGCGCCTTTGTGATACTCACAGCGAGCATTGGCATCATAGTTCCGGGCATTACCAGCCTGAGGCGGCATATCTCTCAGAGTAAGAGGTCCTTTTGCTATCAGCTGTTTAAAGATTTCGGAATATGTCATAGGCAGGGGATCAATGTGCCTATCATATCCTCTTTGTTGATATGGTGGACGCTGTTGAGGAGCGCGTTGTTGTTGTTGACCAGGCCGTGGTTGATAAGCCGGTTGCTGGTATGGATTGGGCGCATACTGGGCAGCTGCAACCATTGGACGTGGTTGATGAACCATCTGAGGCGGAAATAGAGCTTGAAAGGCCTGCTGATAAGGCATTGGAGGAGCTGGCTGATATGGCATAGGAGCATATTGTGCAGCAGCAACATAGGGATACTGATAGTAGGGAACTGGTGCAGGTGCACTCTGTTGAAAATTCCCACTTGCAGCAGAAATGGCATTTGTTTCGCCCTTTTTGTACCCGTTGAAAGGTTTCTTGGCATTGTTTTGGTTGCTAGAACCTCCTTGGATCTTTCCGCTTTTCAAGCCTTCTTCGATTCTTTCTCCGACCATTACCATGTCTGAGAAACCAGAAGATACGCTGCTGATCAGCTTCTCGTAGTATTGTCCCTGTAGGGTACCCATGAAGATATCGATCAATTCACGGTCAACCAAAGGCGGATGCACTCTGGCGGCTAGCTCTCTCCAGCGTTGGGCGTACTCCTTAAAGGATTCGCTCTCCTTTTGAGACATACTCTGAAGCTGAGTACGGTTAGGAGCTAAGTCAGTGTTGTACTTGTACTGCTTTTTGAATGCATCAGATAGATCGAGCCAAGTACGAACATTGTTGCGCTCAAGTTGCATGTACCATTCTAGAGACGCTCCAGACAGGCTGTCTTGGAAGCAATGGATCATAAGCTTATCATCTTTGGCATGAGCAGCCATTTTCCTGCAGTACATCCTCAAATGAAGCTCAGGACAGCTGAGGCCTTTGTATTTTTCGAATTCTGGAAGTTTGAATTTAGCAGGGATCACAACATCTGGAACTAAACACATGTCTGAGGCACTCAGAGAAGTTGAGTTGTGTCCTTCCATAATTCGGAGTTTTTCAGCTAACTCGCGGCACATCTTCATAGCTTCAGACTCTTGAACAGCATGAGGATTGGTGATTGGAACGGCAGTATGCATCTCATACTCAACTTGATGATTCTCTTCAGTTTGAGGAAACTGGACTTGAGTTGGAATAGGTTGAGCTTGAGGAATGGCACCAACAGTAACACCAGAAGCAGGTATTGGTTGGGAAGTGACCTCTTCAACAGCAGGAGTGAAACCTGGAGGCAAACCGTAGACCAAAGGATTTGGAACGGGAACTGAAGGTATTGCTCGTGAGGTAGATCCTTGCACTTGAGCATTGTTCATTGCGGCAGCAGCTTCGCGACGTTCTTCCATTCTTGCCAAAGATTGCAAAGTCTCATAAATCTGGTCAATCTTGCTCTTGACCGAGTCAATCTCTTCCCTCATAGCAGCTTGTTCTTCTTGAATTACGTCCATCAGTCTTCTAGTGTTGGCTCGAGTTAAGTACGGTCGTCTAGCACGATACGGGCGTCGGGAAACCAGCTTGATTTACTGAAGATGGAGGAACATGAAAATAAGTTTTCTGGATTTGGAATGAAATGCAGTATGAATAAATGATGCAAATGTAATGATATGCAATGTCAGAATCCAGGATCACAAGATCAAGGTCTCACGAGTCCAAGGTACAGATGGAGGATACTCTGATCAGGCACTCACTGGGTAGACTCTAAAGTTTTAGGGATCCCAAAGTTATCAATTCATATGGCTGTTCATCACACGCGCCATAAGCATGACGGTTGATTGACTCCGCCATATGAATCTATTTTGGGTGAGATCTTCGTATCGACAACCCACGAGATCAGATTTTCTCGGGAGTCCATACTACGTGATCATCGACACAAGGTTTAAAACAAAGTCCTGGAGTTATGGAACTTTCTCAACTGTTTGATGCACGTGTCAATTTCATACATTCTTGACAGTCAATCAACTCCATTGAGTAAGTCTATTCCAAGTGAGGTTTTCGTATCGAGCCACGCGAGGGCGAACCCTGGTGCCCAATACTACGCAACCATCAACCGATATTTTAACCAAAAGGTTCTAAAGGTCCTCAGAGTCAGTGACCCTAATGAAAGCAACTGAGCACACACGCCAAGGATTTGACGGTTGTCAGTATTCTCATCAAAATCTACTCCGAGTGAGGTTTTCATATCGAAAACCCACAAGAGAGGTTCTCTCAGGAGCCCATACTACACAACCTCGCTAACTTAAGTTTGTACTTGCAAGCCCGGGTATAGAGCTTTTCCCTCAAGTTTCTTTTTCAAAGTATCGATCCAAATTATAGTACCAAGGAGCCACAAGATATATAAGATGGAATGCGATAAAGAAAGCGATAAAAATAAACAAGCAAGGCATAAAAGCAAACATCCAAACAAATGCGGGAACCTAGACTAGGCTTGACTCGCATAGGGGTGAACCTTTCCCCAGCAGAGTCGCCAGCTGTCGCACCCCGAAAAATACGACCTTACGCGATCCGAAATGGACGGAGCCGCGCGCCGGACGGACTGAAGAGTCGCCACCTAATTCTATTTATTCCCCGAAGAGGGAAAGGGAAGATATAGATACAACCCGGGAGGAAAAGGATGAGGACAAAGGTCGTCGGAACCATTGCCTGGGTTCGGGAGTCGGTTATGCATGGGGAAGGTATTAGCACCCCCTACATCCATCGTACTCGATGGGAACCATCTAAGTTATCGCGCGAGAAAGGATGTCTATGCTTAAACGAATTGCTTGCTAGAGGGAAATGAGTTGAATTATAAGTTAGATTGAACCTAAGTGCTCGGCAAGGATTGAGATCCTCGTGCCTACGTACTCCCGTGTGCAATGGGAAATTCAGAGCCTCGTAGTTCGGCCTACTAAGGGTAATGGTTGTTGGTTTTATTACCTTTCGTCGATGAAAGGGTTTAGGAGTTGAAATGTACTAAAGACTATGGATAGTTTATCTCGCCCAACAAGACGAGTGTCCTGCGTCGAAATAATCGGAGCGAGTAACGAAAGCTCGTTATCCTCCTTTCTACCGCTTAAGGCTCGTGGCGTACAAATTTTCTCGTATTTATTAAAGTGTTTTTATTTCCTAAAGCCGCTTGACGTTGGATCAAGGGTTTGGATCTAATCGAAACGTTTTTGGTATTTTGAGGTTTAGAGGGTGCATGCAAATGGAGTTTGATTTTGTGGTTTGTTTAGCGAGGCACGAATCGCTCGGCTCGCAAAGGTGGAGTGAATCCTAAACGAAAAAGATAACTGAAGAATAAAGTGCAAGTGTGCAGAGTGCAATTGCTTGGCGTTGGACCAAGGATTCAGAAATAAAATGCGAGAAATAAAAGTGCGTACAAATTAATGGGAGAGGGATACAAAATAAATACAGGGGATTGCGAGAAATAAAGAGGTCTCGTTGTAATTAGCCCAAGAGAAAGCGTGTGTGCAGTGTGTTTGAACTATTCGAAGGCGTTCAGCCTGTTTATTCGGGACGCAACTATTCGGAGGCGTTGGACCTTTTTTCGAGCGCAACTATTCGGAGGCGTTGGACCTTTTTGGGACGCGACAAAATTTGGTTCGTTTACTACCTTAGAGCCGATTTAATGAAATCGTTCTATGAGGAGTCGAATCATAACTTTTCAATGCGAAAATAATCGAATCAATAAATGAATAAATAAATGAATTGAATTGTTAGAAAAAAGAATAATGAATTAAATGATTAAATAAAATAAATAATATTAAGAATAAAATGAATTAAATTAAATTACATGTTGTTTGTCGAAATAATAAAATAAAAAATTAAATATAAGGGGGGCCTCATATTGACCGTTCATCTCCGATTAAATGTAATCGGGCGAAAAGCGGCCGTTTGCTATATCATTGGCCCTAATACAATTTTAAGATTAAAACTAATTTTTAGATTTATTAACATAAAAGAAATAGTCATAATAATAGAAAAAACAAGAAATGAATAATTAGAAAATCTTATCTATAATTATAAATAATATATATATATATATATAACTAAGGGGATGGGTCCTAAGCCCATTTAGCAACACAATTCAATATATATAAAATTTAAAAAACGTGTGTGATGCGCATCAGGGAGTGTGTAGAGTGAGTTTGTGGTGTGAAAAAATTTGATACGGGCTAAGCCCAATCTAAAGTTTTATGAAGGGTTTGCTTTTAAATAAAACCTAAAATGAAAAGAAAGAAACAAAATTTTAAACCACAAATAAAGAACAGAAAAGAAATGCATCAGTATAAACAAAAGTGAACAAACTAGAAAACCTACGATAGGATCCATAAAAACAAACATAGGAAGTAGTTTTTTAAAAAAAATAAGTAAACAAATAACCAATCAATTAAAATTTATAAAAATAATAACAAATAAAAAAAAGAAAGAATAAATTCTACAAAATGAAATATGGGGAACATAAATACATTTCCTACCCTCAAAGCCAACTCCAAGGACCCGCTGACGGTCTCCCTCACAAAACCAGTTTGCGAAATCAACCCTCAACTCAGCTTGTTTCTCGCGGCGGCGCGGCGGATTCTGGTTCTTTCTCTCGGGATCTCTCTCCGTCTCTCTTACGATCTCGCTCTCTGCTCTGTGGCGGCGGTGGATCAGTGGTGGCTTCGGCGTTCGTCCGGCTCCCTCACGGCGGTCGCGGGTTTCGCGATTTGAACAGGATGGTTTGTGTTCGCGATTTGTGTTGGATATGTTGTGAAGATGTGCAGTGAAGGTCGTGATGGCTTCGCGGAAGGGATTCGGTCGGCGGTGTGAAGGTTTGGATTTGTTTGTGTTGGCTGTTTGCGAGTGAGGGTGGCGTTTTGTGAAGGTGAAGGGTTACGGTGATTCCGTGAGCGGCGGTGGTTTGGTGATATTTCTGGGTTTGGAATGGTGAGTTTCGGAGTTATGGAAGGGTTTTGCGGTAGCTTGTTTGGTTTACCGGTTTAAAGTTGAGTGAGAGGTTTCGGAAAGGGTGACCTTTGTGGTGGTTCGTGCATTCGGTTGAGAATGTTAACGGTGCGTTGAAGGTTTATGAATGGTTTACAGTTTCACGATTCTCTTCATCTCCTTTCTCTATTTTTGTTTCGATTTTGATGGGTATGGTGTATGGTTTGTGGGATGATTTGAGGAGGAGATGGTGCTTATTGAGAGGAGGTGGTTTTGGAAAGTTTGAGGTTCGGTTTCCGGCTTTTGTGTGGCTGGTTATTTTCGTGAAGGAGGTTGGGTTATGAAGAAAAGGTTTTACGGTTTTTGAGATGGTGGTGGTGTTCCGACGATGGGCTTGCTGCGGTTGAGTTGAAGTTTTGTGAACAAAGATTTTGTTTATGGAACAGGAAAGGTTGAAGATGAAGGTTTGAAAATTTGCTCTTTGGCTGTTAATGGAAGAAAAAGGTGGTTTATTAAAATGTTGAAATCGAATGAAAAAAAGAAGGGGATTGGGTGAGGTTCAGAGTAAAAAAAAATGTTCTGTGATTTTTTATTTATGAAGCAATGTAAGAAGTTCTCACTATTGTGCTGCGTTTTGGTTATTTGTACAGGCTGTATGGGATCATTTTCAGTGTGATACGGTGATTGTGCGGATTATTGTGGATTTGTATGACAGGCTGGGTAAAAAGTTGTGGATGGATGGTGGATTTGTGAGTGGAATTTTGTGTGTAGTGGCTGGGACTTTGTACAATTTGGCTACGTTACGTTTGGCTTGTGAAGCTACATAATTTGGCCATAAAATAGTAACAATAAATAATAATAATAAAACCAATAATAATAGTAGTAATAATAATGCTAAAAATAGTAAAATTGATAATAACAACAATAATAAGACAATAGCAATAATGAAGCTAATAATAATAACATAATGACAATAAATTATATTTTTTTAAAAAAATAAAAATAACAAAAGGTATAATATTAGTAAGAAGAAATAATAATTTTGTAATAATTCTAATAATAAAAATAATAGTTGTGACAATGATAATTTTAGAATTGGAAAACAAATGAAACAATAATAATAACAATATTTTGATTTTTAGTAATGGGCTAAAAAAAAGATAATACACCAATGGGCTTAAAGAATAGAACGTAAAATGTAAATTATTTACAAAAGTGATTTTAAAGTAATCGAAGACAATGAAATGAATTACAAAATCGAATGGCAGATCCTCGCATAACACAACGACTTTTCTGACTCTAATCTCTCACACAGACCAAGGAATTAGAACTAAATGATATATATATTTTTTAATTTTCAATATCAGACAGAAAAACAAAGTAGTACCTATTTTTGATTTTTTTGAAATAATGCGTTAGACAGTAAAAATGGTGTGGGTAGGACAAATTTGGGGTATGACACCCATTTTCCAATTCGACTATGCAAAATAGGTTTGGACAACATATACTTAATAACATCAAAGCGAAAAGAAACATAAACATCAACTGGTTTTATATATTGCTTCAATTTAGTACAAGAATAATACAAACATAGGCATAATTTCTCTATCACGCTATACCTAGTTTTTGAATCATTTAAAACTCTACTAAAGTAATAAATGGCTCTTTTGACGCCATCATCATCCTCTTGGGCTAACATACTCCCTAAAGTTCTATCTGAAGCAACTATGTAAAATCTCAAACTTTTCTTCCTATAAGGTGGAGAAAGAATTGGAGGATGGCTTAAGTACTCCTTGATCTTGCCAAAGGCTTCTTGTTGAGCCTTCCCCCATTGAAATCCATCTTTGCTCATTCACAACAAAGGTGAGAAGGCTTGCGTCTTGCCACTCAGGTTTGAGATGAACCTCCTTAGGAAGTTGATTTTTCCTAAGAGTGATTGCAACTCCTTCTTCATCGAAGGTGCTCTAGCCTCCATGACAACTTTAGTCTTATTCTGATTGATTTAGATCCCTTTTTGTGGACCACAAATCCCAAAAAGTCCCCTGCCTGAACACAAAAAGCACATTTAAGAGGATTCATTTTAAGACCATGTTTTCTCATTCTTTCAAAAGAATGTCAAAGATGATTTATATGGTCAAGTCCTGAAATAGACTTTACAACTATGTCATCAATATAAATTTGCATAAATGTATCTATGAAATCATGAAAAATTGAATTCATTGCTCTTTGGTAAGTTTCCCCTGCATTTTTCAAACCAAAAGGCATTACTAACCATTCATAGGTGCCCAAGGCCCCTGCGCATCGAAAAGTAGTTTTAGGGACATCTTCCTCAACAATGAATATCTGATTGTATCCTGAGTAGCCATCCAACATATTTAGATACTCATGTCCTACAGTAGAGTCAGTTAGTATTTCTACCATAGACATCGAATACTCATCTTTAGGGGTTGCTGAATTTAGATCTCTAAAATCTATGCACACCCTTAAAGAGCCATTCTTTTTAATTACTAGTACAATGTTTGTTAACCATTCAACGTACCTAGCTATGCGAATGAACTTGCATCGAAGCAACCTCTCAATCTCCTCTTTGATTTTGGTGAGGATTGCTGGGGAGAACCGTCTTGGATTTTGTTTGGCAGGCTTCTTCCCAGGCTTGATTGGCAGCTTATGTTTGACAAGCTCTATTTTCAAACCAGGCATTTCATCATAGTCCCAAGAAAAAAAATCCTTGAATTCCTTTAGCAAGTGGACTACTTCGACCTTGAGTTCTGGGTTGAGGTTGGCACTGATGTAAGTAGGCATTTTCGACTCCCCTTCTCCTAGGTCAATTTCTTCTAAAGGATCCTGGGACAACATTTTAGTGCCTTCTGACAGAGGGTCCTTTTCAAATCCCAAAGGTTCATTATCATAGATTACATCAAGCCTTTGGTTTGAGTCTTCTTGAGCTTTTTTTACAAGATTTTCCTCAGCAAACTCTGTAATGGCCTCAACAACCATATAATTTCTTGCAGCCTCTAAGGCCACTTGTAGTCTTGTTTAAGCTACATAGGCCGAAATTATTTTTAATGCGTCGTAGTCAGTCATTGTTGCTTCCTTCGCTTCCCCATCTAGTGGGGTGAATATAAGGCTCTGGAAAATAGGTGGGTAATTTCTGTTTCTTCTACGACCTCCTTATCCCAACTGAAACCTTCGACGGGATGGATGCACAATGAGAAGAATGCATGATCATCAGGTGTGAACTCAAATTCTGCTGGAGCACATGGAACGATATGTGCTAAGTTCTTGTCAAACTCTACACCTTCCACATTATTGACTGGTACTTTGAAGTAACCTTGGTCAGCTTCAATGTTTTCAACAATGCCATCTGGCCTCCAAATGGCGACCCTTTGATGCATTGAAGATGACACTGCACCTATGCCATGTATCCACTCCCTCCCTAACAGGAGGTTATAGTTGGCCTTACTTTCGACCACCATAAATAAAATGGGTCTTGTGATTGTTCCCATAGTAAAATCAACTTGTAAGACCCCCATTGTAGGTCCAGTCTTACCCTCATAGTTTGACAGGACCAGGTTATGAGGTTTAAGGTCTGTGTCGAACTTGCCAATTTTGGCCAGCAAGAAGTGTGGCATTATGTTCACTGTGGCGCCACAGACAACCAGAATTTTGTTGATTTCCATATTCTCCACCTTCCCATTGATATATAGGGGCTTTAGATGCCCTTCATGGCCTCAGAATGTCTTTCAAAGAAAGCATTATGTTCTTCGACACACCCATTGTTCATCACATAGTATCACACTGGTTGGTGTGCTGCCATTTCTACCTTAGTGTTTGCATCCAGATTTTCAACCTCAATGATGCTATCATACTCTCTGGGCATTACTAAAACTACATTTACCAAGATGTCCAGAGAAACTTCAGATTCACAGTCGAAATTGTCTGTCACATCCTCATCTTCGACAACTCTCAATTTAGCCTTTATCTCTGCCTTGATCTCAGCTTCCTTATTTCTAGATGAAAGTCTTTTGTGCCCTACAGGCACTTTGTTTATTATTTTCTTCTTAAGGTTGTCTCCAACTTTACCAAGCACACTTGTGCTTGATCCAGTACAATCACCTTTAAAGGCTTCCCTCTGAGCCTTCCTCATGTGTTGTTCTCTATGCCATTGTGACCTAAACATAGGGTTCTTACCCTTGTAATTTTCAGATGCATATGCAACTTTGTTTGACATTCTGACCTCCTTTTTGTATCCCATTGAAGGCCCTATTTCGACATCGAACTTCCTCCACTTTTGGCTTCCCCGTTTTCCTGTCTCATCAGGCTTAAACTATTTGTCATTAGGAACTTCCCCACTTGGTTTGTAAATGGGTTGTTTCGACTTAAGGGATTGGGGCATACCACTTTGTTGATAGGGATTAGCACTCCTTGGATCGAAGTGGCCATGCTTTTGGGCAGCCTTTAGCTTCTGCCCCCATTAGCCTTATTCACTTGTTGAAGGCTCTGGTCAGCTTCTCTGTCAAAGATGGAACTGCATCTTGGACAAAGCATTACTTCTGACTTCTTGCTTTGGCTTCTATGCAAGAAATCAACAATTGTCTCATCCTCTTTAGGATAATCCTTCTTGTATTGATCCTTCTAAGGTGTAGAATGGTTCACCTTTACCACTTGGTCATCTGTCACTTTGACCATATTGACATTAACTTCATCCCTAAGTTCCATCCTGGAGAAATTTAATTCAAGGTAACAACAGCCTCGTCCATCTTCATGAAACTCTCAGCAGTTTCCTTTGTAAACAATGGGAGATTCGTTTCTCCAACCTCCTCATGTGGGATGATGGTAACTCCCACATTGAACTTTTTGACATCTGGTGATGTCTTAAAGAATCCCTCAGCAGCCTTGCATATCAAGTGTTCCTATTGCTCGTTGGTCAACTCTTCATCGTCCTTGACTAGCATAGGATTATTGTCGAAGTTTTCAGTAACCTTAACCACTGCAGGATTCACTATGGCTTCGACTGATTCAGGGATGTTGTCATCATCAGCAACTTTCTCAGCAACCTCAATCCAGTTCACTGTTGAAGTTTCAATGCAGTTTTCCTCAGCCACCTGAAGAGGATTAGTTTCAATCTTCATCTGTGCCTTGGGCTTGTCTCCAAATTTGAGTCTTCCCTCCTGAATTGCATTTTGCACCAAATCCCTGAAAAGAAAACATTGATAAGTTTTATGACCCAAATAATTATGGTATTTACAAAAACCTCTTTTATTTCTTTGATCTAAAGGTGGCATTTTAGCGCTAGGGGGCACAAGTATTTGGCCATCCTTAACAAATAAATAAAAAAAATTTGTCACATTTGGTGACGTCGAAAGTGTATGTTTTCTTTGGAAACCTATCATTCTTTTGAGTTTCTACAGGATTCTTTCCATTTGAGGGAACTAGAAGTTTATAGGAATAAGGAGGACCCTTCTTAAGTTTAGCTAGGTCTATCTCATTATCATCTAGAGGTACAGTTTCGTCATAGACATTTTTGACTTCATCTTGATACTCGACGTAAGCTATTTTCTTATGTCTGTTTGCCCTAGCCTTTTCGTCTTTCTGACGTTCAAGCTGTCGAACTCTATATGCTAATTGGGCCATATCTCTCAAGTACTATCCAGTTTCTTCCTGATAGAATAGTCAAGGCCACCAACAGCCATTTCAACCAGTTCACGCTCAGGTACTTGTGTAAAACATCTGGCTTTGAGCAGTTGAAATTTGTTCAAGTAATCTTGGTCTGACCAATGTAGAATTGCTCATGAAACAAACGCTCTAATTGAGTCCAATTACATATTGAACCAGGTGGAAATGTATTGAACCAAGTAAAATCATTCTTTGTGAGAGAGCTAGGGAAATACTTGATCCTTAGACTTTCATCATTAGCAATCTCTCTAGCCTCTATCATGTAACGTGCCACATGTTCAACTGTAGATTCAGTCGTATCTCCTGAGAACTTAGTAAACTTGGGAACCTTTATCCTATGAGGCAATTCTGACTGAAGTATATATTCTACTATTGGTGAAGTGAAATTTGGCCTAGAAAAACCTGTATTAATCCCACTTCTAGACATTATTCGTTCGACAAGAGCTGCCAAATTGTTTTCTGCTGCCAAATTATTCTGTCGAACTTGTTGAACCATCTAGTCTGCATCCTGATGTCTATTCACCAGCATCACCCTTGGTTCCTCCTCTACTGGGATTTGACTTTGATTCCTAATGGGTTCGACTTCCAATGGTTCGACTACTGGCGGATTCTCTTGATTTGGTGGCTGTATAAAATCTCCCATATTTTCCATGCAATTGGGATGTCGAACTAGTGTTGGGACTCCCATGAATTCTGCTATGCGTGCCATTTGAGACACCATTTGCTGATTCGTCTGGGTTGTATTTTAAATCAAAGGGTGAAAAACCTCTCCCATAGTTTGGGACAAAGTATGAACCATTTGCATGTTGCTTTCATCCATTTGTTGTCTTAAATAGGCTGCAAACTCATTTGTTAAAGCATGACCTTGAGTCGAATTCCCCACACCAACAAGTTGGCTATTCCTTCTCATGTTTCTTGCAGAAGAAAATTCTGCAAAAGGTGAAGGAACAACATTGTCTGAATAGACCGGGGGTGCATTCCTTAGGCTAATCATCATGGTTGTTGGCATACCATAGGGTGGATTTCTAGCCAAAGGCTGAGAAAATCCTGCAGGCAGGTAGGGTCTGAATGCAGACGAATTTGGTGGTGGAGTTTGAGCATTTGGCTTAATATACTCCAACACTGGATGATCATAGTAACTATTATATGTACTAGTAACCATTGCTCCTGGCCTTGTCGAAGGGGCAGGCTCTAACACCACACTTGGTGTTGTTGATGCCCCTGTCAAAGGGTTGGAGTCTGGGATGGCCTCTCTCCTAGGCACATCTTGTGTAATCATACTATAAGCATTCAAACTGCTCACTTGGGGATTCGACCCACTTGTTGTGGGGATTGAATCACTTGGGTTTCCTTGGCAAGACGCCATTTTTCTTGTATTCCTTCTTCTTGGTATATAATGATATGAATAGGCTACTTTCCCACTTCTCAAATGCATGCAACAAAGCAACCGTTCTTCCGACCAGTGTGCCCACATAAAAGAAGTTAAGGAAACGAATAAGTCGTACATAAATAAGTTATAAAAGGAAGTTATGAAAAGAGAAGTTATAAAACTTCTAAAAACCATTTTTTAGCACTGACCCACTAGGTGTGCCAATTTGTTTACCCCCAAAATTGGTAAACAACTGCTGGTCCTCGGAAGATACCAAAATACCCTTAGTTACTCACAGGATTGACCAGATTGATCCTACGACATGTGCTAAAAGGTTTGTGATTTATAATGTTTTTGGGAAAAGGTCTTGAATCCTTCGACATAACTCACAAGGTGTTTGTAATAAAAGAAATTAAGTAAAAGCAAAGACTTTCAAACTAAACAAAAGAAAGGGCAAGGTTTGAAGATTTAAAGAAAAAGTAAAGACAAGACTTGAAGGTAAATGAAAATTAAAGACAAGGCGAAGAGTTTAAATGACTGAAAATGTAAAGGAAAGATAAATTCAAGGCAGAATGTTAAAGTGCTGGAAAAGTAAAGGGCTGGAATTGTAAAGGAAACACAATAGATTGCTTGAAAAGTAAATGACTTTGAAAGATAAATGCTTTAACATAAAAGGCTTGAAAGTTTAAATGGGTTCAAAGATAAATAACTTGAAGATAAATTGACATTGAAGAAAAATTGGTGGTGTTTCAATCATGTACATTCTCACTGCATTCTTTTCTCTACACATGGATACTTTGAGTATACGGAGTTACTAGTACATATGATTTCCACACACCTATTCTAACACTAAACTAGGCTATTTATATACATTACAAAGTAACTGTTTTCGACGGTTTCTTCCTAAGACTATCCTAAGATGATGACATTTTTCCGACTACATGTTGAAGAAGCCTCATCTTGTGCCACTTGTCCTTGTATTTGAATTGAAAATTACATATTTTCCATCCAAAGTAGAACGTGAAAAAATCATGAAATTTCCATCTTCGTCGAATTGCTACATGGTCGAATCATCCCAACACTTAGAAAATATTCCAACTCAGAATTTCTCTAAGTACAGAGCTTGTAAGAGGGTTTCTTCGAATCTCATCCTTTAAATGAGTAAGGTCGAAAACATTCCTTTTCAACTTACAACAAGAAAACTCTTTCTAAGCCAAATGACCTCATTAGTGCTAGCGTCGAAATTTTGAGATAACAGTAGTCTTATTGCATCTTGGGTTACACCGTTTTCCTTCATTGTGTCTGTGTATTGCATAAACTTGGTCAAAAGCTCATTGAAATCGTCTGTAGGATTTCCGGAAAATTGATGTTGTTGTACGACTGATAATAACAAGGGTTTTAACTCGAAATCATTTTGGTTTATAGCAGGGGCAACAATGTTGTTATGTGGTTCTTGTTGAGACAAGGTGGCGTGGAACTTAAGTGGACAGTTATGTGGTCCTGTGGCCATGTCTGGTTCTTCAACTGGTTCGGGAATAGAATATTAGGATTGTGAATATTGTACTTGATACATAACTCTTATATTCAACGTCTTAAATTTAAGAAACAATTTACTTCATCAATTGGTGGCTTTAGGTCTTCGCCTTGTGAGCGAGTACTTGACATACAATCGAAAAATTGGTTTTGCCATAGTCTATACTGCACAACAAAGGAATTGCATTATTGACTAAATTAGTCCCCGCCAACGGTGCCAAAAACTTGATTGCGACTTTATGAGTCTGTCGGGTATACTAACTGCAAGGGCACATTCTAATCGCTTAGTTTTAAAAGATATTGAACCCACAAGGACTGATAATCAAACTAATGATATCAGATTGTTACTATGTTTAGCTAAGGCGATGACTAATCTAGGAATTATGAAATAACAGGATATAAATTTGGATTTAAGAGAAATAATAAAATGCGGGACTCCGGTATGTAATTCCTATCTACTTCAGGGATTCAGACGGTCATTGGCATTCTTCAATTGCTAAAACATTTATCAGTAGAAAACATTAATTTGAAAAATTTATCTCACACTCTCGTGTTTATTGACTATGATTATATTCCTAGGTAAAAATGCTTGCTCTCGATGTCTCATTTAAAATCTAAAAATACTTTTGGAAACTAATGAAGTCTAATTAATTTTAAAGCGCTTTCGCTGTGTTTAAAATTAATGTTTGATTGCTACTATTCGATTAAAGCCTCAAACTCTCACTTTGTATGTTTTAACCTTTGTTTTCTTTTACTCTCGTAATAAACAATACTGAATTAATTATTTAGAAACCAAAACCAGACACACAATTTATAATATTTTATGCCAATACGTTTTCGAACCCCTTCCATCGATATTCCTCACATACCAAAATCAAAGGAATTAGTCAGACATATTAATTAATACGAACATACAAAAATAGAAGCAGTAAAGTATTAAGCCACACATAGCTATTGAAAATAAAAGCAATTATATTAATTTAATAAAAACTTGTAAATTGAATTCACTGGAACTTGATAAAATCTTGAAGTTTTAGCAATCCTTCACAAGTCGGCTGGATTTTGCTTCTCCGAATAATAAAAGTTAAACAAGCTAATCTAACTAGAGTGCAATAGCTCCCCGGTGTAGGAAACTATTGCTATTTAGATGAATGAAAATAAAACAAAGAAAGTACGAATCAAAATAGAGAAAAAAAGCTCTGAACATAAGAATATTCTCTGTAAAGTAGCGTTAAAACAAGGTGAAGGTATGAGGTCCTAACTGTCTTCAATTTATAGTACTCAACATACATTTAGTGGGAGAGAAAATTCAGGATGTAACTTGGTTGAGTTGAGAGATCCACGAAAGACTTGAGACTAGGTTGAGTGAAAGATTCACCGAAGAAAGTGGAAACTGGGTTGAGTTGAGGATCCATGTATTAAATTCTTTATGAACACTACATGACGGTCACCATAAGTAATGTGATGAGGGTCACACTAATTGAGCGTGTGACGGTCACCACAGATGTGGGATGGTCGTCACACATGCTTATGTGCAGAATCCTTTCTTTTATGTTATCGGTCTTCTTTTCTGCTACTTCTTTTTCTATTTTCTCTTATTTTCTCATGCAAGTTGCTTGGTGGAAAAGTACCTGAAAATAAGCTTGAACACTTGCAAGAATAATGCGTAAATAACGAAATTGATGGGAAATTTTAATGTAAATCAAGGCAAATATACAATGTAAAATCGTATTATCATTAAACGATAACGTCTTACACAAAATACAATCTGATTCATAACCAAATGATCTTAAAAATAATAAATCTTAATGTGTAATACAATAACCATTAACTCTTTCTCTTCATTCTCTTTATATGTAAGGCAATCTTAGCTTACTTCATAATCTATAGAACAATGGTGTGGAGATCATGATGGGTCATCATGATTGGGAAGCATACACATTGGTTCAAACACTCATCTAAAGGTCAAATACTCACCCAAACAAGTGAGTGAGAGAGAGAGACCACATATTCACCTAAAACCTTAAGGTGATATGTGTATGGGTGGGTATCTTACTTATAAAGTTCTCAACCTCCACTTTTTTAAGCAATGTGGGACTTAGAACTCACACTTGTTTCTCAAAACAACTCACATTTGTTTCCCAATAATCTACCCCTCAAGTGTGAGTCCCTCCATTATACTTCCCCTCAAGTAGAAGCTCTTTCATCCACATGCTTGTATCGTTGTTGACATACACCCTTACTCATCATGGGCCCTACAACGAGACACACTGCCTGACCACCATGTCAGGAAGACTTTCAATACAAGGAGTTGGCCCCTTACTAGAACCAAGGCTCTAATACAATATGGGTCATCATGAGGGGGAAGCATATACATTGGGTCAATCACTCTCCTAAAGTTCATAGACTGATCCAAACAAGTGAGAGAGACACCATATAATCACCCAAAACCTTAAGGCGATATGTGTATGATTCCTCTTACTTATAAAGTGTTCAACCTCCACTTTTCTAAGCAACGTGGAACTTAGAACTCACACTTATTTCTCAACACAACTCACACTTATTTCCTAACACATCACTTCCTTTTTGTACAGTCCCATGAGGTAAAAACACAATGGTTAAGTCTCAAATGTGCATGCATGTAGGGAACAAGCCACATGTAGAGTTACCTTTATATTTATTTTGTGCCTAGAGTGTCATCCTTAAATGATATATGTGTATTTCCTTCTTGTGTGAGAATCAAGTCGAATTGTGATATCTTATAATACCTCATCATGTATTCATGCACAATTTCACAACTATGCATGATATGACCACCTCAATTGTCAACAAACAAAATATGATTCATATACTGAATATGCTTTTGATCAATATAGACTGGTTGGATATAGGTTGAGCAGAGATGGCATGATGTATACAAATATACTACATGTATCCGAAATATATGACTTGGAAATTTTCTTCTATTATAACTATCTAATTTACACGTTATAATATGCTAACTTCACCTCATATAAAAAGTGGTGTTATTATCCGATGATTTTATTTAATTGGAAAATTATATCCTAATTCTTCAATTTTCTAGTTTTGAGGAATATACTATTTTAAGGGAGTAATAATTTTACATCCCAATATTTTTATATAAATTACATATATTATTTTTAGTAATTTTTTCCTAATTTTTAATTTAAAAAACAAATTATAATGTCTAAGTTTTAATTATTTATTTCTATCGTTATATTTTAAAATTCTATTTTATCAACAATTATCTTGATAGATTAGTAATGAACTATTATATTTCTCCCTTAATCATTTCTCCCCTAGAGACCTAGTGTTTGAGTGACAGTGAATATTTATATCTATAATAACCCTAGTTCACCTAGCATCGGAAGACCCTGACCCATTCACTTTAGGATGTGTAAAACCCTTAGAGACTACGTAATTCATAATAGGAGAGATGAAACAGTCTTCGAGTCACATGGGCCAGCTCACCCTGACATACTCAACATGCAAGGTTATCGTATCATGAGGTCGACTCAACCTCAAGTAAAGAGGATAACTCAACTTTGAGCCATGTAAATGACTCACATAGGAATCATGTGTCTCTGACTAAGAAGGGATAAAGTAATGAATATCAAAAATTTAGTAACATGTGTGACTGATATAAGGAAACATACATAATGGTTAAAAGACCAGAGAGAGAGAGAATAATAAGAAGAATAATTATATATTGTCTAGAGAACAAAAAAGAATATCACTTATTCATATATTAAGAATATTGAGGTTTTGCATGTTTATTGCAAGTAAGGTCACAAATATTGTACTCTTCACTTGTACTCATTGTAAGTACATTTGTCTTCCACCATTGGTAAAACTAACTTGAAGCACATTTTCACTTAAAAAATTTGTTAGTCTAATCACCATTCCATGATGTTAAGGTTTACCACTAGTAGCAACAACGACAACCGAGATGCTAAGGCGGATATGGAAGCCTCTATAGAAGAGTTACATCGCCAAAATGGACCATGCATTACAACATTCTAAGCCTTCAACAACAACATAAAATGGAAAACGACAAACAAGAAGGTATAGAAGCTCTGAATTCTCAGCCTCTGTTTAGAGATATTTGGGACACATGTGCCCCTGGTAATTTCAAGTCTCCTTCCTTATTGACCTTCGATGGAAAAGTGACCTACAAGAGCATGTTATCGGTGCCAATACAAAGATAGCGGTAATAGGTGCAATAGAGCCACTCAAATTCAAAATTATTCTTGGAATATTAAAGGAGGCAACTAACATGTTGCAAGTGCACGATTGTACGACGTATTAAGAGATTATCAAAACACAAGGACCAATTAATTGAATATCAAACTATGTTTTATCGATGTATATTTCGAGATACCAAAATTTGGGGTTTTGTAAAATAACCTATTTAAAAAGCACTTTTTTAGAAAAACAACTTATATAAAAATCACTTAAATTATGTTGAAACAAACAAGACTTAAGGTCTCAATTCTTACTTTGACATCTCTATATGAACCAAATCACTTCTATTACGAGATTTCTAACACGATTTATAGAAAATAGATAAATATTTACAACACCTGCTTTCGCCAACATGTTGCCCTATCAATGACAAATAATTGTCTACTTTCGCACGACCAAATTATTCGTCAAAGATTTGTTACTTATGCACAACTATAAAAATTGGGATGTTTCTCTATCTCGTCCTAACACTTTCATTGTATTAGACTAGATTATTTAAAAACATGTGCGCGGGTACTGATACATATCCTTTCAAACTACGATCGGTACCTAAGAACTCTTTACTTTTGTACAAGGGTTAGAATGGAATAATTAAGGTATTAAAATAAACATGAACAAAAACTCTCATAATTGACTTATGACGGATCATGCTAATAGTCATGAGATAAGCCACATGAACCTTAGTCCTTAGTGGACTACTCACTCATGGTGAGGAATAACACAATTCAAGCAATATTCGAGATTGAAATCATGATCAACAACAAAAATAGTATAAGAATTGTAATGAAAGTGATAAATCAAACCCGGATGACAAGAAACTACTTTAAATTAAACTTGATCCATTACTATAATGGAGACTTGAGTACATAGAATGGAAAAGTAGAATACGTGAAAAGATGGAATAAAAACTGGATTCCTAAAACTCAAGACTACCTATGAGTTTTATAGAAAATTCTAAAGGTGGCATAAATCTATGTGATCAATGTCAACTACATCACAAGATAATCATATTCAAACAAGCAAAAAGTCCTAAAACAATAGCAAATGAGCCAAAAAAAAGGATTTTTTTTGGAAAAAGCTCACCTCTATTCTTTGACCCGTAGCAGCTGGTATATGTGGTCGTAGCAGGCTCCTGGAATTTTTATGGTGAAAATCCACTTTTTGTCCTTTTATCACTTTTTGCTCTTTTTTTCCTTCTTCACCTTAGATACTTTCCTTAGCCTGAAACCCGTCAAAAACATACTACCAAGCATAAAACACGATAAAAAGAAATTAAATTGAACGAAATGGGAAAACAACGAAGTAGGTTGACTAATAAAAACGATGCAAAAACCACTTGTCAAACTCCCCCAACTTAGACTTTTGTTTATCCTCAAACAACAAAGCTTGCTTATGCAAATTTTTGGATCAAGCGGTTTACTTAATAAAAAAGCTTACGAAAATGAAGCTACTGGTACTCATACATGAGTTTTCGATTATATTGGCTAAGGTACAATTCTCTCGCTTATCATTTAACATTAAAGATATTTACAAGAACACTAATCGTAGTGGGACTGCAAGCCTAAGTCTCCCTTTCAGACACCTTTCCATTTATACTTTGTACAATTAAGTCTCTTTCTTAGATTTTTCCTTCCTTTTTCATTCGGAAAATCAAATTAAATCATTTTAGAATTTTTATTATCATCACATGCACAAGACCGGTCAAGATTTTTTGTTTAAACCGAATAAGCAACACCTTCCTTCTTTATTTACTGATGAAGTTACACACTTTTGTGTGTTTATTTATTTGTCCACTTTGGGACGACGTTTGGGGTTCAACCACCGTTAGGCTAAATAACCGGGTGAGGGTTACCCAAACTAGAAGTTGTAGTTATTTTTTACCATCTTTATCATTTTGGTGCTAAAATTATTTATTTCCCAACCAATCATACAGGCACACGAATCTAAATTATGTCAGACTATTTTCATAAACTAATTAGGGAGTATTTCTCATAATCCGAGTACTATGGTAAAAATCTACATGTTGGACTCGCTGTTATCCCTAAATTTCGACGCTAGCAATTAATGAGGTTATTTTGGCTTAATAAAAGAGTTTTTCTTGTGATAAGCTAAAAGTAAGGTTTTCGACCTTACTAAAAGGTGAAAGTCGAAGGAACCTGCCTACAAGTTTCATAGTGAAATTCTAAGTTTGGAATATTTTCAAAGTGTTGGAGGGATTTGACCGAGTGTATGTTCGACGAAGATGGCAGTTACCAAGGTTCTTGCACATTCAATTTTGGAGGGAAAGTGTGTAGTTTTCAATTCAAAGACAGGGACAAGTGGCACAAGATGAAGCTTCTTCAACATATAGTGGGACAAGTGTCATCATCTTAGGATAGTTGTAGGAAGAAACCGTCGAGAGAGGATACTTTTTAATGTATATAAATAGCTCAGTCTAGTGTTATAATAAGTGTGTGGAAATCATATGTACTAATAACTCCGTATACTCAAAGTATCCGCGTGTAGAGAAACGAGTGCAATGAGAATGTTCGTGTTTGAAACACCACCAATTTATCTTTAATGTCAAATTTATCTTCAAGTCATTTACTTTTGAAGCCATTTATCCTTTACAAGCCTTTATTTTAAAGCAATTTACGTTTCAAATTCATTTATCTTTTCAGCAATTTACTGCATTTCCTTTACAATTCCATCCCCTTTATTTTCCTAGCAATTTAACATTCCTTGCCTTGCCTTTAAATTTCATTTACTTTCAAGCCTTGTCTTTACTTCCCTTTAAAATTTCAAGCCCTGTCTTTTACCTTAATTTACTTTGAAAGCCTTTGTCTTTTATTTTATTTTCCTTTTAAAACAATTTCTGAATCTTGTTGAAAGATTCAAGACCCCTTTTCCCAAAAACGTTATATACCAAATCAACATTTTTAGCACATGTCCTAGGATCAATCTAGTCGATCCTGCGAGTAACTGAGGGTATTTTGGTATCTTTAGAGGACCAACGTTTGTTTACCAATTTTGGGGGTAAACAAATTGGCATGCCAAGTGGGACAGTGCTAAAAAATGTTATTTAGAAGTGTTCATAACTTCTCCCTTTCTGTAGCGTCCTTTTTGTAACTTCCTTTACATGGACAATCTGGTTGAAAGAACGATTACTTTTTTTGTATGCATTTGAGAAGTGGCAAGGTAGCCAGTACAAACCATTATATCCCTAAAAGAAGAAACACAAGAAGGATGGCGTCTAGCCAAGGAAACCCAAGTGATTCAATACCCGCAACAAGTGAATCGAATCCTTAAGTGGGTAGTTCAAACGTTCGTAGTACATACACACAAGATGGACCAAGGAATGAGGCCATCCCAACCTCCAATCCTTCGACATGAGCTTAGACCACACCAAATGTGACATTAGAACCAGCCCCTTCGACGGGACCAGGAGAGACAGTTAATATATATTATACTCAGCCAGTTTTGGAGTATATTGGGCCAAATGCTCAAACTCTACCACCAAGTTCGTCTACATTTAGACCCCATATGCCCACATCATTTTCTCAGTCTTTTCCCAGAATCTTTGGTGCGTCAACCACCATGGCAGGATTGAGAAATGCTCCCCCATTTTATTTAGACAACGTTGTTCCTTCACCTTTGTAGGAATCTGGTTCTAAAATAAATATGAGAAGGAATAACCAGACTGGTGGCTTGGGGAATTCGACTTTGAGTCATGCTTTGACGAATGAATTTGTGGCCTATTTAAGGCAACAAATCGATGAAAGCAACATGCAAATGGTTCATACTCTATCCCAAACTATGGAAGATATTTTTCAGCCTTTGATTCAGAATACGACTTAGATGAATCAACATATGGTGTCTCAAATGGCACACATATCAGAATTCATAGGAGTCCTAACTCCAGTTTGACAGCCCCATTACTTACCAGATGTAAGAGAAGCTATGCAACCATTAAACAAAGAGAATCCACCTGTGGTCGAACCTATAAACGTGAACCCATTAGAAATCCAAGACAGATACAAATAGAAGAGGAGTCAAGAGTAAGAGTGGTAAATAGACGTCAAGATGCAGACCATGTAGTCCAACAAGTTCGACAAAATAACCGGGCAGCAGAGAATAACTTGGCAGCCCTTGTTGAACGAATAATGTCGCGAAGTGGAATAAACACAGACTTTGCCAGGCCAAACTTTACTTTGCCAATAGTGGACTATATACTCCAATCAGAATTGCCTCCTAGGACGAATGTTCCCAAATTTACCAAGTTCTCAAGGGACACAACAGAATCTATGGTAGAACATGTGGCACTCTACATGATAGAGGATGGGGAGATTGCTAATGATGAAAGTCTAAGAATTAAATATTTCCCTAGCTCCCTCACCAAGAATGCTTACACTTGGTTTACTGCTCTGCCACCCAGTTCGATATGTAATTGGACTCAATTAGAGCGTTTGTTTCATGAGAAATTCTATATGGGTCAGACTAAGATTAGTTTGAAAGAATTAGCCAGTGTCAAACGAAAGTTCAATGAGTCCATTGACGACTACTTAAACAGATTTCGACTGCTTAAGGCCAGATGTTTTACTCAAGTAACTGAGCATGAATTAGTCAAAATGGCTGCTGGTAGCCTTGACTATTCAATCAGGAAGAAGCTGGATACTCAGTACTTGAGAGACATGGCCCAATTAGCAGACAGAGTTCAATAGCTTGAACGTCTGAAGGACGAGAAAGCTAGGGCAAACAAGCATAAAAATATAACTTATGTCGAATATTAAGATGAGGTCAAAAACATCTACGAAGAAACTCTACCTCTAGATGATAACGAGATAGACTTAGCTGAACTTAAACAGGGTCCTCCTTATTCCTGTAAACTATTAGTTCCCTCAAATGGAAAGAATCCAGTCGAAGTCGGAAAAAACGATAGATTTCCAAAGAAAACATATACTTTCGACGTCACCAAGTGTGACAATTTTTTTGATTTACTAGTTAAGGATGGACAAATACTTGTACCTACTGGTGCTAAAACACCACCTTTAGATCAAAGAAAGAAAAGAGATTTTTGTAAATACCATAATTATTTGGGTCATAAAACTTCTCAATGTTTTCTTTTCAGGGATTTGGTGCAAAATTCAATCCAGGAAGGAAAACTCAAGTTAGGATAGTTTATTTTCCTTTTGTGCAATTTCCTCTTTCCAGGGATTGCTTCCCCGTGTAATGCCTATTCATGGCCATTCTTCAATCAATAAAAGTGCAGTTTTAGTCAAATTTGTTTCTGTGAGTTTTTGTTTTTCATCTACTACTGATTGATTGCAAAAATGTCCAACAAATTGTGATAAGTGTTGCATTACGAATACATGAATGCTTTATAATTCATGTAGGAGAGTAAAAGCATATGACACATATCTGATGTGTTGGGTGACTGGGATGGTGATTCAAACCATGACCCTAGGGCATGCAGGCCAAACTAACTCTCTATTTCGCATGTACTATTAGTTGTGTTCATTAACATGCAGGTACAGGCGTTGCCAACAAAACCATCGCCAACACAAAGCTTCGAGAAGACTCTTCCTCGGCAGATCCTGAAGCGTGACTCCTTAGCAAGTCTCGTCAGATCATCTCCCCTCCAGCAGAGCAACACCAAAGAGAATAATACTTCTCGAGCAGAAGGGTATCATTATCTCTTATCCCCAGCGGAGGACGCCTTCCACTTCTCATCTCCAGCATGAGACACATCCTACCTCTCACTCCCAGTAAGAGGTGATTAAACTATTATTTCTAGCAGGAAATATCCCTAGCGTAGTTCTCCATCCTCCCCAATAGGTTTGGAAATGGAAATCTTTCCCAACATAACGATGGAAAGCTATGGATGTTCTCCCCAACCAGAGAGCCCTCCCTTAACAAAGAAATATTCCCCACCAGAGTCTTCTTATCTCCAGCAACACGGGAGAATTCATCATTCCCCAACAGAGGTGAAGATATAGAAGAGCCTCAGATTCTCTTCTCTGCCAGGAAATGTTCGCCATTCTCCCCAGCGGATTCTCCAAATAAAGTCGAATCCACATTGGCATCACTTCCCCAAGCGGAAGGGGTGTATTTGAGGAGTCCCTAACAGATCTATTCCCCAAGCAGAAGAGGGTTCATCTAAGGGATTCCCCCAGTAGGTCTTTTCCTCAACTCAGTTCCAACATATCTGATTCCCCCAACCGGGTCAGAAAAGTATCACTTCCCCAACGGAGTTCGGAGTGTGGCATACCTTCCAAATCAAGTTCATCCCCAACAGGATCTTGGATCTCCAATCTCAAAGTCCAATTTATTTTTGGGAATGATGGCAGTTCAGAGCCAGTGTATCAAACACTATCCGTTATCTCCTCATCAAGAGATCTCTTTGCATTTGTTTTTATTAATCATCATTACATTTGCATCCCCTAAACGCGTAGCATTTCCATCATTATGGAGCATTACGCCATGGAAAATTCAAACATATGCATACGAAGCATAGGCCAGTTTTGGTACCTTGCACAAAATCCTGACACATCAGTTCTTCAATCAGACCAAAGTATCCCCACATAATGCCAAGTTCATTCAACGATGTGGTCATTTCTACCAAGTCTTGTTTGTTATCCCCAGTTGAGTCTTGTTTAAGTACAACAATCTCATTTTTTCGTGTCGCCGTTTAAGTACAACGGACACGTCTCGGGTAATCATTTAAGTACAATGAGCCCAGTCCATTGATCTCATCTAAGTACGATGATTTCAATTCTTCGATTCCATTTAAGTATAATGGTCTCGTCGTTGAGTCTCTGTTTCAGTACAACAATCTCTCATTTTTCGCGTTGCCATTTAAGTACAACAGTCACGTTGTGAGTAATCATTTTAAGTACAATGATCCTATTCCATTGATCTCATCTATGTACGATGATTTCAATTCTTTGATTCCATTTAAGTACAATGGTCTCGCCGTTGAGTCTCTATTTCAGTACAACAATCTCTCCTTTTTCGCGTCTCCGTTTAAGTACAACGGTCGCTTCTCGGGTAATCATTTAAGTACAATGAGACCATTCCATTGATCTCATCTATTTATGATGATTTCAATTCTTCGATTCCGTTTAAGTACAATGGTATCGTTGTTGAGTCTCTATTTCAGTACAACACTCTCTCCTTTTTCACATCGTCGTTTAAGTATAACGATCACGTCTCGGGTAATCATTTAAGTACAATGAGCCCATTCCATTGATCTCATCTAAGTACGAGGATTTCAATTCTTCGATTCCATTTAAGTACAATGGTTTCGTCGTTGAGTCTTGTTTCAGTACAACAGTCTCATTTTTCGCGTCTTCGTTTAAGTACAACGGTTGCGTCACAGGTAATCATTTAAGCACAATGATCCCGTTTTCTTTGACTTCATCTAAGTAAGACGATTTCATGCCTACGAATCCATTTAAGTACAATAGTTTCGTGTTGTCGAGCTCCCATTTAAGTACAATGACCTTGTTCCTTCGTTTACATTTAAGTACAACGGTCACGTTTCGGGTTATCGTTTAAGTGCAACGATCTCGTTCCTTCTGATTTCGTTTCAGTATAATGGTTTCATCTCCGATTCCGTCTAAGTACGATGGTCTCGTTTCCCTTGAGTTATCATATAAGTATGATGAGCTCATTCCTTTTGTCCTGCCAGAGGTTAGTCCCATGTGTTGAGTTATCATCCATGAATGACATTCTTTTCTCATCATTTTTCTTTCCCACAGAGTCCAAATTTTCCAGTTTATTTGGATATTCAATCACCCCATACCTTGAACGCCTAAAAGCCCTTTCTATCATTCATTCAGGTCTATAGATGATTGAATAAGGGGAACTGTAATACCCTAAAATTTGCCCACTTAATTTATCGCCAACCTCAAGCGGTTTATGCTTCTTCATTTTTGCATGATCGTCCAAGCATCGCATCACATTCAAAATAATAAAAATAAATAATAAAAATAAATCATCATCATTTGCATACGCATGAGGCATGTGATCGGGCAAAGCTTGTCAAGCATGGGAGCTCAAGAAGAGGAATAATGCAACAAAAATAATCTAGGTCATTTCCAAGAGGTGCCACCAAAGAATAGAAAATTAGAAATTTTTATGCCGTTAACCGATTAACGCATATTGTTTACCGGTTAATAGGCATGAATCTTGGGGAAAAACTTCAAAAAAAATTAGTTTGTTCTCTTTTCCCTCCATTTTTTCTCTTCCTTTTTTCCACCTTGTTTCACACTTTCACATTTCATTTTACATTGGACGTTTCTACCACATTCTATACCCTTCAACAATCTTCCAAGGAATATTATAGAAGCCCTAACTAACTTTAACTAACTTCAAACCTAAGTCCAAACCTAACCTAATTCCTAAGCAAGCTCCATACCCAAGCCTCATGCCATACCTACCCTCTATATAAGCTTCAAATCACTTCAAAGCAAAGGGTTCAACTCATTTTAACAAATTTCACTTCATCTCTCTCATTTTCTCTCAACTTTTTCTCCATTTTCACCTTCTCACCCAAAGTTTCTCCATAGAGGTTCTTCAAGTTTTTCATTGAAACTTGAAGAACTTGAAGCTAAACCTTCATCAATCATCAATTTTTGAAGCTTATTGAAGAAATGTTGCTATTATTTGGGTTGATTTTGGCTTCTTGGAAGTGATTGTGTAAGTGTTCATCAAGATCGGCATCAAATCACATTTATTTTGCGCATTCACGGAAGCATTCACGAATCTCTGGTTTTCTTCTTCATTCGTGTTTCGATCGAAACCACAACACTCACCAAAGTAATCCTCCGCTTTGTAGGTTTGTAATTCTAAACCGCTTCGCATTTAATTTATTCTCTTCATCTCGCCGTATGGCATTCTTAGATTGCTTATTGTTTGATTGTGTTTTGATCATTTGTGGTTCAGTTACGATTTAGTTGCGTTTTGCTAGTTTTGATTGTTAGTAATTAGAATCATAGCTTAATCTAGGTGCTAATAGGTGTTCGAAGACCTTAGTTAAGTAGAATTTTCGAGCTTGCATGTGCATGAGTGTAATAAGAGCTTTTAGAAGTGAGTTTGTGGCTAGAAGTGCTTTTGCATTGCTGTTTTTTTGCATACTGGTCAGTGTTAACCGGTTAACTCATATGGTTAACCGGTTAACACGTACATTTTTGCCCACAGAACTGAGTTTTTAAAGGCGTTAACTAGTTAACCTATACCGTTAACCGGTTAACATTGTTCTGATTTTCAAAAATGAGTTGGTTCTTGGTCTCTCTGTGCATCTCTCTTCATTTAATCCCCTTAACTTGATAGATCATGATTTTAGGGAATTTTTAGGACCAGTTTAGGTGCATGGTTATGTATTTTGGATGGCTTTCGACACACATTTCGTTAGTTTCCATTTTTGTGCATAAACGTTACATATAGGTTCATATCATGTTGTGACCATTGTGTTGCATGATTTTGCATCTCTCATGGCATCACAATACATAGGTTGCTTCTGCATTTTGCATTTGCATCATGAAGCATTTTTATTTTTGTTCAACCATGTGCATGTTTGAACTTGCATAATGTAAAAACCATAATAATTCACCTAGTTTGCATCATTTAATTGCATAATAATTTTGCATGGCATTGTTAATAATTCATTGCATTTTATTGTATTAATCTTGCATAAATTTTGCATTCTATCTTGTGTAATAAATTTCATTTTATGCATAATTGAGATAAGTCAAATTTGTCTTGCATTCCATCGCTGTGTTTTGATACAGTAGCCATAAAATGTATGCTGATTATTGCATTTTCACACTTTTTACACCTGTTTTGCATGCTGATTGTTAGGTGTAAAAAGCTGTTTGTATTGTGCATTGTATTTCATTGTTGTTTGTGCATTTAGGAGTTGTAATAGGCTGCTGGATTTTTGCTTTGCATATTTTTTAGGTCCTTAAAACTTAGGATTGAGTCTAGTTTAGGTCCTAGATCCCTTAGGAATTGTTTGGTAATTGTTTACCTCATTTCTTATTCATGTTTATCATGCTAACCCTTGTTTTTTAGGGAGGTAGAGGTAAGTCCCTAAATCTTAATCTCTTTTACATTCTCTATGCTTTCAAAGTGTGTGTGTGTGTGAGTTTTAGCATTCCTTTGCTTACTTCTACACAACTTCATGCTCATCCCCTTAGAATAAACTTAACTTCCTTAGGAAGTAAGTTGTATTCTACTTCCCTTTTCTTTTCCTTTTCTCATTAGGAATTGAAACCACACTAACCTAGGTTCATCCATGCATGATAACACTTGGAATGTTAGTCTCCCCTTTAGACTTTTACCTTTTGGTTCGCTTTTCTTTCTTTCTTATCTCAAAGAAAATAATAAAAAACACCTAATAAAGGTTGAGCTTCTTATACGCCATAAGACTTTTCCGTGGGTTACTTATGCATATTCTGTTTCAGGGCGAGGTGTAAAGCATCTACCATAATGAACAAGTCTTAGTGTGAGAACGTTCACAAACAATAAACAGAAAACACTTCTCTAAAAGATAATAAACAAAGAAAAATTGTATTTTCCTTCGGGAATTCTTCTCTCACCTCACTCACTCTCAACGCGAACTTGCGACGACTTGTCTCATTTGCAAGACGGTAACACACTCGTACCAGACGAGTCTGCAACACCATGAGCATAGACATACGCAGTTCAACTTTAAAAAACACATAACTAGTTTCTGCCTTAGTTAAGCGAACTACGTCGACTTTGATTCTCATATTCCCGATGAGGTACGTAGGCAAAGGGGTAGGGCCCGTTCGAGTACACTCTTTATTTTCCCTACATTTCCCCCTTTCTTTCCATTTTCTTTTCCCGTTCCCTTTCTCACTTCCTTTCCAGTTAGTGGTTTTGTTCAGCATCATTCTTATTTCTCACCCTTTGAAACAAGACAAACAAGTGTGGATCCCGTTGGGTACGACGGACGGTCTGGGGTGCTAATACCTTCCCAGGTTGTAACCGACTCCCGAACCTAGATCTTTGGTTTACAGGATCCTGTCCTTTCCTTTTCTCTTAGGTTTGTGTAGCATTAGCTTTCCCGTTCCTTTGGGATAAAAATGCATGGTTGGCGACTCTACCTTTTCCGCGCCACTTTCGTGTTTGTACTAGGATGAAAATCCCGAGAGCGACAGCTGGCGACTCTGATGGGGATCAAACTTAGAATCTCTGGTTTCCCCTTTGAGAGTCAATCCTAGCATTTGTTTGTTTCTATTTCTTTGGGTGTTTATGTGTGTGTTGTTGTATGCTTATTTACTGTTTTCATTTACAGTTTTTACTTTACAGCAGTTATTTACAACTTTCAGTATTTATTTTCCATGCATCATATATAATGGACTGTCTGTGCTGGTTTGGATTTTTCGGTGGGATGGGAGTTATTGTGAGATAAGCTAACTACCTGGCTTGAGTGCACTATAGGATTATCACTGACAAACATTGTACTTGCATGGTTACATGATGAGTGGCGATGTGCTCCACACCCAGATTGCGACCATCTTGGAACTATTTTGTGTGGGGGTTTTGTCCCACTTCAGGGTACGACCTCGATAGTTATGTGCATCTGGTGACTGATCTTCGAGGACCTTAGTGGAAACACCCCTCTACAGTGATGACAATGGTAGATCACATTTTTTGGCAAACCCACTCGCATCCGAGGGCCCACTAGGAACTCGCATAGGATGGCTTGGTTCTCTCATAGGAATCCAGTTAAAGCAAATTGTTCGTATGACGATAGTGTTGTACTCTTCGGGATGAATGTACTATTGTTTCTCGATTCAGTCCTTGAAGCTGGGTACTTATGAGGGATGCTTATTTCCTTGGACTTAGCTGAGACCTCCTTGGAAGTACATAATGCCAAACCGATTCCCTGATTTGGTCATGAGCCATTTCTCGGAGATGGTGAACGTATTATTGCTATTCGGCTTTGAGAGTCAGTGATGTTGACCCGAGTAGCACACCCGTTAGATGGGAGGGGTTTACAGGTTTGCAGGAACCCTAAAACTTCCAACATACCCTCTTTGCCAATATTGTTCAGTATTGTGATCTAGTTCTTTGGTTCCTTGGTTCTAAGATCTGGGATTCCTGTTCAGAGGAACTTTTATTGTGATGTTGTGACCCGGCACTGACACATGATTATATGCTGGACACACCACAGACATGTCACCGATCACATGCCTTGCCTTGCATGACCATCAGGACATCATTAATCATTGTGTTCTTTTTCATTCTCAGGATTCATACTATTCCCGATTCCTGGTCATATTACTACTTCAGAATGGAAGATGTCATAAAAAGGATTGTGCACTACAAATTCTTCGACACCAAAGTGGATCTGATAAACCAGATGGTGTCTCTTATTACCCCGGGTCATCTGGGATACTTCAAGGAGAATATGGTGATATTTTGAATTTGGTAGTTGATCTGGATAATTCTCAAAGGAGCGCCATTCATACTTTATTGCAGTACTACGACCCACGACTTAGATGTTTCACCTTTCTTGACTTCCAGTTGGGCCCACTGCTTAAAGAGTATTCTGAGATTTTGGGGGTGCCTCTCAAAGATCAGATTCCCTTCAACTCAGAGATGACCAGACTGACTCATTCTGACATCGCCAAAGCTCTTTATTTGAGCTCATCTGAAGTGTTTGGCAATCTAATTGCTACCAAAGCGGGGGTGCTTGGTTTCTCTATAGAGTTTCTGGCTAAAAGAGCTGGAGAACTTGCCGTGACAAATCAGTGGGATTCGGTTTGTGTCGTCTTAGCATTGTGCATTCTGGTACCCACTCTCTTGGGTGACCTATATTATTCAGTGCATTACAAGAACGAGAGGAAGCAGGGTGGTCTAGTTAGGTGGTGTGCTCCCCTGTTCTATAGATGGTTTATGAGGCAACTACCTACCACTGAGGTCTTCACTGACCCCAATACTGTTTGGGCCCAGAAGTTAACTACGGTGTCTGCCAGAGACATTAGATGGTTTACTTTGAGGACAAAAGGGAATATCTTCATCGCTAGTTGTGAAAACTATCTCAATGTGCCTTTGTTAGGAGTATCAGGGGGTATCAATTACAACCCCATTCTCTTAAGAAGATAGTTGGGGTACGCTCTCAAAGAGGTCCCCGATGAATCAGAGTTATTCCAGACTTTCTATTTCTCGGCAAAGGATAATCTTCCGTTGGTTAGGAAGGTTGCAGACTCCTGGAAATTGATTAGAAGGAAGGGAACAACGTGCTTGGGTAAGAGAAACAACCAGATGTTCCTCGAATTCGAAGCCTGGATAAGGGAGAAGGCTCAAGTATCCGTAATCCTTTTCTTTACACCAGTTCCACCTCCTGCAACTGTGCCATTAGGGGATTATCAGAAGTTGGAGGCTTTAGTCCAACAACTCAGAGCAGAAAATCAAGAAACCAATAATTCTTGTCAGAAGCTGATGATTCAGAACCAGAAGCTAGAAGAGATAGCTCATCAATCTGAAGAGAAGGTCAGGCTCAAGCAGTAGGACTTCGAAGAACGAGAAATCTACTTCAAGAAAAGGGGTTTAGCTGAGACCCACAAGGCAAGTCAACACCGGAAGGATGAGAAAGCCTTGGATGAAGTTGTAACACGGTGGGAGAACTGACTTTTAGTCATGGTGCGGATAGCAAGAGTCGCCACCGACTTTTATTTTATCCAAGTGGAAAGGACATAAAAGAACAGGAAAGACCTATTTTTAAAAGACTTGGGTTCGGGGGGTAGGTTATATAAAGGGAAGGTGTTAGCACCCTTTATATCCATGGTTATCCATGGGCTCTTAGTTACTTAGCTCACTTAAATTGTTTTTGAAGAGTGCAGTGTGTGATTAGAAATTTTTCTAAGTACTTTGTAATGATCCTCGTATGGATGTATACAAAGCCTTGTTTTGAAAAATGTTTAAGAAAGTATTGTGAGGTGTGAAAAGTATTTTTGAAGAGTGAGCAAGCAACTAAGAGATACCTACCATAGATTAAGTCTTTCATATTCTCATATGTTCTTTTAATGGTAAGATTATCCCTATTATTAAGGAATAGGTAGTCATTACCTTGGATGTGTTAAGGGACAAGCGTAGGGTCATAGAAGGCAACTTAAGGGATGTCTTTAGCAATTTGTAGGGACTATCATCATTTATTCAAAGGGACAAGATCATTATTCCGTAGGCAACCTCGAAGGGACTTGATCTTTTAAACTGTAGGGACTTGATGATTTTATGAAGGGACTTTGCTTAAGACACCCCTATATTCGAGGGACTTGACCATTTTAAATAAGGCAACCAAGAGGAATACCCTAGGAAATACACATGGCGATCAAAGATCGACTTACGTGTGTGAGTGTTATTTTTCAGATATTTGTCTTGTATTTAATTTTCTAAGTTCAATTATTTACAGTTAGTTTTGCACTCCTTAAATTACTAACCACGCAGTTAAATATTTACAAAGAAAATAAAGACGGAAAAATAAATCTATAAGCTATTACAAGACTTTGGCAGATACATAATAGTAGGATAAAAATAAATTATAAAGTAAGAATAATAGATATAATAAAATAGTAAATAAGCAATAATAATACTAATAAAGCAAAAATAATAAAGTTAAAATAAATTAAAACATTTAATTAAAAAAAAAAATTTAGGTTAGACAAGTTAGATTTTTTAGAAGTTATTAGAATTAGTGAAAAAAAGGAATTAAGTTTAGAGAAAAACAATTAAAGATTATTGAGAAAAACTTTTAATTATTTACACTATATGATTATTACTATTATAATAAAATACTATTAATATATAAAATATTATTGACAAAATGTTATTGAGAAGTTTTTTAGAGAAAAAAAATTAATTTAATATGTACAAAATAATAAAAGAGTTAGTATTTACAAAATAAAGATTTATTGTTATAAATAAGTAGTAAAATAAGTTTATAAAAATAATTAGCATTTATTTAAAAAAAATATAAAGATTATAGAAAAATATTAAATAAGTAATTTAGTAGGTTTTCACGCCCTACATTACTAAACCACGCAATTAATATAGGATCAATGACAGAAATTTAAATGGCAGAAAAATAAAATGACAGAAAATAAATGGCAGAAAAATAAATGGCAGAAAAATAAATGACAGAAAAATAAAATGGCAGAAAATAAATGGCAGAAAATAATATCCTAACTATTACAACGCTTTGGGACTGTTACATAATAAAGATGGCGAAAAATAAAACTGAAAATATTACAAGTTAAAACATAAAACTGAAAACATTACAAGTTAAAACATAAAACTGAAAATATTACAAGTTAAAACTTAAAATATTAAAAGGGCGAAGCAATTACAGTGTATGTATAACATAAACATGAGCGAAAATAAGAAATAATAACAGGTTTGTTAAGGTTTGAGAAAATGTTTATGGTTTAGAGGAAATAACACGGTTAAAGTTTATGAGAAAGTTTTAATGTTTACATGAAAAATTAAGGTTTATGAAAAGTTTGAGGTTTATAAAAAAAAACTAATTAGTTAATTTTCTAAAAAATATATATAAACAAATATTGATAATAAAAATTTTAAGTTTAATTTTAGGTAAACAAAGAAGTTTAAAAAAAAACTAGATCTAACTATTAATTTAAAACAAAAGAAATAATAACTAATATTATAAATTGATTATGAATTGATTTATGAAATAAGTAATTATAGTAGAAAAAAATTAAGAGGTTAATTAATTAGGAAATTAGAGAATTAAAGGGATTAGAGAAAATTAGGTAAAAGAATGAAAAACCCATGTTTCTTTGTCAAAATGCCCTCAAGATTACCAACATTGCCTTCTTGACACTAAAACACGCGCGCACATGTGAATGTACCTAATCAAACGTGAGATGTGAAAAAATATATATACCACGATAAATTTAAGTGTTAACAAAACATGAAAATAATAACCAATAAGCATCAGTATAAAGTAATATATCAGTATAAAATAATAACCAATATCAGATCTGCCGCTTACGCTACAAAATATTTTTCTTTCTCTCCCTTTTGGTCTCTCTACTAGTAAGTATATATAGGACTAATTTAGGGTTAATAATGGGCTTAAGTATTTATTTTGAGACCCAATAAAATATTAATTTAAAACTAAATAAAGTTTAATAATTAAAATAGTTAAAATTAAAATAAAAACTAACAATTTTATTTATTTATTCTAGACCCAATAAAATGTTAATTTAAAACTAAATAAAGTTTAATAATTAAAATAGTTAAAATAAAAATAATAACTAATAATCCTATTTATTTATTCTAGACCCTATATAAAAATAAATAGACTCAAAAAATAAAAGTCGGACGCCAAAGTGCTCGAAAAAATAAAATGAACACATCAAAATAATCAGCGCGAAATAAATGACTCGGAAAAATACAGCGTTTGGTCGGATTTTGAAATAAAAATTATGACCGTTTAACTGCTCAGACTGATCAACATATGACCAAAAATAGTCGTAAAAATATTTTTAGCATGTCAAATTAAACCACGTGAACCGCAGATTAATGTTACCGACATTTGCAAACTTAAACTTGACATTTTTTCGTTGACTAATTTTAGGCACAGTTAAAAAGTTAATTTGACCAGTCTGTTTGTAAATTCCGAGATTTTATTCCGGCTAATATTAAGACGGAAAAAAAAAGTTATGCTATGAAGATGATGCAAATGAATGAAACAAAAAGTCGGTTAGAGTTAAAATAGAGGGCAAATTTTGGGGTGCAACAGAAGCCAACGAAGATGTGACCCTATGGCAAGAGAAGTGGGAGGACCATCTGAGAAAGCAGAAAGAGATAGAGATTGAGTACAAGCTCAAGATCAAAGGCCTTCAAGAGACTCTTACTGAGCAGGGAGAGCTGCTTCAGAAAGCCCATAAGCAACAGAGAGAATACCTTCAGAAGATGGCAACGAGTCAACAAGAAGCTGAAGATGCCCAAAAGGAGGTAATAGAGCTGAAGCTTCGGGCTGATATCAAGAAAGTCAAGAATGAGCTGAGCCCTAGCAATTAAAGGGAAGAGGTATTCCTACAACAGGTCAACGAACTGCATGCTTCATTTGATCTAAGATATCTTCTTATCCAAAAGCTCATCCAGGAGCCGAATCATCCAGACATTGCCCAGCTGTTCCAAGCCGTCAAGCGTCTTAGTTGGAGGTTGCAGGACATGGAGCTTCCTATGGTTTAGTCTCATACTCTTGTACCTAGATTACCCACTGGCTTGTTGTGGGATTCCTCTTTACTGTGCTTTGCTACTCTTTGATGTATGAATTGGCACCCTTCGGGGATGTTATTATATTAAGATCCCAGTTTATGATATATATGACTTGGTTTGAATCTTTGGTTGTTATCTCTTGCACTAACACGGGGTAATAAGCACCAATTCTCCATGACTATCATCTTATTTGAACATCATGAAGGGTTATCTTCCTTAAATTTGAAAAGGCCTGAATTTCCGAATACTAGAACGGAAACGTAAAAAACCTTGAGAATGAAAATAACATAGCATTGCATGCATTCATGTCATTTGCATTTTTTTCTTTTGCATATTTTCTAGGGTTCTTAACTTATGTGCACTTTCAAGAAAGATTGCGAGATCCTCCAAGACTCGTCTTCTCAGGCACGATAGCCCTTCACACCGATACGCTACTCTCCGTAATCAAAGGCTCGTCGTGGATACAGTACAAACCGAGCTGAACGAACTTCGCACCCGGATGGGGGAGTTCATGACAATGATGCAGGGTATAGCTCTGGGGTAGCAAGAGATGAGGGTTGTTATGCAAAGGCTTAATCCCTCACGCACAGATCCTCTGATGGTTACCTTGGACGCTCAAGGCAATCCAGTTAATGATACTCTTGTTCCACTTATGGTGAATAGACCTCCAACTCAAGAGGCTGCTCGCCCGAATCTCGTCCTTGTACAGGACTGTCAGGAAGATTAGTTCACCCTGGTCAATGAAGATATGGGATTTTGTACTGGAGCTAATAATCAGGATTTCCAAATGCTGGCTGAGAAGGTAAGAGATTTGGAATGCAAAGATACTCTTGGTATCGATGTTTCTGATATGGGATTGGTTTCAGGGGTGGTTATCCCTCCAAAGTTCAGACCTCCAACGTTCGACAAATACAACGGCAACTCTTTCCCTAAGACCCACTTGAAGGCCTTTTATCGCAAGATCACCGCTCACATCAAAGACGAGAAACTTTGGATGTACTACTTCCAGGACAGCTTGTCTAGGGGCTCACTGGAGTGGTAGATGAAGCTAGAAAATAATTTTGTCCGCAATTGGAAGGAGCCTGGGGAGGCCTTTCTCAAGAAATACCAATACAATATCAACATGGCTCCCAGCCGAACTCAACTTCAAAGCCTGTCTCAGAAGAGTTCTGAAAGTTGCAAAGACTATGCTCAAAGGTGGCGCAAGGTCGTGGCCAGAGTTCAACCACCCTTGTTGGAAAGGGAAATGGTGGACCTCTTCATGGATACCCTCCCCGGGCATTTCATGGAAAGACTGGCGGGTTGTTCCTCCAGTGGACTTTCTGATATCATTCTGACGGGTGAAAGAATCAAGAGTTGGATGAAACAAGAAAAAATTCAGAGTGGTGGGGCGTCAACCTCCGGAGTTAAGAAGCCTTTTGTGAAGAGAAAGGAAGGAGAAACTGGGGTTGTATATACTCAGAAGAAGAGGGGGAATTAGAATGCTTATCATCAAGCATCTCCCATCACTATTTCTGCTCCTGCTAATCAGCAACAGGTTCAGCAACCTCAGCAGCAGCGCCAACAGAGTTATCAACAACAAAAGGCTCCCCGTCCATACTATCCTCCCAGGTCAAAGGATATGCATCTTGAGAAGCCTCTGATATCCTACTCTCAGTTGCTACAGAATCTTCTTCAACTTCAGATGGTTCAATTAAGAACCTTATAGCCTCCAAGGCCGGGGCAAATTCTCAAGGGCTATGATGCCAATGCCCGCTGCGAGTTTCACTCTAGAGCTCTGGGCCATAGTACTGCAAATTGTAAAGCCCTTAAACACAAAGTGAAGTATTTGATAGATTCTAAGGCGATCAAATTCGCTCCAACTTTGAATGTGCTACAGAAGTATCAACTGTTACGATTTTCTATAACCCGGTACAAGTTTCTCCACCAATAAGGGTGGCACTAGTAACCATTACTACTTCTGGACCAGTTTCATACCTAAGTGATAAGGCTATCCCATGGAGCTATGGGGGAGAGTTTTATTACAATGGTCAGAAGCAAGACATGGATGCATCTATTTTATCTCCGCACCTAGTTAAGAATGTTGGGGTTGGAGGATTCAGTATAAGTGGTAGACTGTTCGCTCCCGAAATATTGAGAAGTAATGTGTTACCACCTAAAGACGACATTAAAGCTCAAGCCAGGGCTAGCGGCAAGCATCCTATGATAAGTGATGCTCCTACGTCAACTCCAGAGCCTGATATCACCTTTGACAGGGAGGAGGAGGAATTCCTAAGGATACTCAAGAAGAGTGATTACAAGATTGTTGATCACTTACATCAAACTCCTTCTAAGATTTCGATCTTATCCCTGTTGATATGTTCAGACTCGCACCGGAAGGCTCTGTTGAAGATCTTGAATAATGCATATATGCCGCAAGAAATATCCGTAGATCAACTAGATACGGTAGTGTCAAGCGTGAATTCCAGCCATGGGTTGGGATTTACAGATATGGACCTGACATCTGAGGGACGCAACTACAACCGCACCTTGGACATTTCCATGGAATGTAAAGGGGCTATGCTCTCTCATGTGTTGGTAGACACAGGGTCATCCTTGAATGTACTTCCTAAGAAAGCACTGATCAAGCTGGATTACGACGGGGTTGTGCTTAGGCCAAGTGATTTGGTCGTCCGAGCGTTCAACGGATCGAAAAGGTCAGTATTCGGAGAGGTGGAACTTCCAGTCAAGATATGACCACAGATCTTCAAAACTACCTTTTACGTGATGGATATCCAGTCGGACTATAGATGGTTATTGGGGAGACCATGGATACATGCAGCCAGATCTGTGTCTTCTACCCTTCATCAAAAGCTTAAATATGTATGGGAAGGGCAGATCGTGACAGTGTGCGGAGAAGAGGATATCTTAATTAGCCACTTGGCCTCATTCAAATACGTGGAAATGGATGGGGAGATTGTCGAAACTCCTTGCCAAGCCTTTGAGCCCATCACAACTGCAAGCGCATCATCGTCAGTTGCCTTATCAGAAGAGATGAAGAAGGGAGTATCCATAGCCTCCTACAAGCAAGCCCTAAAAGTTGTGGAATCAGGCGCAAATGAGGGTTGGGGAAATATGATTCAGGTCCCAGAAAAGAAGGATATGTTCGGGGTTAGATACCAGCCTGGTCAGTCAACACTAGAGCAAAGTGCTAGAGGTCAGAAAGGCCCAATTACCTTCACCAGTGCATGATGGTTTGATCACGACAACGTCTGTGCAGTACAGGAAGAAACAACTGATAGTGATTGCGAACTGGATGAATGGATAAAGCCCTATGTCCCGGGGATGCAACTCAACAACTGGTCGGTCAAAGCGATCATCTCCGTCACTCATCCTGAAGAGTAATAGTCTCATGTTTCTATTTTCTTGTATTCAAGCTCTATGCCTTTCCCGGGGCATAGCAACTCATTATAAGGGCTCATTATTCATAATGCAATATCAAAATCATTAATAAAATTGCCGTTTTTTCATTCATTCATGTGTTCCATGTCTCCCACTCGTTCTAAAATCTAGCATGAATCATCATTCATGCAGATGCTCCTCATCTGGTCTCATCAGTGATGACCTTGCTATGGCCCAGTATGACTTCGACAACCCGATTTACCTAGCCGACAAGGAGGGTGAATAAGACTGTGAACTACCCGAAGAACTGGCCAGATTGCTCAAGCAAGAGGAGAATATGATTCAGCCACATGAGGAAGCCATTGAGGTGGTAAACTTGGGTACGAAAGAAGACAAGAAAGAGGTCAAGATTGGGGCCGCATTGGAAGAAAATGTTAAGAGCCGCTTGATCTCCATGCTCCGAGAATACGTCGACGTCTTCGATTGGTCTTACCAGGACATGACAGGGTTGGATACCGATATTGTAGTGCACAAGCTGCCACTTAGAGAATACCGCCCACCGGTAAAGCAGAAGCTGAGACGAACTCGCCCTGATATGGCTATCAAAATCAAAGAAGAGGTTCAAAAACAGTTCGACGCTGAATTTTTGGCTGTAACGAGCTATAATCCATGGGTTGCGAATATTGTGGCAGTCCCTAAAAGGATGGTAAAGCAAAATGTGCATGGACTATTGGGACTTGAATCGGGTGAGCCCCAAAGATGACTTCTTGTTGCCAGATATTGATGTGCTATTTGACAACACTGCCCAATTTTCTGTGTTTTCCTTCATGGATAGCTTCTCAGGATACAATCAGATCAAAATGTCGTCAGATGACATGGAGAAGACAACATTCATCACCCCATGGGGCACCTTCTGTTACAAAGTCATGCCGTTTGGTTTGAAAAATGTTGGGGCAACATACCAATGTGCAATGGTGACTTTATTCCATGTCATGATTCATCACGAGATTGAGGTCTACGTCGATGACATGATAGCGAAGTCACAAACAGAAGAGGAACATCTAGTCAACCTAGCCAAGCTATTTGACAAGCTTCAGAAGTTTAGACTAAGGTTGAATCTGAACAAGTGCACATTTGGAGTGCGTTCCAGAAAGCTGTTGGGCTTTATCGCCAGTGAAAGGGGGATTGAGGTCGACCCTGAAAAAGTGAAGGCAATTTAGGAGATGCCTAAACCAAAAACCGAGAAGGAGGTACATGGCTTATTAGGAAGGTTGAACTACATTGCAAGGTTCATCTCTCACCTAACGACCACGTGCGAACCCATCTTCAAACTTCTGAGGAAGAATCAGGCCATCACTTGGAATGGTGACTGCCAACAAGCTTTCGATAGAATCAAGGAGTATTTGCAAGAACCTGTGATTCTTATGCCTCCAGTGCCAGGGAGACCCTTAATCATGTACCTCACAATGCTCGAAGGGTCAATGGGCTATGTGCTGGGTCAGTAGGACGAGTCTGGTCGAAAAGAGCACACAATCTATTACCTTAGCAAAAATTTTACCGACTATGAGACACGCTACTCACTGCTCGAGAAAATTACTTCGCTTTGGCATAGACTGCTCGTCGACTAAGACAGTACGTGCTGACTCACACCACCCTGCTAATTTCTAAGATGGACCATGTAAAGTACATCTTTGAAAAGTCAGCTCTAACCAGAAGAGTAGCCTGATGGAAAATGATTCTGACGGAGTACGATATCCAGTACACTTCACAAAAATCCATCAAAGGAAGTGTACTTTCGGATTACCTGGCCCACCAGCCAATTGATGATTACCAATTAATGAGGTTCGAGTTTTTGAATGAGGACATCATGTTCCTCAAGTCGAAAGACTGCGAAGAACCACTTCCAGAGAAGGGGCCAGACCCCAAATCGAAATGGAGTCTGATGTTTGACGAAGTTGTGAACATGAACGGTAGCGGAGTTGGTGTTGTTATTATCTCACCAGAAGGGATCCATATGCCCTTCACTTCCCGACATACATTCGAATGCACTAACAATGAAGCAGAGTATGAAGCCTGATAATGGGGATCGAGGAAGAAATTAATTTGAGAATCAAGAACCTTGAGATCTTCGGTGATTCGACTATAATCATCAATCAAGTTAATGGAAAATGGCTGGTTCATCAACCTCATTTGACTCCTTACAGGGACTATACCAGAAGGTTGTTGACTTTCTTCACAAAGGTCAAACTGCACTACATACCTCGAGACGAGAACCATTTTGCTGATGCTTTGGAAACCTTGTCTTCCATGATTAAGGTTCATCAAAAGAACTATGTGCCTAGAATCGATGTCTCTCGTCTCAAAAGGTTGACATATGTGTTTGCAGTTGACAGTGCTGACGATAGAAAACCTTGGTATTACAATATCAAGACATTTCTGAAGTCTCAAGAATACCTGGCAGGGGCATCAAGCAAAGACAAGAAGACCCTCAGGAGGTTGACAAATGGGTTCTTCTTAAATCAAGATGATGTGCTCTACAAATGGAACTTCGACATGGTCCTGCTCAGATGCGTGGATAGACACGAAGCAGACCTGTTGATGCAAGAAGTCCACAAAGGCTCCTTCGGTACCCATGTTGGAGGTCATTCTATGGAAAAGAAACTTCTCAGGTCAGGGTATTATTGGATCACCATGGAATTAGATTGCTGTAAATACTCTTGAAAATGCCACAAGTGCTAAATCTATGCTTATAAGGTTCATGTACCTCCAAATCCAATAAGTATCATGTCTTCACCTTGGCCCTTCGCCATGTGGGGCATTGATATGATTGGCAAGATCGAGCCAACGACTTCCAACGGTCACCGCTTTATCCTAGTTGCCATAGACTATTTCATGAAGTGGGTCGAAGTGGTATCTTATGCCAATGTCACCAAACAAGTGGTAACCCGATTCATCAAAAGGGATATCATCTCCAGGTATAGAATTCCTGAGAGAATCATTAATGATAATGGTTCTAATCTCAACATTAAGATGATGGCAGATTTGTGCCGGAATTTCAAAATCGAGCATCACAACTCTTCGCCGTATCGCCCGAAGATGAACAGCGTCGTCGAGGAGGCCAACAAGAACATAAAGAAGATTGTTCAGAAGATGGTTGTGACGTACAAGGACTGGCATGAGATGCTACCATTTACTCTACATGGGTACCGGACGTCCGTGCACACTTTTACAGGGGCAACCCTGTTCTCGCTTGTGTACGGTATGAAAGCAGTCCTACCGGTTGAAGTCAAGATCCCCTCGCTGAGAATAATGATGGACATCAAACTTGACGAAGCTAAGTGGCTCTGATCCAGGTACAATCAACTGAGCCTTATTGAAGAGAAATGCCTAGCAGCTGTATGCCATGGATAATTGTATCAACGACGGATGAAACATGTCTTAGGATCAATTTGGTCGATCCTGCGAGTAACTGAGGGTATTTTGGTATCTTCAGAGAACCAACGATTGTTTACCAATTTTGGGGGTAAAACAATTGGCATGCCCAGTGGGATATTGCTAAAAAATTTTTTTTAGAAGTGTTCATATTTTCTCCCTTTTCGTAACGTCCTTTTTGTAACTTCCTTGTTTTGTAACTTCCTTTACATGGAAAGTCTGGTTGAAAGAACAATTACTTTTGTTGCATGCATTTGAGAAGTCGCAAGGTAGCTAGTACAAACCATTATATCCCTAAAAGAAGAAACACAAGAAGGATGGCGTCTAGCCAAGGAAACCCAAGTGATTCAATACCCGCAACAAGTGGATTGAATCCTCAAGATGGTAGTTCAAATGTTCGTAGTACAGACACACAAGATGGACCAAGGAATGAAGCCATCCCAACCTCCAATCCTTCGAAAGAAGCTTCGACCACACCAAATGTGACATTAGAACCAGCCCCTTCGACAGGACCATGAGAGATAATTGATAGATACTATACTCAGCCAGTGTTGGAGTATATTGGGCCAAATGCTCAAACTCCACCACCAAGTTCGTCTGCATTTAGACCCCATATGCCACATCACTTTCTGAGGCTTTTCCCAGAATCTTTGGTGCTTCAACCACCATGATAGGATTGAGAAATGCTCCCCCAGTTTATTTAGACAACGTTGTTCCTTCACCTTTACAGGAATCTGGTTCTCCAATAAATATGAGAAGGAATAACTAGACTGGTGGCTTGGGGTATTCGACTTAGAGTCATACTTTGAAGAATGAATCTGTGGCCTATTTAAGGCACCAGATGGATGAAAGCAACATGCAAATGGTTCATACTATATCCCAACTATGGAAGATATTTTTCAGCCTTTATTCAGAATACAACTTAGATGAATCAACATATGGTGTCTCAAATGGTACGCATAGCAGAATTCACGGGAGTCCCAACACCAGTTTGACAACCCCATTACTTACCAGATATAAGAGAAGTTATGCAGCCATTAAACCAAGAGAATCCACCAGTGGTCAAACCTATAGAGGTCGAACCCATTAGAAATCCAAGACAGAAACCAATAGAAGAGGAGCCAAGAGTAAAACTGGTAAATAGACGTCAAGATCCAGACCATGTAGTCCAACAAGTTCGACAGAATAACCTGGCAGCAGAGAATAACTTGGTAGCCCTTGTTGAACGAATAATGGCGCGAAGTGGAATAAACACATGCTTTGTCAGGCCAAACTTTACTTCGCCAATAGTGGACTATATACTCCAATCAGAATTGCCTCATAGGACAAATGTTCCCAAATTTACCAAGTTCTCAGGGGACACAACAAAATCTATGGTAGAACATGTGGTATGCTACATGATAGAGGCTGGGGATATTGCTAATGATGAAAGTCTAAGAATTAAATATTTCCCTAGCTCTTTCACCAAGAATGCTTTCACTTGGTTTAATGCTCTGCCACCCGGTTCGATGTAATTAGATTTAATTAGAGTGTTTATTTCATGAGCAATTCTATATGGGTCAGACTAAGATTAGTTTAAAAGAATTAGCAAGTGTCAAACTAAAGTTCAATGAGTCCATTGACGACTACTTGAACAAATTTCGACTGCTTAAGGCCAGATGTTTTACTCAAGTACCTGAGCATGAATTGGTCGAAATGGATACTGGTGGCCTTGACTATTCAATCAAGAAGAAGCTGGATACTCAATACTTGAGAGACATGGCCCAATTAGCAGACAGAGTTCAACATCTTGAACGTCTGAAGGACGAGAAAACTAGGGCAAACAAGCATAAAAATATAGCTTACGTCGAATACCAAGATGAGGTCGAAAACGTCTATGACGAAACTCTACCTCTAGATGATAACGAGATAGACTTATCTGAACTTAAATAGGGTCCTCCTTATTCCAGTAAACTACTAGTTCCCTCAAATGGAAAGAATCATGTCGAAGTCGGAAAAAACGATAGATTTCCAAAGAAAACATATACTTTCGACATCATCAAGTGTGACAAATTTTTGATTTACTAGTTAAGGATGGACAAATACTTGTACCTCCTGGTGCTAAAACACCACCTTTAGATCAAAGAAAGAAAAGAGATTTTTGTAAATACCATAGTTATTTGGGTCATAAAACTTCTCAATGTTTTCTTTTCAGGGATTTAGTGCAAAATGCAATCCAGGAAGGAAGACTCAAGTTAGGATAGTTTATTTTTATTTTGTGCAATTAACTCTTTCCAGGGATTGCTTCCCCGTGTAATGCATATTCATAGCCATTCTTCAATCAATAAAAGCACGGTTTCAGTCAAATTTGTTTCTGTGAGTTTTTGTTTTTCATCTACTAATGATTGATTGTAAAAACGTCCAACAAATTGTGATAAGTGTTGCATTACGAATACATGAATGCTTTATAATTCATGCAGGAGAGTAAAATTTTTTGACACATATCTAATGTGTTGGGTGACTGGGATGGTGATTCAAACTATGACCCTAGGGCATGCAGGCTAAACTAACTCTCTATTTCGCAGGTACTATCAGATGTGTTCATTAACATGCAGGTACAGGCGTTGCCATCAAAACCATCGCCATCACAGAGCTTCGAGAAGACTCTTCCTCAGCAGATCCTGAAGTGTGACTCTATAGCAAGTCTCGTTAGATCATCCCCCCTCCAACAGAGCAACAACAAAGTGAATAATACTTCTCGAACATAAGGGTATCATTATCCTCTTATCCCCAGCAGAGGATGCCTTCAACTTCTCATCTCCAGTATGAGACACATCATACCTCTCACTCCTAGCAAGAGGTGATCAAACTCTAATTTCTAGTAGGAAATTCCCCAGTATAGTTCTCCATCTGCCCCAGCAGGTTTGGAAATGGAAATCTTTCCCAGCATAACGATGGAAAGCCGTGGATGTTCTCCCCAAGAAGAGAGCCCTCCCTCAACAATGAAATATTCCCTAACAAAGTCTTCTTATCTCCAGCAGCACGAGAGAATTCATCCTTCCCCATAAGAGGTGAAGATATAGGAGAGCCCCAAATTCACTTCTCTGCCCGATGTAAACACCCCAAATTTGCCCTCACCCATTCACACCATGGCTTGTGATCTCCTCATATGCATAAACTCAATCATAGCATCTCATATCACATTTTTGATTCACTGCATAGATTCAAAGTCATCTGCATCTAGGGTTTGTGATCTGAGCAATCCAAAAGCTTCTTGAGCCACTCCAAAGGTCATCAATCACTTCAAAGGGGTCTATGTGTGTTCAAGCATCATATTATATCCTCTCAAAGTCAAGAATGTCAAAGAATCACAAGAACTGAGAATGGTATGGATGCAGAGCCAGGTTTGACTGCACAGATGACCTGAAATTAGGGTTTTGGTTTCAAAGGCCATAACTCCAAATTTTTTGGTCATTATTGTTTCTATTGGTCTCTATATGGTATAGGGAGTATGCATATCAATTTTCATGAAGAAATTCCATGGGGAAGTCATCTGATCAAGAGTTGACTTTTCAAGCAAGTCAGTGCAAAATCAGGGCACCTGAGGCCCTCAATGACCCAACCAAAGGGTGTTCTTCATCATTTTGATTGTGTATGACCTTTATTTGATCATAGAAGATGTTTTAAGATCACAAAATTGAAGAATCTCAAGTCATTTGCAAAGTTGACTTTTTGGGAAAGTTGACTTATAATGAAAATTGCCATTTTGGGAAACTTTTTCAACCTTTACTTTTTGATTCAAAAATGCTTCAAATGGAAAAACTTTGGTCATGAAAGTTGTAGAATGGATCATTCCCTTTTCAAAAAGTACAAGAACATGACCTAATTCATTTTGGATCAAAAGTTATGGCTTGTCAAAGTTGGCTAAAATCACAAAATTTGAAGTTTTCTACCAAAGAGGTATTTTGCAAAATGGCATGATCAAGTGTTCTAAAGGCCTCAAATGTGTACCAATTCTTCACAACATGATCACATGACCTCTAAAATTCAGAATGGGCCAAGGAACTTTGCATTTTGATGCCTTGAATCACAAGAATTTCCAAAGGGGCCAAGCTTTATGAAAATTGCAAAACACTACACAAACCATGATCAAGTTGCTGAATCACCTCATGAATCATTCCATGGCTCTCCCTAAACTCAGCTGAACTCAGCCATGCTCCTGTCCTAGCCTGCCACTTGCCCATACCTCCAAGTACAACTTGCTTGACTTTTTGCAACTTGAAGCCATACCAATCCCACAGTGACACAACCACTCTCTGCCCAATCCAGAACTTACAAACATATCCCAAGGCTTCATTTTCATAACACACACAAGGCTGAAACCTCCCACAAGACAGGATTCACAAAATCTCTCCAACTTGCATTTTCCTTCGAAACACCCTTCACAAGACTCAAACACAAAAACCAATTCCACAAATCATCTCAGCACACTTCCCTGGTCACAAATCATCCATCACCATAGCCTAAAAGTCACAAAATCAGAAACACGATTTCCACCTTACCTTGAGTAGAACTTCTGCCATTTCAAAAGCCAGCCATTCTCAAAGTTTCTTAAGCTTCATTTCATCACCAGAGGGTTCAAAGGAGTGAGTTTGCACCAAGAAACAGCCCAGAAAGCACAGGATCAGAAAGCTCCATCTCAGGTATAGCTCAAGAACAAATTTTCCAGAACTTCATTTTCTTGTTATAAATTGATTCTACGTGTTATCCTGATCATCATGATGTGACCAAGGGAGACTGGCGCGTGTTTGGATGGCTGGGATTTGTCATTAGAAACCCTAATCTATAATTAACTTAATTAATTCAGTTTAATTAATTAAATTAGGATTTAACTCAGTTTGAATTGTGACCTTTGGATTGCGCGCGCAGTCAACAATTTATTTCCCAGATTCAATCCTGGCCTCTCATTCAGCATACTTCCATTTATTTCAATTTTATTTTCATTTTAATTCATTTGTTTTGTGCGTTTATTTAAAAATAGTAAAACCTTTTCAAAAATTCTGAAAATTTTTATACACACTTTTATTAATTTTCAGAAACCAAAAACATTTTTATTTTTATTTTTTGCATTAAAAAATATTTTTAAATCATTTAAAAGTTTATTTTTAATTAATTAATGAGAATTAATTAATTAAAAATACTTTTAGGTATTTAAAAATCACCAAAAAATTCATGAAACCTTCATAATCATTTAGAAACATTGTCCAACCCTCAAACCAAATTTCTTTTTTGATCTTGATGTCTTTTGAGAATTTTTCATGGAATTAAAATCATTTCAAGGCATTATTTTGATCCAAACTTCAAAAAATCATTTCTGCCTAACCATTGAGAGTTGGACTTTGATTCTTTTTGCATTGCATTTTGTTTAGCATGTAGTTTGTGAGATTAAATTGGCATGATTTGATCTTTCATTTTCAATTTGTTTGGCATTTTTCTTGTTAAGGCACCCTAAAACCCTAGAAATCTTAGGAAATTCATAACCCTAATTAGGTTAAGAGTTGGAACCTCTCCTTTAGGCAGTGAGTTGGTATAGGTTTAGGGTTCCTTTGAATGCATTTTCAATTTTTTATCTTGATGTTTGCTTCTGATTTTGGTTTTTGTTTGATGCATTGATCATAAACCCTAATTTGAGCTTCCTTTTGCATTCATCTTGCATTTGCTTGCATAACATGACTTGCCATGACATTTTATGCATTCATTTGATTCATTAGACATCTTAAGATATATTGGAAGCATGTTTGATCATTGCATCATGTATTTGCCATGTTGTATGTCATTTGCATCTCATGACTTTTCATGTGTGTCCATGGTTCTAAACTTGCTCCATTTGCATCCATTTGTTCATGTGATCATCCCCATGCCTTGTTTCATGTTTGCATCATCTCATAGCATCATTATCATCTCATATATGCTTCTGGTTTTGGTTTGCATCATGCCATTTCATTCCATTTTGCATTGCATTGCATTCCTTTCACTAACTTTTCAGGTGGTAAGCAACTTTGAGAAGTGAATTTGCCTTCACTTATCACAATTTCTTTTCATCTCTTTCATGCATCCTTGCTGAATTATGTCATGTGTTTGAGATTGAGCTTGCTCATTCTTCTTCTTCTCACTTTCTTTCTTCAAGTGACTTGTCTTCTTAAATGAAGCAAGTTACTTTGCTTCTCCTGATCCTTTCATCTGCTTCCTGGTGGTTCCATTGAAGATTTCTCTTGTCAAACCTCACAAACCTTAGGAACAACCAAGCATGACAATGATTAGGGTTTTGATTAGTCTCCCCACTTAGTTTTACCTTTGTGTCTCTTTGAGTCTTCTCTTCTCACCTCATAATCAGGGACTAAACCCTAAAGGCTTTAAGGCTTTGTGATTAAGCTTATGCCTGCATCCTTCTATTAGGATGGAGTGTATAACTTTAATCCTAAGTGTTAAATCCTTAATGTGTTTAAATCCTTTAATCAATTCACTTAATAATCACCAAGACATCAAGCTTGTAACTTGGGCCTTGCATTAGGGTTCTAATTCTTCCTTAATTGGTTAAGAAGGACTAACCCTAGTGTTAATGGACAAGTCCCCCTCAAGTTGTCTTACAAACCCTAAAAAACACTTCATCATCTTACCATTAACTAAAATCCACCTAATAAAGGCTTTGTTTTGTCATGAGTTTAATCCCTAATCATGGATTAAGTTGAGGAGCTTTCCTCAGCTTAAGCATTCTCATCTATTATCCTTCTATTAGGATGGTGTAATGAGTCTGTTTAATCCCTGATTATGGCTTAATCTCATTACTTAACACTAAACAAAAACACCAAAAACATCTAAATAATCACAAGTAGGTTAATGATCTTAATCCTACACCAAAGGTGTTTAAGTGTGAGAAGCTGACTTCACACTTAAGGTATTCTCATTACCCCTAATCAGAGGGAAGATGTGATGAGTTTGCTAAATCCATTGGTTTAGGCTTAAGCTCATTAACTTATGACAAACTTCAAAAAGCAATAAAAGATTGAAAACACAAAAACAAACAATAATCGTCTCCTCCGGGATTCTTTTCTCATCATCTTCACTCACAAACGAGAACTTGCTTCTTCCGTCTAATGCAAGACAGTTTGCATCTGTGTCAGACAGATCATACACTTGAGCATTGACAAGCAAGCAGTTCACAAGTCAATTCATCTTTCAGTCTCTTTGGGTCGAACTACGGTGTTCTGACTTCCTCGTTGCACGAGAGGATACGTAGGCATAACTTAACAGTTATCGAACAAAAGTCTCTGTATATTCCCCCTCTTTCAGTATCATTCTTTAAGCCTCATAGTCTTGAGCATACTCTTTTCCTTACACTGACACTTCACTTATACACCTCACTCCTTTACACTGACACCTGTACATCCTTTTCCAGCTCTTTATACACAAATTACACTGACACTACCCCTTTAAAACACAAATCTTCTAAGCGTGGATCCCGTCGAGTAAGGCGGACAATCTGGGTGCTAATACCTTCCCAGGTTGTAACCAACCCCCTTTCTCAGTCTCTCTGGTTCGCAACCGTCTTATCCATATCTTTCTAGGTCTATGCAGCATTACCTTTCCTCCGGGATAAAAATGCCTAGCTGAAGACTCTTTTCATCTCCTGTGAGTTCACTCCTGTGCGTTCTCGCATCTCTTTTCACCGACCGTTCGCGTCTGTACCCCATTTGACCCGGCTTCATTTGGTGGGAGCGACAGCTTGGCGACTCTGCTGGGGATACCCCATGTACTGTAACCAGGGCTTCTGGTTCTTTTTGTGGGTTCCTCCTAGCGCTTGTTTGATTTATGTTTACTGGGGTGTTATGTGCTATTTGTGTTTGTATATTTCATTTATTGCTTTATGTACAGTTTGTTTTACTGCTTTCTTTATAGCTTTACATATATCATACTGTCATACTGTGCTGGCTGGATCTGTTTTATTGCTTTGGTGGGTGGGTGTTCTATTGAGAGTTGAGGTCCTATACCTGGGACCTGAGTGACACCTAGGCTAGAGTGGTTCATGTTCTTTCCCATTCCATTTCGGTCTGGTGCGGGAATATGAAACACGGTTCAGATATGGGTTTCTTCTTGAGAACTCTGTGCTACAGATTTCCTGTAGTGCTAGGGCTATCTGGGAAGCCTGCTAAGTCTGGATGACCTTCAGTATTGACCTTCAGAAATTGAGGTGAATTAGAGGAGGATCTTTTATGGTTATTGTAAACACTGTACCTCCGGGTTGGAAGTGTTTACACTTCTCATAACTGATCCAAGTCTGAGGATCCTTGTTTTAGAACACTACCTGTGATGGGGTTGGGCTGTTTACAGGTTTGCAGGTACCCTTGACCTCAGCATACCCTGTTACTTTGTTTTGATTAAGAGTACTCCATTTTGGAACAGTTCTTGTGATTTTTAACCCTGGACATGTGACTCTTTATTTGAGTCCCCCACCTTGGTTACTGGACTTATGAACCTCCATCTGGATTTCTTGAACATACCTGGACTTATATCAGAGCACTTGATCAGATCCAGCTCAGTCACAAACCCTTGCATATCATTTGCATACATCATCATTGCATCATTTTAACATTTGCTTATTTGTTTTTCAGGGTATCCATACTTTATTTTGGCTTGGTTTTGACCCCATCATCAGCATAGACCTATCCTCATCAGCATCTACTTCAGCTATCAGCTACCTGCTTCAGTCACCTGCACCAGCCTGTCAGTGGCCCATTTTCAGTGTTATTCTCAGCATCTGTCTCAGCTCTTCTTCAGTAACATGGCACCCAAGAAGAGTAATATCTCCTATCATTTCTTTCAGCCTGAGCTAGCTGACATCAGGAAGATTCAGACCCTGATTACTCCAGATCATATACCACTATTCAGAGAACACTACGGAGGCATACTCGATGTGGTTATGGATTTGGACCCTTCACAGAGGAGCTTGATTCATACTTGCCTGCAGTTCTATGACCCCCCTCTGAGGTGCTTCACCTTTCAGGATTTTCAGTTGGGACCTTTATTAGAGGAGTATTCATCATTGGTTAATGTACCTATCAGGGGTGGAGTCCCCTTCAACCCTGAGATGGCTTTTCCCAGTAATGAAGAGATAGCAAAGGCACTACATCTGGAACCAGTTCTGATTGGGCAGAATATGACTACCGAGGCTGGAATCTCTGGTCTACATTTGGATTTCTTGACTTCTCAGGCCATCCTGAAGGCCTCCTTGGGAGAGTGGAAGGCAGTCTGTGCTTTATTGGCCCTTAGCGTATATGGGGTCATTTTATTTGCAGATGAGCCTAAGTTTGTTAGCAAGAATGCAATCCATCTTTTTATCCTGAGGAACCCAGTGCCCACCTTACTGGGAGATTTCTACTACTCTGTCCACCAAAGGAATGAAAAGCAAAGAGGAAGATTGGTGAGGTGCTGTGCTCCCCTGTTCCATACCTGGTTGCTCAGACACTTGCCCAAGACTGATGCATTTTTGAACCCTCACCAGCAGAGGAACTGGGCCAGAAGACTCACTGCTTTAACTGCAGCTGATATCAGGTGGTTCACTCAAAGCACAAAAGGCAGGGACATCATTACCAGTTGTGGGCAGTTTCCCAATGTACCCCTGATAGGAGTAAAGGGTTGCATCAACTACAACCCTCAGCTATTCAGAAGACAACTGGGCTATGCATTGGTCCACACTCCTAAGGCACAAGACTTGGCTGAGACTCTTTACTGTGAGATTAAGCCTAATCTGGCTATTGTCAGGCAAGCATCCTGGGCTTGGGACAATGTCCAGACTAAAGGAGTAACCATTCTTGGGAGAAGCAACAATGTAGCCTCAGCACAGTACTATGAGTGGTCCCATGCCAGGGCTCAATTTTCTGGGATGCCCTTCACCATGGAAGATATACCTGGACCATCCTCAGCACCACTTCCTGTCACTGTCAGTTTAGAGGAGTTTGAGAAACTAAAAGAGAGAAATGAGAAGTTGACTCAGGCCCTACAGAAGACCCTCTGGGAGAGGAGTGATGGTTGCTTGGACATTGAAAGATTAGAAAAGCTGAAGGTGGAGCATCTGGCCAGAATTGAGAAGTCAGAGGACTACATTAAGAAGTCCAGGGATGGAGAGCAGATCTTGAAGAATGCCTGCAAAAAGGCTCAGTTCCAGAAAGCCAGGACTGATTTGTATCTGAAAGAGAGTCAAGCCAGGTGGGTCAGGATCACCGAAGCTCGTACTCTGGAAGATAAGAGGACTCAGGACAAGATTGAGAAGTTGGAGGCTAGTGCAAAGGAGCAGCAGGAAGCCCTGCTAGCAGCCCAGAGAGAGATCTCAGAGTTAAAGATTAGAGCTGGTGTGAAGAGGTCAAAGGACCAGAGTCAACACAAGAAGCTAACTGCAGCTGTTACTACCAGGAATCTCCTTATCAGGAATCTCACAGAGCGTCCAGCTGATCCTGTGACTGAAGCACTTCTCAAGGAAGTTCAGGAGGATGAGTTTGGTCTTGGAGTCTGACTTTTGCTTGTTGTTGCTTTCATTTCATGTACTTTTACCTTTTATGTTGTATTTTTGACCCCTCAGAGGGCATGTATTGTAAAAAACAAACTATGTATCATTTACTTTTTGTAATATATGTATCAGTTTATTCGATCAGAGTTTCTTTCAAGCAACATCACAAGCATCTTCCTCAAGGGTCTGGAAAGGTCAAAACAAAGTGCCAAGCCGGATACCTTGGAAACAAATAAGCATACTGCATTGCATGCTAACCTTTGTTTGTTTTGTAGGTTTGTTTTGTTTTTGTTACTAACTCTGTTGTGATCTCAGGAACTATTGCTCGACGTCGGGTGTTCCCACTCAACCGTCCACACAGATATCCAACCCGCAACAACCTTCCGGGTATGCAGATGGACCAGGTACAACAGGACCTTACAGAGGTCAGGAACCAAATGGCCAACGAGAGGTTGGAAATGAGGAATCAGATGACACAATTTATGGAGGTGATGAATGGTTTAGCATAGAGCCAAGAGAGATTGAGGGCTTTAGTAGAGAGGAAGACTCAGGAAGATCCCCATCTAGGGACTGGTGGGACAAGCAACAATGAGAGGGTTCAGCCTCATATCAACCCACCTGTATTTGGACCCCACCTTCATCCAGAGATCAACATCCCTGCTAATGCACAAGGGAATGCTACCACAGGCAGAGTTCTGCAAGAAGACCCCCAGGAAGATCAGTTCATAGTGATGGGAGCAGGGGATGAGGCCTATGACAGAAGGCTAGATGAAATTGCTGAAAAATTAAGGTCTTTGGAGTCTCAAAACTCCTTGGGTTTTGATGTTATGGACATGGGCTTAGTGGACGGGGTCAGGATTCCCCACAAATTTAAACCACCGTGCTTTGAGAAGTACAACGGGACTTCCTGCCCACGGACCCACTTGCAATCCTTTCTGGGGAGGCTGAAGGCATACACCATGGACGAAAAGCTGTGGATGTTTTATTTCGAAGACAGTTTAACTGGAGCATCAAGGGAATGGTACTCCCATTTGACTAGAGCAACCATCAGATGCTTGAAGTACTTGGCTGAGGCCTTCATTAGACAATACCAGTATAATTTGGATATGGCACCCAACAGGACCCTCCTGATGGGGATGTCACAATCATCCAGGGAAAGCTTCCGGGAGTACGCCCAGAGGTGGAGACAGCTAGCTGCTGCTGTCCATCCACCCATGTCAGAGAGGGAGATGGCTGATATGTTTATGAACACCCTCCAAGGGACATACATTGATAGGCTAGCTGCCTTTTCTTCTACCAGCTTTGCGGATGTCGTTATAGCTGGAGAAATAATTGAGAGCCTATTAAAGATGGGCAAAATTTCTGACAACGGTGCCAGCTCATCCAGCAACACAAGGAAGCCTTTTGTGGGCCCAAGAAGAACTGGTGAGACCAATGCTATCCATACCAGCAGGGGCAGACCCCAATATGTTCATAGGTCTGTGGCGGCAGTCACCATTCCCGCTCCAGTTCATCCACAACCAGCTTATCAACCACAATAACAAAATTATCAGCAACACACTCAGTATCCTCCTCAGAGAAACTACAACAACACCAACAACAATCAGCAAAGACCATTTCAACAGAGACCGTCTCAGGCCAATAGGGTGATCGATCCGATCCCTATGCCTTATGCCACATTATTGCCACAACTCCTAAAACTCAACCTGGTTGAGCTAAGGACGTTGGCACCTCCAGATCCTGCCAGTTTACCCAGAAATTATGACGCCAGCGCCAGATGTGCTTTTCATTCGAATGCACCTGGCCATAGTACAGAGAAGTGCAGAGCTTTGCACATGAAGGTACAGGACTTGGTAGATTCTAAGGCTCTAAACTTTGCACCACCACCGAATGTTAACAAGAACCCTATGCCAAACCATGGTGGCCCCAGAATCAATGCTATTGAAGAAGACAAGCCGTCTTACTTGATAACCAGTGTGGGTCAGATTCGGACACCCTTGGTAGAGATCAAAGCTCAACTCCTTGAATGTCAAATGTTCCCTGGATGCGAGCTAGGGTGTGCTTATTGCAACATTTCAGTGAATGGATGTGATAACTTGAGAGATGGCATAGATGGTCTCATCCAGAGTGGCCTGCTTCAAATCACAACATCAATACCTACCAATCCAGCAATCTCCTTAACAGTAGTTCCCGAGTCTTCTACAACTGCAACAACCATTGTTCCAAATAACTCTTCAATATCATCAACGAATGTTTCATCTGTTGCTTCAACGGACCAAATATCAGCAAACATCCCTTCTACAACTTCAGCACCCCTTCATTCAGAATCTCCTACAACAACAACACCCATCCAGTCAACAATGTCTCCTACAACATCAACAGCAAACAATGAAGATGTCTCAACTGTTACAATTTATTATGATCCTGAAAATGATTCTGCCTACAACTCACAAAACGCCACTCCTATCAGAGCACCAGTCACAATATACTATGATCCACATACTATCATGGTCCCTTCTGCAGCTGCTATCAGTCCAGTCACTATCACAGTGCCTGGGCCAGTACCTTATGAAAGCAGTAATGCCATCCCTTGGCATTATGGCTCTGATCTATACTGCGAAGGACAGAAAATCACTCTTGAATCATCAATAGACAATGTGGGAGGAGGCGGAGGCTTCACTCGAAGCGGACGTCTCTTTGCCCTGCAAATTCAAAGACCCACTGCTGAGGCAGAAGCTGCTGCCAAGGCAAAAGGGAAGAGCATGGTGCAAGAAGAGCAAATTGTTAAGGAAGCTTTGAAAACCCCTTTCGATCAAGAGGTTGATGAATTCATGAGAATCATCAAGAAAAGTGATTACAAGATAGTGGACCAGCTTCACCAGACGCCTTCCAAGATCTCCATTTTATCACTGCTAATGTGCTCCGAGGCTCACCGGAACGCACTACTAAAAGTATTGCACGCAGCTTATGTGCCGGAAGAGATCACCGTCAATCAGTTGGAAGCTGTGGTTAGGAATGTTAATGCTAGTAATGGACTAGGATTTACCAACACTGATTTGACTACGGAAGGCCGCAATCATAACAAGGCTTTGCACATTACCATGGAGTGTAAGGGTGCAGTTCTTTCCCATGTGCTGGTAGACACATGATCATCCCTCAATGTCTTACCTAAAAAAGCCCTTGTGAAGCTGGAGTATGAAGGATTGGCATTACGTCCCAGCAACCTGGTAGTGAGAGCCTTTGACGGTTCTAAGAGATCAGTTCTGGGAGAAATTGAGTTGCCCATAACAATTGGCCCACAAACTTTCAAAACGACCTTCTACGTGATGGACATTCAGCCTGCCTACAACTGTTTGTTGGGTAGACCATGGATTCATGCCGCTGGCGCAGTTACGTCTACCCTTCACCAGAAGTTAAAATTCGAGTGGGAGGGCCAAGTCGTTACTATTTGTGGAGAGGAAGATATCTTTGTCAGCCATCTGGCTACATACAAATACATTGAGATGGATGGGGAGATCCACGAAACGATGAGTCAAGGGTTTGAGGCCTTGAACATAAATGAAACATCTGCTGTACCTGGAACCTCAATGACATCATATCAACAAGCCCGGAAGGTTGTTGAAGAAGGGACTGCCCAAGGCTGGGGCAAGTTGTTGCCTGTAGAGAAGAAGGAGGATAGATTTGGGTTGGGTTACAAACCAACTCAACAAGATCAAGCGGAGGTTGCTAAGAAGCCCAACTTTGTTAGTGGGGGGATGCTCACCCCTGATGCTGTCAACAATTTGGAAGACGAGGACGAAAGCAACCGCAACCTAGAGAGTTGGATACGTCCAAAGATCCCGGGGAGCAGTATCTCAAACTGGTCTTCCCAGGAAATTATAAGAGTTACTCTTGCAGAGTAATTATTATTTCCTGTATTTTTATAGCATGCATCAAGTCTTGCATCTTGCCCAAGATGACAAGACTCATTTTGTAATCGGGCCATCTGTAATTTTTGTGCAACAAGATTAATCAAAGAAATATCAGACATCTTTTGCAAATAAGTCTTTTCCTTTTCCGCTCACTGTTTTTCCATTTTTCTTTTTGTACAAAAAATAAATGGCAATGTTTTCAAAATGACAACTTTATTTCACTTTTTTAAACAAGATTAAAATCAATCACTAAAATGAACAAACTGAACCCTTGCAGAGAGTGCCTTCCAGACTGCACCGACAACAGCACGACTATGACTTCGTATGACTTTGACAATCCAATCAATCAAGCAGATGAAGGGGTTGAAGAAGAGTATGAGCTTCCTGAAGAGCTAGCCAGGTTGTTGAGACAAGAGGAAAGGGTTATCACTCCTCATCAGGAGGAGGTAGAGACGATCAATCTTGGTACAGATGAAGACGTGAAAGAAGTTAAAATCGGGGCCTGCTTACAAGACTCAGTGAAGAGACAACTGATTGACCTACTTCAAGAATATGTGGACGTGTTTGCATGGTCTTATCAAGATATGCCAGGGTTGGACACCGACATTGTTATGCATAAGCTGCCTTTAAAAGAAGACTGCCCACCAGTTAAACAGAAATTGCGCCGCACTCGTCCAGACATGGCAATGAAGATCAAAGAAGAGGTACAAAAGCAGTGGGACGCCGGGTTCCTTGCTGTGACTAGCTATCCGCCGTGGGTTGCTAATATAGTACCTGTGCCTAAGAAAGACGGCAAGGTGAGAATGTGTGTTGACTACCGGGATCTGAACAGAGCCAGCCCGAAAGATGACTTCCTTTTACCTCACATTGATGTATTGGTTGATAATACGGCTCAGTTCTCGGTATTCTCCTTCATGGACGGATTTTCAGGATACAATCAGATTAAAATGTCACCTGAAGACATGGAGAAGACAACCTTCATCACACCCTGGGGCACGTTCTGTTACAAGGTGATGCCATTCAGACTGAAGAATGCTGGTGCAACATATCAACGGGCTATGGTAACGTTATTCCACGATATGATCCATAAAGAAATCGAATGTTATGTGGATGACATGATTGCCAAGTCCCTCACTGAAGAAGACCATCTGGTAAATCTGCTAAAGCTATTCAAGCTTCTGAGGAAGTACCAACTGAAGTTGAACCCCAATAAATGCACATTCGGGGTGCGATCTGGTAAGCTGCTGGGTTTTATTGTGAGCGAGAAAGGGATTGAAGTTGACCCTGATAAAGTCAAAGCCATTCAAGAAATGCCTGCACCGAAGTCAGAAAAAGAAGTTCGAGGTTTCTTAGTTCGATTGAACTACATTTCACGGTTCATATCTCACCTTACAGCAACCTGTGAACCCTTGTTCAAACTGCTAAGAAAAGAACAAACGGTCAGGTGGAATGAAGACTGCCAGAAGGCTTTTGACAAGATCAAAGAATACTTGCAAGAACCACCAATCCTTATGCCTCCAGTTGAAGGAAGACCTCTGATCATGTACTTAACAGTATTAGAAGAGTCGATGGGGTGTGTGTTGGGCCAGCATGACGAGGCTGGTCGAAAAGAGTATGCAATATACTACCTAAGCAAAAAGTTTACTGACTGTGAACAACGTTATTCACTGCTCGAGAAAAGTTGTTGTGCTTTAGCGTGGGCTGCTCGCCGACTGAGATAGTATATGTTGACCCACACTACTTTATTGATCTCCAAAATGGACCCAGTCAAATACATATTTGAGAAGCCATCACTTACCGGACGGGTTGCAAGATGGCAAATGATCCTCACAGAATATGACATCCAGTACACTTCTCAGAAAGCCATCAAGGGCAGTGTATTGTCAGAATATCTTGCTGAGCAACCTATTGATGATTACCAACCTATGAGATTTGACTTCCCTGATGAAGACATCATGTTCATAAAAGTAAAAGATCATGAAGAGCCTGTTCACACTGAAGGGCCTGGCCCGGAGGAAGAATGGACTATGATGTTTGATGGGGCTGTTAATATGAATGGTCGTGGTGTTGGTGCAGTACTCATTACACCTAAAGGAGTTCACATGCCTTTCTCGGCAAAACTCACTTTCAACTGCACTAACAACGAAGCTGAATACGAAGCTTGCATTATGGGTCTTGAGGAAGCCATTGACCTCAGGATCAAGACATTGACTGTATTCGGAGATTCAGCTCTGGTAATCAATCAAACCAACGGCAAATGGTACACCCACCAGGATCATCTGATACCTTACAGGGATTATACAAGGAGGTTATTGACTTTCTTTACGACAGTCAAGCTCGAGTATATCCCTCGAGACGAGAATCAGTTTGCAGATGCTTTGGCTACCATTTCGTCCATGATCAAAGTTCAAGCTGCCAACTTTGTACCTCAGATTTCAGTGTCCAGACTAAACAGACCAGCATATGTGTTCGCAGCAGATGTTGTCAAAGATGATAAGCCTTGGTTCCATGAAATTAAGTGCTTTTTGGAGGATCAAACATACCCACCTGGGGCATCTTCCAATGATAAGAAGACTTTGAGAAGGCTTGCTGGTAGTTTCTTCCTGAACACTGATGGTTCCCTGTACAAGAGAAACTTTGATATGGTACTCCTCAGATGCGTTGATAGAACAGAAGCAGACTTGTTAATGCACGAGGTGCACGAAGGATCCTTTGGTACCCATGCTGGAGGACATGCAATGGCCAAGAAGTTGCTAAGATCAGGTTATTACTGGATCACAATGGATGCCGACTGTTGTGCCTACGCCAGAAAATGCCATAAATGCCAGATTTATGAGGATAAAGTGCATGTGCCTCCCAATCCTTTGAATGTGATGTCGTCACCCTGGCCCTTTGCTATGTGGGGCATTGACATGATTGGCAAGATTGAACCGACTACTTCGAATGGCCACAGATTCATCCTGGTTGCCATTGACTATTTCACCAAGTGGGTCGAAGCAGCTTCCTATGCAAACGTTACAAGGCAAGTGGTAGCCAGATTTCTGAAGAGAGATATCATCTGTCGATACGGAGTTCCCGAGCAAATCATTACTGACAATGGTTCCAACTTGAATAACAAAATGATGGCAGAGCTGTGCCGGGACTTCAGGATCCAACACCACAATTCTTCTCCTTACAGGCCAAAGATGAATGGCGCTGTTGAGGCAGCTAATAAGAATATCAAGAAGATTGTGCAGAAGATGGTAGTCACATACAAAGACTGGCATGAAATGCTACCGTTTGCCTTGCATGGGTACCGCACGTCAATCAGAACATCCACTGGGGCAACACCGTATCAGCTTGTGTATGGTATGGAAGCAGTCCTACCTGTTGAAGTTGAATTACCCTCCCTACGGGTATTGATGGATGTTAAGCTGAACGAAGCAGAATGGGTTCGATCCCGATACGAACAGCTGAGTCTGATTGAAGAGAAAAGATTGGCTGCGATTTGTCATGGGTAGTTGTATCAGAAAAGAATGAAGAGAGCCTTCGATCAGAAAGTCAGGCACCGAGAGTACCAAGTAGGGGATCTTGTGCTGAAAAGAATCCCCCCTCCTCATACAGACCACAGGGGCAAGTGGACTCCGAATTATGAAGGACCATTTGTAGTAAAGAAAGTTTTCTCCGGTGGAGCACTGATGCTCAGCACTATGGATGGTGAAGACTTCCCGTCCCCTGTGAATTCAGATGCAGTTAAAAAATACTTCGCATAAAAATGACCCGCTGGACACAAAAAACAGAATGTAAGTCCAGGCAAAAATAGGGCATCCTGGCGAGTCAAAAACAGAATAAAAGACTCGGTCAAAAATAAGGGAAAATAAACAAAAAATGTACACCCGCTGAGTTGAAAATCCGCATCGGACAACTCAGGCAAAAATGGGTATCCCGATGGGTTGAAAACCCGAAAGGGCGATCCATGCAAAATAAGGGAATAAGCGAACAACTGCATTCTGAATTCGTCTGTATCACTTACAACTCGGTAAACTTCGAAAGGATCAAGCTTCTGTCAGAATCAGCCTTCTTCAGAAAGCAAGACGAGAAGAACGTCAAATGTCATACGATTCATAGCAGAAGGGAAGCCCCTTGAAGCATCGACAACATTGCCAGTATTTTGTTTCTCAATTTGTAACAATCTCCTCATTTCAGGGGATTTGTTTCTTTGACTGTATCTCGCCAATTCAGGGCACATGAATTAATAAAATCAGATTTTCAGTCATGTTTTCGTCTTGTACATTTTATTTGCAAAAATGTCTGATGTCTTAAGAAAAACTGATTGCATGAATACAAATGCTTATCTTCAAAAATAATAATACATGCTTGCAGGGAATATATTTACTCCCGGGAGTGTCTGAACTCTCATAACGAGATCCAGTAAAAGATATCTCGGGATTACTTGTGCGTTTCCCTATCTTTGCAGGATTGCAGGTGTCCGAAGCGCAACATGGGGCATGTAAGCTTCACCCCAGCAAGCTGACGAATCGACACTCAGTCTTAGCACTCAAAGTGTTTTCTCCCCAGCTGAGTTTCCACTTGCTATTTCTCCCCAGCTGAGGTGCCAACCTTTCTTCCTCCTCAGCTAAGTACAAAAGTCAGGGAACCATCTCCCCACAGAACTTCAGCCTCTATCCAGAAGAGCAGCGCACGAAGGGATCACAACAGAGCGAAGAAAGCTTCTCCAAACCCCAGTTGGGTCTCTCATTTGCTGGAATAGGTCTATCATTGACCCATTTCCCCAAACAGATATCATCTCATCGGATCTACCAGTGATCTCATCCCCAGCTGGGATGTCCATTTCAAACAGATCGACCAGAGATCTTCGCAGCAACAGGATCCGAATCCTGGATTGGTATCTTTGCATAATCATGGCATTCACATCATATTCACCCACAAAGCGTAGCATTCCGTCTAATACGGAACATTACGGAAAAAATCAAACATATTGCATAATCATAAGCCATGTTCTGAATCAAACACTTGTGAATATTGACAATCCGTCAACAATATACAGAATACCCCTCAGGTTCCCCAGCAAACACAGTTGCCTTACATTCCCGAACACCAGTATATATTCCTTGTGGCACCCGTCCGTGTCATATCCCCAGTAGAAAGCCAAAGACATCCTCTTTGCATTCACATATACTTATATAATTTCCTTGACATCCGTCTGTGTCATTTTCCCCAGTGCAGTAACATAAACACTTTGTATATCAGATATTTGTTCATACTATACTTTTCTTCTTTTGACACTCGTCCGTGTCACTCTCCCCAACAGTTAAATACTCATCTATACACCACTCATACTTATACAGATACTCGTCCGTATCTTGTACACACCATTTATATCCCCGCAGAGTCAACACTAGTCCTTGTTCTTTGTTAACCCGTTGATGCTCGTCCGTATCATCATCTCAGAACATGCGTCAAGCGTTTGTTTCTACCTGATACTCGTCCGTATCATAGTCTTAAGGATGCTCGTCCGCATCTTTAATCCATACACTGTGTCAAACCTTCTTGTCTTCTTGGATATAAATACTCGCCTGTGTCTACTATCCCCAGAAGGGTCCCTTCAGATTCAACACTCGTCCGTGTTCTCTGTTAACCAGTTGATACTCGTCCGTATCATCATCTTTTGAACACGTGTCAGTATTTGTTTCTACCCGATACTCGTCCGTATCGTGGTTTTAGGGATGCTCGTCCGCATCTTTAATCTATACACAATGTCAAAACACTTATACCTTTATTTCTTGGATGTAAACACTCGTCCGTGTTTACTATTCCCCAGTAGATCGCCAACAAAGCAATTTTCTTTTATCTGACATTCGTCCTATGTCATAATAAACTTTGAGAGCAGCCGTACCCTGCTAGGTGGTCGTCCTCCACCTCTTGATGATCGTCCTTCATCATGCTCGTCCGATGGCCGTCCCCATCATTGACCTTCTATCCGACATTCGTCCTATGTCGTGATTTTTAGCAGCCGTCCCCTGCTAGGTGGTCGTCCTTCACCTTTTGATGATCGTCCTTCATCATTTTATCCAATGGCCGTCCCCATTGTTGACTTTGGTTATCTGACATTCGTCCTATGTCATGATAAACCTTGAGAGCAGCCGTCCCCTGCTAGGTGGTCGTCCTCCACCTCTTGATGATCGTCCTTCATCATGCTCGTCCGATGGCCGTCCCCATCGTTGACCTTTTATCCGGCATTCGTCCTATGTCGCGATATTTTCGGCAGCCGTACCCTGCCAGGTGATCGTCCTTCACCTTAGATGACCGTCCCTCATCTTATACCCAACAGAGCAGCCGTCCCCTGCTAGGTGATCGTCCTTCACCTTTGATGACCGTCCCTCATCATCTGTTTATTTCATTTATTCTTTAACCCGATGGCCGTCCCCGTCGTGGTCCCTTTTCCTTTTCCTGATGATCGTCCTTCATCAGTTTAGCCCGATGGCCGTCCCCATCGTTGGTTACATTACTTTATGAACTTGATGACCGTCCCCGTCATGTTTCATTAATCCCCAGAGAATTTTACAGCTTTACTTGATGGTCGTCCCCATCATAATTCTTTTTATCCCCAGCGTGTCGTCCGTCCCCGTCATTGCTTCATTTCCCGCACTTTTCCCAGCATGTCGGCCGTCCTCGTCATTGCTCCTTCCTCAGCAGTCGTCCTCTGCTCGACGGTCGTCCTCCGTTGCCCACACTTTATAATATACTTTATTTTCCTTTACAATCTATATCCCTTTTCTTCTTCATTCTGTGAGTGCAAATTTTGGACTGTCTTTGGTATTCAACCACAAGTTATCTTGTTTGCCTGTTAAGCCGTAGCTTACATCCTGCACAGCTAACTCATGTTTGAATAGGGGCAGCTGTAAACACCCCAAATTTTCCCTCACCCATTCACACCATGGCTTGTGATCTCCTCATATGCATAAACTCAATCATAGCATCTCATATCACATTTTTGATTCACTGCATAGATTCAAAGTCATCTGCATCTAGGGTTTGTGATCTGAGCAATCCAAAAGCTTCTTGAGCCACTCCAAAGGTCATCAATCACTTCAAAGGGGTCTATGTGTGTTCAAGCATCATATTATATCCTCTCAAAGTCAAGAATGTCAAAGAATCACAAGAACTGAGAATGGTATGGATGCAGAGCCAGGTTTGACTGCACAGATGACCTGAAATTAGGGTTTTGGTTTCAAAGGCCATAACTCCAAATTTTTTGGTCATTCTTGTTTCTATTGGTCTCTATATGGTATAGGGAGTATGCATATCAATTTTCATGAAGAAATTCCATGGGGAAGTCATCTGATCAAGAGTTGACTTTTCAAGCAAGTCAGTGCAAAATCAGGGCATCTGAGGCCCTCAATGACCCAACCAAAGGGTGTTCTTCATCATTTTGATTGTGTATGACCTTTATTTGATCATAGAAGATGTTTGAAGATCACAAAATTGAAGAATCTCAAGTCATTTGCAAAGTTGACTTTTTGGGAAAGTTGACTTATAATGAAAATTGCCATTTTGGGAAACTTTTTCAACCTTTACTTTTTGATTCAAAAATGCTTCAAATGGAAAAACTTTGGTCATGAAAGTTGTAGAATGGATCATTCCCTTTTCAAAAAGTACAAGAACATGACCTAATTCATTTTGGATCAAAAGTTATGGCTTGTCAAAGTTGGCTAAAATCACAAAATTTGAAGTTTTCTACCAAAGAGGTATTTTGCAAAATGGCATGATCAAGTGTTCTAAAGGCCTCAAATGTGTACCAATTCTTCACAACATGATCACATGACCTCTAAAATTAATAATGGGCCAAGGAACTTTGCATTTTGATGCCTTGAATCACAAGAATTTCCAAAGGGGCCAAGCTTTATGAAAATTGCAAAACACTACACAAACCATGATCAAGTTGCTGAATCACCTCATGAATCATTCCATGGCTCTCCCTAAACTCAGCTGAACTCAGCCATGCTCCTGTCCTAGCCTGCCACTTGCCCATACCTCCAAGTACAACTTGCTTGACTTTTTGCAACTTGAAGCCATACCAATCCCACAGTGACACAACCACTCTCTGCCCAATCCAGAACTTACAAACATATCCCAAGGCTTCATTTTCATAACACACACAAGGCTGAAACCTCCCACAAGACAGGATTCACAAAATCTCTCCAACTTGCATTTTCCTTCGAAACACCCTTCACAAGACTCAAACACAAAAACCAATTCCACAAATCATCTCAGCACACTTCCCTGGTCACAAATCATCCATCACCATAGCCTAAAAGTCACAAAATCAGAAACACGATTTCCACCTTACCTTGAGCAGAACTTATGCCATTTCAAAAGCCAGCCATTCTCAAAGCTTCTTAAGCTTCATTTCATCACCAGAGGGTTCAAAGGAGTGAGTTTGCACCAAGAAACAGCCCAGAAAGCACAGGATCAGAAAGCTCCATCTCAGGTATAGCTCAAGAACAAATTTTCCAGAACTTCATTTTCTTGTTATAAATTGATTCTACGTGTTATCCTGATCATCATGATGTGTTTGAAATTGAAAATGAGTGAAAAATGAGGATGTATTGGTGTTCTGAAATTTCTCCCGTGGAAAATGATTGCTTCGATTTGCCTGATTCATGTAGTTTAAATGCTGTTTGATGGTTGATTCGTGTTCTAGGATGTTAGAGGATCATTTCCCTGTGTTTAATTTGAAGTGGGGTGGCTTGTAGTGAAACCTAGGGTTTTGGTTCGCCGGAGAAGACGACCGGAAGTCTTCTCCGGCCACCTGAGAACCATTAACCCTAATCAGTGTCATTAATTGATGTTTGAATCTGATGCGTTGGATGAGTTGACCAAGGGAGACTGGCGCGTGTTTGGATGGCTGGGATTTGTCATTAGAAACCCTAATCTATAATTAACTTAATTAATTCAGTTTAATTAATTAAATTAGGATTTAACTCAGTTTGAATTGTGACCTTTGGATTGCGCGCGCAGTCAACAATTTATTTCCCAGATTCAATCCTGGCCTCTCATTCAGCATACTTCCATTTATTTCAATTTTATTTTCATTTTAATTCATTTGTTTTGTGCGTTTATTTAAAAATAGTAAAACCTTTTCAAAAATTCTGAAAATTTTTATACACACTTTTATTAATTTTCAGAAACCAAAAACATTTTTATTTTTATTTTTTGCATTAAAAAATATTTTTAAATCATTTAAAAGTTTATTTTTAATTAATTAATGAGAATTAATTAATTAAAAATACTTTTAGGTATTTAAAAATCACCAAAAAATTCATGAAACCTTCATAATCATTTAGAAACATTATCCAACCCTCAAATCAAATTTCTTTTTTGATCTTGATGTCTTTTGAGAATTTTTCATGGAATTAAAATCATTTCAAGGCATTATTTTGATCCAAACTTTAAAAAATCATTTCTGCCTAACCATTGAGAGTTGGACTTTGATTCTTTTTGCATTGCATTTTGTTTAGCATGTAGTTTGTGAGATTAAATTGGCATGATTTGATCTTTCATTTTCAATTTGTTTGGCATTTTTCTTGTTAAGGCACCCTAAAACCCTAGAAATCTTAGGAAATTCATAACCCTAATTAGGTTAAGAGTTGGAACCTCTCCTTTGGACAGTGAGTTGGTATAGGTTTAGGGTTCCTTTGAATGCATTTTAAATTTTTTATCTTGATGTTTGCTTCTGATTTTGGTTTTTGTTTGATGCATTAATCATAAACCCTAATTTGAGCTTCCTTTTGCATTCATCTTGCATTTGCTTGCATAACATGACTTGCCATGACATTTTATGCATTCATCTGATTCATTAGACATCTTAAGATATGTTGGAAGCATGTTTGATCATTGCATCATGTATTTGCCATGTTGTATGTCATTTGCATCTCATGACTTTTCATGTGTGTCCATGGTTCTAAACTTGCTCCATTTGCATCCATTTGTTCATGTGATTATCCCCATGCCTTGTTTCATGTTTGCATCATCTCATAGCATCATTATCATCTCATATATGCTTCTGGTTTTGGTTTGCATCATGCCATTTCATTCCATTTTGCATTGCATTGCATTCCTTTCACTAACTTTTCAGGTGGTAAGCAACTTTGAGAAGTGAATTTGCCTTCACTTCTCACAATTTCTTTTCATCTCTTTCATGCATCCTTGCTGAATTATGTCATGTGTTTGAGATTGAGCTTGCTCATTCTTCTTCTTCTCACTTTCTTTCTTCAAGTGACTTGTCTTCTTAAATGAAGCAAGTTACTTTGCTTCTCCTGATCCTTTCATCTGCTTCCTGGTGGTTCCATTGAAGATTTCTCTTGTCAAACCTCACAAACCTTAGGAACAACCAAGCATGACAATGATTAGGGTTTTGATTAGTCTCCCCACTTAGTTTTACCTTTGTGTCTCTTTGAGTCTTCTCTTCTCACCTCATAATCAGGGACTAAACCCTAAAGGCTTTAAGGCTTTGTGATTAAGCTTATGCCTGCATCCTTCTATTAGGATGGAGTGTATAACTTTAATCCTAAGTGTTAAATCCTTAATGTGTTTAAATCCTTTAATCAATTCACTTAATAATCACCAAGACATCAAGCTTGTAACTTGGGCCTTGCATTAGGGTTCTAATTCTTCCTTAATTGGTTAAGAAGGACTAACCCTAGTGTTAATGGACAAGTCCCCCTCAAGTTGTCTTACAAACCCTAAAAAACACTTCATCATCTTACCATTAACTAAAATCCACCTAATAAAGGCTTTGTTTTGTCATGAGTTTAATCCCTAATCATGGATTAAGTTGAGGAGCTTTCCTCAGCTTAAGCATTCTCATCTATTATCCTTCTATTAGGATGGTGTAATGAGTCTGTTTAATCCCTGATTATGGCTTAATCTCATTACTTAACACTAAACAAAAACACCAAAAACATCTAAATAATCACAAGTAGGTTAATGATCTTAATCCTACACCAAAGGTGTTTAAGTGTGAGAAGCTGACTTCACACTTAAGGTATTCTCATTACCCCTAATCAGAGGGAAGATGTGATGAGTTTGCTAAATCCATTGGTTTAGGCTTAAGCTCATTAACTTATGACAAACTTCAAAAAGCAATAAAAGATTGAAAACACAAAAACAAACAATAATCGTCTCCTCCGGGATTCTTTTCTCATCATCTTCACTCACAAACGAGAACTTGCTTCTTCCGTCTAATGCAAGACAGTTTGCATCTGTGTCAGAAAGATCATACACTTGAGCATTGACAAGCAAGCAGTTCACAAGTCAATTCATCTTTCAGTCTCTTTGGGTCGAACTACGGTGTTCTGACTTCCTCGTTGCACGAGAGGATACGTAGGCATAACTTAACAGTTATCGAACAAAAGTCTCTGTATATTCCCCCTCTTTCAGTATCATTCTTTAAGCCTCATAGTCTTGAGCATACTCTTTTCCTTACACTGACACTTCACTTATACACCTCACTCCTTTACACTGACACCTGTACATCCTTTTCCAGCTCTTTATACACAAATTGCACTGACACTACCCCTTTAAAACACAAATCTTCTAAGCATGGATCCCGTCGAGTACGGCGGACAATCTGGGTGCTAATACCTTCCCAGGTTGTAACCAACCCCCTTTATCAGTCTCTCTGGTTCGCAACCGTCTTATCCATATCTTTCTAGGTCTATGCAGCATTACCTTTCCTCCGGGATAAAAATGCCTAGCTGGCGACTCTTTTCATCTCCTATGAGTTCACTCCTGTGCGTTCTCGCATCTCTTTTCGCCGACCGTTCGCGTCTGTACCCCATTTGACCCGACTTCATTTGGTGGGAGAGACACCCGACAGTGTTCGCCACTCTCCCCAGTGAATTCCCCAAATAAAGTCGAATCCACATTGGCATCTCTTCCCCAAGCGGAAGGGGGTGTATTTGAGGAGTCCCCAACAGATATCTTCCCCAAGCAGAAGAGGGTGCATCTAAGGGATTCCCCCAGCAGGTCTCTTCCTTAACTGAGTTCCAACACATCGGATTCCCCCAGCCAGGTCAGAAAAGTATCACTTCCCCAACGGAGTTCGGCGAGTGGCGTACCTTCCAAATCAATTTCATTCCCAGCAGGGTCTTGGCTCTCCAATCTCAAAGTCCAATTTATTTTTGGCAGTGATGGCAGTTTAGAGCCAGTGTATTAAACAATATTCTCCACAGAGTTGCTCTTTCCCACAGGGACTCATCACAATCAACACAATGATTATTTCTTCCCCAGCGAAGTTGTCAAGGATATCCGTTATCTCCTCATCAGGAGATCTCTTTTCATTTTCATTTAGTAATCATCATTACATTTTCATCCCCTAAATGCGTAGCATTTCCATCATTATGGAGCATTACGCCATGGAAAAATTCAAACATATGCATACGAAGCATAAGCCAGTTTTGGTACCTTGCACAAAAGCCTGAAACATTAGTTCTTCAATTCTTCGATTCTTCGATTCCTTTTAAGTACAATGGTATCGTCGTTGAGTATCTGTTTCAGTACAACAGTCTCTCCTTTTCTGCGTCGTCTTTTAAGTACAACAGTTGCGTTGCAGGTAATCATTTAAGTACAATGAGCCAATTCCATTGATTTCATCTAAGTACTATGATTTCAATTCTTCGATTTCATTTAAGTACAATGGTCTCGTCGTTGAGTCTCTGTTTCAGTACAACAGTCTCTCCTTTTTCGCGTCTCCGTTTAAGTACAACGGTCGCGTCGCGAGTAATCATTTAAGTATAATGAGCCCATTCCATTGATCTCATATAAAAACGAGGATTTCAATTCTTCGATTCCATTTAAGTACAATGGTCTCGTCGTTGAGTCTTGTTTCAGTACAATAGTCTCATTTTTTCGCGTCTCCATTTAAGTACAACGGTCGCGTCGCGGGTAATCATTTAAGCACAATGATCCCATTTTTCTTTGACTTCATCTAAGTACAATGATTTCATGCCTACGAATCTGTTTCAGTACAACAGTCTCTCCTTTTTCGCGTCTCCGTTTAAGTACAACGGTCGCGTCGCGAGTAATCATTTAAGTATAATGAGCCCATTCCATTGATCTCATATAAAAACGAGGATTTCAATTCTTCGATTCCATTTAAGTACAATGGTCTCGTCGTTGAGTCTTGTTTCAGTACAACAGTCTCATTTTTTTGCGTCTCCGTTTAAGTACAATGGTCGCGTCGCGGGTAATTATTTAAGCACAATGATCCCATTTTCTTTGACTTCATCTAAGTACTATGATTTCATGCCTACGAATACATTTAAGTACAATGGTTTCGTGTTTTCGAGCTCCTATTTAAGTACAATGGCCTCGTTCCTTCGTTTCCGCTTAAGTACAACGGTCACGTTTCGGGTTATCGTTTAAGTGCAACGATCCTGTTCCTTCTGATTCTGTTTCAGTACAATGGTTTCATCTCCGATTCCATCTAAGTACAATGGTCTTGTTTCCCTTGATTTATCATCTAAGTAAGACAAGCTCATTCCTTTTGTCCTGTCAGAGATCAGTCCCATGTGTTGAGTTGTCATCCGCGAATGACATTCTTTTCTCATCATTTTTCTTTCCCACAGAGTCCAAATTTTCTGGTTTATTCGGATATTCAATCACTCCATACCTTAAACGCCTGAAAGCTCTTCCTATCATTCATTCAGGTCTACAGATGATTGAATAGGGGCAGCTGTAATATCCTAAAGTTTTCCCACTTAATTTATCGCCAACCTCGAGCAGTTTATGCTTCTTCATCTTTGCATGATCGTCCAAGCATCGCATATCATTCAAAATAATAAAAATAAATAATAAAAATAAATCATCATCATTTGCATACGCATGAGGCATGTGATTAGGTAAAGCTTGTCAAGCATGGGAGCTCAAGAAGAGGAATAATGCGACAAAAATAATCCAGGTCATTTCCAAGAGGTGCCACCAAAGAACAGAAGATTGGAAATATTTATGCCGTTAACCAATTAACGATATAGTTTACCAGTTAGCAGGAGCGAATCTTAGGCAAATACTTCAAAATAATTAGTTTGTTCTCTTTTCCCTCCACTTTTTCTCTTCCTTTTTTCCACCTTGTTTCACACTTTCACATTTCATTTTACCTTGGATGTTTCTACCACATTTTAGACCCTTCCACACTCTTCCAGGGAATATTCTAAGGAATATTCTAGAAGCCCTAACTAACTTTAACTAACTCCAAACCTAACCTAATGCCTAAGCAAGCTCCATACCCAAGTCTCATGCCATACCTACCCTCTATATAAGCTTCAAATCACTCCAAAGCAAAGGGTTCAACTCATTTTCACATATTTCACTTTATCTCTCTCATTTTCTCTCAACTTTTTCTCCATTCTCACCTTCTCACCCAAAGTTTCTCCATAGAGGTTCTTCAAGTTTTTCATTGAAACTTGAAGAACTTGAAGCTAAATCTTCATAAATCATCAATTTTGGAAGCTCATTGAAGAAGTGTTTCTATTCTTTGGATTGATTTTGGCTTCTTGGAAGTGAGTGTGCAAGTGTTCATCATGATCGACATTGAATCGCATTTATTTTGCGCATTCGCGGAAGCATTCGTGGATCTCCGGTTTTCTTCTTCATTCGCATTTTGATTGACACTACAACACTCACCAAAGCAATCCTCCGCTTTGTAGGTTGTTATCCGAAACCGCTTCGCATTTAATTTATTCTCTTCATCTCGCCGTATGGCATTCTTCGATTGCTCATTGTTTGATTGACTTTTGATCATTTGTTTGGTTGCATTTTGCTAGTTTTGATTGTTAGTAATTAGAATCATAGCTTAATCTAGGTGCTAATATGTGTTAAAAGACCTTAGTTAAGTAGAATTTTCGAGTTTGCATGAGCATGAGTGTAATAAGAGCTTTTAGAAGTGAGTTTGTGGCTAGAAGTGCTTCTGCATTGCTGTTTTTTGCATACTGATCAGTGTTAACCTATACCGTTAACCGGTTAACGCTGTTTTGAGTTTTCAAAAATGAGTTGGTTCTCGGTCTCTTTGTGCATCTCTCTTCATTTAATCCCCTTAACTTGATATATCATGATTTTAGGGAATTTTTAGGACCAGTTTAGGTGCATGGTTCTGTATTTTGGATGGCTTTCGACACGCGTTTCGTTAGTTTCCCTTTTTGTGCATAAAAGTTGCATATAGGTTCATATCATGTTGTGACCATTGTTTGCATGATTTTGCATCTCTCATAGCATCACAATACATAGGTTGTTTCTACATTTTTCATTTGCATCATGAAGCATTTTTATTTTTGTTCAATCACGTGCATGTTTGAACTTACATAATGTAAAAACCACAATAATTCACCTAGTTTGCATCATTTAATTGCATAATGATTTTGCATGGAATTGTTAATAATTCATTTCATTTTATTGTATTGTATTAATCTTGCATAACTTTGGCATTCTATCTTATGCATTAAATTTCTTTTTGTGCATAATTGAAATAAGTCAAATCTGTCTTGCATTCCATAGCTGTGTTTTGATACAGTAGCCGTAAAATGTATGTTGATTATTGCATTTTCACACTTTTTACACCTGTTTTGCATGATGATTGTTAGCTATAAAAAGTTGTTTGTATTGCGCATTACATTTCATTGTTGTTTGTGCATTTAGGAGCTGTAATAGTCTGCTGGATTTTTTCTTTGCATATTTTTCAGGTCCTTAAAACTTAGGATTGAGTCTAGTTTAGGTCCTAGATACCTGAGGAATTGTTTGGTAATTGGTTACCTCATTTCTTATTCATGTTTATCATGACAACCCTTGTTTTGTAGGGAAGTGGAGGTAAGTCCCTAAATCTTAATCTCTTTTACATTCTTTATGCTTTCAAAGTGTGTGTGTTTTTAGCATTCCTTTGCTTACTTCTACACAACTTCATGATCATCCCCTTAGAATAAACTTAACTTCCTTAGGAATTAAGTTGTATTCTACTTCCCTTTTCTTTTCCTTTTCTCATTAAGAATAGAAACCACACTAACCTAGGTTCATCCATGCATGATAACAATAGGAATGTTAGTCTCCCCTTTAGACTTTTACATTTTGGTTCGCTTTTCTTTCTTTCTCATCTCAAAGAAAATAATAAAAAGCAGCTAATAAAGGTTGATCTTCTTATATGCATGAGACTTTTTCGTGGGTTACTTATGCATGTCCTATTTCGGGGCGAGGTGTAAAGAATCTATCACGATGAACAAGTCTTAGTGTGAGAACGTTCACAAACAATAAACAGAAAACACTTCTCTAAAAGACAATAAACAAAGAAGAATCGTCTTTTCCTTCGGGAATTCTTCTCTCACCTCACTCATTCTCAATGCGAACTTGCGACGAGTTGTCTCATTTTCAAAACGGTAACACACCCGTACCAGACGAGCCTGCAACACCTGAGCATAGACATACGCAATTCAGCTCTAAAAAACACATAAGTAGTTTCCGCCTTAGTTAGGCGAACTATGTCGACTCTGATCCTCATATTCCCGATGACGTATGTAGGCAGTGTGGTAGGGCCCGTTCGAGCACACTCTTTATTTTCCCTACATTCCCCCCTTTCTTTCCATTTTCTTTTCCCGTTCCCTTTCTCACTTCCTTTCCAGTTAGCGGTTTTGTTCAATAGTATTCTTATTTCTCACCCTTTGAAACAAGACAAACAAGCATGGATCCCGTTGGGTACGGCGGACGATCTGGGGTGCTAATACCTTCCCAGGTTGTAACCGACTCCCGAACACAGATCTTTGGTTCACAGGACCTTGTCCTTTCCTTTTCTCTTAGGTTTTTGCAACATTACCTTTCCCGTTCCTTCGGGACAAAAATGCATGGCTGGCGACTCTACCTTTTCCGCGCCACTTTCGTATTTGTACTAGGATGAAAATCCCGGGAGCGACACATCAGATGTCGAAAGGTTTAACATGGGGGTTAGCATTATCCCCCATGAGAAGGTTGAAGAGTCAAGCCTCCCACTCATTACCAAAGAAACTACTGATATTTTTGTGAAGATAGATGAGGCCACTGATGGCCTAGAACTGAACTTCTCCAAGATGGAACTCAAGGATGAAAATAATGTTAATATGGTCGAAGTAACAGATGACCAGGTGCTGAAGGTGGATCATTTTGTAGTCCAGAAAGACCACTATAAGAAGGCTTATCCCAAGGAGGATGAGACAATTGTTGATTTCTTGCAGAGATGCCAAAACAAGAAGTCAGAAGTAATGCTCTGTCCAAGATATGGTTCCCCCTTCGACAAGAATGCTGCTCGAAGTCTTTAACAGATGAATAAAGTGCAGGGGGGAAGAAGGCGAAAACTGCCCAAAGGCATGCCTATTTCGACCCAAGATGTGCTAAGCCCTATCAACAACGGGCATGCCCCAATATCTCAAGTCCAATCAACCCACATTTAAACCAAGTGGGGAAGTTCCTAGTGACAAGTGGTTCAAGCTTGACGAGTCAGGCAAAAGGGGAGGACAAAAGTGGAGAAAATTTGAGGTCGAAAGAGGATCCTCAATGGGATACACAAAGGAGGTTAGAACCTATAACAAAGTTTCATATGTATCTGAGAATTACAAGTGTAAGAACCCTATTTCTAGGTCGCAATATCATAGGGAGCAACACATGAGGAAGGCTCAAAGGGAAGCCTCCAGAGGTGATTGTGTTGAATCTAGCACGAGTGTCCTTGGTGAAACTACGGACAACCTTAAAGTGAATAACCAAATGCATGTGGGGAACAAAGGACTTTCGTTCAGGAACAAAGAAGCTAACATTAAGGCAGAAATAAAAGCTGAGTTGATGGTTGTCGAAGATGAAGAGATGACAAATAACTTTGACTGTGAATCTGAGGCTTCTCTGGACGTTTTGGTCAATGTAGTTTCAGTAATGCCTAGAAAGTACGACCGCATCACTGAGGTCGAAAATTTGGATGCTAATAGTGAAGCAAAAATGGCAGCACATCAACCAGTGTGCTACTATGTAATGAACAACAGATGCGTTGAAGAGCAAAAAACTTTCTTCGAAAGACCCACTGAGGCCATGAGGAGACACCTGAGACCCCTTTATATTACTGGAATAGTTGAAAACATGGCCATCAACAAGATTATGGTTGATTGTGGCGCTACAGTAAACATAATGCCACATTTCTTGCTAGCAAGAATTAGAAAATTCAACACAGACCTAAAAACCCACAACTTGATCATGTCGAACTATGAGGGCAAGACTAGACCTACTATGGGGGTCCTACAAGTAGACTTGACTGTGGGGACAGTCACACAGCCCACTCTCTTTATGGTGGTAGAAAGTAAGGCCAACTACAACCTCCTGTTAGGGAGAGAATGGATACATGGCATAGGAGCTGTGCCATCTTCAATACACCAAAGGGTCACCATATGGAGGCCAGATGGTATTGTCGAAAACATCGAAGTTGATCAGGGGTACTTCAAGGTACAAGTGAATCATGTGTAAGGTGTGAAGTTCGACAAGAATCTAGCACACATTATTCCATGTGCACCGGCAGGATTCAAGTTCACACCAGATGATCACACATACTGCACATTGAACCTCCATCCCATTGAAGGATTCCGTTGGGATAAAGAGGTTGTAGGAGAAGCAGGAAATCTCCTACCTTATTTACCTGATCCTGAAATACGGCCCACAGGCTGAGGAAGCAAAGGCAATAATATTGACTGACTTTGACGCATTAAAAAGAATTTTGGCCTATGTGGCTGAAACAAGGATACAAGAGGCCTTGGAGGCTACAGGAAATGATATGGCTGTAGAGGCCATCACTGAATTTGTTGAAGAGATTCCTATGAAGGATTTCAACCAAGAGCCCTTATATAAGGCTCAAGAAGATTCAGACCTGAGGCTTGATTCCATTTATGATAATGAGCCTTTGGGATTTGAGAAGGACCCTTTGTCAGAAGGTACCAAAAAGCTGGCTTAGGACCCTTTAGAAGAAATTGACCTGGGGGAAGAGGAGTTGAAAATGCCTACATACATCAGTGCCAAGCTCGACCCAAAACTTAAGATCAAAGTGTTCTACCTGCTGAAAAAATTCAATGATTTTTTTGCATGGGACTACTATGAAATTCCTGGTTTGGAAAGAGAGCTCGTCGAACACAAGCTACCAATCAAACCCGGGAAGAAGCATGTCAAACAAAATCCAAGATGGTTTTCCCCAGCAATCCTCACGAAAATTAAAGAGGAGATTGAAAGGCTGCTTTGATGCAAGTTCATTCGCATAACTAGGTATGTCGAATGCTTAGAAAATGTTGTTGATTGATTTTAGAGATCTAAATTCAGTAACCCCTAAAGATGAGTATTCAATGCATGTGGCTGAAATGTTGATTGATTTTGTTGCGGGACACGAGTATCTAAGTATGCTAGACGGCTACTCAGGATACAATCAGATATTTATTGCTGAGGAAGATGTCCCTAAAACTGATTTTCGATTCCCAGGGGCCTTAGGCACCTATGAATGGGTAGTTATTCCTTTTGGTTTGAATAATGCAGGGGCAACTTACCAAAGAGCAATGAATTCAATTTTTCATGATTTCATAGATACGTTTATGCAAATTTATATTAATGACATAGTTCTAAAGTCTATCTCTAGACTCGACCATGTCAATCATCTTTGACGTTCTTTTGAAAGAATGAGAAAATATGGTCTTAAAATGAATCCTCTTAAACTTGCTTTTTTTGTGCAGGCAGGGACTTTCTGGGATTTGTGGTCCATAAAAAGGGGATCGAAATCAATCAAAATAAGACTAGCTATCATGGAGTCTAAAGCGCCTTCGACAAAGAAGGAGCTCCAACCACTCTTAGGTAAGATCAACTTATTAAGGAGGTTCATATCAAACCTGAGTGGTAAGACTCAAGCTTTCTCACCTTTGTTGCGTATGGACAAAGAAAGATTTCAGTGGGGGCAAGCTCAACAAGAAGCCTTCGACAAGATTAAGGAGTACTTGAGTCATCCTCTAATTCTTTCTCCACCTTGTAGAAAGAAAAGTACGAAATTGTACATAGCTGCTTCAGATATAACTTTAGGGAGTATATTATCCCAAGAGGATGATGATGGCATTGAAAGAGCCATTTATTACCTTAGTAGAGTTTTAAATATTGCAGAAACTAGGTATAGTACGATTGAAAAATTATGCCTGTTTATATTACTCTTGTACTAAATTGAAACAATATATAAAACCAATTGATGTTTATGTTTCTTCTTATTTTGATGTTATTAAACATATGTTGTCCAAACCTATTTTGCATAGTCGAATTGGAAAATGAGCACTAGCATTAACTGAGTACTCTTTAACTTATAAACCCTTACAAGTTGTTAAGGGGCAAGTGGTTGCAGAATTTATAGTCGACCATTCTATAAATGAGAGTCCCTTGAATTATCTTGAAATTGAGCCCTGAAAGTTATACTTCGACGGGTTTAGTCATAAAGATGGGACTGGAATTGGAGTGCTTGTTATTTCTCCTAATAAAATTCCAACAACACTCAAATATAAAATCGAAGGTCATTGTTCTAACAATGATGCTGAATATGAAGCTTTAATAGCTGGACTTGAGGTATTGTTGGAATTGGGGACAACTCATGTCGAAATAATGGGAGACTCAGAGTTGGTAATAAAAAAAGTCCCCAAAGAATACAAATGCATAAAAGAAAATTTAATTATGTACTTTGTAGTAGTAAATAGACTGTTGAAAAAATTTTAATCGGTCACCTTTCGGCACATTCCTAGATTACAAAATCAAGTCTCAAATGACTTAGCTCAAATTGCATCAGGATACAAATTTCCAAAAGAAAAATTACAAAGTGAAATTGAGGTTAGAGGACAGGTTGTGTCAGTGGGTTTAACCCCATCAGATTTAGAAGAAACTAAGCTTGGGTATGTTGACGAAGAAAACTTTGCAATATTGATGGTCGATAGCATAAGTGACAAAGATTGGAGGAAACCCTTAGTGGACTACCTAGAAAATCCAACAGCTTCGACGGAAAGTAAAATCAAATACCAAGCCTTAAGCTATGTTCTTTTAGGGAATGAATTATTTAAAAAACCCGCTGAAGGACTATTGCTTAAATGCCTTAGTGAGGCTGGAGCGTATTTAGCTCTTTCGACTGTCCACAATGGGGCATGTGGAGCACACCAAGTAGGCCACAAAATGAAGTGGCTTTTATTTCGACAAGGTGTGTATTGGCCTGCTATATTGAAAGACTGCATAGAATTTTCCAAAGTATGTCAAGAATGTCAAGTGCATTCTGGCATCCAACATGTGCATGCAAGTGAATTACATTCTATAATAAAACCTTGGCCTTTCAGAGGATGGGCTTTGGATTTGGTTGGAGAAATTCGACCAACATCTTTAAAAAATCATAAGTACATTTTGGTAGGGATTGACTATTCCTCCAAATGGGTCGAAGCAATTCTATTGCCAAATGTTGACCAAGAAGATGTAATTTAATTTATTCAGAAACATATCATATATAGATATGGCATCCCAGAAATAATCACTACAGGCCAAGGGTCTGTATTTACTGGTCGAAAGATGCAAGAGTTCTCCACAAAAATGGGTTTTAAACATGTGGGTAAGAAGCCAAGAAATTGGCACAAGACATTAGACCAAATCCTCTGGGCATGTCAAACTTCACCCAAAGAAGCAACCAATACTACCCCGTTTCGACTTACTTATGGGAACGACGCAGTTTTTCCCCTTTGAAATTTATCTTCAGTCCACAAGAATTCAAAGGCACCATGAGATTCTAGGTGAAACCTACTGGGTCATGATGTTAAATGAATTGCTTGACCCGGACGAAGAAATACTTTCATGCCTTTGAGTTATTGGAAAGGTAGAAGAAGAGGATAGAGAAATCCTACAACAAAAAGGTCAAATTGAAAACTTTTTCAGTTGGTGAATTAGTGTGGAAATTCATATTACCTATGGATCGAAAGACTAGATCCTTAGGGAAATGGTCACCCAAATGGGAAGGCCCTTTCCAAGTTACAAATGTTTTCAGTAACAATGCGTATGAGATTCATGAGATTGAAGCTGATTTAAGAGTCTTTAAAGTAAATGGAAAATATTTAAAAAGATATAGGCCAATGCTTCAAGAGATTCATATAAGAAAATAAAATTTCATTGATAATCAAGAGGGTCGTGAAAGGCCTGCAATTACAGGAGTATAAAAACATGGTTTAACAACCAAAAGAAAAGAAAACCTAGACTTAAACATCCTCCCAAGTGAGGGAATTAAGGTAATTCATCCAGTATTCATCAACTTCATCATTATCAGTTGGTTTCTCATTCTTGGGAGGCTCCTTTGTGGGAGAGGCCGTCATACCCCCTTAGTCTGGGAACGAGTGACTACGCCTACACGAGGAGAAGGGTTTTCCTTCTTTTTTGTGCTCTTCCCCTATTGTGTGAAACAATACCATCCACCTTCTTTGCAGAATTATCCATATTTGTTGTGATGAAGAAGATGGTCTGGATAAGGGTTATTTATAGGAGAAAGGTGTACGTGCTGATTGGCCAGATAAAAGGCAGCCAAAAAGCACGTAAAGTCTTCCTTGGGAACAACATCCTGAAAAGGTGTTCTAGCTCCAATGATTAATTGGGAACTTGTGCCACATAAGTATGAGGCATTGAAAGTTGAAATGCTGACACCATAATTAAAGGATAAAGCAATAACGCTTTGACCCAAATTTAAGTTAGAAGCGTTCTGACTAACAGGTTACTTCGACAACTAAATAATAAAATTATTATTAATTACTTATGCAGAAAAAAGAGAATATAAAGCATAAATTTAAATGGGGGAAATGATGCCCTAAATTGTCATTACATAAAGGCCACATCAGGGCCAAAAGAAGATTACACAAAGAGGGAAACACAAAGCCCTAAGATATGACATATGTCGTCGAAGGTCAGAAAGGGAGCTTTGACTGCAATTGAAGAAAAATGTGCTGAAGGCGGTTTTCATAGAAAGCCTTGTCAAGTTTGGATATAGCAAGCTCCTTGTCGAGAACCTCAACAATGTCGACAAGGTCAATAATGTGCTTCATTTCAACAGTCAGTTCAACATTGTGAATTGACTTAGCTCAAGGTTGCTTTTCTTAGCCTCAACAATTTTATTTTAAAGCTATTCAAGCTCTTTTTCCCAAACTTCAAGGGATAAGTTATTGGAAGCTATTTGTCTCTCCCTCTTAGCCTTGAATCCCTCTAACCTTTCAACTTCATTCTCAGCTTCCCTAGCTCGATCCCACGCATTACCACTCTTGACTCCAATTTTCTGAATGATATCTTCAACCTTTGGGGCCAACTTAAGATCACCAGACATCTAGTTCACCAGAGTCCTTAGCTCCATAAGAGCATCATAGATCTTAGGATCAAGGTTCGAGAGGTTCAACTGTTGCAATGTGTCTTTCAGGTAGAGGCGGGCAGTGGGGTTTGCGTCCAAAGTAGTGCGGATATACCTCGTGAAGAATTTGTCCTTTATTTTCTCGAGGATTGGACCAACAAAATCATCAGGGGCAGAGGCCCCAGGAGCTGTCAAAGAGCTGCTTCTAGAAGAGCCAAGACTCTTCCTAAGCTTCAGCCTAACATACTCCATAGGGTTTGACCACTTCAGAGCTGTCATTTGGTCCCCAGTTGCAGGAGTCAGAAGTTGGACTTTAGGAGTTTGTTGAGAGTCTCCTTCAAGAAAGGTTGGTTGAGTCTTTTCAGGATCTGTTTCTTGTTCAGCCTCATCCTTGTCATGATCATCATCCTCTTCTTCCTCCTCTTCATCCTCCTGCTCAGGATCATTTGGGACTTTGTATTTAAGCAACAACTTAGGGATTCTCCACAATCTCTGGCTCTTTACCTTTTGGGCTAGAGGGGGCAGGATCTTCAGTCGCTTTGTCATTTTCTTATTCTTCAACAACAAAGGTTGCGTCCATCTCCTTAGCAAGTCTGCTTGCCTGGCGAACAAAGTCCTTGCCAGTCACATTCTCGTACTCACGCTCTGAATCATCAGTGTGAGACTGCTGAGTAGCTGTTTTAGCAGGAGGATTTTGTGCAACTTCGATTGTTGGAGGAGGGGCAGCTGCCATATTTATGGGTTGGTTAATCTCACCCAAAGGGCTATAACTAGAGCCAAAATCATAAGTTGGGTGATAAGTAGGCTCACCTTGGCTGTTCATAAGAACTGTAGGCGAAAGAGTGGCAGTTGAAGGTTGCTGGGCAACGCCTTCCCTAGTCTATTGATAAGAAAAGAAGCTAAGTCAAGGTTGTGAGAAGAGATTAAAAAAGGGATAAAATTCCAAGCTAAGTACCTTACTCTCTTCACCACCTGGACTGGAGTTGGCACTCTCAGGAGGGCCAGCAGTAGGTTTCGCCACATGAGTGGGAATCAACCTCTCGATTCCAAAAATCGCAGCTTCATACATAACCTTCATCAGTCACAAAGAATCTCAACCTTCAACCACTGATCTTTAACATTCATCAGTCATAGACCACAACTTCGTCTCTCATTGATCACAAAGGAACTTAACCGCATCACCACCATCACTTAAGGCCCTACAGAATCAAGTCAAACAATGATTTCCGAACATCACAACAACAATACAAAGATCTTAATCCATACAGACTTAGAAAGGATAGAAGTGGTTAAAGAAGGAAGCTTACAGAAGTTCTTTTCGCAGACTTTGAATTCGTGTGAGCAACTATTGTTCTTCGTGAACGGTCATCATCTTCAGTAATTCTTGGAAAAATCTTACGTCACCTTCTACCTCACAGGTGAGACTCGTAGCTCTTTCATCAATCCGTGCGAATCGTGAACTAGTTCTTTTAGAGTTTTATGAAATTATCTTCGATCCAGAGAGTTAGAAAGATGCCTGGAAGGTTGGGATTTGTTTTTCTTTTTTTCCGATGCGGCGAGGTTGTTTTTCTGACAATGGCTTGTGGGAGATAAAGAAGGAATGCGCCGTTATTTGAGAGAGAGACGATAGGGTTTGTGGGTGATGGAAGTATAACTTATAAAAGCCATTTAATTTCACCGTTACATTTCAAGATGAGGGGATAAGGTTTGGTTTGGGTGGTCCACTCCGGCGGTGACACCTGTCACCGTCCGATAGGACCACCAGATTTTGATTCATATGCGCTACCCCACCATAGTAACCACGCACCCTAGTGTCTTAGGCTTTCATCATAATCATTATCATCAGCTGAAAAATCCAATGGTTGCAATTGATCCTCCAGGTTAACTAAGTGGACCAAGCTCATAATATGGACTGTCAGGCCCTAGTGCGTTTTGGGTTGAGTCCCAAATGTTATCCGCACCCCACTTTTTAAGCCCATTGCATTTTTAGCTGAATGTTTACTTCTAATTCACCCCCTGAGTTCTTTTAATTTTCTTTATTTCTTTTAATTTTATTTTACAAAATCAACCTTAAAAAATAGTTTTCCTCAATAAAAATTCCAGAAAATTTAAATAACATTTGGACATATTACAAAATAGTTGGTATTTTTTTAATTCTTTATTCGACTTTTTTGGCATTCATTTCGACTTTATGCTTTATATACATTTTAATATTTTTTTGCAATTTTCCATGTTAATTCATTTGTTCATATTTTTGCATGCTCATATTAATTTCACTTACTAACAATTTTCTTTGTTGTGCAAGGTGGTAGTCGAGGATTATGCTTACGGATTCAGATTATTTTTCGTTATGCTTTGATATTTTTTATGGTTTTTGTGCTTTTGTGATGTAATAATTACTATACTTTTCATGCGTGTATGATACTTATAATTAGGGTAGAAAAGATAAAATGAAGCGGTAGAAAACCAAAGTTCAAAAAAGAAGAAAACGAATATTCGATCCAACGTTGAATAATTTCACAAAAATAAATAAACAAGTTCTATATGATTTTAGGACCTTCCACGATTAAACCTACGCTCCATTCCAATAAACCAAATCACAAACCTTGTATGTTACAAACCATAAGTTGTGTGTCTCAGCACCGCGCAATCGACCCACCCGATCCATCATTCCATTTCCTTTCACGACTTATCATACGTTCTCACCAACCATGACATAGAAGGACCGTATTAGTCATTACTGTTTGTATACACTCTTTTAGGTTTAGTATCCTCTTAGGTAGTTTTCTGTTTAAACTTCACTAACCATAAGATTCACCATTGAACATAATCATTTAGGGTAAGTCTAGTTCCCTTAGATTTTTCCTTTTGTAACTTGAGTCTCACTTCTCAACTTCAAAGAAAATAAAAAACATTTAAATAAGGAAAATGTGTCCAATAAACCACGAGCCTTAAGCCATATAGGAATGATTAGTGGAGGTCTCCTCCACTATTCTAGAATACTTTACAAACGTCCCATTGGGGCGACCTTGGAAAGTATTCGCTCTTGTATCATAGTCTTTAGTGTTGTACATATGATAAACACTAAAATCAAAACACTTCTTCTAAAAAGACAATAAACAAAGACAACACGTCTCCTTTTCTCATCTCCCATTCTTTGCGAACGATCATGACTTGTCGCAATAGTTCGATAGCAATATGGTAAACGCCCTCGATTCAGCGACCCGACAACACCTAAGTTAGAGCTATGACAACGTCATCCTAAAAAACAAAAAAACGTCTCAGCCTTAGTTAGACGAACTACGACGACTCTGATCATCATTTTCCCGATGAGGTACGTAGGTAGTGGGGTAGGGCCCATTCGAGCACATTCTTTATTTTCCCCATGTTTCCCCTTTCTTTCCATTTTCTTTTCCAATTCCCTTTCCCATTTCAGTTCCAGTTCTAGTTAGCAATTCTTTCGTTCAACATTTGGTAATTATTGCAATGAAGAATCAACATGCGATAGAAGAGAAAATTGTAGATCCGATACTCTTCCGCATGAATACGCAAAATAAATGTGATTTGATGAAAACCTTGATGAACCTCTTCAAAAAAATCACTTCCAAGATGTGAAATCAACACCAAAACAATAGTAAATTCCTCAATAATCCATGAAATCAATGCAATGATGGAGGTTTAGCTTCAAATTCTTCAAGTTTCAATGCAAAACTTAAAGAATTTTGGAAGATGAATCTTTGTGTGGGGTTTTGGAAAATGAGAGAAAAGTGAGAGAAAAATGTAAAAAATGAATTGTTGATGCTTTGGTTTGGAGGGAAAAATGTTTATATACATGTTAGGTTTGGAGGGTAGTTTGGGTTAGGAGATAGGCTTGGGCATTAGGTTTGGGATTTAGGTTAGGAGTTTGTTAAAGTTAGTTGGGAATATTCCTAGAATATTCCATTGACATATTCTTAGAATATTCCATTGGCATATTCTTAGAATATTCTCTTGGCATATTCTTAGAATATTTCCTTGGAAGGTGGTAGAAAGTTCTAAAAAGTGGTAGAGTGTAATGCAAGGTGAAGTGGAAAAGTGAGGAAATCTCTCCAAGCTAAGAAAAAGGCATTTTTCCAACTTGTGCACATGGTAACCGGTTACTACCTGGGAGGTAATCGGTTACCAGTTCAAAAACCCAGTTTTCTACATAAATTTCAACAGGTAACCGGTTACTACCTAGAAGGTAACCAGTTAATTCACCCAAAATTTGAAGTTTTCCTTTTTGGTTAGAAATCTTGGATACCCGACCTTGGTCATACGTTCTGAGATTATTTTTCTTCTGAGACCCAATAATTGATATTATCACCAAATAACCCTTGATCACATGCCCCATTCCTCGACCGATGATGTATTCTTTATTTTTTTATTTTTTTTATTTTTTATTATGATTTAAATGCAATGCATGCAAGGATATGCAAAAAGACATGGAAACAAAGCATAAGCTACTTGAAATTGGTGATAAATAAGAGGGAAAATTTTGGGGTGTTACAGCTGCCCCTATTCTATCACTGTAGACCTGAATGGATGATAGCAGTTGCTTTCAGACGTTTGAGGTATACATGGATTGAATACTAGAAACAACCATAAAATTTGCACTTTGATGGAGAAGAAGAAGAGGGATATAAATCCAACCATATGAATTCTGCTTGGATATAATTCTGATGGGAAGAATAGTAAACGGGGGATGCCTTTTGAGTGATGTCAGAAGACTGCTGACTTGCCATGCTGCAGGTGGATTTTTTATAGGCTACAAAAATGCCTTAATGATGTCTTTTGGATGGAGTCAGATGACTACCGAGTTTCCACATTGCGGGTGGACTTTCAGATACCTTGCCATCCTGAGGACGAACTTTCGCCAATCTGCGGTTGGACTTCAAGAACCTTGCCATCCTGAGGATGGACTTTCGTCAATCTACGGTTGGACTTTAGATACTTTGCCACCCTGAGGATGGACTTTCGCCAATATGCGGTTGGACTTCAAGAATGTCTTGTAGATTAACGTCAGACGACTACTGGCTTGCCACACTACGGGGAAATTTTGCCACACTACGGGGGACATTTTGCCACACAACGGGGTACTTTTGCCACACTACATGGGACTTTTTGCCACACTACAGGGGACTTTTTCCGCACAACGGTGGACTTTTTGCCACACTACGGGGGACTTTTTTCCACAATATGGGGAACTTTTTCCACACTACGGGGGACTTTAGAAATTTTGCCACCCTGAGGATGGACTTTCATCAATCTACGGTTGGACTTTAGAAATTTTGCCACCCTGAAGACGGACTTTTGCCAATCTACGGTTGGACTTTAGAAATTTTTCCACCCCGAGGATGGACTTTCGCCAATCTACGGTTGGACTTTAGAAATATTTCCACCTTGAGGATGGACTTTCGCCAATCTATGGTTGAACTTTAGAAATTTTGCCACCCTGAGGATGGACATTTGCCAATCTACGGTTGGACTTTAGAAATGTTGCCACCCTAAGGATGAACTTTCGCCAATCTATGGTTGGACTTTAGAAATTTTGCGACCCCGAGGATGGACTTTCGACAATCTACGGTTGGACTTTAGAAATTTTGCGACCCTGAGGATGGACTTTCGTCAACCTACGGTTGGAATTAAAAATTTTTCCACCTTGAGGATGGATTTTCTCCAATCTACGTTTGCACTTTAGAAATTTTACCACCCTGAGGATGGACTTTCGCCAATCTATGGTTAGACTTTAGAAATTTTTCCACCTTGAGGATGGACTTTTGCCAATCTACGGTTGGAATTTAGAAGTTTTTCCACCCTGAGGATGGACTTTCGCCAATCTACGGTTGGATTTTAGAAATTTTGCCACCCTGAGGATGGACTTTCGCCAATCTACAGTTGGAATTTAGAAATTATACTACCCTGAGGATGGACTTTCGCTAATCTACAGTTGGACTTTGCAAGATATCAAACCTGGATTATGTTGGGTATACATATATTGAATTGCACGATATTATGCCCCATGACACTAGGGATGTTATGTTTTGACTATGCAAGTGAAGTGATATAGATGCAAAAGGGAATTCCTGATGAAGAAGTAATAAGTCCATGCTGGCTCTGCTGAGAATACAAATGATCGATGATTCGATCTCAAGAAGCCTTGCGGGGGTAACATATCTGCTGGAGAAGAGCATGAATAGTTTGCCTGCTTCAAATTGTCGTGCTTGCCAAACATAAATTGGACTTTATCTCTGCGGACCCTGCTAGGGGATACTTCAACCACTGGGGATTGAATCTCACCCATAAGACTCTGTTGGGGGATCAACAACTTTCTGACTTAGTTGGGGAAAAGTCTTGTCAGGACTCTACTGAGGAGAACTCTCTGTCAACCTGAATTTTACAAACCTCTGTGGGGAAGGGCAACATATAACTAGCTTCCGGGAATATTTGAGTTCTTGTAAGAAATACTTCACCGTGGGAAGACGACTTTCTACTTGGGGATTATCAATCCTTATTGCTCTGCTGGAGCAAGGAAATCTTTCGAGATCTTTTGGGGAAGAGAAAAATTCGTCTGAGATCTGATGGGGAAACAAGAGCCACCCTAGATCTGCTAAGGAACCGAATCAAGGAAACCTGCTGAAGAGAAAAAAGTTTGTGATGCCCTCTATTGGACATAACTTCCTTCCGTCTGTTGGGAATAACAAAACCGAAACAAATCCTGCTGGGGAGGAAAGATTTTGAGTAGTCTCATACTGGGATCATTTGCTTTTTCCCGGACTTTACCTCAAGAGGATTTTACAAAAGACCTGGTGTCTTTAAACTCTTAGGTATCGCAGCGATTGTATGAATTAGTGTAATAACCTTGTTGGGGAGGTAGCCATTGTCAACACATATGAGTTTGCAGTCATTGGAAATGTTGAAGAAGATAATTGGCTTGACGAACGACTGCTAGATGGGTAATGGGCTCAATCAGTAAACGTTATGACAAAAGGGTGACATATAAACTCTTCGTAAGTACAACTACCTCAGTGTTCTGAACTCTAGATAGGTGCTTCTGACTATCCGTCTTCAGGGAAGAGCTAATTCTCGTGCTATTAGGGTGGCCAACCCTAGTATGATTCTTTGAGTAGTTTTTCCCTTGATTGACTGATCTTTGAGGGAAAATCCGCACTAATTGCTATTGGAGAGATTTGAATCTCAAAGTGATTGCCCTAGTTTGGCTGAATTTTGAAGATATTGCTCGATGTGATAGCCCTAGATCGGCTAGCTCTTACCACAACTGGTTGGAAAAGTCCCTACTCAATGAAGTTTCTCGGAAAGTGCACCTCGACTTGATTGTCTTTCAGAAGTATCAGACTTCTCAACTTGGTAAGATTAAGCTTTTGGACTAAGGTTCCATATATTAACTTCTATGATTCCAAACAAGTGTATGCAAGCAAAAAATGTTTTATTCTGGGAATGATTATTTTAATGCAACACACATGTTAATCTTAAAGTTTTTATTGAAAAGATGTCGTGAACCTTTGTGAGTGAATCACTGGTTAAGACACAACATTATTTTTTATGAAAGCATGTACATGCAATACCAACAAAGATCTTTTAGCACAACTCATAGGAGTCAGGAACGCTATCTCATGGTAGTATGCTATAAAATTAACCCTATTTCAGTTAGGAATTTTAAGTGTTGTATGGTGGCCTGGTTCACGGTTATAAAAACAAAGGATATAGGCTCGAAGTTTATATGTGCCCACCCACTCTTTGTGATGTCCTTCATTCAAATGTTCAGCTAGCTTTCACAAGCGCTCACCTTTCATAAGGGTTTCGTGATAGTTGAAGAACTAATGACACTAACGATTTAGGCACCAATCAGGTTGTTGTTTGGATTCAGTCACCCCTTTGTTTTTCGTGTCTGTATCACACGACTTTGTTCTTGTTTAAGGATCTTTCTTGTGTAATCCTTTTCGTCTTTTGCATTTGCATTCTTTTGCTTATCCCTAACTTTTTCCTGGACTGATTCTTGTGAATCTTTTGCAATTGGAGTCCAGCGGGATGCCCTAATTTTTACCTAAGTTGCTTGCTTTCAAGTTTCGACTTAGCGGGCTTTTTCATTTCTTCTTATTTCGGTTCTTTTTTTGAACAAATTGTGTGACATTGTTTGTCTTGATTGCTTTGTGAGGGTTGTGACGGCCTCATTCTTTGGTAGATGAAGGATAACCATTGTGGGTTCCCATATTTGGACCTCTTGATTAGTATAACCATTGTGGTTTCTGGTCTTTGGACCTCTTGACTAGTATAATGAAATGTAATGGATCCTCAGATACACTCCTTTATGAAATTATGAACGCTCGGTCTAACTAGTTGACACCTACCATGCCCTTGGGTTAATCATAAGGGTTTTTTATGCGAAAAGAAACTCTTACTTCAAGGCTCAAAGGGGTTAACAAGGGTTTATCTCCCTTATATCTCCAATGTTTAGGGATTTGAAACAAAGCCTGTACATTGTCAACAAGATATTACTCAAGAGCATAAAATTAGAGATTTTTGCATTTTTGTTTCACCATTCTCCCTCATAGAGTTCAAGCACGAGAGTTGGCATCGCAATGCACACATACAAAATTATAAGTGAATACAAATGAATTACTTCAAGAAAAACATGCGCATTTTATTATGATTAATATTTAAAAACAAACAACTTTTATACATATAGATAAATGTTTAGCAAATAAAAGAAACTACAAATGAAAATATAGTAAAGAAGCTAAATCATTGACATCATTGAAGAGATTTGACTCCATATGGACTGATCAGTCTTGGATACTTTCAATGATCAATAACTTTTCATGGGCTTGAAATCTTCGATTAAATGGCCACATACCCAGCATGGCAATCATAACTTCTTTTCTAGTTATTCTGACCTTGTAGAGAGTAACGCTGATAAGTAAAATTGACACATAAGGTTGCTCGCAAAGACCTGACGATCTTCTGCCTACGTATGTCTATTGACCCATGACCAACGAAGAATCAGAGCGGTGCATTTCCCCCCACTAGGGAAGAAAATGCATTGAAGAAAAACACATAATTTCCATTACTGAGAGTATTGGAATACTTCTGGCTTTATTGCTTCTGCGGATACCCTGGCAAACCGGATGATTAATACGAAGATTTCAGCTTAAAAACAGACCATCTGGCGTAATAACCTTTGCATCAATCAAACCATTCACCTTATGTTTGAACTCCCTACAATTGTCAATTGTATGTCCAAACGTTCCTAAGTGGAACTCGCACCTAGAAGTCATGTCATAGTCTGGAGGAAAAGGATACGACACCGACATAGTATGGCTCAACTTAATCAAAGAGCACTGAAGAAGGAGGGAAAGCATTTGACTTCGAGGAACTCGAACTTAAGAAAGCACTATTTCGGGTTTCTTAAGCCCTTGCCTCTGTTGTTGATGACTCTGTTGACGATGTTGATTAGGGCGCCCAGACTGCCCCTGTACCTTTCTTCCCGTATTTGGCAAAGACTGTTGATGAGATGACTTTGAAAAACAAAGATGAGGAGCATTCCCATGACCTATGGTAAGTCCCGGAGAAAGGGAAGGGATATTCACTTCTTTGGCGGCCATTAAAGCAGGATTACCAATTACCTTCACATCAGCTGGTCCAAACTCGATTACTCCGGAATCAATCAAGTCTTGCACTTTGTGATGGAAATATTTACACCCTTCAATACCGTGACCAGGTACCCCAGAATGGAAATCATAGCAAGAATTGACATCCCATCCATACGGAAGCATAACAGGTGGTGGCGACATCTTACGAAGCTTAATCAATTTCAACTGAAGCAAATGCTGAAGTAGATCAGTATGAGACATTGGTAAAGGATCAAAAACCCTGTCTCGCTTTTGCTGATGAGATGGTACAGCCTGGGGAGTCCCAATTATAATCTACTAATGTGGGAGTTTCAGAACCCAAGGCTTATAACGTGAGGAAGATCCCTGAATAAGGGGAAGAACACCCTTCTCTTTTGCAGCAGGTGGAGGAACATCCCTTTGCTTGGCCTCCTGGGCAGGAGCAAACCCGATTTCCCTTGAATCGATGAGTTATTGGACCTTATGTTTGAGCATCTTACAATTTTCCACATTATGGTCAAATTCTCCTAAATGAAATTCGCACATAGCACTAACATTAGAACCCATAGGGTACCTGGTGTGCTGAGGTCCCACATCAATCAACTTAATCAACTTCAATTCAAGCAGAAGTTTAAGTAATTGCGCATATAGAATCGGGATCGGGTCAAACCTCCTCTCTGACTTTTCTGTCTTGCACTCCTCAAGATATGGTGGCCGATGAGAAAACTATGACAATGAAGGAGATTCAGAAGGCAATCCATGTTCCATCAAAGGTCCCAAAGAAGTGGGAGGAGTCAGAACTTTGGTTGCACCAACAAACAACTGATTTTTTTCCTTATTCAATATAGCTTCCAACATTTCTGTAATTCGGCTCATTTGAGTGTTCATTCAGTTGACCTCTTCTCTCAGCAGTTTCAGATCTTGGGACAACGCTCAAATGTCCACCATTAAATTCCCCAGCTGGGCCTTCATCTCAGTCACTTCCGCTCGGAGTTGTTCCATGTCCATACCCTAATAATTGTGATTCAAGTTGGCCATTCTGAAGAGAAACCAAATCAGGATATGAATTTGTCTCTAAACACATGTCATGAATGCAAGGATGTATGCAAATGCCATGTTCCGTTATTTCCGAGGAATATACCTGCTTAGATTCAAGTTTTAATATAGAAAAAATCCAACTGAATGATTCAGATATGCGATCCTCGGAAATAATTGAACATGTGTGCATAAATGTTATGATTTCATGTATGCAGTAAACATGTGATCAATGGTCTGATGTTGGTGTTGATAAGTGAGTCAAGTGCTTGTGGAGAGCCATAATAATAGTATTATCTCTGTGCAGAGCCCCAAAATTGAGAACCAAAGAACCACATAGAACTGGATCATATCACAAAGTAACATTGATGAAGTGGGTATGTTGAAAGTTATGGTTCCCGCAAACCTATAAACAACCCTCCCATCTCACGGGTTTGCTACCTCGGGTCAACATCACGGACTCTCAGATCGAGTAGCGATAATACATTCACCATCTCCAAGAAACGGTTTGGTATTATACACTAAAAGATGAGGTCTCAGCTGAGTCCAGAAAAATAAGCATCCCTCATAAGTTCCTAGATTCAAGCAATGGGATCAAGAAACAACAGTACATTCATCCCGAAGGTTATAATACTATCGTCATACGAAAAGTGCTTTAACTAAGTTCCTATGAGAGAACCAGACCATCCTATGAGAGTTCCCAGTGGACCCTCAGGTGCGAGTGGGTCTGCCAATAAATGTGGTTTGCCACTATCACCACTAGAGAGGGTTGTTTCCACTAAGGTTCTCAATGATCGGTCTCCCAGATGCACATAACTATCAAGGTCGTATCCTGAAGTGGAGGAAATCCCCACATAAAATATTTCCAAGACGGTCGCAATCTGGGTGTGGAACACATCGCCACTCATCATGATGATATATCATGGAAGTACAATTTATGTCCACGCTAAAGTCTAGGGTACACTTGAGCCTTGGTATTGGGCTCCTCACTCAGTAACTCCCATCCCGCCAAAGAAAACCAGCACAATCCAGACAGTTCAGTATATGATGCATGAAAATTAGATACTGAAAGTAGTAAATAAAGCTGTAAAGTAAAAGTGCAAATAAAATAGTAAATTAAACATACAACAACAAAGATATAAACATCCAAAGAAATAAAAACAGACAAGCGCTAGGAGCGACTCTCAAAGGGGAAACCAGAGATTATGGGTTCCTCCCCAGCAGAGTCGTTAGCTGTCGCTCCCGGGATTTTCACCCTAGTATAAACGTGAAAGTGGTGCGGAAAAGTTAGAGTCACCATCCTGACATTTTTATTCCAAGGAAAGGGAAAGGTAATGCTTCACAAACTGAAGGAAAGGAAAGAACAAGGTCATGTGAATAAAAGAGACTAGGTTCGGGAGTCGGTTATGAACTGGGAAGGTATTAACACCCAGATCATCTGCGGTACCCGATGGGATCCACGCTTGCTTGAACTGTTTAAAAGGGTAAAGAATAAACTACTGTTGAACTGAAACTGCTACTAGAATTGGAAAAGGGGACGGAAAGGTACGGGAAAAATGTAGGGAAAATAAAGAATGGGCCATACCCCAATGCCTACTTATATCATGGGAAATGAGAATCAGAGTCACCATAGTTCCCCTAACTAGGGAGGAGATTTGTTTGTGTTTTTTAGGATGACGTTGCCATAGCTCTAACTCAGGTGTTGCAGGCTTGCTAAATTGAGTGTTTTACCGTTTTATTATCGAACTGTCAAGACAAGTCAGAAATCGTCCGCAAAGTGTGGGAGATGAGAAGATAAGACATTTTGTTTGTTGATTGTTTTTTAGAAGAAGTATTTTTCGGCGTTATTTATGAAGCATCATCATGCTAAGACTTATTCATCATGATAGATACCCTACACCTCATCCCCATATAAAATGTATGCAAGTACCCCATGGCAAAGTCTCTTGGAACATGAGAAAGCTCAACCTTTATTAAGATGTTTTGAGTTTTTTTGAGATGAGAAAGGAAGACTCAAGTTGAAAAAGGAAAAACACTAAGGGAAACTAAGACTCACCCTATGTTATTGTTCAATGGTGATCCTATGGTTAGTGAGGTATTCTAATCCTATAAGAGAAAGAAGAAAATTTTAACAAACTTCAAGGATTTAAGATGAGATTAGAACTCAAAAGGATGAAGAGAAAGTGAAATATCAAAGAAGCATAAAATTTTTATCGCAATCATTTAAGAGAAAGCTTTTAAAAGAGGAAGGAAGAAGGTAGAATATAGGCGCACACCCACATTCTTCACTTACCATTAGCCCCTGAAAAGATTAGAAAAGTTAACCAAAAATGATGAAAGGGAGGACAATTAAGTACCAAACATCTTCTAAAGTGATTATGATCTAAACTAGACTCAAACCTAAGGCTAAGGGTGCCTAAACGCTAAGCAAAACATAAAGTCAGCAGCTACAACAGCGCGTCAACTCACAATTAGCTACCTAAATGAACATGACATGCAAATAACCTATTACAGCTACCAAACAACATGGAAATAGGTGTAAAAAGGTGTAAAACAATGCAATACAACACACATTTAACACCTTCTATTTCAAAATACAGCAATGAAAACATGGCGGAATTTAATCATTTTATCATGTAAATGCATGAACAATAATGCATGAATATGCATCATACAACAATCATCAATGGACTCAACATGGTTGATAAGAACATGGATATGTAAGGATGCAAACATTAACAATAAAACACAACCAAACAAATAATAAAAAATGAATGTAAACATGTGGATTATGCACTTTCAAGTAAGATGCAACATATTCGATTATGCGTGCAAGTATCGAAACATGCCTCGGTCATGCAAATAGTGCAAAACAGAACTTTAACTCATCAATAACATGCTAACAATGAAGTTCAAACATGGTAACAACATTCACAATTCATCATGAACACAAATTAAACAATTATGCAAAAAAATCAGAAATGAACAACACGCGCTTTGAAAGATGTCGAAGCTATATGCACCTACACATAAACAACTCCTAAAAACTCCCTAAAATTATATACTAAAGATCCATGATGATTGGAGGGGGAATGGATACCAAAAATGCAAGAAAAAACAAGAATTTCCCATTATGGTTTAGTGGTAACCGGTTAATACCTAGGTGGTAATTGGTTACCAGTTCAAAAAAGTGTGTTTTATGTAAAAATTAACAGAGGTAACCCATTACTACCTAGGAGGTAACCGGTTACTTTGAGACCATAATCTAAAATTATGCATTTTCTTAGAAAATTAAGCAGCAACTTATTCAAATAAGCTATAACCTAATGCCTATCAATTGAGCACGAAAATTACACCTAAATGAAACAATTTAACACCAATTAAAACCACAAACACATTAGGATTCTAAATCCTAATGATCCAATTGATTAAAGTGTCAAAAATTAACAAAACACGAAGAACACACACGTCAAGAACATACGAAACAATTTAAAATAGAAGTGATTATGAGATTCACCAACCTACAAAGCGGAGGTTTGCTTTGGTAATTGTTGCAATGAAGAATCAACACACGATAGAAGATAAAACCGTAGATCCGATGCTCTTCCGCGAGAATACTTAAAATAAATGCGATTTGATGAAAAACTTGTTGAGCCTCTTCAAAAAAATCATTTCCAAGATGTGAAATCAATACCAAAACAGTAGCAAGTTCATCAATAATCCATGAAATTGATGCAATGATGGAAGTTTAGCTTCATATTCTTCAAGTTTCAATGCAAAACTTGAAGAATTTTGGAAGATGAAGCTTTGTGTGGGGTTTTGGAAAATGCGAGAAAAGTGAGAGAAAAATGAGAGTGATGAGAGAAAAATTTTAAAAATGAATTGTTGATGTTTTGGTTTGGAGGGAAAATGTTTATATACATGTTAGGTTTGGAAGGTAGTTTGGGTTATGAGCTAGGCTTAGACATTAGGTTTGAGATTTAGGTTAGGAGTTAGTTAAAGTTAGTTGGGAATATTCCTAGAATATTCCATTGACATATTCTTAGAATATTCCCTTGGCATATTCTTAGAATATTCCCTTGGAAGGTGGTAGAAAGTTCTAGAAAGTGATAGAGTGTAATGCAAGGTGAAGTAGAAAAGTGAGGAAATCCCTCCAAGCAAAGAAAATAGCATTTTCCAACTTTTGCATGTGGTAATCAGTTACTGGGAGGTAATCGGTTACCAGTTCAAAAACCCAGTTTTCTACACAAATTTCAACAGGTAGCCGGTTACTACATAGGAGGTAACCGGTTACTTCACCCAAAATTTGAAATTTTCCTTTTTGGTGGGAAATCTTGGATACTCGGCCTTGGTCATACGTTCTGAGATTGTTTTTCTTCTAAGACCTGATAATTGATATTATCACCAAATAACCCTTGATCCCATGCCCCATGCCTCAACCGATGATGTATGCTTTATTTTTTTATTTTTTTATTTTTATTATGATGTAAATGCAATGCATGCAAAATGACATGGAAATGAAGCATAAACTACTTGAAATTGATGATAAACAAGAGGGAAAATTTTTGGGTGTTACATGGAGGTGGAAAAATTACTTTTGATGAGTTGAAGTTGTTTTTAGGCAAAAGACAAATGCTCGGTTGGTATGAGGTATGCACCCAATTTGTAGTTGCATGTCTCTACTATTCATTTATTTTGTTACTTGTCTTTTATATTTCATATTTGTTTAATTTTGATTCGTTGAGTCTCCTTCATTATTGTATTTATCGTGTTTATCATGCATAAAACTTTGGTTAGATTTGATCTTGATCTAAATGCTATTTCATCAATAGCATATGAAAGTGCAATGAAATTTCTTTGGATTTTTTAACAAACTTTGATTCATGGTAAAATCTCAAAAAGCTTTTGAAAATTTAAAAATAATATAATTTACAAGATTGATTCAAATTAATCAGTTTTACACCAAAAATTTTATCCTGGTCAAATTGGACAACAACTCAACTCAACAATTTGATCCTAATCAGATTGTACACTTGATCCAGATCAATTGTCTGGGAACTAATTTTGTCTAATTTGATTCAAATCATATTATGTACATGATTCGAATCAATTCTATTTTTCAAAAATCATGATTATTTCTGTTTGATTTGATTCAAAACAAACTTTCAATATGATCCGAATCAAATTGTTTTTCCTAAAAATCATGTCAGTTTTGGGCTATTTTATTTGAATCACATTTTGTTCTTGATTCGAATAAGAAGGCTTATGATTCAAATCACATTTTCTCTTATCCAAATTATCATACCTTAATTTTTTAACCTAAGATCCCACATCATTTACATCTCATTAGCATCATTTTCATACAATTTATACATCACTAACCCATTGGAGAATACCAAGTTTGTTTCTTGTCTCGTGCTTACCATTAATTAGGGTTTTGAGACTCATAGGAGATTCATGCAAAGGATTGTCGCTCCCACCAAATGACACCTCAGGTCAGAAGGGGTACAGACGCGAACGGTCGGCGAAAGGAGAAAGGAAATGAATAGAGTCGCCAGCTAGGCATTTTTATCCCGAAGGAAAGGTAATGCTGCATAAACCTAAGAAAAGATATGGATAAGACGGTCGCGAACCAGAGAGACTGAGAAAGGGGGTTGGTTACAACCTGGGAAGGTATTAGCACCCAGATTGTCCGTCGTACTCGACGGGATCCACGCTTGAAAGATTTGTGTTTTAAAGGGGTAGTGTCAGTGTAATCTGTGCATCAAAGCTAGAAAGAATGCAAGTGTCAGTGTAAAATAAATGTGGAGTGTACAGGAGAAGTGTCAGTGTAAAAAAGAATGCAAAGCTCAAGACTATGAGGCTTAAAGAATAAGGCTGAAAGAGGGGGAATATACAAAGACTTTTGTTCGATAACTGTTAAGTTATGCCTACGTATCCTCTCGTGCAATGAGGAAGTCAGAACACCGTAGTTCGACTCAAAGAGACTGAAAGGTAAATTGACTGATGAACTGCTTATTTGTCTATGCTCAAGTGCATGACCTGTCTGGCTCAGGTGCAAACTGTCTTGCATTAGACGGAAGAAGCAAGTCCTCGCTTGTGAGTGAATGAGATGAGAAAAGAATCCCGAAGGAGACGATTATTGTTTGTTTTTGTGTTTTCAATCTTTTATTGCTTTTTGAAGTTTGTCATAAGTTAATGAGCTTAAGCCTAAACCAATGGGTTAATAAACTCATCACATCTTCCCTCTGATTAGGGGTAATGAGAATACCTTAAGTGTGAAGTCAGCATCTCACACTTAATCACCCTGATGTAGGATCAAGATCATTAACCTACTTGCATTTATTTAAATGTTTTTGTTGTTTTTGTTTAGTGTTGAGTAATGAGTTTAAGCCATAATCAAGGATTTAATGGACCCATTACACTATCCTAATAGAAGGATAATAGATGAGAACATTTAAGCTGAGGAAAACTCCTCAACTTAATCCATGATTAGGGATTAACTTCATGACAAAACAAGGCCTTTATTAAAGTGGATTTTAGTTAATGGTAAGATTAAGAAGTGAGTTTTATGGTTTGTAAGACAACTTGAGGGGGACTTGTCCATTAACACTAGGGTTAGTCCTTCTTAACCAATTAAGGAAGAATTAGAACCCTAATGCAAGGCCCAAGTTACAAGCTTGATGTCTTGATGATTATTAGATGGATTGACTAAAGGATTTAAACACATTAAGGGTTTAACACTTAGGATTAAAGTTATACACTCCATCCTAATAGAAGGATGTAGGCATAAGCTTAATCACAAAGCCTTAAAGCCTTTAGGGTTTAGTCCTTGATTATGAGATGAGAGGAGAAGACTCAAAGATGACACAAAGGTAAAAGCTAAATGGGGGACTAATCAAAACCCTAATTGTTATCATACTTGGAGACCCTAGGGTTTGAGAGGCTTGCAAGAAGATCATCAGAGAAACCACCAGGAAGGAAGCAGATGAAAGGAGCAAGAAGCAAAGAAAAGCAAAACAACTTGCTTCACTTAAGAAGACAGGTTGCTTGAAGAAAGAAAGTAAGATGAACAAGAATGAGCAAGCTCAATCCAATACACATACAAAAATGCAGCAAAGGAAGTATGAAAGAGATGAGAAGAGAATATGAGAAGTGAAGGCAAATTCACTTCTCAAACAACTTACCACCTGAAATGTTAGCATAAAAATGAAATGCAATGCAAATGAGATGAAATGTGATGATGCAAACCAAAACCAGGAGCAAGATCATGAAGTGAATGATTCCAAGAGGTGATACAAACATAAGGCAAGGCATGGGAATGATCAAACAAGCATAAAAATGCAAATGAGGCATGTTTTGAACCATGGAAGTACATGAAAAGTTATGCAATGTAAAGGACAAGTAACATGGAAAATGAAAGATGCAATGATCAAACATGATTCTAATATGTCCTAAGATGTATTATGAATCAAGTGAATGCACAAAATATCATGGCAAGTCATGGGATGCAAGCAAATGAAAGAAAGATGCAAAGGAGAGCACAAATTAGGGTTACATGCATCATGCAAAGCAAAAATCCAAAACCAGAAGCAAATGACATGATAAAAATTTGAAAATGCAATCAAAGAAACCCTAAACCTATACAAGCTCACTGCCCAAAGGAGGGGATTCAACTCTTAACCTAATGGAAGTTATGAATTTCTTAAGATTGCTAGGGTTTTAAGGTACCTTGTCAAGAAAAATGCAAAAACAAATGGAAAATGCAAGATCAATTCAAACCAATTTTATCCTATAAACTACATGCTATACAAGATGCAATGCAAAAAGAATCATTATCCAACTCTCAATGGTTAGGCAGAAAGAAATTTTTGAAGTTTGACATAAAATATTGCCTTGAAATGAAATTAAATCCAATGAAAATGATCAAAAGGCATCAAGAACAAAAAAGAAATTTGGTTTGAGAGTTGGACAATGTTTCTAAATGTTTTTAAATGCAATGTGAATTTTTTGGTGATTTTTAAACACCTAAATGTATTTTTAATTAATTAATTTTCATTAACTAATTAAAAATAATCATTTAAATGATTTAAAAATAATTTTAAATGCAAAAAAATTAAAATAAAAATATTTTTGGGTTTTAAAAATTAATGAAACTCTTGACAAAAAGTTTCATAATTTTTAAAGGATTTTTGCTATTTTAAATAAAATATGAAAGATAAAACAATTTAAATGCAAATAAAAATAAAAGAAATGAAAGTATGCAAGGGGGATGGCCAGGATTTGATCTGGGCTTGGATTGGTTGACTGCGCGCCAGATCCAAAGGCCCAGATTCAAACCTGGCTAATTTGTTTTATAAATTAATTAAACAGGATTTTAATTAATTAATCAGGGATTAGGGCTTTAATGAAGCATCCAGGCCACTCGTTCGCGCGCGGGAAATGGGATCCTAGGGCCAAGATTCAAAATTCCTAATTAATCACACTTAAACCCTAATTACACTCAGGCGACCGGAGATAAGCTCCGGTCGTCTTCTCCGGCTGCCTTTCTCACCAGAATCACTCAAAACACATCCCCAAGGCCCACAAATCTCCAGAATCAATCATTCATCAATGGGTAACAGGAATCCATGGCCAAAAACAATTTATATTGACTACACAGTGAGAATCGAAGAAAACAAATCTTAGGGCAAAAATTTCAGAACATCACAACATGCTTGTTTTTGACTCATTTTCGAAAATAAATAGATCCCCATGATCAGGGCAACATATAGAACAACATTCTAACAAGAAATCAAGGTTCTGGAAAAATTGTTCATCATGTTACCTGAGATTGAGCTTTCAGTCCAGGAGCTTTCTGCTTGCCTCTTTGCTTCAAAATGGTCCCAATGGTCCTCTTGATGAAGTTATGAAGCTTGGTTGGGGTTTAGAATGGCTGATTTGTGAGTTTGAAGTGGTTCTGTTCAGAGAGGGGAAGGAATCGTGTTTCAGTTTCAGAGTGTTTCAGGGCAAGGTGAAGGGTTAGGGATGATCAGTGAGACATGCTGAGATGTTCTATGGAGTTTGTTTTTATGTTTGATGCTTATGTGATGTGTTTCGAATGAAAATGCATAAGAGGGCAAAGCTTGGATCTATGGCTTGGAGAGTGTTTCAGGCTTGTGTGTGTGGTGTGTTGTGTTGCATTTGGTCCACTTATCACTCTTGGATAGGTCAGAGGAGTTGGTATGGCCTAGCTTGATTGGTATGGGTCTTTATGCAAAAAGTTAATGTTTTGTGTAAGAGAGGTATGGGTCATTGATAGGCCAAGGACAAAGGGGTGTCCTGCGCAGCAAGGAATGAGGAGAGCCATTGGATCAATCTTGAAGCCAATTAGCAAGTGGATTAGGGTTTGTAAGATGTTTTGCAACTTTGTTCAACTTTGGCCCTTTTGAAATTTCTTGATCCACAAGTCATGAAAATGAGCAAACCTTTGATGCATTCTGACTTTCAGGAATTGGTTCATGTTTGTACAAAGATTAGAGGTCCATTTGAAAGCACAATTTGCGTTGGCAAGGGGTTTTGCAACTTTGCCTCTTTGGTGCAAGACTTGAAATTATGTGATTTTTCTTAACTTTGACAAGCCATAACTTTTGATTCAAAATGAATTAGAATGAGTTCTTGTACTTTTTGAAAAGGGAATGATCCATTCTACAACTTTCATGACCAAAGTTTTCTCATTTGAAGCATTTTTGAATCAAAAAGAAAGGGTTGAAAAAGTTTCCCAAAATGGCAAGTTTCCATTACAAGTCATTTTCCCAAAAAGGCAACTTTGCAAATGGCTTGAAGTTCTTCAATTTTGTGAACTTCTAACATCTTATATGACCAAATAAAGATCATACACAATCAAAATGATGAAGAACACCCCTTGGTTGGGTCATTGGGGGCCTCAGATGCCCTGATTTTGCACTGACTTGCTCAAGAAGTCAACCCTTTATCAGATGCCTTCCCCATGGAATTTCTTCATGAAAATTGATATGCATGATCCCTATAACATATAGAGACCAATAGAAACAAGAATGACCAAAAAATTTGGAGTTATGGCCTCTGAAACCAAAACCCTAATTCTAGGTCATCTGTGTAGTTAAACCTGGCTCTGCTTCCATGCCTTTCTCAGTTCTTGTGATCCTTTGACTTTCTTGACCTTGTGAGGATACAATATGATGCTTGAACATACATGGACCCCTTTGAAGTGATTGATGACCTTTGGAGTGGCTCAAATGGCTCTTGGATTGCTCAGATCACAAACCCTAGATGCAGATGACTTAGAAGCAATGCAGTGAATCAAAAATGTGGTATGCGATGCTATGATTGAATTTATGCACATGAAGAGATCACAAGCCATGGTGTGAATGGGTGAGGGAAAATTTGGGGTGTTTACAGCTGCCCCTATTCAAGCATGAGTTAGTTGTGTAGAATGTAAGCAACGGCTTAACAGGCAAACAAGATAACTTGTGGTTGAATACCAAAGACAGTCCAAAATTTGCACTCACAGAATGAAGAAGAAAAGGGATATAGATTGTAAAAGAAAATAAAGTATATTTATAAAGTGCGGGCGACGGAGGACGACCGTCGAGCAGAGGACGACTGTTGGGGATAAAGCGATGACGGGGACGACCGACATGCTGAGGATATAAGAGATTGTGATGGGGACGACCATCAAGTAAGATTATCTGGGGATTAGAAATAAATGATGAGGTACGGTCATCAAAGGTGAAGGACGATCACCTAGCAGGGGACGGCTGCTCTGTTGAGGATAAGATGAGGGACGGTCATCTAAGGTGAAGGACGATCACCGGGCAGGGTACGGCTGCCAAAAGTATCGCGACATAGGACGAATGCCGGATAAAAAAAAAGGTCGACGATGGGGATGGCCATCGGATAAGCATGATGAAGGACGATCATCAGGAGGTGAAGGACGATCACCTAGCAGGGGACGACTGCTCTCAGGGTTTATCATGACATAGGACGAATGTCAGATAACAAGATCAACGATGGGGACGACCATCAGATAAAATGATGAAGGACAATCATCAGGAGGTGAAGGAAGATCACCTAGCAGGGGACGGCTGCTAAAAGTATCATGACATAGGACGAATGTCGGATAGAAAAGGGGTTCTAATGAATAGAGACTCCACTGGGGGTGATGAAGGACGATCATCAAAAAGGTGAAGGACGATCACCTGGCAGGGTACGGCTGCCGGAAGGTATCATGACATAGGACGAATGTCAGATAGAAGGAAAATAATTCACTGGGATTCGTTAGGACTCTCCTGGGGAACAGTAGACACAGACGGATGTCTAAATCCAAGAAGACAAAAGTGTTTGACACGGTGTATAGATTAAAGATGCGGACGAGCATCCTTAAGACTATGATACGGACAGGTATCAGGTAGAAACAAACGTTTGACGCATGCTCAGAGATGATGATACGGACGAGTACCAACTGGTTAACAAAGAACACAGACGAGTGTCGAATCTGAAGGGATTTGAGTGGCATATGCAAGATACGGACGAGTATCTGTATGAGTGAAACAGGAGTAATAAGTATGAGTGGTGTACACGAGTGTTTAACTTGCTGGGGAGAGTGACACGGACGAGTGTCAAAAGAGAAAAGTGTAATATAAACAAGTGTATGGTTTACAAAATGTTTCAGGTATCTATGTTGGGGAAGGGGACACAGACGGGTGTCGGGGAATTTGTATAGATATATGTATCTGTGAGTGCAAAGAGGACGCTTTGGATTTCTACTGGGGATATGACACGGACGGGTGTCAGGAAGTATCTGTATCTTTAGGGAAAGTGCCTTGTCTCTCTGCCGGGGAATCCGGGGAGTTCTCTGTATATTGCTGACGGATTGTCAGTATTCACAAGTGTTTGATTCAGAACATGGCTTATGATTATGCAATATGTTTGATTTTTGCCGTAATTCTCCGTATTAGACGGAATGCTACGCTCTGCGGGGAGAATATGATGCGAATGCTATGATTATGCAAAGATAACGACCCGAGATTCGAATCCCATTGCTGCGACGATCTCTGGTTGATCTGCTTGAAGTGGACATCCCAGCTGGGGATGATATCATTGGTAGATCTGACATATATGACTCTGTTTGGGGAAAATAGGTCACTGATAGACCTATCTTGGTAACGAGGGACCCAGCTGGGGTTTGTAGAAGCTTTCTTCACTCTGTTGTGAGATCTTCAGACGTTGCTCTTCTGGATAGAGGCTGAAACTCTATGGAGAGATGGTTCCCTGGCTTTTGTACTTGGCTGAGGAGGAAATAACAAATGGCAACTCAGCTGGGGAGAAAGCACCTCCGGTGCTAGGACTGAGTAGATAATTATTTGCCAGCTTGCTGGGATGAAGCTTTCATGCCCCATGTTGTGCTTTGAATGCCTGCAATCCTGAAAAGATAGAGAGGCGCACAAGTAATCCCGAGGTATCCCTTACCAGATTCCATCATAGGGGTTAGACACTCCCGGGAGTAAACATATTTCTTGCAAGCACGTATTTTTAGAAGAGAAGCATCTGTATTTATGCAATCAGTATCTTAAAGACATCGAACATTCTTGCAAATGAAAATAAAATGTACGAAACGAAACATGACTGAAAATATGATTTTATTAATTCATGTGCCCTGAATTGGCAAGATACAGTCAAAGAAACAAATCCCCCAAAATGAGGAGATTGTTACAAATTGAGAAATAAAAGGTATTGGCAATGTTGATGACGCTTCAAGGAGCTTCCCTTTGCTATGACTCGTATGACATTCGACGTTCTTCTTATCTTGCTTTCTGAAGAAGGCTGATTCTGAAAGAAGCTTGATCCTTTCGAAGCTTACCAAGTTGTAAGTGATACAGACGAATTCAGAATGCAATTGTTCGCTTATTCCCTTATTTTGCGTGGATCGCCCTTTCGGGTTTTCAATCCACCGGGATACCCTATTTTTGCCTGAGTTATCCAATGCGGCTTTTCAACTCAGCGGGTGTACATTTTTTGTTTATTTTCCCTTATTTTTGCCCGAGTCTTTTATTCTGTTTTTGACTCGCCGGGATTCCTTATTTTTGCCTGGACTTACATTCTGTTTTTATGTCCAGCGGGTCATTTTTATGCGAAGTATTTTTTAACTGCATCTGAATTCACAGGGGACGGGAAGTCTTCGCCATCCATAGTACTGAGCACGAGTGCTCCACTGGAGAAAACTTTCTTTACTACGAATGGCCCTTCATAGTTCGGAGTCCATTTGCCCCTGTGGTCTGTATGAGGAGGGAGGAGTCTTTTCAGCACAAGATCTCCTACTTGGTATTCTCGGAGCCTGACTTTCTGATCGAAGGCTTTCTTCATTCTTTTCTGATATAACTGCCCATGACAAATTGCAGCCAACCTCTTCTCTTCAATCAGATTCAGTTGTTCGTATCGGGATCGGACCCACTCTGTTTCACTCAGCTTGACATCCATTAGTACCCGTAAGGAGGGTAATTCAACTTCAACTGGTAGGACTGCCTCCATACCATACACAAGTTGATACGGTGTTGCCCCAGTGGACGTTCTGATTGACGTACGGTACCCATGCAAGGCAAATGGTAGCATTTCATGCCAGTCTTTGTAGGTAACTACCATCTTTTGCACAATCTTGTTGATATTCTTATTAGCTGCCTCAACAACGCCATTCATCTTTGGCCTGTAAGGAGAAGAATTGTGGTGTTGGATTCTAAAGTCCCGGCATAGCTCTGCCATCATTTTGTTGTTTAAGTTGGAACCATTGTCAGTAATGATTCGCTCGGGCACTCCATACCGACAAATGATGTCTCTCTTCAGAAATCGGGCTACCACTTGCCTTGTAACATTTGCATAGGAAGCTGCTTCGACCCACTTGGTGAAATAGTCAATGGCAACCAGGATGAATCTGTGTCCATTTGAAGCAGTCGGTTCAATCTTGCCAATCATATCAATGCCCCACATGGCAAAGGGCCAGGGTGAAGACATCACATTCAGAGGATTGGGAGGCACATGCACCTTATCCGCATAAATCTAGCATTTATGGCACTTCCTGGCATAAGCACAACAGTCGGCATCCATTGTGATCCAGTAATAACCTGATCTTAGCAAATTCTTGGCCATGGCATGCCCTCCTGCATGGGTACCAAAGGATCCTTCGTGCACTTTGTGCATCAACAAGCCTGCTTCTGTTTTATCAACGCATCTGAGAAGTACCATATCAAAGTTTCTCTTGTACAGGGAACCGTCAGTATTCAGGAAGAAACTGCCAGCTAGCCTTCTTAATGTCTTCTTATCATTGGAGGATGCCCCAGGTGGGTATGTTTGATCCTCCAAGAAGCATTTAATGTCATGGAACCAAGGCTTATCATCTTTGGCAACATCTGCTGCAAATACATATGTTGGTCTGTCGAGTCTGGATACTGAAATCCGAGGTACAAAGTTGGCAGCTTGAACTTTGATCATGGATGAAATGGTGGCAAGAGCATCTGCAAACTGATTCTCGTCTCGAGGTATATACTCAAGCTTGACCGTTGTGAAGAAAGTCAACAACCTTCTTGTATAATCCCGGTAAGGTATCAGATGATCTTGGTGGGTCTACCACTTGCCGTTGGTTTGATTGATTACCAGAGCTGAATCTCCAAACACAGTCAGAGTCTTGATCCTGAGGTCAATGGCTTCCTCAAGACCCATAATACAAGCTTCGTATTCAGCTTCGTTGTTAGTGCAGTTGAAAGTGAGCTTTGCCGAGAAAGGCATGTGAACTCCTTTAGGTGTAATTAGTACTGCACCAACACCACGACCATTCATATTAACAGCCCCGTCAAACATCATAGTCCATTCTTCTTCTGGGTCAGGCCCTTCAGTGTGAACAGGCTCTTCATGATCTTTTGCTTTAATGAACATGATGTCTTCATCAGGGAAGTCAAATCTCATAGGCTGGTAATCATCAATAGGTTGCTCAGCAAGATAATTCGACAATACACTGCCCTTAATGGCTTTTTGAGATGTGTACTGAATGTCATACTCCGTGAGGATCATTTGCCATCTTGCAACCCGCCCGATAAGTGCTGGCTTCTCAAAAATGTACTTAACTGGGTCCATCTTTGATATCAATAAAGTAGTGTGGGTCAACATATACTGCCTTAGTCGGCGAGCAGCCCACGCTAAAGCACAGCAAGTTTTCTCGAGCAGTGAATAACGTTGTTCACAGTCGGTAAACTTTTTGCTTAGGTAGTATATTGCATACTCTTTTCGACCAGACTCGTCATGCTGGCCCAGCACACACCCCATTGACTCTTCTAATACTGTTAAGTACATTATTAGAGGTCTTCCTTCAACTGGAGGCATAAGGATTGGAGGCTCTTGTAAGTATTCCTTGATTTTGTCAAAAGCCCTCTGGCAGTCTTCGTTCCACCTGACCGTTTGTTCTTTTCTATACAACTTGAACAAGGGCTCACAGGTTGCTGTAAGGTGAGATATGAACCTTGAAATGTAGTTCAATCTACCTAGGAAACCTCGAACTTCTTTCTCAGTCTTCGGTGCAGGCATTTCTTGAATTGCTTTGACTTTATCAGGGTCAACTTCAATCCCTTTCTCGCTTACAATAAAACCCAGCAGCTTACCAGATCGCACCCCGAATGTGCATTTGTTGGGGTTCAATTTCAGTTGGTATTTCCTCAGACGCTTGAATAACTTCAACAGATTCACCAGGTGGTCTTCTTCTGTGAGGGACTTGGCGATCATGTCATCCACATAACATTCAATTTCTTTGTGGATCATGTCGTGAAACAATGTTACCATAGCCCGTTGATAAGTGGCACCAGCATTCTTCAGTCCGAATGGAATCACCTTGTAACAGAACGTGCCCCAGGGTGTGATAAAAGTTGTCTTCTCCATGTCTTCAGGCGACATCTTGATCTGATTGTATCCTGAAAATCCGTCCATGAAGGAGAATATCGAGAACTGAGTCGTATTATCAACCAATACATCAATGTGAGGTAAAGGGAAATCATCTTTCGGGCTGGCTCTGTTCAGATCCCGGTAATCTACACACATTCTCACCTTGCCGTCTTTCTTAGGTACCGGTACAATATTAGCTACCCACGGTGGATAGCTAGTTACAGCAAGGAACCCGGCGTCCCACTGCTTTTGTACCTCTTCTTTAATCTTCATTGCCATATCTGGGCGAGTACGGCGCAGTTTCTGCTTTACTGGCGGGCTGTCTTCTTTTAAAGGCAGCTTGTGCATGACAATATCGGTGTCCAACCCTGGCATATCCTGATAAGACCAAGCAAACACATCCACATATTCACGAAGCATGTCAATCAATTGTTCCTTAACTGAATCTTGTAAGCAGGCTCCAATCTTAACCTCTTTCACATCTTCTCCCGTACCAAGATTAACCGCTTCAATCTCCTCCTGGTGAGGAGTAATAACCTTCTCCTCTTGCCTTAACAACCTGGCTAGTTCTTCAGGTAGCTCATAATCTTCTTCAACCCCTTCATCAGCTTGATTGATTGGATTGTCAAAGTCATACGAAGTCATAGCTGTGCTGTTGTCGGTGCAGTCTGAAAGGCACTCTCTGCAAGGGTTTAGATTGTTCATTTTAGTGATCGATTTTAATCTTGTTTAGAAAAAGTGAAATGAAGTTATCATTTTGGAAAACATTGCCATTTTATTTTTGTACAAAAAGAAAAATGAAAAACAGTGAGCGGAAAAGGAAAAGACTCATTTGCAAAAGATGTCCGATATTCATTGATTGATCTGTTTGCACAAAATTACAAGATGGCCCGATTACAAAATGAGTCTTGTCATCTTGGGAAAGATGCAAGACTTGATGCATGCTTAAAATATATAGGAAATAATAATTACTCTGCAGGAGTAACCCTTATAATTTCCTGGGAAGACCAGTTTGAGATATGGCTCCCCGGGGTCCTTGGACGTATCCAGCTCTCCAGGTTGCGCTCATCTTCCGACTCATCTTCCAAGTTGTTCACAGCATCCGGGGTGAGCATTCCCCCGCTGACAAAACTGGGCTTCTTGGCAGTCTCTGATTGATCTCGTTGAGTTGGTCTGTAACCCAACCCAAATCTGTCTTCTTTCTTTTCCACGGGCAACAGCTTGCCCCAGCCTTGGGCAATACCCTCTTCAACAACCTTCCTGGCTTGCTGATAAGACGTCATGGAAGTTCCCAGTACAGCAGATGCTTCATTAATGTTCAGGGCCTCAAACCCCTGGCTCATAGTTTCATGGATCTCTCCATCCATCTCAATATACTTATACGTAGCCAGATGGCTAACAAAGATGTCTTCTTCGCCACAAATGGTGATGATCTGGCCTTCCCACTCGAATTTCAGCTTCTGGTGAAGGGTAGACGTGACAGCGCCAGCGGCATGGATCCAGGGTCTACCCAACAAACAGCTGTAGGCCGGCTGAATGTCCATCACATAGAAGGTAATTTTAAAAGTCTGCGGGCCAATCATCATAGGCAGATCAATCTCCCCTAGCACTGATCTCTTAGAGCCATCAAATGCTCTCACCACTAAATTACTTGGACGCAGTGCCAAGCCATCATACTCCAGCTTTACCAAGGCTTTCTTTGGTAGAACATTGAGTGAAGACCCAGTGTCCACCAGTACATGGGATAGAACAACACCCTTACATTCTAGTGTGATGTGTAAAGCCTTGTTGTGGTTACGTCCCTTAGTTGTTAAGTCAGCATTGGTAAAGCCCAGTCCATGACTGGTGTTGACATTCGCCACCACAGTTTCTAGCTGATTAACAGTGATCTCCTCTGGCACGTATGCTGCGTGCAGGACTTTCAATAATGCATTCCTGTGAGCTTCAGAACACATCAACAGGGATAATATGGAGATCTTTGAGGGAGTTTGGTGAAGCTGATCCACCACCTTGTAATCACTTCTCTTTATAATTCTCATAAACTCGTCTACATCTTGCTCAAAGGATGTTTTCTGAGTTTCTTTGATGATTGGTTCTTCAGGTATCACACTCTTCCCCTTTGCTTTTGCAGTAGCTTCTGCTTCGGCATTAGGTCTTTGCAATTGTGAGGCAAAAAGGCGCCCGCTTCTGGTGAAGCCTCCGCCTCCCCTAACATTATCAATCTGTGGAGAAGAGGTTGAAGAATCCAAAGTGATTTTCTCCCCGTTCCAGTAGAGGTCAGAGCCATAATGCCAAGGTATGGCATTACTGCTTTCATATGGAACTGGTCCAGGCACCGTGATGGTAACCGGACTGACTGCTGCAGAGGAAGGTACTGAAATGGTGTGCGGATCGTAGTAAATGGTGACTGGTGATCTGGCAGGAGGTGCCACTATTTGTTGTTGAAAGTTGTTATTTGGGGGAACATCTGATGGATCATAGTAAATGGTGACTGCTGAGATATCTGTTGGCGTTGTAGAAGATTCTGCTGAATAAATGGGTGCTGATGTTGTAGAAGAAATGGTTGTTGACATCTGGTTTGCTGAAGTGATGGACGGAGTCATTGTTGATGATAATTATGAATTGGTCGGAATGATTGTTGTTGCAGTTGTAGAAGAGTCAGGAATTGTTGTCAAAGGGATTGCTGGGTTTGTAGGCGCCGTTGTTGAGATCTTAAGTATACCACTTTTGATAAGACCATCTATGCCGCTTCTCAAATTATCACACCCGTTGACCGAAATGTTACAATAACCACAACCGATCTCACACCCGGGGAACATCTGGCATTCTAGGAGCTGAGCTTTAATTTCGACCAGAGGCGTCCGAATCTGTCCAACACTGGTGATTAAGAAAGATGGCTTGTCTTCCTCAATGGCATTAATTCTTGGCCCTCCATGATTAGGCATGGGATTCTTGTTGACATTTGGAGGGGGTGCGAAGTTGAGGGCTTTGGAATCCACCAGATGTTGCACCTTCATTTGTAAAGCCCTACATTTCTCAGTATTGTGGCCAGGTGCATTGGAGTGGAAAGCACATCTGGCGTTGACATCATAATTTCTTGGCAGATTGGAGGGATCTGGTGGTGCCAATGTCCTTAATTCAACCAAGTTGAGTTTCAGGAGCTGTGGCAATAAGGCAGCATAAGGCATAGGGATAGGGTTAATCACCTTATTTGCCTATGATGGTCTTTGCTGAAAGGGTCTTTGCTGTTGATTGTTGTTGTTGTTGTTGTAGGTTCTTTGTGGCGGATACTGAACTTGCTGCTGATAGTGTGGTTGTTGTGGTTGTTGTGGTTGTTGATATGCTGGTTGCTGAGGAATCGGAGCTGGAATAGTGACAGCTGCTACTGATCTGTGGACATACTGAGATCTGCCCCTGCCGGCATGAATGACATTTGTCTCACCGGTTCTTCTAGGTCCCACAAAAGGCTTCCTGGGATTGCTTGACGAACTTGCACCATTATCAGAAATCTTACCCATCTTTAGAAGGCTTTCAATTCTTTCCCCAGCTATGACTACGTCAGCGAAGCTGGTGGAAGAAAAGGCAGCTAGCCTATCAATATATGTTCCTTGTAGAGTGTTCATAAACATGTCGGCCATTTCTCTTTCCGACATGGGTGGCTGGACAACAGCAGCAAGCTGTCTCCACCTCTGGGCATATTCCCTGAAGCTTTCTCTGGAGGATTGAGACATTCCCATCAGAAGAGTTCTGTTAGGAGCCATGTCCAGGTTGTATTGGTACTGTCTGATGAAAGCTTCAGCTAGGTCCTTCCAGCATCTGATAGTAGCTCTGGTCAAGTGTGAGTACCACTCCCTTGAAGCCCCAGTCAAACTGTCTTCAAAGTAAAACATCCACAGTTTCTCATCCATAGTATATGCTTTAAGTCTTCCCAGGAAGGACTGCAAGTGAGTTCGTGGACAGGAAGTTCCATTGTACTTCTCGAAGCACGGGGGTTTAAACTTGTGGGGAATCCTTACCCCGTCCACTAACCCCATATCCATAACATCAAAACCTAGGGAATTTTGAGACTCCAGAGATCTCAACTTCTCAGCAATTTCATCAAACCTCCTATCATAAACTTCATCCCCAGCTCCCATTACAGTAAACTGCTCTTCCTGGGGGTCTTCCTATAAGATCCTTCCTCCAGTAGTATTTCCTTGCACATTGCCCGGGATGATGACTTCCGGATGTAGATGAGGCCCATATACTGGTGGATTAACATGGGGCTGACCCCTTTCATTGTTACTTGTTCCTCCAGTTCCCAGATGGGGTTCTTCCGGGGTTTGTCTTTCTACCAATGCCCTCAACCTTTCTTGACTTTGGGCCAAGCCATTCATTACTTCCATGAATTGGGTCATTTGGTTTCTCATCTCCAGTCTTTCATTAGCCATCTGAGTTATGACCTCTGTTAGATCTTGCTGTACTTGATCCATTTGGATACCAGGAAGGTTGTTGCGAGTAGGATACCGGTGCAGACGGTTGAGAGGGAACACCCGGCGGCGAGCAATAATTCCTGAGCCACAACAGAGTTATAAACAAATAACATAATGACAAAACCTACAAAACAAAACAAAAGTTAGCATGCAATGCAGTATGCTTATTTGCTTTCCAAGGTATCCGGCTTGGCTCTTGGTTTTGACCTTTCCAGACCCTGAGGAAGAGACTCAATGAAACAAACTAACAAATATATTACAAATGGTGAATAATACATAGTCTGTTTTTACAACATATGCCCCAGAGGGGTCAACATACAACATAAAAGAAAAGTACATCAAATGGAAATAACAACAAGCAAAGTAGTCAAACATCTAAGCCAAACTCATCCTCCTTAACCTCCTTCAAAAGTGCTTCAGTTACAGGACCAGCCGGATGCTCTGTGATGTTCCTGATAAGATGGTTTCTGGTGGCAATAGCAGTGGTCAGCTTCTTGTGTCTGTCTTGGTCCTTTGACCTTTTCACACCAGCCCTAAGCTTTAATTCTGAAATCTCCTTCTGGGCTGCCAGCAAAGCTTCCTGTTGCTTCTTTTCATTGGCCTCTAACTGCTCAATCCTGGCTTGAGTTCTCTTATCTTCCTGAGTGCGAGCTTCAGTGATCCTGACCCACCTAGATTGACTTTCCTCTAGATAGAGATCAGTCCTAGCCTTCTGAAACTGGGCCTCTTTACAGGCATTCTTCAATATTTGCTCTCCAGCTCTTGATTTCTTGATGTAGTCTTCTGCTTTCTCAATCTTGGCCAGATGCTCCACTTTAAGCTTCTCCAACCTCTCAATGTCTAGACGGCCATCACTCCTCTCCCAGAGGGTCTTCTTTAGAGCTTGAGACAGATTCTCATTTCTTTCTTTCAGCTTCTCAAATTCTTCCAGGCTGACAGTGGCTGGAGGTGGTACTGTGGATGGTCCAGGTGCATCCTTAATGGTGAAGGGCATCCTAGAAATCTGAGCCCTAGCATGAGACCATTCATAATACTGAGCTGAAGCTACATTATTGCATCTCCCAAGAATGGCCATCCCTTTGGTCTGGATGTTGTCACAAGCCCAAGATGCTTGTCTGACAACTGCTAGATTAGGCTTTATCTCACAATACAAGGTTTCAGCTAGATCTTGCACCCTAGGAGGGTGGACCAAAGCATAGCCCAATTATATCTTAAACAGCAAAGGATTGTAGTTGATGCAACCCTTTACTCCTATTAGAGGTACATTGGGGTACTGCCCACAGCTGGTAATTATGTCCCTGCCTTTGGTGCTCTGGGTGCACCATCTGATGTCATCTGAAGTCAAAGCAATAAGTCTCTTAGCCCAATTCTTCTGTTGGTGAGGGTTCAGGAAGGCATCAGTCTTGGGTAAGTGCTTGAGCAGCCAAGTGTGAAATAGAGGAGCACAACATCTCACCAATTTCCCTCTCTGCTTCTCATTTCTTTGGTGAACAGAATAATAGAAATCCCCCAGCAATGTGGGTACTGGGTTCCTCAGAAGGAAGAAATGAATGGCATTCTTGCTGATAAACTTGGGCTCATCTGCAAAAAGTATAACCCCATATATACTGAGGGCTAAAAATGCACAAACTGCCTTCCATTCTCCCAAGGAGGCCTTCAGGATAGCCTGAGAAGTCAGAAAGTCTAGATGTAAACCAGGGATTCCAGCCTTTGTTGTCATGTTCTGCTCAATCAATATAGGTTCTAAATACAGTGCCTTTGCCACTTCTCCATTGTTGGGAGAAGCCATCTCAGGGTTAAAGGGGACACCACCCCTGACAGGTACTCCAATCAGTGATGAAAACTCCTCTAACAGAGGTCCTAACTGAAAGTTCTGGAAAGTGAAGCATCTCAAAGGAGGGTCATAAAACTGTAGGCAAGTGTGGATCAAACTCCTCTGAGAAGGATCCAGGTCCATAACCATATCAAGGATGCCTCCATAATGCTCTCTGAATAATGGGATGTGGTCTGGAGTGATAAGTGCCTGGACCTGTCTGATGCCAGTCAGCACAGGCTCAAAGAAATGGTATGAAATGTTGCTCTTCTTGGGTGCCATGACTGCTGATGAAGAGCTAAAAACAAATGCTGATGATGAAGACTGATACTGGAGATGAGCCACTGATAGGCTGAGGATGATGATGGAGGTAGCTGAAGCAGATAGCTGATGAACAAGGGTCTATGCAGATGAAGGGGTCAAAACCAAGCCAGATGTAATATGGATACCCTGAAAAACAAATAAACAAATGTTAAATGATGCAATGATGAGTATGCAAATGATATGCAAGGGTTTGTGATCAAGCTGGATCTGATTACTGCCTTGATATAAGTCCATGTATGTTCAGGAAGTCCAGATGGAGGTTCAGAAATCCAGTAATCAAGGTAGGGGGACTCAAATAAAGAGTCACATGTCCATGGTTTAAATCACAAGAACTGTCCTAAGTGAGGTACTCTTAAACCAAACAGTAACAGGGTATGATGTGGCCAATGGTACCTGCAAACCTGTAAACAGCCCAACCCCCTCACAGGTGATGTTCTAAAACAAGGATCCTCAGACTTGGATCAGTTATGAGAAGTGTAAACACTTCTAACCCGGAGGTATAGTGTTTACAATAACCATAAAAGATCCTCCTCTAATTCACCTCAATTTCTGAAGGTCAATCATAAAGGTCATCCAGACTTAGCAGGCTTCCCAGATAGCCCTAGCACTACAGAAAATCTGTAGCACAGAGTTCTCAAGAAGAAACCCACATCTGAACCGTGTTTCATATTCCCGCACCAGATCGAAATGGAATGGGAAAGAACATGAACCACTCTAGCCTAGGTGTCACTCAGGTCCCAGGTATAGGACCTCAAACTCTCAGTAGAACCACACCCACCAAAACAAAAACCAGATCCAGCCAGATGACAGTATGACAATATGATATATAAAGCTGTAAAGAAAGCAATAAATAACTGTACATAAAGCAATAAATAAAGCAAATATATAAACACAATTAGCAAATAACACCCCAGTAAACACAAATCAAACAAGCGCTAGGAGGAACCCACAAAAAGAACCAGAAGCCCTGGTTACAGTATAAGGGTCCCCAGCAGAGTCGCCAAGCTGTCGCTCCCACCAAATGACACCTCAGGTCAGAAGGGGTACAGACGCGAACGGTCGGCGAAAGGAGAAAGGAAATGAATAGAGTCGCCAGCTAGGCATTTTTATCCCGAAGGAAAGGTAATGCTGCATAAACCTAAGAAAAGATATGGATAAGACGGTCGCGAACCAGAGAGACTGAGAAAGGGGGTTGGTTACAACCTGGGAAGGTATTAGCACCCAGATTGTCCGTCGTACTCGACGGGATCCACGCTTGAAAGATTTGTGTTTTAAAGGGGTAGTGTCAGTGTAATCTGTGCATCAAAGCTAGAAAGAATGCAAGTGTCAGTGTAAAATAAATGTGGAGTGTACAGGAGAAGTGTTAGTGTAAAAAAGAATGCAAAGCTCAAGACTATGAGGCTTAAAGAATAAGGCTGAAAGAGGGGGAATATACAGAGACTTTTGTTCGATAACTGTTAAGTTATGCCTACGTATCCTCTCGTGCAATGAGGAAGTCAGAACACCGTAGTTCGACTCAAAGAGACTGAAAGGTAAATTGACTGATGAACTGCTTATTTGTCTATGCTCAAGTGCATGACCTGTCTGGCTCAGGTGCAAACTGTCTTGCATTAGACGGAAGAAGCAAGTCCTCGCTTGTGAGTGAATGAGATGAGAAAAGAATCCCGAAGGAGACGATTATTGTTTGTTTTTGTGTTTTCAATCTTTTATTGCTTTTTGAAGTTTGTCATAAGTTAATGAGCTTAAGCCTAAACCAATGGGTTAATAAACTCATCACATCTTCCCTCTGATTAGGGGTAATGAGAATACCTTAAGTGTGAAGTCAGCATCTCACACTTAATCACCCTGATGTAGGATCAAGATCATTAACCTACTTGCATTTATTTAAATGTTTTTGTTGTTTTTGTTTAGTGTTGAGTAATGAGTTTAAGCCATAATCAAGGATTTAATGGACCCATTACACTATCCTAATAGAAGGATAATAGATGAGAACATTTAAGCTGAGGAAAACTCCTCAACTTAATCCATGATTAGGGATTAACTTCATGACAAAACAAGGCCTTTATTAAAGTGGATTTTAGTTAATGGTAAGATTAAGAAGTGAGTTTTATGGTTTGTAAGACAACTTGATGGGGACTTGTCCATTAACACTAGGGTTAGTCCTTCTTAACCAATTAAGGAAGAATTAGAACCCTAATGCAAGGCCCAAGTTACAAGCTTGATGTCTTGATGATTATTAGATGGATTGACTAAAGGATTTAAACACATTAAGGGTTTAACACTTAGGATTAAAGTTATACACTCCATCCTAATAGAAGGATGCAGGCATAAGCTTAATCACAAAGCCTTAAAGCCTTTAGGGTTTAGTCCTTGATTATGAGATGAGAGGAGAAGACTCAAAGATGACACAAAGGTAAAAGCTAAATGGGGGACTAATCAAAACCCTAATTGTTATCATACTTGGAGACCCTAGGGTTTGAGAGGCTTGCAAGAAGATCATCAGAGAAACCACCAGGAAGGAAGCAGATGAAAGGAGCAAGAAGCAAAGAAAAGCAAAACAACTTGCTTCACTTAAGAAGACAGGTTGCTTGAAGAAAGAAAGTAAGATGAACAAGAATGAGCAAGCTCAATCCAATACACATACAAAAATGCAGCAAAGGAAGTATGAAAGAGATGAGAAGAGAATATGAGAAGTGAAGGCAAATTCACTTCTCAAACAACTTACCACCTGAAATGTTAGCATAAAAATGAAATGCAATGCAAATGAGATGAAATGTGATGATGCAAACCAAAACCAGGAGCAAGATCATGAAGTGAATGATGCCAAGAGGTGATACAAACATAAGGCAAGGCATGGGAATGATCAAACAAGCATAAAGATGCAAATGAGGCATGTTTTGAACCATGGAAGTACATGAAAAGTTATGCAATGTAAAGGACAAATAACATGGCAAATGAAATATGCAATGATCAAACATGATTCTAATATGTCCTAAGATGTATTATGAATCAAGTGAATGCACAAAATATCATGGCAAGTCATGGGATGCAAGCAAATGAAAGAAAAATGCAAAGGAGAGCACAAATTAGGGTTACATGCATCATGCAAAGCAAAAATCCAAAACCAGAAGAAAATGACATGATAAAAATTTGAAAATGCAATCAAAGAAACCCTAAACCTATACAAGCTCACTGCCCAAAGGAGGGGATTCAACTCTTAACCTAATGGAAGTTATGAATTTCTTAAGATTGCTAGGGTTTTAAGGTACCTTGTCAAGAAAAATGCAAAAATAAATGGAAAATGCAAGATCAATTCAAACCAATTTTATCCTATAAACTACATGCTATACAAGATGCAATGCAAAAAGAATCATTATCCAACTCTCAATGGTTAGGCAGAAAGAAATTTTTGAAGTTTGACATAAAATATTGCCTTGAAATGAAATTAAATCCAATGAAAATGATCAAAAGGCATCAAGAACAAAAAAGAAATTTGGTTTGAGAGTTGGACAATGTTTCTAAATGTTTTTAAATGCAATGTGAATTTTTTGGTGATTTTTAAATACCTAAATGTATTTTTAATTAATTAATTTTCATTAACTAATTAAAAATAATCATTTAAATGATTTAAAAATAATTTTAAATGCAAAAAAATAAAAATAAAAATATTTTTGGGTTTTAAAAATTAATGAAACTCTTGACAAAAAGTTTCATAATTTTTAAAGGATTTTTGCTATTTTAAATAAAATATGAAAGATAAAACAATTTAAATGCAAATAAAAATAAAAGAAATGAAAGTATGCAGGGGGGAGGGCCAGGATTTGATCTGGGCTTGGACTGGTTGACTGCGCGCCAGATCCAAAGGCCCAGATTCAAACCTGGCTACTTTGTTTTATAAATTAATTAAACAGGATTTTAATTAATTAATCAGGGATTAGGGCTTTAATGAAGCATCAAGGCCACTCGTTCGCGCGCGGGAAAGGGGATCCTAGGGCCAAGATTCAAAATTCCTAATTAATCACACTTAAACCCTAATTACACTCAGGCGACCGAAGATAAGCTCCAGTCGTCTTCTCCGGCTGCCTTTCTCACCAGAATCACTCAAAACACATCCCCAAGGCCCACAAATCTCCAGAATCAATCATTCATCAATGGGTAACAAGAATCCATGGCCAAAAACAATTTATATTGACTACATAGTGAGAATCGAAGAAAACAAATCTTAGGGCAAAAATTTCAGAACATCACAACATGCTTGTTTTTGACTCATTTTCGAAAATAAATAGATCCCCATGATCAGGGAAACATATAGAACAACATTCTAACAAGAAATCAAGGTTCTGGAAAAATTGTTCATCATGTTACCTGAGATTGAGCTTTCAGTCCAGGAGCTTTCTGCTTGCCTCTTAGCTTCAAAATGGTCCCAATGGTCCTCTTGATGAAGTTATGAAGCTTGGTTGGGGTTTAGAATGGATGATTTGTGAGTTTGAAGTGGTTCTGTTCAGAGAGGGGAAGGAATCGTGTTTCAGTTTCAGAGTGTTTCAGGGCAAGGTGAAGGGTTAGGGATGATCAGTGAGACATGCTGAGATGTTCTATGGAGTTTGTTTTTATGTTTGATGCTTGTGTGATGTGTTTCGAATGAAAATGCATAAGAGGGAAAATCTTGGAGCTATGGCTTGGAGAGTGTTTCAGGCTTGTGTGTGTGGTGTGTTGTGTTGCATTTGGTCCACTTATCACTCTTGTATAGGTCAGAGGAGTTGGTCTGGCCTAGCTTGATTGGTATGGGTCTTTATGCAAAAAGTCAATGTTTTATGTAAGAGAGGTATGGGTCATTGATAGGCCAAGGACAAAGGGGTGTCCTGCGCAGCAAGGAATGAGGAGAGCCATGGGATCAATCTTGAAGCCAATTAGCAAGTGGATTAGGGTTTGTATGATGTTTTGCAACTTTGTTCAACTTTGGCCCTTTTGAAATTTCTTGATCCACAAGTCATGAAAATGAGCAAACCTTTGATGCATTCTGACTTTCAGGCATTGTTTCATGTTTGTACAAAGATTAGAGGTCCATTTGAAAGCACAATTTGCCTTGGCAAGGGGTTTTGCAACTTTGCCTCTTTGGTGCAAGACTTGAAATTATGTGATTTTTCTTAACTTTGACAAGCTATAACTTTTGATTCAAAATGAATTAGAATGAGTTCTTGTACTTTTTGAAAAGGGAATGATCCATTATACAACTTTCATGACCAAAGTTTTCTCATTTGAAGCATTTTTGAATCAAAAAGAAAGGGTTGAAAAAGTTTCCCAAAATGGCAAGTTTCCATTACAAGTCATTTTCCCAAAAAGGCAACTTTGCAAATGGCTTGAAGTTCTTCAATTTTGTGAACTTCTAACATCTTATATGACCAAATAAAGATCATACACAATCAAAATGATGAAGAACACCCCTTGGTTGGGTCATTGGGGGCCTCAGATGCCCTGATTTTACACTGACTTGCTCAAGAAGTCAACCCTTTATCAGATGCCTTCCCCATGGAATTTCTTCATGAAAATTGATATGCATGATCCCTATAACATATAGAGACCAATAGAAACAAGAATGACCAAAAAATTTGGAGTTATGGCCTCTGAAACCAAAACCCTAATTCTAGGTCATCTGTGCAGTTAAACCTGGCTCTGCTTCCATGCCTTTCTCAGTTCTTGTGATCCTTTGACTTTCTTGACCTTGTGAGGATACAATATGATGCTTGAACATACATGGACCCCTTTGAAGTGATTGATGACCTTTGGAGTGGCTCAAATGGCTCTTGGATTGCTCAGATCACAAACCCTAGATGCAGATGACTTAGAAGCAATGCAGTGAATCAAAAATGTGGTATGGGATGCTATGATTGAATTTATGCACATGAAGAGATCACAAGCCATGGTGTGAATGGGTGAGGGCAAATTTGGGGTGTTTACAAGGATCAATCTAGAATAGGCATGATCTTCAACTTATCAAGACTCTCAATCATCCATAAGGGTCAAGATATCCCCCAACATCAAGCATCAAGCACAAGCTCACATGATTACAAGTCACTTAAGCTCCCAAGATCGTCTGAGGCACCAAATTAGGGTTTTGGTTCATCAGAGCCTCCAAAGTGAAATTTTCATCTGGACATGAGCTAATACCTCTAGATATGATTCAAGAAGTTCATATGCACCTTTGAAGTCCATTCACAAGTTTAAAATAGACTCAAAGGATGCATACATAAAACAAATCAAGAATTAGGGTTTCCTTGCACAAAATTCATCCGAGACTTTAAGTCAAAGTTTGACTTTTTGGCCAAAAATGTTCATCATGAGCTATTATTTAAGAAAATATGGCCCATTGTTCCATTTTGGACAAGATTTAATCAAAAAATCAAGGTTACTTATAAAAGGGGAAAAGTTAAGAAATTGAAAATTTCTCTAAGTTATGGAAAAATCATGTTCAAGTCACTCCACTTTGCAAGACCATAACTTGAGATCCAAGCAGCCAATATTTTTGTTCCAATGCTCAAATGTTAGATCTTATTCCATACAACAAGGTTGTTGGGCATGACCTCCCCCCCAAATGTTTGGATCTTAAGTTATGGATTGATAAAAATCAAAGATATTAAGAAATGAACTTCAACACTTAGGCAAATTCTGCCCAAGTAAAACTCAGTCAAAACATCAAACTGTGGAAAGATTTTTCACCATGATCCAAGATGAATTGAGTCCAATTATGAACATAAAAGTTGAATTACATCATCCCAACTTTCCAAAGATCACAAGAAAACTCCACTTGAACTAAGAGTTATGGAGGTTGCAAGACATCTTTCTGCAACTGTTTTGCCAAGATCATATTGTCCATTTCTTGTGATACAAGATTTTTTTGTAAAGTGCGATGATCAGTTTTCTAAGCCAATTCAATGTGACCAGGTTAAGTCATAGTAAACCTGTAAAATCAGGCCAAAGGCTCAAAAGATATCTAAATTGGATTAATGATTTTTGCCACATTATGCCTTGAATTCAAAGGCATTTATGTGAAATAGTGCACATTCAACAAAGGTACTCTTTTCAATCAAGATTCTCACATAAGTAACAATAAAAATGACTGAAGAATGTGGATTTGGTCAATTGCTAGTTGTGCTATTTGGAGGAGCTATTGTGCCTGAGGAAACAAGTAATAACATAAATCCAAAACCAATAAACCAAGCTCTTATCCCTTGAGTTGTAACTATTCATCCAAGATAAATCCATTCACCTATAAATAGAGGTCACATTGCCTCATTCAAATCACACCAAAATAACTTCAATCCTTATTTTTTGAAAATTCATCCTTGTTCCAAATTTCAAAAATTCTAGTGAGGGTGAAATCAAATTTCTCAAATCAGAACAATTCCACCCAAACCAATTATTTAAACATCTCACATACATCATATGTTAAGTGATCCAAACTCTTAAACATCATTTGTAACATCAAATTCATTAAGATCATAGTTCATCTCAAGCAAGTTGCAGTTGGATTCGAGCTCATCAATCCAGAAGGTTTCAACCCATTTCAAGCACATCAACACACTCCTTGAGGTCCAGGGAAGCTGTCCAGATCATCAAAACATTTTTGTAACACCTACAACTGAGGATTCAAATTCCTCTTGCAAGGTATGCCAGGAATTTTCAATCTCCATGAATCATGAATCATGCATCATAAATTTTATTTCTAGTTACCAACCTATTTCTGGATATTCATAGATCATTAACTGTCAATCAATTGTTATTTATCATTTGTGTATGTAATTTCATATAAGTTTTTTCAAAGTTAGGGTTCATCTGTTCTTCACATGATATCATTTCCTATAGTTAAAATAAATGAAATTAAATGGTATCATCGTGTTCCTTGTTATACTAGAAGATTATGGTTTTATGTTCTTGGAAGATTTATTATTTAAAGTGTGACATTCTTTATGGGTTTAGTTCACACTCTATCGCAATCCAAAGAGGGTTATTTTAGGAAATATGTTTATGCCAAAAGTGCATTTGTTTAATAAAAAGTGAGCTTGGAGATGTTTTCGTCGAGTTTGTTCCTAAATATCCACCTAGTTCCAATGACTTGATGATCTCGTAGATGAGGGACAAGGTCCCATGCATCAATATTTTTTAAAAAGATTAATTCATCTTGTATGGCCATAAGCCAATGCTCATCAAGTAGAGCATCCTTAGCACTTTTAAGTTAAACTTGTGAAACTAATGCAAAGTGATAACAAAAGATACTTATCTTGGAGCATGTTGTCACACCTTTGGTGATGTCTCCAAGTATGTTGTCGATTGGATGATCCTTGGAGGTTTCCAAGCCAAAGGAAGGTCATCCACTACAATTGGACTTTCATTCTTCTTATTTTCACAATTGTTATCTTCTTCTTTCTCAAGTTCCAACACTTTAGGCTGATCATTTCCTTCTTCGGGCTCTTTGAGAATGTCTTATGAAGATAACCCTACATCATGAAAAGAAAAACCTTTCCCGACATTTTTTGGATAAGATTCATCAAAAGTAACGTGTACAGACTCTTCAACAAAAAATAATATTTTGTTATAAACCCTATAAGCTTTGCTTGATTGAGAGTATCCAAGGAATATATCTTCACTAGATTTTGCACCAAACTTTCTAACACTATCATTTCCATTGTTTAAAATAAAAAATTTGCATCCGAAAACATGAAGATGTGATAAATTAAGTTTTCTACCCTTTAGTAGTTCATATGGAGTTTTGTATAAAATAGGACGTATTAGTATCCTATTTAAGACATAACATGTCGTGCTAGTGGAATCGACCCAAAAATACTTGTGTAAATTACCCTCATTGAGCATAGTTCTAGCCAACTCCTCTAAAACACGATTTTTGTTGTAACACCCATATAATATATATATATATCTAGAATAATATCATACAAGTGTTATTTTTGGTACTGACACCATCATAAGTGCCTAATAGCATAATTCACATTCTTTACCAAATCTAAAAATAATACAAGCTATGGTACAAGACATGGAAATTATACTAAAAATAAAAATACTAAGATCAATACAATATCCATCATTGTACAAAGATAAATACACAGCGGAAGAACTAAGACTATGCTTCTCTTGAAACATCCCGATCATAGCTCCACTTGTAAATCAAACCTGCAAAAGAAACCTAAAAAGCAACAACAATAGTGGGGTGAGATATCAACATCTCAGTGGGTTCCCTATCTTAAAGTTCTCTCAGCTCTAAAGGTTCAATTCTAATCATTACTCAGGTCTTTGGTCACTTCTCTACAAGGAATCCAAAAAGAGATGGAAAAATATCCATACAACGCCCACGCCACTAAACGAGTGGAACATCTTCCTCAAGCCTTTACGGATGCTTCCCGTGGGACTCAGAATAACCCACCTCAAGACTTACTCAAGACTTCACCGGGCAAGACTTCCCGTGGGACTCAATGTAATACCCACCACAAATCAATACCATGCTTCCCGTGGGACTCAGTGTAATACCCACCACAAGCCTCAACTATGCTTCTCGTGGGACTCAGTGTAATACCCACCACAAGCCTCAACCATGCTTCTCATGGGACTCAGTGTAATACACACCAAAAGCCTCAACCATGCTTCCTGTGGGACTCGGTGTAATACCCACCACAAGGCTCAACCATGCTTCCCGTGGGACTCAGTGTAATACCCACCACAAGCCTCAACCATGCTTCCCGTGGGACTCAGTGTAATACCCACCACAAGCCTCAACAATTCTTCCCGTGGGACTCAGTGTAATACCCATCACAAGCCTCAACCATGCTTCCCGTGGGACTCAGTGTAATACCCACCACAAGTCATCACCCGCCTCAACCACGATACCTCAAGCCTTTACGGATTCTTCTCGTGGGACTCAGTGTAATACCCATCACAAGACTTACTCAAGACTTACGGAGTATACCGTGTAATACGTGCCAATAGTTTCTCAACAACCTAGGGTAATCCTAAGCATCTCACAAATCATACCATCTAACAATTTCTAGTTACATTACTAGGCCACGCTATTGGTTTATGGTAAAATTTCCTCACTCTTTCTCCATTCTTGATGCTTTTAATTATATAGTTCTCAAACATATAATTCTAACATTTTAGTTCAATTATCACTATTAAACCATTCTCACAATAATCTCATTGTCTCTACTTCATTCAATTCTCATGATTTAACATATACCACAAATCGATTAACACCCCAATTCCCTAACTAACATAATTATGGTTAATCGTAAAAGTCGGGTAAAAGTCGACTCAAAATTATATTTCTTAGCACCATAAGATAGTTCATGATTTTAGCTTCGAATCGATATGTGGAACAATAAAAACGGACACCTGAACAAAAGTTACAAAGTAAAACGTAAAACATCACAAACTGTCAGGCTCTCTAAGCGCGGGCTTCTCGCTAAGCGAGCTACACCAGAACAAAGTCTTCTCTGCAAAATCAACCTGCTCGCTAAGCGAGCCATGCTCTCTAAGCGAGCTCTGCAAAAGCAGCTGAAAACAACTACGAGCAGAACTTCTCCGAAAGGCCAAAACTCACCAAAATCATCACCAAACAATGGAACCAAACACCAAACATGTATATAAACATATGTTAACCATCATACCTTGATTTTATTGAGTTTTAACCGTTTAATCTTTCGATTTCTAAGATTTTCTACAAAACCCTAAAATCAAAAACTCAACCAAAACTAAAAGAAAAAGTTTCTAACTATGAACCCACCTTGCAATCGATGAGGAGGTTGGTGAAGATGAAGATTTGATGAAGAAATGGTGATGATCCATGCTTTCCCTTTTCTAGGGTTTTCCTCTTTCTTTCTCTTCTCTTCCCTTTCTTTCTTTCTTTCTTTCCTTTTTCTTTCTTCTTACCAACTTTCTCTTCTTTTCCCTCTTTATAACAAATCCTTGTTTTCTTTCTTTTTAAACCAAACAACAATAGTTATACTAATATAACTATTAGTTAGTAAGCTAACGGGTCCAAATTGAGAGTATCCAAAAATGTATCTGAGTCGACTATTTAATAAAACATTTTATTCAGATAATACTTAATTAATTAATTTATGTTCGTCGATTGCTCTAATCATTTTAACTGAAACTCTCATAGCACACTGGAACCCAATTAATCTCAATTAATATTATCTAGAACATTTTATTACAATACGGGGTATTACATCCTCCCCTCCTTGAATAGAAATTCGTCTTTGAATTTCCTATAATCCATAACAACACAGTTTGCAACACTTTCCTAGATCCATATTTATTCTTACTTCTCCTACATGTTCTAACATACTCAAATTCCAATTTGACTTTGTGGCCCTAAGTCCTTGTTTCATAACAATCAAACTTCATGTCATTACTCACACGCTTGTTCCAACATTGGGTTAACTTCTAACTCACTATTTCCGCAATTTATTTGTTGCTTCATACCGGATCACTTAGGCTTACCTCTCCTTCGGAGAAACATACCATTCTAATCCCTTATATTGAGTCATAACACAAGGTATAACATGCAAACTTGATTTCGGAACCATAATACTCTACAAAACTCTACAAGATATCTTAGTGAAATCTTATCTACACACAATTTCCAACGAAATCTCTTATTACAATCCTTCAATCACTAAATCCATTTCAAAGGTCGTCAAACAAATTCTTTACCAATTCCACTCGGTCTTATACCAAAAGTGTAACCGGTTACATCATACACTTCATTCCTTCAGTATCTTACTATTCTCTTACTTCAACACTTATAAATAATTCTCTTCTGACTCTCAACAATCCGACTAAACTCTTTCATTGGTCTCCTTCCACTATGCTCCCAAGACCTAACAGTGGAGATACCATGAATTCTCAAACAATACCGAGTAGTTGATAGTCTTGCGGAGAACACGCTTATCCATTGGAGTTTTTACCAACCAACAAGACAAAACTTGCAGACATTCAACGATAGAACAATTTACTTATCAACCATTCAATAACAAGATCGGTCCAAACTCTTCAACGACAAAGATACATGGATTTGTAATGTTGCAATCATAATTCATACAATTCTGATTCCAATCTAAACTCGAAGAAATCTATCTAATTTAAGCTTAACAAATCTAATCTTAGTTACTATACTCCATATCAATTCTCTTTATAGAATTCCATTCACTCAAAGTTTCTTCTGACACAAGGTCTCCATTAATAACAACGTGGTACATCACAGAGCTTACATTCATTAGTGAGTCACCAATACCAAACTAAAATCATCCTTAGCATACTTGCGGATCTCCATAACACTTGACTATTGCATACAATATTCCACTTATTCACCTTTTTGGGATCATACGAACTTCTCGTTCAAATCCATTTCTCTCAAGGGTCTCCTTCCTTAAACAATCTAATTTACATGCTTAACTTCAGAATATTCACCTCTCGCTCTTACCTAGAAGGTAACTTAAAAATCCATATCTTTGAGTACGACTCAGATGTACGCATCTGGTATTACTCTTACAGAGTCCATAACTTGATGTTAAGAATTTAGCGATACAAGAACTGACCAATTGTTCATCTCTTATCCACACAATAATTCAAATACCAAAATGTTTCCTGGGAGATCAACACTTCATGAGTCTCTTATAACTCTTCCATTTAGTTCCTCAATAGTCACAATGACGATACACCAATTATTCAGATCACTTGTTGTCTACCAAACATGCTTAAAAGAAAGTCCAACACTTTATCCTCTGATACTTCGAACGGAAGTCAAAACGGACTTACAGTTCAGAGAGTATGATTCTCCAAAGTCTTCCACAAAAGTCACGTGTCAATCGATTACCTATCTGAGGCTAAACGGTTGAACACAACCGAACTTTTTCTTCTTATTAACAAACAATCCAACTCAAAATTACCAGTCCAGTCCACACTAACTTGCAAAATGATTCTCACTCGCAGTTTCTAGACATGTGTAACAATCACCCACCGCTCACAACTCAAGGTAACACAAAACAGACACAACATGCAGATCACCTACTACAACAAGTGACGAAGTAAAACTACCATTTCTGTTACAGTCATACCATGAATACTCAACGGAATAGTTCGATTCAACTCGTACAACAACGTCAGTAGGAAAACGATAATGACAACATCAAAAAGGGTTTTAGCCATTAGCTAACACTTGGTTCTCCTGTAAGAAAAATCCAACACACAATCCTTATCGGGTAAAACAAAAAAATGGACATCTCATTTCTTAGTACATAACTTAATCCTCTCCATTTAATTCCTTGGCAAGAATTAAAACAACAACATGCTTAATCCCATTTGTCGCTCCCCGGATTTTCATCCCAGTGCAAACGCGAACCGTCGGTGATGTTGGAGGTTGAGGTTGAATAGAGTCTCCAGCTAGGCATTTTAATCCCGAAGGAAAGGTAATGCTGCATAAACCTGGAAGATATGGAAAAGACGGTTGCGAACCAAAGAAACTAAGAAAGGGGGTTGGTTACGACCTAGGAAGGTATTAGCACCCAGATCGTCCGTCGTACTCGACGGGATCCACGCATACCTGATTGTGTTTAAAAGGGGGATAGTATATGTGTTAAACTATGTATAAAAGGCTAGGGATGAATGGATGTACAGAGTGTCAGTGCAAGAAGAAAGTGAGTGCTCAAAACTGAGGCTGAGGAAAGAGAACTGGGAGGAGGAGAGGGGGGAGGACAAAGATACTTTTGTTCGATAACCGTTAAGTTATGCCTACGTATCCTCTCATGCAATGAGGAAGTCAGAACACCGTAGTTCGACTCAAAGAGACTGGGATGCTTTTGTTGTGAACTGCTTGCTTGTATATGCTCAAGTGTATGACTCGTCTGGCTTGAGTGCTAACTGTCTTGCTTTAGACGGAAGAAGCGAGTTCTCGTTTTCAGAGTGAAGGTGATGAGAAAAGAATCCCAGAGGAGACGTTTATTGTTTGTTTTTGTGTTTTCAGTTTTTTTATTGTTTTTGGTGTTTTGCATAAGATAATAAGCTTAAGCCTTAATCAAGGTTTTGTAAACTCATTATATCACCCCTGATTAGGGATAATGAGTCTACTTAAGTATGAGATGAAAATCTCAACTTAATTACCCTAATGATGCAGGATTAAGATCATTAACCTACTTGTGATTATTAAGTGTCTTTGGATTTTTGTTTTGTGTTAAGTAATGAGTTTAATCTCTAATCAGGGATTAGTGAACTCATTACACCATCCTAAGAGAAGGATAATAGATGAGAACACTTAAGATGAGGAAGATACCTCAAATTAATCCATGGTTAGGGACTAAATTTATTATGTAACAAGCCTTTATTAAAGTGGATTTTAATTAAAGGTGGGATTAAGAAATGGATTTTATGTTTGTAAGACTAAACCTGAGGGGGACTTGTCCATTGAACACTAGGGTTAGTCCCTCTGAACCAACAGGCAGAGATGTAACCCTAATATAAGGCCCAAGTTACAAGCTTAAGTCTTAATGATTATTAGGTGTCTTGATTAGGAGGTGTAAACAACTTAAAGGTTTAACACTAAGTATTAAAGTTATACACTCCATCCTAAGATAAGGATACATGCATAACCCTAATACAAAGCCCCAAAACTTTAACTGTTTAGCCTTGATTATAAGATGAGAAGCAGAGACTCAAAGGTAAAAAGCTAGGGGAGACTATATACAATCCTAAAGTTATCATGCTTGGATATTCCTATGGTTTGTGAGGCTTAAGAAAGATCTTCAGAAAATCTTCAGATGGTCACCAAGGAAGAAGAAGCAGATGAAAAGATAAGAAGAAAAAGAATTGGTTACTTACTTCCTGAAGAAGTTAAGTAACCTAGAAAGAAAAGGAGCAAGAGAGGGCACAAGTGAATCAAATTCACTTCAAAGACAAGTAAAGATGAAAATTAAGAGATAAGAAGAGATTAGATGTGGAGGCAAATCCACATCCTGATCAACTTACCATAAGCCCATGCAATGGTTAATATGAATGCATAAGGTGAAACAAGATGCAATGATGCAAAGATGAAGGTGCAATGATGCAAACTAGAAGTGCAAACACAATGAAAATGTGTTATGAAATGATGTAAGGACATGTACAATGCACATGTGTGCTCATACAAGTGATGGATGCAAAAAAAACAAGCATGTTAGAAGCCTAAGAACACATGAACATACATAAGATGTAATGGATGCAAAACATGCCAAATGAATTCAACAATGATCAACCAATGTTCACACATGTCCTAAGGTATCTAATATGACATACAAATGCATGAGACGTCATGACAAGTTCATATGATGAAGGTATGCAAAGATGAATGCAAATGAACATGGCATATTAGGGTTTTAAGAAAGTATGAGATGCATATGATCAAAATAGAAGCATAACACATGATAAAAAATTGAAATTGTAACCAAATGAAACCCTAAACACACATAAGATCACCCCCCAAAGATGGAAGTCAGAAGCTATACCAAAGTCAAGTTATGGTTTTTCTAAGTTAGGTTAGGGTTTTGGATACCTCTTCATGAAAAATGCCAAAAAAATGGAAAATACAATGAAAAAATGTGAGGTAAATACCCTAGATACTACATGCAAAGTATGAAAGAATGCAAAAAGAACCATTCACAAACTCATCTTGGTTGATCAGAAATGAATTTTTGAAGTTAGGGTTAGAAAAATAGGAAATTTAGAAACCCTAATTCATGGTTAATTGTCTAAATGTGATCAAACCCTAAAAGAAATTTGTAAGATGAGTTTGTAAATTGTTCTAAATATGTGAGAATGCTTCATGAATTGTTTTGTGATTTTTAAAGACCTAAAAGTATTTTTAATTAATTAAAATGAATCAATTAATTAAATAATACAGTTAAATGATTTGAAAATATTTTTTAATGCACAAATTAAAAATAAAAATGTTTTTGGGTTCTGAAAATTATTTAAAGTTAGGATGCAAAAAATTAGAATTTTATAAAATGAAATGCTATTTTAAATAAATAAAGAAAATAAAATGAAAATAAAATGAATTAAAATGAAAAGTAATTAAAATGAGTGGTTCAGATTACGTGAGAGAGAGATCAGTGGCCAGGATTGAAAGTCAGCTTGACTTGGGGTAGGATGATCTAAAGGCCTAGATTTAAACTTAGCTTACACGCATGATCCAAGGGCCATGATTTAATCTGACTAATTAATTATAAATTAACTTAATTAATTAGAATTAGTGTTTAATGATCTAATCTGGACCATCCATGCGTTAACCTAATTAACATCCAAGGGCTGAGATTCAAACTGGGGACCTAAACGCTAATGACTTTCAGGTGACCGGAGATAAGCTCTGGTCATCTTCTCCGGCAAGCCCCAACCCTAACTTCTTCTACAGGCCACTAAACAACAAACTAACTGCCCAGAAATGATCCCCAAACATCACACAATCAAAATCAATCCTCAAACAAGATTTATAACACGCATATGTGATGAATAGAAGCAAAAACACTTTCATGGGCAAAGTTTCAGAACAACCATACATGCTCATTTCTACATTATTTTCAATTCCAAACACATCAACATGATCAACAAAGCATATAAAATCATTCTATAACAAGAAAAAAATGTTCTGAAAAAAATGTTCTTGAAGGTTACCTGAACTGGAGCTTTTCAAATTTGAGCTTTCAAAGCCTTTCCTTGGTGCAAACCAACTCCAATGGTCCTCCTTGTGCTAATGATATGCTTGGATGAAGCTTATAGTGGCTAGTTTGAGAGTTCCAGTTCTGATATGGCAGAAAATGAGGTCTTGATATGTTGTGTTTCAGGCCATGGTGATGGGTGGGAAATGATCTATGGATGATTTGTGGTTGATTGGTGAAATAAATTTGGAAGTTTGATGGATGGTTTGAGAGAATCGAAGAGGGGAAGCTTTTGACAATTTTTGTGCAATATGAGTATTGGCTTGTTTTGAGCTCTTGTGTGTTGTGTGTTGTGATCCTTAGGCTATGCATAAAATATTAGAATGAGTCAGAAGAGTGGTTGGGCACTGTGGGAATGGTATGGCTCCACTGGCCAAAAAGTCAAAAATGGTGTACTTGAAGCATGGGCCATGGCAGAAGTGATTTGAGGTCTTGGGCTGCCTCAGCTGAGTTCAAGGAGAGCCTTTGGATCGAAAATGGTGAGCTGTATGTCTTGATTCATGAGTTTGTATGGTTTTTGCATTTTGACAACTTTGACATTTCTTGAGAAGAAAGTCATGAAATCTTGTTGTTCAAAGCACAATTCTGGTCAAGGCATGTTGCATTATGTTTCTATGATGTGTAGCAATACATTAGAGGTCATCAGAAGGCTTGGAAATCAAAATTTCACATTTCCCTCTTGTACTTTTTGAAAATGGGAAGATCAAATATACAACTTTCATGTTTGAAGAAAATTCATTTGAAGCCTTTTTGATCAAGAAAGAGGAGGTTGAAGATCTTTCCCAAAATGGAAAAGTTTCATTACAAGTCATGCCCAAAAATAGAAACTTTTGCAATGGCTCATAATTCTTCAATTTTGTGAAATTCCAAGCATTCCTAAGATCAAATAAAGATCATAGGACCTCAAATTTATGAAGATGACCCTTTGGAACCCTTGTTGGTGGCCTCAGATGCCCTGATTCTGACTTTTCTTGCACAACAAGTTACCATTTGATCAGATGACTTCCACAAGGAATTTTTGCTTCAAATTTGATACACATGCTCCTTATAACATATATAGACCAATAGAATCAAGAATGGCCAAAAATTTTGAGTGTAAGGGCCTCAAACCCAAAACCCTAATTTCTGGTCATCTGTGTAGGAGCCATGAGCCTGCCTGGGCAATTGTGCAATCCTCTGAGATTTTGTGACTTCAAAGCAACCTTGGAGGTATAATATGATCATATAACACTCATGGACCCTCTTGGCATGCTTCATGGCCTCTGAGATAGCTCAAACCACTTCTAAGATTCACTTGATCACAAACCCTAGCTATGCAACTGTCGCTCCCACCAAATGACACCCAAGGTCAGAAAGGGGTACAGACGCGAACGGTCGGCGAAAAGAGGAATGAGAACACACAGGGGTGAACTCAGAAGAGAAAAAGTCGCCAGCAAGGCATTTTTATCCCGGGGGAAAGGTAATGCTGCATAAACCTGAGAAGAGATGGATAAGACGGTTGCGAACCAGAGAGACTGAGAAAGGGGGTTGGTTACAACCTGGAAAGGTATTAGCACCCAGATTGTCCGTCGTACTCGACGGGATCCACGCTTGAAAGTTTGTGTTTTAAAGGGGTAGTGTCAGTGCTATCTGTGTATCAAAAGCTGGAAAGAATGCAAGTGTCAGTGTAAAAGAAGTGTGAAGTGTGTAAATGAAATGTCAGTGTAAGAACAAGAATGAAATGCTCAAGATCATGAGGCTAAAAGAATGAGGCTGAAAAGAGGGGGAATATACAGAGACTTTTGTTCGATAACTGTTAAGTTATGCCTACGTATCCTCTCGTGCAATGAGGAAGTCAGAACACCGTAGTTCGACCCAAAGAGACTGAAAGATGAATTGACTTGTGAACTGCTTACTTGTCTATGCTCAAGTGTATGACCTGTCTGGCTCAGGTGCAAACTGTCTTGCATTAGACGGAGGAAGCGAGTTCTCGATTATGAGTGAATGAGATGAGAAAAGAATCCCGGAGGAGACGATTATTGCTTTGTTTTTGAGTTTTCAGTCTTTTATTGCTTTTGAGAGTTTGTCATAAGAAAATGAGCTTAAGCCTAAACCAATGGGTTAGTAAACTCATCACATCTTCCCTCTGATTAGGGGTAATGAGAATACCTTAAGTGTGAAGTCAGTATCTCACACTTAATCGCCTTTGATGTAGGATTAAGATCATTAACCTACTTGTGATTAGTTAAATGTTTTTTGTTGTTTTTGTTTAGTGTTAAGTAATGAGCTTAAGCCATAATCAGGGATTAAACAGACTCATTAGACCATCCTAATAGAAGGATAATAGATGAGAATGTTTAAGCTGAGGAAGACTCCTCAACTTAATCCATGATTAGGGATTAACCTCATGACAAAACAAAGCCTTTATTAGATGGATTTAAGTTAATGATAAGATGAAGAAGTGGATTTTATGATTTGTAAGACAACTTGAGGGGGACTTGTCCATTAACACTAGGGTTAGTCCTTCTTAACCAGTTAAGGAAGAATTAGAACCCTAATGCAAGGCCCAAGTTACAAGCTTGATGTCTTGATGATTATTAAGTGAATTGATTAAAGGGTTTAAACACATTAAGGGTTTAACACTTAGGATTAAAGTTATACACTCCATCCTAATAGAAGGATGCAGGCATAAACTTAATCACAAAGCCTTAAAGCCTTTAGGGTTTAGTCCCTGATTATGAGATGAGAAGAGAAGACTCAAAGAGACACAAAGGTAAAACTAAATGGGGGGACTAATCAACCCTAATTGTTACCATGCTTGGTCATTCCTAGGTTTTGTGAGGCTTAAGAAGAAAATCTTCAAGGAACCACCAAGGAAAGAAGCAGATGAAAGGAGCAAAGAGAAGCAAAACAACTTGCTTCACTTAAGAAGGCAAGTTTCTTGAAGAAAGAAGGTGAGATGGGCAAGAATTAGCAAGCTCAATCCAAAGCACAAGACAAAATGCAGCAATGATGCATAATAAAGATGAAAAGAGATTGTGAGAAGTGAAGGCAAATTCACTTCTCCATACAACTTACCACCTGAAAAGTTAGTAAAGAAATGAAATGCAATGCAAAATGAGATGAAATATGATGATGCAAACCAAAACCAGGGGCATAAGTATGATGTTAATGATGCTAAGAGATGATGCAAACATGAGGCAAGGCATTAGAATGATCATACAAACATATGGATGCAAAAGAAGCATGTTTTAAACCATGAATGTTCATGAAAAGTTATGGAATGCAAAAGACATATAACATGGCAAATGAAAGATGCAATGATCAAACATGATTCTAATATGTCCTAAGATGTATTATGAATCAAATGGATGCACAAAATGTCATGGCAAGTCATGGTATGCAAGCAAATGGAAGATGGATGCAAAGGAAGGCATGAATTAGGGTTATATGCAACATACAAAGCAAAAATCCAAAACCAGAAGCAAATGACATGATAAAAATTTGAAAATGTAATCAAAGGAACCTTAGACCTATACAAACTCACTGCCCAAAGGAGGGGATCTAACTCTTAACCTAGTGAGAGTTATGAATTTTCTAAGATTGCTAGGGTTTTAAGGTACCTTGTCAAGAAAAATGCAAAACAAATTGAAAATGCAAGATCAATTCATGCCAATTTTATTCTATAAACTACATGCTATACAAGATGCAATGCAAGAAGAATCATGATCCAACTCTCAAAGGTTAGACATAAATGAATTTTTGAAGTTTGAAATAAAATATTGCCTTGAAATGGAATTAAATCCAAAGAAAATTGTCAAAAGGCATCAAGATCAAAAAAGAAATTTGGTTTGAGAGTTGGATAATGTTTCTAAATGTTTTTAAAGGTTACATGAATTTTTTTGTGATTTTTAAATACCTAAAAGTATTTTTAATTAATTAATTTTCATTAATTAATTAAAAATAAACTTTTAAATGATTTAAAAATAAATTTTAATGCAAAAAATAAAAAATAAAAATATTTTTGGGTTCTGAAAATTAATAAAAGGTTTGATAAAAATTTTCAGAATTTTTCAATGTATTTTGCTATTTTTTATAAAATGATAAAGAAAAGGCAATTAAAATGAAATTAAAATACCAATTAATAAAAGTAATCAGATCTGAGGGCCAAGATTCAAACAAGAAAGGGAGGGAATTGACTTCGTGTGTCATCCAAGGGCCAAAATTCAAACTACGCTAATTATGTCATTAACCCTAATCTGAACCCTAATCACTTTCAGGTGACCGGAACAGTGTTCCGGTCATCTTCTCCGACGAGTCACTTATGTTATCTCACTTTCTACGCATCCCTAAGCTCTCTAACTTTTCAAAAATGATCCTCACATCAACTCCAACAAGAATCACTCACCAAAAATCATTTATTCATCATCAAATTCGTGAATCAGAGCTAAACGAAAAACATGGCAGAAATTTCAGAAACTCAATACATGCTTAATACTTGATCATTTTCAAAAATAAACACATCAGGATCATCAGTGAATCATGGAGAATCAATTAGAAACTTAAAAACACGTTTCTGGAAAAAAAGTTCTTGATGATACCTGAACTGAAGCTTTCGAAAATGGTGCTTTCTGGCCAGTTCCTTGCTTCAAACAAGCTCCAATGATCTCCCCCAAGTGTTTGTGATGCTTAGATGGAGTTTAAATGGCCTCTGGAGAAAGTTTTCAGAATCTCAGTTCATGAAATGTGAAAATCGTGTTTTTGATTATGGAGGTTTTAGGGCAAAATGGAAGGTGGGAAATGATCAGTGAGGTTTATGGAGTTGAATGGTGGAAAAAGTTTGAAGGTTTGATGGCTGAATCAAGGGATTCGAAAGCTTTTGCAAATGTGAGGATTTTTGAGTATGCTGTGTTCTTGGAGTTTTCAGGCTTGTGTGTGTTATGAAAGTGAATCCTTGGAGTGTGTTTGTAAGGTCTGGATTGGGCAGAGAGTTGTTGTGTCACTGTGGGATTGGTATGGCTTCAAGTTGCAAAAAGTCAAGAAAGTTGTACTTGGAGGTATGGGCAAGTGGCAGGCTGAGATAGGGGCATGGCTATGCGCAGCAAGGATCAAGGGGTGTCATGAAATCAGATTTTGTGAGCTGGCTCAAGTGGATGAAGAATTATGGATCATTTTGCAAATTTGTGAACCTTTGGCCCTTTTGAAGTTTCTTGATCCACAAGCCATGAAAATGAGTGAACTTTTGATGCAATATGATCTTTAGGCCTTGGTTTATGTTTGTGTGAAGTTTAGAAGTCCATTTGAAAGCTCAATTTGCCTTGGCAAGGGATTTTGCAACTTTGCCTCTTTGGTGAAAAACTTGAAATTATGTGATTTTTCCCAACTTTGACAAGCCATAACTTTTGATCCAAAATGAATTAGAACAAGTTCTTGTACTTTTTGAAAAGGGAATGATCCATTCCACAACTTTCATGACCAAAGTTTTCTCATTTGAAGCATTTTTGAATCAAAAAGCAAGGGTTGAAAAAGTTTCCCAAAATGGCAAGTTTCCATTACAAGTCATTTTCCCAAAAAGTCAACTTTGCAAATGGCTTGAAATTCTTCAATTTTGTGAACTTATAACATATTCTATGATCAAATAAAGATCATACATAATCAAAATGATGATGAACACCCTTGGTTTGGGTCATTGGGGGCCTCAGATGCCCTGATTTTGCACTGACTTGTTCAAAAAGTCAACTCTTGATCAGATGCCTTCCCCATGGAATTTCTTCATGAAAATTGATATGCATGATCCCTATACCATATAGAGACCAATAGAAACAAGAATGACAAAAAAAATTGGAGTTATGGCTTTTGAAACCAAAACCCTAATTCTAGGTCATCTGTGCAGTTAAACCTGGCTCTGCTTCCATGCCAATCTCAGTTCTTGTGATTTTTTGACATTCTTGACTTTGAGAGGATGTAATATGATGCTTGAACATACATGGACCCCTTTTAAGTGATTGATGACCTTTGGAGTGGCTCAACTGGCTCAGGGATTGCTCAGATCACAAACCCTAGATGCAGATGACTTTGAAACAATGCAGTGAAGCAAATATGCAATATGGGATGCTATGATTGAACTTATGCATATGAGAAGATCACAAGCCATGGTGTGAATGGGTGAGGGCAAATTTGGGGTGTTTACAGCTGCCCCTATTCAAACATGAGTTAGCTGTGCAGGATGTAAGCGACGGCTTAACAGGCGAACAAGATAACTTGTGGTTGAATACCAAAGACAGTCCAAAATTTGCACTCACAGAATGAAGAAGAAAAGGGATATAGATTGTAAAAGAAAATAAAGTATGTTTATAAAGTGTGGGCGACGGAGGACGACCGTCGAGCAGAGGACGACTGCTGGGGAAAGAGCAATGACGGGGACGGCCGACATGCTGGGGATATAAGAGATTATGACGGGGACGGCCATCAAATAAAGCTATAAGATTCTCTGGGGGTTAGAGGTAGAAATAAACGATGAGGTACGGTCATCAAAGGTGAAGGATGATCACCTAGAAGGGGACGGCTGCTCTGTTGGGTATAAGATGAGGGACGGTCATCTAAGGGTGAAGGACGATCACCTGGCAAGGTACGGTTGCCAAAAATATCGCGACATAGGACGAATGCCGGATAGAAGGTCGACGATGGGGATGGCCATTGGATAAGCATGATGAAGGACGATCATCAGGAGGTGAAGGACGATCACCGGGCAGGGTACGGCTGCTAAATATCACGACATAGGACGAATGTCAGATAGAAAAGGGTTCCCATAATGGAGACTCCGCTGGGGAAAGGATGAGGGACGGTCATCCAAAGGTGAAGGACGATCACCTGGCAGGGTACGGCTGCCGAAAGGTATCATGACATAGGACGAATGTCAGATAGAAAAGAAGTTTTGCTTTGCTGGCGACCTACTAGGGAATAGTAAACACGGACGAGTGCTTACATCCAAGAAATAAAAGGTATAAGTGTTTTGACGTTGTGTATAGATTAAAGATGCGGACGAGCATCCCTAAGACCATGATACGGACGAGTATCAGGTAGAAACAAACGCTGACGCAAGTTCTGAGATGATGATACAGACGAGTACCAACTGGTTAACAAAGAACACGGACAAGTGTTGAATCTGAAGGGACTCTTATGGGGAATAGTAGACACAGACGAGTGTCTAAATTCACGAAGACATAAGTGTTTGACACAGTGTATAGATTAAAGATGCGGACGAGCATCCTTAAGACTATGATATGGACGGGTATCAGGTAGAAAACAAACGCTGACGCGTGTTCAGAGATGATGATACGAACGAGTACCAAAGAACACGGACGAGTGTCGAATCTGTGGGGATATAAGTGGTGTATAAAAGATACGGACGAGTATCTGTATGAGTGATGTACATATGAGTGTTTAACCTGCTGGGGAGAGTGACACGGACGAGTGGAACCAAGGCTTATCGTCTTTGACAACATCTGCTGAGAACACATATGCTGGTCTGTCGAGTCTGGACACTGAAATCCGAGGTACAAAGTTGGCAGCTTGAACTTTGATCATGGATGAAATGGTAGCCAGAGCATCTGCAAATTGATTCTCGTCCCGAGGGATATACTCAAGCTTGACCGTTGTAAAGAAAGTCAATAACCTCCTTGTATAATCCCTGTAAGGTATCAGATGATCCTGGTGCGTGTACCATTTGCCATTGGTTTGATTAATTACCAAAGCTGAATCTCCGAACACAGTCAAAGTTTTGATCCTGAGGTCAATGGCTTCCTCAAGACCCATAATACAAGCTTCGTATTCAGCTTCGTTGTTAGTGCAGTTGAAAGTGAGTTTTGCCGAGAAAGGCAGGTGAACTCCTTTAGGTGTAATGAGTACTGCACCAACACCACGACCATTCATATTAACAGCCCCGTCAAACACCATAGTCCATTCTTCTTCTGGGTCAGGCCCTTCATGAATAGGCTCTTCATGATCTTTTGCTTTTATGAACATGATGTCTTCATCAGGGAAGTCGAATCTCATAGGCTGGTAATCATCAATGGGTTGCTCAGCAAGATAATCAGACAATACACTGCCCTTGATGGCTTTCTGAGATGTGTACTGGATGTCATATTCTGTGAGGATCATTTGCCATCTTGCAACCCGTCCGGTAAGTGCTGGCTTCTCAAATATGTACTTAACTGGGTCCATCTTTGAGATCAATAAGGTAGTGTGGGTCAACATATACTGCCTTAGTTGGCGAGCAGCCCACGCTAAAGCACAACAAGTTTTCTCGAGCAGTGAATAACGTTGTTCACAGTCGGTAAACTTTTTGCTCAGGTAGTATATTGCATACTCTTTTCGACCAGACTCGTCATGCTGGCCCAAAACACACCCCATCGACTCTTCTAATACTGTCAAGTACATTATCAGAGGTCTTCCTTCAACTGGAGGCATAAGGATCGGAGGCTCTTGTAAGTATTCCTTGATTTTGTCAAAGGCCCTTTGGCAGTCTTCGTTCCACCTGACCGTTTGTTCTTTTCTTAACAGCTTGAACAAAGGCTCACAGGTTGCTGTAAGGTGAGATATGAACCGTGAAATGTAGTTCAATCTACCTAGAAACCCGAGAACTTCTTTTTCTGTCTTCGGCGCAGGCATTTCTTGAATGGCTTTGACTTTATCAGGGTCAACCTCAATCCCTTTCTCACTTACAATAAATCCCAGCAATTTACCGGATCGCACCCCGAATGTGCATTTGTTGGGGTTTAACTTCAGTTGGTACTTCCTCAGACGCTTGAATAACTTCAACAGATTTACCAGGTGGTCTTCTTCTGTGAGGGACTTGGCAATCATGTCATCCACATAACATTCAATTTCTTTATGGATCATGTCATGAAATAACGTTACCATAGCCCGCTGATAAGTGGCACCCGCATTCTTCAGTCCGAATGGCATTACCTTATAATAGAACGTGCCCCAGGGTGTGATAAAAGTTGTCTTCTCCATGTCTTCAGGTGACATCTTGATCTGATTGTATCCTGAAAATCCGTCCATGAAGGAGAATACCGAGAACTGAGCCGTATTATCCACCAATACATCAATGTGAGGTAAAGGGAAGTCATCTTTCGGGCTGGCTCTGTTCAGATCCCGGTAGTCCACACACATCCTTACCTTGCCATCTTTCTTAGGCACAGGTACAATATTAGCAACCCACGGCGGGTAGCTAGTCACAGCAAGGAACCCGGCGTCCCACTGCTTTTGTACCTCTTCTTTAATCTTCATTGCCATGTCTGGGCGAGTACGGCGCAGTTTCTGTTTAACCGGTGGGCAATCTTCTCTTAAAGGCAACTTGTGCATAACAATATCGGTATCCAACCCTGGCATATCCTGATAAGACCAAGCAAACACATCCACGAAGCAGGTCAATCAGTTGCTCCTTCACTGAGCCTTGTAAGCAGGCCCCGATCTTAACCTCTTTCACATCTTCATCCGTACCAAGATTAATCGTCTCGACCTCCTCCTGATGAGGAGTGATAACCTTCTCCTCTTGCCTTAACAACCTGGCTAGCTCTTCAGGAAGATCATAATCTTCTTCAACCCCTTCATCAGCTTGATTGATTGGATTGTCAAAGTCATACGAAGCCATAGTTGTGCTGTTGTTGGTGCAGTCTGAAAGGCACTCTCTGCAAGGGTTTAGATTGTTCATTTTAGTGATCGATTTTAATCTTGTTTAGAAAAAGTGAAATAAAGTTATCATTTTAGAAAACATTGCCATTTTATTTTTGTACAAAAAGAAAAATGAAAAACAGTGAGCGGAAAAGAAAAAGACTCATTTGCAAAAGATGTCCGATATTCATTGATTGATTTGTTTGCACAAAATTACAAGATGGACCGATTACAAAATGAGTCTTGTCATCTTGGGCAAGATGCAAGACTTGATGCATGCTTAAAATATACAGGAAATAATAATTACTCTGCAGGAGTAACCCTTATAATTTCCTGGGAAGACCAGTTTGAGATATGGCTCCCCGGGATCCTTGGACGTATCCAGCTCTCCAGGTTGCGCTCATCTTCCGACTCATCTTCCAAGTTTTTCACTGCATACGGGGTTAGCATTCCCCCGCTGACAAAATTGGGCTTCTTAGCAGCCTCTGATTGATCTTGTTGAGTTGGTTTGTAACCCAACCCAAATCTGTCCTCCTTCTTCTCCACGGGCAGCAACTTGCCCCAGCCTTGGGCAGTCCCCTCTTCAACAACCTTCCTGGCTTGCTGATAAGACGTCATGGAGGTTCCCAGTACAGCAGATGCTTCATTTATGTTCAGGGCCTCAAATCCATGGCTCATGGTTTCATGGATTTCTCCATCCATCTCAATATACTTGTACGTAGCCAGATGGCTAACAAAGATATCTTCTTCACCACAGATGGTGATGATCTGGCCTTCCCACTTGAATTTCATCTTCTGGTGAAGGGTAGACGTAACTGCACCAGCGGCATGGATCCAAGGTCTACCCAACAAACAACTGTAGTCCGGCTGAATGTCCATCACATTGAAGGTAATTTTGAAGGTCTGCGGGCCAATCATCACAGGCAGATCAATCTCCCCAAGCACTGATCTTTTAGAGCCATCAAATGCTCTCACCACCAAATTACTTGGACGCAGTGCCAAACAATCGTACTCCAGCTTCACCAAGGCTTTCTTCGGTAGAACATTGAGTGAAGACCCAGTGTCCACCAGTACATGGGATAGAACAGCACCCTTGCATTCTAGAGTGATGTGTAAAGCCTTGTTGTGGTTACGTCCCTCTGTTGTTAAGTCAGCATTGGTGAAGCCCAGTCCATGACTGGTGTTGACATTTGCCACCACAGTTTCTAGCTGATTAACAGTGATCTCCTCTGGCACGTATGCTGCGTGCAAGACTTTCAATAATGCATTCCTGTGAGCTTCAGAACACATCAACAGGGATAATATGGAGATCTTTGAGGGAGTTTGGTGAAGCTGATCCACCACCTTGTAATCACTTCTCTTTATAATTCTCATAAACTCGTCTACATCTTGCTCAAAAGATGTCTTCTGAGTTTCTTTGATGATTGGTTCTTCAGGTATCACACTTTTCCCCTTTTCTTTTGCAGCAGCTTCTACTTCGGCATTAGGTCTTTGCAGTTGTGAGGCAAAAAGGCGTCCGCTTCTGGTGAAGCCTCCGCCTCCCCCAACATTATCAATCTGTGGAGAAGAAGTTGAAGAGTCCAAAGTGATTTTCTCCCCGTTGCAGTAAAAGTCAGAGCCATAATGCCAAGGTATGGCATTACTGCTTTTATATGGAACGGGTCCAGGCACCGTGATGGTAACTGGACTGACTGCAGCAGAGGAAGGTACTGAAATGGTGTGCGGATCGTAGTAAATGGTGACTGGTGACCTGGCAGGAGATGCCACTGCTTGTTGTTGAAAGTTGTTGTTTGGAGGAACATTTGACGGATCATAGTAAATGGTGACTGCTGAGATATCTTCATTAATTTCTGTTGGCGTTGTAGAAGATCCTGCTGAATAAATGGATGCTGATGTTGTAGAAGAAATGGTTGTTGACATCTGATTTGTTGAAGTGATGGATGGAGCCATTGTTAATGATATTGATGAATTGGTCGGAGTGATTGTTGTTGCAGTTGTAGAAGAGTCAGGAATTGTTGTCAAAGGGATTGCTGGATTTGTAGGAGCCGTTGTTGTGATCTGAAGTATACCACTTTTGATAAGACCATCTATGCCGCTTCTCAAGTTATCACACCCTTTGATCGAAATGTTGCAATAACCACAACCGAGCTCACACCCGGGGAACATCTGGCATTCTAGAAGCTGAGCTTTAATTTCTACCAGAGGTGTCCGAATCTGCCCCACACTGGTGATTAAGAAAGATGGCTTGTCTTCCTCAATGGCATTAATTCTTGGTCCTCCATGGTTGGGCATGGGATTCTTGTTGACATTTGGCGGGGGTGCAAAGTTGAGGGCTTTAGAATCCACCAGATCTTGCACTTTCATTTGTAAAGCCCTGCATTTCTCTGTATTGTGGCCAGGTGCATTGGAGTGGAAAGCACATCTGGCGTTGACATCATAATTTCTTGGAAGATTGGAAGGATCTGGTGGTGCCAATGTCCTTAATTCAACCAAGTTGAGTTTCAGGAGTTGTGGCAATAAAGCGGCATAAGGCATAAAGATAGGGTCAATCACCCTATTTGCCTGTGATGGTCTTTGCTGAAAGGGTCTTTGCTGTTGATTGTTGTTGTTGTTGTTGTAGGTTCTTTGTGGCGGGTAATGAACTTGTTGTTGATAATGTGGTTGTTGTTGTGGTTGATATGTTGGTTGCTGAGGAATCAGAGCTAGAATAGTGACAGCGGCTACTGATCTGTGGACATACCGAGGTCTGCCCCTGGTGGCATGAATGGCATTTGTCTCACTGGTTCTCCTAGGCCCCACAAAAGGCTTCCTGGGATTGCTTGACGAACTTGCACCATTATCAGAAATTTTACCCATCTTCAGAAGGCTTTCAATTCTTTCTCCAGCTATGACTACGTCAGCGAAGCTGGTGGAAGAAAAGGCAGCTAGCCTATCAATATATGTCCCTTACAGAGTGTTCATAAACATGTCGGCCATTTCTCTTTCTGACATGGGTGGCTGGACAACAGCAGCAAGCTGTCTCCACCTCTGAGCATACTCCCTGAAGCTTTCTCTGGAGGACTGAGACATTCCCATCAAGAGGGTCCTGTTAGGAGCCATGTCCAGGTTGTATTGGTACTGTCTGATGAAAGCCTCAGCTAGGTCCTTCCAGCATCTGATAGTAGCTCTGGTCAAGTGAGAGTACCACTCCCTTGAAGCCCCAGTCAAACTATCTTCGAAGTAAAACATCCATAGTTTCTCATCTATGGTGTATGCCTTAAGTCTTCCCAGAAAAGACTGCAAGTGAGTTCGTGGACAGGAAGTTCCATTGTACTTCTCGAAGCACGGAGGTTTAAACTTGTGAGGAATCCTTACCCCATCCACCAACCCCATATCCATGACATCAAAACCCAAGGAGTTTTGAGACTCCAGAGATCTCAATTTCTCAGCAATTTCATCAAGCCTCCTATCATAGACTTCATCCCCTGCTCCCATCACAGTGAACTGCTCTTCTTGGGGGTCTTCTTGTAAGACTCTTCCTCCAGTAGTATTTCCTTGCACAATACCCGGGATGTTGACTTCCTGATGCAGATGAGGCCCATATACTGGTGGATTAACATGAGGCTGACCCCTTTCGTTGTTACTTGTTCCTCCAGTTCCCAGGGGAGGTTCTTCTGGGGTTTGTCTTTCTACCAATGCCCTCAACCTTTCTTGACTTTGAGCCAAGCCATTCATTACTTCCATGAATTGGGTCATTTGGTTTCTCATCTCCAGCCTTTCATTAACCATCTGGGTTCTGACCTCCGTCAGCTCTTGCTGTACTTGATCCATCTGGATACCAGGAAGGTTGTTGCGAGTAGGATATCTGTGCGGACGGTTGAGAGGGAACACTCGACGGCGAGCAATAATTCCTGAATCACAACAAAGTTAGATACAAATAATGACAAAACCTACAAAACAAAACAACAGTTAGCATGCAATGCAGTATGCTTATTTGTTTCCAAGGTATCCGGCTTGGCATTTGGTTTTGACCTTTCCAGACCGTGAGGGAGACACTTTGATGTTGCTTGAGGGAAAGAAAACTTAGTGAAACAAACTGACAAATACATTACAAATGGTGGATCATACGTAGTTTGTTTTTACAACATATGCCCCTGAAGGGTCAAAATACAACATAAAGAAAAGTACATCAAATGGAAATAACAACACGCAAAGTAGTCAAACATCTAAGCCAAACTCATCCTCCTTAACCTCCTTCAAAAGTGCTTCAGTGACAGGGCCAGTTGGATGCTCTGTGATGTTTCTGATAAGAAGGTTCCTGGTGGCAATAGCAGTGGTCAGCTTTGTGTGCCTGTCTTAGTCCTTTGACCTCTTCACACCAGCCCTAAGCTTCAATTCTAAAATTTCCTTCTGGGCTGCTAGCAGAGCCTCCTGTTGTTTCTTCTCAATGGCCTCTAATTTCTCAATCCTGTCTTGAGTTCTTTTATCCTCCTGAGTGCGAGCTTCAGTGATCCTGACCCACCTAGCTTGACTTTCTTTCAGATAGAGATCAGTTCTAGCCTTCTGAAACTGGGCCTCCTTACAAGCATTCTTCAAAATCTGCTCTCCAGCTCTTGATTTCTTGATGTAGTCTTCTGCTTTCTCAATCTTGGCCAGATGTTCCACTTTAAGCTTCTCCAACCTCTCAATGTCTAGACGACCATCACTCCTCTCCCAGAGGGTCTTCTTCAGAGCTTGAGACAGATTCTCATTCCTTTCCTTCAGCTTCTCAAATTCATCCAGGCTGACAGTGGCTGGAGGTGGTGCTGTGGATGGTCCAGGTGCATCCTCAATGGTGAAAGGCATCCCAGAAATTTGAGCCCTAGCATGAGACCATTCATAATACTGAGCTGAAGCCACATTATTGCATCTCCCAAGAATGGCCATCCCTTTGGTCTGGATGTTGTCCCAAGCCCAGGATGCTTGTCTAACAACAACTAGATTAGGCTTTATCTCACAATACAGGGTTTCAGCCAGATCTTGCACTCTAGGAGGGTGGACCAAAGCATAGCCCAATTGTCTCTTGAACAGCAAAGGATTGTAGTTGATGCAACCCTTCACTCCTATTAGAGGTACATTGGGGAACTGCCCACAACTAGTAATTATGTCCCTGCCTTTGGTGCTCTGGGTGCACCATCTGATGTCATCTGAAGTCAAAGCAATAAGTCTTTTAGCCCAATTCTTCTGTTGGTGGGGGTTCAGGAAGGCATCAGTCTTGGGCAAGTGTTTGAGCAGCCAAGCATGAAATAGAGGAGCACAACATCTCACCAATCTCCCTCTCTGCTTCTCATTTCTTTGGTGAACAGAATAATAGAAATCTCCCAGCAAGGTGGGCACTGGGTTCCTCAAAAGGAAGAGATGAATAGCATTCTTGCTGATAAACTTGGGCTCATCTGCAAAAAGTATAACCCCATATATACTGAGGGCTAACAATGCACAAACTGCCTTCCATTCTCCCAAGGAGGCCTTCAGGATGGCCTGAGAAGTCAGAAAATCTAAGTGTAGGCCAGGAATTCCAGCCTTTGTTGTCATGTTCTGCTCAATCAAAATAGGCTCCAGGTACAGTGCTTTTGCCACTTCTCCATTGCTGGGAGAAGCCATCTCTGGGTTGAAGGGGATACCACCCCTAACAGGTACTCCAATCAATGATGAGAACTCCTCCAGCAAAGGTCCTAGCTGAAAGTTCTGGAAAGTGAAGCATCTCAAAGGAGGATCATAGAACTGTAGGCAAGTGTGGATCAAACTCCTCTGAGAAGGATCCAGGTCCATAACCATATCAAGGATGCCTCCATAATGCTCTCTGAATAATGGGATGTGGTCTGGAGTGATAAGTGCTTGGACCTGCCTGATGCCAGTCAGCACAGGCTCAAAGAAATGGTATGAAATGTTGCTCTTCTTGGGTGCCATGACTGCTGATGAAGAGCTGAAAACAGATGCTGATGATGAAGAATGGTACTGGAGATGAACCACTGATAGGCTGGTGATAAAAGTAGCTGAAGAAGGCAACTGATGAAGATAGCTGAAGCAGATAACTGATGAACAGAGGTCTATGCTGATGAAGGGGTCAAAACCAAGCCAAATGTAATATGGATACCCTGAAAAACAAATAAACAAATGGTAAATGATGCAAATGATGAGTATGCAGATGATATGCAAGGGTTTGGGATCAAGCTGGATCTGATTACTGCCTTGATATAAGTCCATGTATGTTTAAGAAGTCCAGATGGAGGTTCAAAAGTCCAGTAACCAAGGTGGGGGACTCAAATAAAGAGTCACATGTCCTGGGTTAAATCACAAGAACTGTCCAAAGTGAAGCATTCTTAAACACAATAGGTAACAGGGTATGATGTGGTCAAGGGTTCCTGCAAACCTGTAAACAGCCCAACCCCCTCACAGGTGATGTTCTAAAACAAGGATCCTCATACTTGGATCAGTTATGAGAAGTGTAAGCACTTCTAACCCGGAGGTACAGTGTTTACAATAACCATAAAAGATCCTCCTCTAATTCACCTCAGTTTCTGAAGGTCAATAATAAAGGTCATCCAGACTTAGCAGGCTTCCCAGATAGCCCTAGCACTACAGGAAATCTGTAGCACATAGTTCTCAAGAAGAAACCCACATCTGAACCGTGTTTCATATTCCCGCACCAGAACGAAATGGAATGGGAAAGAATATGAACCACTCTAGCCTAGGTGTCACTCAGGTCCCAGGTATAGGACCTTAAACTCTCAATGAACCCCACCCATCAAAACAAAAAACAGATCCAGCCAGATGACAGTATGACAGTATGATATATAAAGCTGTAAAGAAAGCAATAAATAACTGTACACAAAGCAATAAATAAAGCAACTATATAAACACAATTAGCACATAACACCCCAGTAAACACAAATCAAACAAGCGCTAAGAGGAACCCACAAAAAGAACCAGAGGCCCTGGTTACAGTATAAGGGTCCCCAGCAGAGTCGCCAAGCTGTCGCTCCCACCAAATGACACCCAAGGTCAGAAAGGGGTACAGACGCGAACGGTCGGCGAAAAGAGGTATGAGAACACATAGGGGTGAACTCAGAAGAGAAAGAGTCGCCAGCTAGGCATTTTTATCCCGGGGGAAAGGTAATGCTGCATAAACCTGAGAAGAGATGGATAAGATGGTTGCGAACCAGAGAGACTGAGAAAGGGGGTTGGTTACAACCTGGGAAGGTATTAGCACCCAGATTGTCCGTCGTACTCGACGGGATCCACCCTTGAAAGTTTGTGTTTTAAAGGGGTAGTGTCAGTGCTATCTGTGTATCAAAAGCTGGAAAGAATGCAAGTGTCAGTGTAAAAGAAGTGTGAAGTGTGTAAATGAAATGTCAGTGTAAGAACAAGAATGAAATGCTCAAGATCATGAGGCTAAAAGAATGAGGCTGAAAAGAGGGGGAATATACAGAGACTTTTGTTCGATAACTGTTAAGTTATGCCTACGTATCCTCTCGTGCAATGAGGAAGTCAGAACACCGTAGTTCGACCCAAAGAGACTGAAGGATGAATTGACTTGTGAACTGCTTACTTGTCTATGCTCAAGTGTATGACCTGTCTGGCTCAGGTGCAAACTGTCTTGCATTAGACGGAGGAAGCGAGTTCTCAATTATGAGTGAATGAGATGAGAAAAGAATCCCGGAGGAGACGATTATTGCTTTGTTTTTGAGTTTTCAGTCTTTTATTGCTTTTGAGAGTTTGTCATAAGAAAATGAGCTTAAGCCTAAACCAATGGGTTAGTAAACTCATCACATCTTCCCTCTGATTAGGGGTAATGAGAATACCTTAAGTGTGAAGTCAGTATCTCACACTTAATCGCCTTTGATGTAGGATTAAGATCATTAACCTACTTGTGATTAGTTAAATGTTTTTTGTTGTTTTTGTTTAGTGTTAATTAATGAGCTTAAGCCATAATCAGGGATTAAACAGACTCATTACACCATCCTAATAGAAGGATAATAGATGAGAATGTTTAAGCTGAGGAAGACTCCTCAACTTAATCCATGATTAGGGATTAACCTCATGACAAAACAAAGCCTTTATTAGATGGATTTTAGTTAATGATAAGATGAAGAAGTGGATTTTATGATTTGTAAGACAACTTGAGGGGGACTTGTCCATTAACACTAGGGTTAGTCCTTCTTAACCAGTTAAGGAAGAATTAGAACCCTAATGCAAGGCCCAAGTTACAAGCTTGATGTCTTGATGATTATTAAGTGAATTGATTAAAGGGTTTAAACACATTAAGGGTTTAACACTTAGGATTAAAGTTATACACTCCATCCTAATAGAAGGATGCATGCATAAGCTTAATCACAAAGCCTTAAAGCCTTTAGGGTTTAGTCCCTGATTATGAGATGAGAAGAGAAGACTCAAAGAGACACAAAGGTAAAACTAAATGGGGGGAATAATCAACCCTAATTGTTACCATGCTTGGTCATTCCTAGGTTTTGTGAGGCTTAAGAAGAAAATCTTCAAGGAACCACCAAGGAAAGAAGCAGATGAAAGGAGCAAAGAGAAGCAAAACAACTTGCTTCACTTAAGAAGGCAAGTTGCTTGAAGAAAGAAGGTGAGATGGACAAGAATGAGCAAGCTCAATCCAAGTCACAAGACAAAATGCAGCAATGATGCATAAGAGAGATGAAAAGAGATTGTGAGAAGTGAAGGCAAATTCACTTCTCCATACAACTTACCACCTGAAAAGTTAGTAAAGAAATGAAATGCAATGCAAAATGAGATGAAATGTGATGATGCAAACCAAAACCAGGGGCATAAGTATGATGTTAATGATGCTAAGAGATGATGCAAACATGAGGCAAGGCATTAGAATGATCATACAAACATATGGATGCAAAAGAAGCATGTTTTAAACCATGAATGTTCATGAAAAGTTATGGAATGCAAAAGACATATAACATGGCAAATGAAAGATGCAATGATCAAACATGATTCTAATATGTCCTAAGATGTATTATGAATCAAATGGATGCACAAAATGTCATGGCAAGTCATGGTATGCAAGCAAATGGAAGATGGATGCAAAGGAAGGCATGAATTAGGGTTATATGCAACATACAAAGCAAAAATCCAAAACCAGAAGCAAATGACATGATAAAAATTTGAAAATGCAATCAAAGGAACCTTAGACCTATACAAACTCACTGCCCAAAGGAGGGGATCTAACTCTTAACCTAGTGAGAGTTATGAATTTTCTAAGATTGCTAGGGTTTTAAGGTACCTTGTCAAGAAAAATGCAAAACAAATTGAAAATGCAAGATCAATTCATGCCAATTTTATCCTATAAACTACATGCTATACAAGATGCAATTCAAGAAGAATCATGATCCAACTCTCAAAGGTTAGACATAAATGAATTTTTGAAGTTTGAAATAAAATATTGCCTTGAAATGGAATTAAATCCAAAGAAAATTGTCAAAAGGCATCAAGATCAAAAAAGAAATTTGGTTTGAGAGTTGGATAATGTTTCTAAATGTTTTTAAAAGTTACATGAATTTTTTTGTGATTTTTAAATACCTAAAAGTATTTTTAATTAATTAATTTTCATTAATTAATTAAAAATAAACTTTTAAATGATTTAAAAATAAATTTTAATGCAAAAAATAAAAAATAAAAATATTTTTGGGTTCTGAAAATTAATAAAAGGTTTGATAAAAATTTTCAGAATTTTTCAATGTATTTTGCTATTTTTTATAAAATGATAAAGAAAAGGCAATTAAAATGAAATTAAAATACCAATTAATGAAAGTAATCAGATCTGAGGGCCAAGATTCAAAAAAGAAAGGGAGGGAATTGACTTCGCGCGTCATTCAAGGGCCAAAATTCAAACTACGCTAATTATGTCATTAACCCTAATCTGAACCCTAATCACTTTCAGGTGACCGGAACAGTGTTCCGGTCATCTTCTCCGACGAGTCACTTATGCTATCTCACTTTCTACGCATCCCTAAGCTCTCTAACTTTCCAGAAATGATCCTCACATCAACCCCAACAAGAATCACTCACCAAAAATCATTTATTCATCATCAAATTCGTGAATAAGAGCAAAACGAAAAACATGGCAGAAATTTCAGAAACTCAATACATGCTTAATACTTGATCATTTTCAAAAATAAACACATCAGGATCATCAGTGAATCATGGAGAATCAATTAGAAACTTAAAAACACGTTTCTGGAAAAAAAGTTCTTGATGATACCTGAACTGAAGCTTTCGAAAATGGTGCTTTCTGGCCAGTTCCTTGCTTCAAACAAGCTCCAATGATCTCCCCCAAGTGTTTGTGATGCTTAGCTGGAGTTTAAATGGCCTCTGGAGAGAGTTTGCAGAATCTCAGTTCATGAAATGTGAAAATCGTGTTTTTGATTGTGGAGGTTTTAGGGCAAAATGGAGGGTGGGAAATGATCAGTGAGGTTTATGGAGTTGAATGGTGGAAAAAGTTTGAAGGTTTGATGGCTGAATCAAGGGATTCGAAAGCTTTTGCAAATGTGAGGATTTTTGAGTATGCTGTGTTCTTGGAGTTTTCAGGCTTGTGTGTGTTATGAAAGTGAATCCTTGGAGTGTGTTTGTAAGGTCTGGATTGGGCAGAGAGTTGTTGTGTCACTGTGGGATTGGTATGGCTTCAAGTTGCAAAAAGTCAAGAAAGTTGTACTTGGAGGTATGGGAAAGTGGCAGGCTGAGATAGGGGCATGGCTATGCACAGCAAGGATCAAGTGGTGTCATGAAATCAGATTTTGTGAGCTGGCTCAAGTGGATGAAGAATTATGGATCATTTTGCAAATTTGTGAACCTTTGGCCCTTTTGAAGTTTCTTGATCCACAAGCCATGAAAATGAGTGAACTTTTGATGCAATCTGATCTTTAGGCCTTGGTTTATGTTTGTGTGAAGTTTAGAAGTCCATTTGAAAGCTCAATTTGCCTTGGCAAGGGATTTTGCAACTTTGCCTCTTTGGTGAAAAACTTGAAATTATGTGATTTTTCCCAACTTTGACAAGCCATAACTTTTGATCCAAAATGAATTAGAACAAGTTCTTGTACTTTTTGAAAAGGGAATGATCCATTCCATAATTTTCATGACCAAAGTTTTCTCATTTGAAGCATTTTTGAATCAAAAAGCAAGGGTTGAAAAAGTTTCCCAAAATGGCAAGTTTCCATTACAAGTCATTTTCCCAAAAAGTCAACTTTGCAAATGGCTTGAAATTCTTCAATTTTGTGAACTTATAACATCTTCTATGATCAAATAAAGATCATACATAATCAAAATGATGATGAACACCCTTTGGTTGGGTCATTGGGGGCCTCAGATGCCCTGATTTTGCACTGACTTGTTCAAAAAGTCAACTCTTGATCAGATGCCTTCCCCATGGAATTTCTTCATGAAAATTGATATGCATGATCCCTATACCATATAGAGACCAATAGAAACAAGAATGACCAAAAAAATTTGAGTTATGGCTTTTGAAACAAAAACCCTAATTCTAGGTTATCTGTGCAGTTAAACCTGGCTCTGCTTCCATGCCAATCTCAGTTCTTGTGATTTTTTGACATTCTTGACTTTGAGAGGATGTAATATGATGCTTGAACATACATGGACCCCTTTGAAGTGATTGATGACCTTTGGAGTGGCTCAACTGGCTCAGGGATTGCTCAGATCACAAACCCTAGATGCAGATGACTTTGAAACAATGCAGTGAAGCAAATATGCAATATGGGATGCTATGATTGAACTTATGCATATGAGAAGATCACAAGCCATGGTGTGAATGGGTGAGGGCAAATTTGGGGTGTTTACAACAACTTATATAGTGAAATAACTATACAGTGTGAGATGGTATGCTTATGCAATGCAATATGAAAGATCACAAGCCAAGGTGTGAGAAAAAGAGAGGTAAAATTTGGGGTGTTTACACCACTAGAGGTATATTCCAGTCATTCACAAACACATGAGTTTTCCTTACACTTGAAACTGAGGTAAAGCACTCCTCTGAAAAACCTTGTTGTCTATACTTACATATTAAATGGGGTTCCATTACCCTATACTAACCATTGCATAAAAAGTCTCTGCAGCTTTTCATCGGTACCAAGAACGCTTCAATCGGGAACTCAAGTCAAAAGTAGGAATCTTAGAAAAAAACAAGCTTTCAAAACTTAACAGTGGTAACTGATTACTACCAGGAGGGTAATCGATTACTCAGTGCAAATCTGAACTTCCAATAGCTAACAGAGATTTAGAAACACAATTCTGTAACTGGGCATTACCCATAGGGTAATCCGATTACTTCAACACAGAAGCACAATTCTGGTTTTCATTTCTACCTAAACCTCTCAAACTCATTCCAATCACGTCCAAAGGTTACAACCATACTAACAGACGATTCCACACATATAACAATCACACTACCAGAGTCCTAATGAGTGAACCATTGTTACTTACACTTCCTTAACTTTAGTTTTAATAAGAACTTAATAACTCCATAGTGCATTTGTCAAACATACCTTCCGTATTCGCTTTTTCATAATGCACTGTTATTATTGTTTCCATATCGTGTTCACTTCACGCTCTGAAATAATCCTCTCATACCTGAACATAATTCATCTTACTAGAATTCTCCCATATCCAAGGTTCTTACTCTAACACTTAATACAAATTCATTTGGTCCATACCAAATACACCTCAAGTTACTAAATAAAGCTTATTCTTCCTCTAGTATTATACCTCGCACCATTCCTTGGGTAATTCAACACTTTCCGAACTGATCCCTTACTAAATACAACATCCTGGTGTATTAATCTAAACCTTGTCTCCTCAGTCATAATCGAATACATAACCGCATTCTTCTACTCTCTACTTGGGGTATACTTGTCTCACTTGAAACGTGTAATCACATCCTTGTGTTTCTCTTCATGCTTCACCACAACTTTAGGTTCTCAAAATAACTGAACATTCTTAACTTGTAACTTTTATCCATCCTTGAGGTATTATCCGAATACATTCCTTGAAGTACTCTCGTTTATCTAAGATGTCACTGCGGCCTTAGAACTTAAACACTAACAATTTGTTCATTCCCGAACCTTATGTCACACTTTCCACGAAGCAACCTCTCCTTTTGTGGAATGATATTTCTTAAAACTCTTGTCTGTACCATTGACCAATACTGATCCACCAGTGACTTCTTCCTTTATGTACTGACCATTCATCCTGTAGATATTCGTACCTTTCAGACTCTATCCATTCCAAAGGATTTCTCGAACAACACACTACTCTGCAACTCCACGTTACAAGAAGAACAACTCTTATGAAGACTCCAACTGAACTGACCAAAGCTCCCTCTGCTAACTCTTGGCTTGAGCCTACTCTCACATCACAAGTTACGACAACACTTCAGAGTCCTCATGGTGGAACAACCATGATTCTACCTATCACATATATATCCTTAGGTTGATCATACCTAATACTACATAGTATGCTATTAAGAACCATGTCGGAAAGACACACTTAAGAGGTAGGAAAGATTTACTTATGATGTTTCAAGGCTAGGCTGAGGATACGACCTGCTTTAATACCAATTGTAACGCCCATATAATATATATCTAGAATAATATCATACAAGTGTTATTTTTGGTACTAACACCATTGTCGTACCTCGAAAAATATGATCCTCGCGATGGACGCAGAAAGAACAACAGAGTCGCCACCTAATTCTATTTATTCTAACTAAAGAAAAGAGAGATATAGATACAACCTAAATAAGATAAGAAATGGTCAACGAAACTAAATTATAAGTTCGGGAGTCGGTTACGCAAGGGGAAGGTATTAGCACCCCTTGATCAGTGAATTTTGGTGCACATTCCTACATGATTGCACTTAGGCATTTCTTTAGTTTTCTTTGTTTATTTTTATATTTTAATTTGTTTTTCTAATTTATTTTATTTTTGGTTTAATTTGATTTCCGTACTTAATTTTCAGGTTTAACAGCTTTTACGGAAATGATCATAACCGGAGTTCCAAGAATCTGATTGAGGAGTTCTACCGGTCGATGGAAAGCTAAGAGAGAGAGCTACAACTTTAGTGTTGGAGTCAAAGTCAGATTCAGAGTCATATTTTCCAGAATTTCGTTTGAAGCTGATGCAATAGTTTTATTTAGTTTCGGGTCATTTAGAATTGGGCATGGGTTATGTATATGACCCAGTTGGGTTGTAAACGGGTTTTTTAGGTTTTCCTATTTAACCTAGCAGCCGCAGCTGTTCACTGACACACGTTTTACAATTTTAATTTTTTACGCTCGAAGAGACGAATTATGGAGAACTAATCACCGAGATTCATCTAATGTAATCGATTTCCACCGCAACCTTGAGGTTTTATAATTTTCAATTAATTGCTTCTTTTTTTTCAAATAAATTTTCACTTAAGAGGTAGGAAAGATTTACTTAAGAGGTATGAAAGATTTACTTATGATGTTTCAAGGCTAGGTCGAGGATACGACCTGCTTTAATACCAACTGTAACGCCCATATAATATATATCTAGAATAATATCATACAAATGTTATTTTTGGTACTGACACCATTGTCGTACCTCGAAAAATACGATCCTCGCGATGGACGCAGAAAGAACAACAGAGTCGCCACCTAATTCTATTTATTCTAACTAAAGAAAAGGGAGATATAGATACAACCTAAATAAGATAAGAAATGGTCAACGAAACCAAATTCTAAGTTCGGGAGTCAGTTACGCAAGGGGAAAGTATTAGCACCCCTCATGTCTGTTGTACTCAACGGGAACCTCTTAGTCTAACTATGCGATTAAACGTTTATTTAAGTCTTTGTCTTCTAAATGGTTTGCTAAAATGTTTGTTAAAGGAATTTTTTTTTTAATTATTATTGGTATTGAGTAGAAAAGATTAAATTTTTTATTATTGTGCTCGCGAAGGATTAAAATCCTTGTGCCTACCTATTCCCTTGTGCAATGGGAAAGTCAAAGCTTTGTAGTTCGTGCTACTACAATTTGTTTGTGTTTTTTAATAAACGATTGTTTAAACGCTCTCTAGCTGCTAAGCGTTGGCTTATTTACTCGCAATAGGAGGCTGAAGCGCTAGCTTGTCTACGAGATAGAAAGAGCTTAAACAATGTTCGTTTAGAGAAAGAGTTTGATCTTACTTAGTATTTTAAGAATGAAAGGGAGAATGAATCACAACCCAAAGACTAGCCTCAAGAGTGATTCATTCAAGAACTCGTGGAATGCTAGACTCCAAAATTCATTTCCTTCGTTGATTAATTATGAAAAAAAATAGTTTGCATTTGTTAGATATGTTTTAAGTTGTATTTGAAAGAAAGAGACAAGTCGTCATCTTTAAGGGAGATATCTCACCTATTTCACCACAAACAGTTAAGGGAGAAAATTGAAAGGGGAGAAGCTTCGAACTGGGATATATGATCAACAAGTGATTGCCACATTATTCCCTGAGAGAATTTGTTTGAGAAAATTGATTTGTTTGTGTTTGTGGGAATAGGAGAAATATCTTTCCTATGGAGATGAATCATGTCTCATCTTTCCGAAGGAAGTTGAATGTTTTAAGTGTTTTGAAGTACAAAAGAGTGAATGGATCACGTCCCGTGGGGATGACCTCAGGAATGATCCGTTCAAGAACCCGTTGAATGCTAGACTCCAGAATTCAATTTCTTCGTATTTTTAATTATTAATTAGGTGTTTTAGGAATGAGAGGGCGAATAAACCACAACTCTAAGGCTAGCCTCAAGAATGATTTATTCAAGAACTATGTGGAGTGCTAGACTCCAGAATTCAGTTCCTCCATTATTTGATATGTGAATTAAGTATTTGCGTTTGTTTTTGATGATTTAGGGTTTAAAATTTTAGAAACGAAGGAGTAAATGAAACACACTTGAAGGCTAGCCTCAAGAGTGGTTCATTAAAGAACCTGATGAATGCTAGATTCCTAAGTTCAGTTCCTCGTTAATTAATTGAAAGTTTGAAACATTATTAATTTAGAAGAGTTAGATGGCGAGGCGCGAAACACTCGACTTACGGGTAAAATGCAAATGGAGGTTGGTTATTTTATTGATTAAGTGAATTCGATTCCTGGTCCCAAGGGGTGCTCCCAGCAATATGAAACTATAACCGAATGAAATGTGCGAGTATGCAGGTGAAACCATTTGGTGTTGGACCAAGGGTTAGCGAGTGAATTGAAAGCGATAAACGCGGAAAAATAAATACGTACAAAGTAATCGAGAGTGGGATACATGATAATTTATACGGGAATGCGATGAAATAAAGGGTCTCATTGTAATTTTCCCAAGAGAAAGCGTGTGTGCAGTGTATTAGCTATTTAGAACCGTTAGAACTTGAAACTAATCGGAGGCGTCAAAGTGTGGCTCTTTTACTACCTTAGAACCAATTCAATTGTTAGAATGGTTTTGTAAGGAGTGAAGCATTATTATTGTATAGAAATGCAAAAATAGAAATAAATAAAATAAATAGACTATATAAAATAAAATAAATTATGAAATAAAATAAAATAAATAAAATAGCCTCATATTAGTCATAATTTATCGATTTAACCGGGATCGACTTAATCGGACTTTTTGTGAAGATCAGTTTCCCTTTTTTTCTTTCGTTATTTCTGTTCTCCCCCTTTTTAACTCTAAAATTAAGCTTGTTCCATAAGCTTTCAAGTACAAAAATCTTGTCTTATTGATGATGATTAGTCATTTTCAATGGTAGATTGTTGCAGAATATTGGTTGTTGTGTATTGCTGCAAAATTCATGGCTTAGAGTGGTTTTGTTATGGTCAATCTTTCCTTTTGAATGTACATGTTTGACTTGGCTTATTTTGGTGAAAATTGGATGCAGAGGTTTAGCAGGTGTGCAGGCAGTGTGTTGAGTTGGGCTGTACTGGTGTAGTTTTTGACAATTGAAAACCAATTTCAATGAAATAAAATAAGAATTAAATAACAACATAAAAAAAATTCAGAATTAAAATAAATTTAAATCCTAATTACTTATAACTTAAATAAGATATGAATTAACTTAAAATATAAACTAAATTAAAGATTATAATTTGAACTATGCTAAAATAAAAAATAAAAAATAAACAATAAACAATAAAACCACTAAAACTTAACTAAAAAAATAAAATCACTAATGAAAACAAATTAACTTTAAAAGGGATTTTCTAAATTTTAAACAAACAAAAATTTCTAAATCTATTCATTGAATTAAAAAATAAATCCTAAAATTACCTAACAAAGTTAAACAAAATTTAATACTACTTGAAATGAATTCTTTACCTAGAAGCAAAATAAGAAAGTAATTATAAAATGAGACGAAATTATGAATAAATTCTAAAATTGAATCGAATTCTAAAGTATAGATTAAAATGATTAAAATATAGACAAACTTTCTAATTTAAAATCGAAACAAGATTCTAAAATAAATAAAATATGACATGAAATGTTAAAATGTATGATTAATGAAATGTTTTAATGAAAAATGTAGGAATGACTGACTATTGATAATGCTATGAAATGCTTCGAACAAATGAATTTCGAAAATAAGTCCGGTCAAAATTTAGGGTGTGACAACCATCATAAGTTCCTAATAGCATAATTCACATTCTTTACCAAATCTAAAAATAATACAAGCTATGGTACAAGACATGAAAATTATACTAAAAATAAAAATACTAAGATCAATACAATATCCATCATGGTATAAATATAAATACACAACGGAAGAACTAAGACTATGCTTCTCTTGAAACATCCCGAGCATAGCTCCACTTGTAAAACAAACCTGCAAAAGAAACTTGAAAAGCAACAACAATTGTGGGGTGAGATATCAACATCTCAGTGGGTTCCATATCTTAGAGTTCTCTCGACTCTAAAGGTTCAATTCTAATCATTACTCAGGTCTTTGGTCACTTATCTACAAGGAAGCCAAAAAGAGATGGAAAAATATCCATACGACGCTCACGCCACTAAACTAGTGGAACATCTGCCTCAATCCTTTACAGATGCTTCCCATGGGACTCAGAATAACCCACCTCAAGACTTACTCAAGACTTCACCGGACAATACTTCTCGTGGGACTCAGTGTAATACCCACCACAAATCAATACCATGTTTCCCGTTGGACTCAGTGTAATACCCACCACAAGCTTCAACTATGCTTCCCATGGGACTCAGCGTAATACCAACCACAAGCCTTAACCATGCTTCCCGTGGGACTCAGTGTAATACCCACCACAAGCATCAACCATGCTTTCCGTGGGACTCGGTGTAATACCCACCATAAGCCTCAACAAAGCTTCCCGTGGGACTCAGTGTAATACCCACCACAAGCCTCAACCATGCTTCCCGTGGGACTCAATGTAATACCCACCACAAGCCTCAACCATGCTTCCTGTGGGACTCAGTGTAATACCCACCACAAGCACTACCCGCCTCACCCACGATACCTGAAGCCTTTACGAATGCTTCCCGTGGGACTCAATGTAATACCCAACACAAGACTTACTCAAGACTTACAGAGGATACCGTGCAATACGTGCCAACGGTTTCGCAACAACCTAGGGTAATCCTAATCATCTCACAAATCACACCATCTAACAATTTCTAGTTACATTACTAGGTCACACTATTAGTTTATGGTAATATTTCCTCACTCTTTCTCCATTCTTGATGCTTTTAATTATATAGTTCTCAAACATATAATTCTAACATTTTAGTTCAATTATCACTATTAAAGCATTCTCCAATAATCTCATTGTCTCTACTTCATTCAATTCTCATGATTTAACATATACCACACAAATCGATTAACACCCCAATTCCCTAACTAACATAATTATAGTTAATCGGAAAAGTCGGGTAAAAGTCGGCTCAAAATGATATTTCTTAGCACCATAAGATAGTTCATGTATTTAGCTTCGAATCGATATGTGGAACAATAAAAACGGACACCTGAACAAAAGTTACAAAGTAAAACGTAAAACATGACAAACTGTCAGGCTCTCTAAGCGCGGGCTTCTCGCTAAGCGAGCTACACCAGAACAAAGTCTTCTCTGCAAAATCAACCTGCTCGCTAAGCGAGCTCTGCAAAAACAGTTGAAAACATCTACGAGCAAAACTTCTCCCAAAGGCCAAAACTCACCAAAATTATCACCAAACAGTGGAACCAAACACCAAACATGTATATAAACATATGTTAACCATCATACATTGATTTTATCGTGTTTTAACCGTTTAATCTTTTGATTTCTAAGATTTTCTACAAAACCCTAAAATCATAAACTCAACCAAAACTAAAAGAAAAGGTTTCTAACTATGAACCCACCCTGCAATCGATGAGGAGGTTGGTGAAGATGAATATTTGATGAAGAAATGGTGATGATTCATGCTTTCCCTCTGTAATACCTCAAAATTTGCCCTCTCATTTCCTCAACATTTTGCATAGCATTTTGCATATATGGATTCATAAAATAACCAAAAACATTGCATCATATATAGCATAGCCGAGGCGTGGGTATGTGATCAATGATCGGAGCAACCGAAAGTTATGAAGAGGCTACCGAAGGGCCACAAAGCTTCTCAACCTTGTGCAAAGGGTTCACAATATCCCACAAGTCTTCACTTGAAGCCACAAGTCATGGAAAGTTTTGGTTTGATTGAAGGAGGCAAGCAGTGCAATACTTCTTGAGGGAAAAGAGCCGAATTAGGGTTTCATTTCTACAGGGCTTCTACATAAATTTTTGATTCGAAGTGGATTTCTTTGACTTATATATGATGTCAAGTGCCTAGGGTTCAAATCTCGTCCACAAGTTCATTTTGGAAGGGGTTCGACTGGCCGGACGACGGAAAATCGAGGAATTGGAGAAAAGGCAATCGGGCTAGGTAAAAAGGGTCGACTCCGGACTTTTAAGATCGAGATCATGAAATTAGGGTTACAATGATCCTATGGTTCAAGCTTGATCAAGAAATGATGGAGGAGTTATAAAAAAATCAAAGAAAAATCATTTGAAAAGTAGTTGGTTTTACATTTCCCTCCACCTTTCCTTCCACTTTCTTTCCACACTTCCTTTCATTCTTTCCATCTCATTTTTCCACATCAATTCCACTCCATTTCCCTTGGAAACTTCCACCACCTTCCACCATCTTCTAGAGTGTTCCAAGGAATATTCCAAGGAATATTCCAAGGAATATTCCAAGGAATATTCCCTTTTCCAACCCTAACCCTAACTAACTTCCAAACCTAATTTTGGATCCCAAACCTAATTTTTGGGCCCCAAACCCAAACCTAGCTCCTAGCCTAATCTCTATATAACCATTAATCACTTCATTGAGAGGGGTTCCCACAATTCCAAATTTTTCACTTCTTTCATAATCACTTTTTCTCTCTCACTTTTCCTCCTTTTTCCCTCCTTTCACCAAAGCTTCCTTGAATAAGCTCTTCAAGTTTCACATTGAAACTTGAAGATCTTGAAGCTTAAGCCTCCAACCTCCATTAATTGTGGATCGAAGAAGAAGAAGCTAGTGATTTTGTTGAAGATTCCGGCTTATCGGAAGTGTGCAAAGATTCAAGCATCAAGAACGCATTTATTTTGCGGTTTCTCGGTTTTCACGGTTTTCTCTTCGATTAAGCTCCGATTCTTGCAACAATTACCGAAGCACTCCTCCGCTTCGTAGGTTGGTGATCTTAATCACTTCTTCTTTAAGTTATTCTCTTCATCTCGCCACTTTTGGCATTCTTTAATTGCTTTTTTCGCTTTGCTTGAAATCGTTTCGTTTCGATTATGTTTGCTTGTGATTTGTGATTTTTGTTGATTTAGAAGTTAAAGTGTTGATGGCTATAGGTGCTAGCATGTGTAGATAAGCTCAGAATAAGTAGAAATTAGCGTTAGCATGTTCCTAGGTAAGTTAGGGATCCCAAGAAGTGAGTTTGTGGCCAAAAGCACTTATTTCAAAAGCTTTTTTTTAATTCTGTTCAGTGTTAACCGGTTAACGCATGGGGTTAACCGGTTAACACGTGCGTTTTGCCACAGATTGCTTCTGTTTTAGGTCCGTTAACCGGTTAACCCATACGGTTAACCGGTTAACGCTGCTGATTTTTGACTTTTTTAACTTATTTGGTAGCTCATTCCTAAGTCCTAGTGCCTCTAATGTTCATACATGTTTAGGTAGTGATTTTAGGGAATTTTTGAGTCCATTTCCAGTAGCTCATTCCCCCATTTCGAGTCGTTTCGACATGATTCCGTTCGTATCGCATATTATGCTTCTTTGTGCATACCTTGAGTTCTTGCATGTTGTTACCATGTTTGTGCATTATTTGACACATAATAATCATGTTGCATTTTGTTTTATATGTTGGCATTGCATTAAATCATTTTGCATTTCATTATGTTGATGTATGTTGCATTTTGCATAATCATATATATGTGCATTTGGTGGAATTTGTTGCATGTTTGATCATAGCATTTTATCCATTCAATTCTGAATTATGCATTGAGTTTAGTATGTTTGTTGAGCTATCATGTTGCATGTTCATAATCAATAATCATCATGATCATATGCCATGTTTATGTGTTACATTTTTGCATTACTTGTTGCATAATTAACCATATGATGCATGCTTGCATAATCATTCAAAAATATTCATGTTCTTGCATTTTTATATGATGATCCATGTTCAAATGCATGTTCATGATGTGTTTAGTGCATTTTTAATTGAGTTTGTGCATTAAAAAATGAAAATAATCAATTCTGGATTTTGCATTTCATAGCTGTTTTTGCATATAGGTGCTGTAAAATGTGTGCTGTTTGTTATGTGTGCATGCTGCATTTGACCTTTTACACCTACTGTTTCATGTTGCATGCTGGCTGTAAAAAGCTGGTTTGTGTTAGGCATTGTTTCATGGCTGTTTGTGTATTAGGGGGCTGTAATAGGTGCTGTATTTTGGTTTTAGCATTTTTCTAGTTCCTTTAGGATTAAGATTGGGTCTAGTTTAGGTCCAAGTTTAATTAGGATTTAATTAATATGTGTTTGCCTTATTCTTTTTAATAAAAATGTGCATTAACACTTGTTTTGTAGTGGGGAAGATTGAGGTAAGTTTACTTCACTTTATCCTTTATTTTTTATGCATTTCTTTAGGCTTTTTAATTCATTTTTCCTTCCATATTTGTGATTGGTAGGATTCCCCATTGTTAGGACCAACTTATCTTCCTTAGGAAGTAAGTTGCATCCTTTTTCTTTCTTTTCCTTTTTATCTCTAGGATTAGAAAACTTCATTAACCATTAGGATCTCCCTTTGTAAATAAATCAATAAATAACTTAGGGTTGTGTCTTAGTTCCCATTAGATTTTTCCTTGTTGCAATTTGAGTCATTCTCTTTCTCATCTCATAAAGAAAAGCAATAAAACACTCAATGAAAAACCGAACAATCTTGTACGTCACGAGACTTTGTTGCGGAGTGTTTATACGCGTCCTGTTTCGGGGCGAGGTGTAAATACTTCCCGCGATGGATAGGTCTTAGTACAAGACTGTTCACAAACAAATTCAAAACACTTCTTTTAAAAGACAAAAAACACACAATAAGCGACTATCCTGCGGGAACTTCTTCTCTCATCTCATTCATTCACAACGCGAACTCGCGACTACTTGTCTCGCATGCAAGACGGTTAACGCACTCGTACCAGACGAGCCTGCAACACCTGAGCATAGACATACGCAGTTCCAGCTGTAAAAAACACAAACAAATAGTTCCCGCCTAGGTTAGGCGAACTACGTCGACTCTGATCCTCATTATCCCAGTGAGGTACGTAGGCAGCGGGGTAGGGCCCGTTCGAGCACATTCTTTATTTTCCCTACATTTCCCCCTTTCTTTCCATTTCCTTTCTCATTTTCCATTTCCATTCCAGTTAGCGGTTTTGTTCAGCAACAGTTATTTTCTCACCCTTTGAAACAAGCAAGCAAGCGTGGATCCCGCCGGGTACGACGGACGATCTGGGGTGCTAATACCTTCCCAGGTCGTAACCGACTCCCGAATTCAGATCTTTGGTTCGCAAGGCCTTGTCCTTTCCTTCTTCCTCAGGTTTGTGCAACATTACCTTTCCCATTCATTCGGGATAAAAATGTCTGGCTGGCGACTCTACCTTTTCCGCGCCACTTTCGCGTTTGTACTAGGATGAAAATCCCGGGAGCGACAGCTGGCGACTCTGCTGGGGACTTAACCTGATTCTTTCGGTTTCCCTTGTAGAGTCAATCCTAGCGCCTGTTTGGTTTTGTTCTTTGGGTGTATATGTGTTTGTTGCTGAGTGCTTTAGTTTAGCTTTACTGTTTTCATTTACAGTTTTATTTACCGCTTTACTTTATCGCATTTATTTACCGCTTTCAGTATTTTATTTTCCATGCATCATATTATACTGGACTGTCTGGCTGTGCTGGTTTTCATTTTTTCTGTGGGTGGGAGTTACTGTGAGATAAGCCAACTACCCGGCTTGAGTGCACCATAGGATTAGCGTGGACAGACATTGTACTCTTATGGTATCTCACCATGATGGGTGGCGATGTGTTCCACACCCAGATTGCGACCGTCTTGGAACTATTCTGTGTGGGGATTACCTCACTTCAGGGTACGACCTTGATAGTTATGTGCATCTGGTGACCGATCTTCGAGGACCTTAATGGAAACACCCCTCTCCAGTGATGACAGTGGCAGACCACATTTGTTGGCAAACCCACTCGCATCCGAGGGTCCATTGGGAACTCGCATAGGATGGCCTGGTTCTCTCATAGGAATTCAGTTAAAGCGAACTGTTCGTATGACGATAGTATTGTACCCTTCGGGATGAATGTACTATTGTTTCTCGATTCAATGCTTGAAGCTGGAAACTTGTGAGGGATGCTTGTTTTTCCGGACTCAACTGAGACCTCCCTGCGTAGTATATAATACCAAACCGATTCCCTGATTTGGTCATGAGCCATTTCTCGGAGAGGGTGAACGTATTATTGCTATTCGGCTTTGAGAGTCCGTGATGTTGACCCGAGTAGCACACCCGTGAGATTGGGAGGGGTTTACAGGTTTGCAGGAACCCTGGTACCTTCAGCATACCCACTTTGCCTTTGGTTCAGTTTTGTGATCTGGATTTCTGTTCTTAAGTTATGGATCCCGGATCAGAGGGATGATTATTGTGATATATGGATTCTGAGACCTTGCACCGACACCTGATTATATGATTGGAATATCGCAGACACTTCACTGATCACATGCCTGTTGCATACATAACATCATAGCATTCTATCATACATGTTCGGCTATTTCCAAAGATCCTATGTTTGAACCATGTCGTTATTAGAACAAAAGCAGATGGATCCCTTGGAAATAATCGAACATGGCATTTGCATGCATCCTTACTCTCATTACAGGTGTTGGGGGACAGATTCTCATCCTGATTCGTTTACTCTTCAGAATGGCCAATTTGAATCACAGTCATCAAGAGGTGGGCATGGAACAATGCCGAGCAGAAATAGCTGAAATGAAAGTCCGAATGGATCAACTTTCGGAAGACATGCAGACTTTGTGCCATGACCACACGCTATTGATGGAGAAGGTTTACCAACTGAAGAAACAAGAGAACCAGACCAGGGAAGCCCCAAAGCTCCAAGAAGGGCACCATCTCCCTTTTATTACTGCAGAAGTTGTTGGTCATCCTAGTTCAGTGATTTTGTTCCAAGATCAGGAAGCGTTTCGCGGGAATTCTCCTCAACTTTGGGATCTTAATCCTCACAATTTGCAGACTCTTCCAGTTCATCAAAGGGAAGGTAAAGGCAAAAGCTGCGGACAAATGCCAAAGACGTCTAAAGCCAAGTTTGATTTGATCCCGGTGTCATATGCACAGTTGCTTGTTTGTTTGCTCGAGCTTAATCTGGTTGAACTCGTCACCGTAGCAGCCACACCCAAAAAGCTTCCCCCAGATTTTGATGCCAATGCCAGGTGTGTTTTCCATTCTGGGGCACCTGGTCACCATGTGGAAAATTGCAAAAGGCTTAAGCATCAAGTTCAAGAGCTCATTGATGCCAAAATAATCGAGTTCGCACCGATCAGTGGGGATGTGTCAAAAGATTTCATATCACTAGGAGGAACTTCTCCTTTCCTTACCACAAGAATTATCCCCAATCAGGGGTGTGTGCCTCCGATCTGGGTTTTGAAGACATCGTGCTAGGCACCTTTACCCATTCACCGATCCGACATAAAGAAGAAAGTGCAGAAGAACTCTAGGTGTTCGAATTCATTTCATCATCAGAATTATCAACAACAGGGGAGACTCAAGTTCAAGCAGGTTGAAGAAGTGTTTACTCCTAGTCAAATGTTTGCCCGTTTGCTCGAGAACTCTTTGATTCAGCCAGGGAATGCCTTGCCAATACCCTACCCCATTCCCCCAGATTACAATATGGATGTCAGGTGTGAATTCCACTCTGGAACATTGGGACATACCATTGACGAGTGCAAAGCCTTCAAGCAAAATGTCCAATATCTAATTGATTCAGGGATCATTACACCAGAAGGGTACCTCAGGAGCTGAAGCCTTTGATCCAGCTGGCCATGCAGACTGCACAAAGCTCAAATCAGGAGATGTAGATTTCTTTGATGCATGTGTTTTGCTTTATTGTGTTTCTAGATTACCTTCAGAGCTGTTGAAGGAATCTTTTGTTTTTCTGTTGTGGATTGCGACATTTTCCTGTATTTCAGTATTGTTGGCAAATAATTGTATAAGGTTTCGCATGTTGGTGTATTCTTTGCTTTATGGAAGTATGTCGGTACCATTGTTGCAACTTTTCTATCCTGGCAATTTTATTTTGAATTCCCGATACACAACACTTTCCCCCTGCACGCTCACAGAGTTTAACTTATGATGTGGCATTCCGTGGGTATCTGTCCCCTGATCTGAATGAAGTGGGATCAGTGACATGGCATTTTCACGCATATCATTCTTGCATACTAACGAGTTATCTGGATTTCCTAATTTATTTGACCATTTCAGGAGAAGTGTCAGTTGTACCAGTACGCTACCTGAGTCAAATCATGGATACAATACAAGCCGAGTTGAACAATTTTCGCACTCAGATGGGGGAGTTCATGGTAACAATGCAGAGTATAGTGCAGGGGCAACAAGAGATGAGAACCGCCATGCTGAGGTTTAATCGTCCACAGGTTGATCCCCCATTGGTTACCTTAGACGCCGAAGGCAATCCGATCAACACAGTCATCCCATCTACGGATAATGGGCCTCCTATCCCTGAAGGCATTGGTCCAATCCCTGTTCGTGTAGCAGACCGACAGGAGGATCAATTTACTTTTCTCAATGAAGATGTGGGATTTGGTTCTGGGGTCAATAACCAGGACTTTCAGATGCTAACCGAGAAGGTAAAGGCTTTAGAATGCAAAGACACCCTGGGCATTGATGTTGCTGATATGGGGTTGGTTTCAGGGTTGGTGATCCCTCCAAAGTTCAGACCTCCTGTGTTCGACAAGTACAGTGGTAGATCTTGCCCGAAGATGCACTTGCAGGCCTTCCATCGCAAGATCGCTGCACATACGAAGGATGAGAAACTTTGGATGTACCACTTCCAAGACAGCCTTTCCGGGGGTTCGTTAGAATGGTACATAAAGCTGGAAAAGAACTATGTCCGCAATTGGAAGGAACTTGGGGAAGCATTTCTCAAGCAGTACCAGTATAATATCGACATGGCTCCCAACCGAACCCAGCTTCAGAGCATGTCACAAAAGAAATCTGAGAGCTTTATGGAGTACGCGCAGAGGTGGCGCGAGGTAGCAGCCAGAGTACAACCATCATTGCAGGAGAGAGAAATGGTAGACTTATTCATGGATACCCTCCCGGGGCACTTCATAGAACGTTTGGCAGGCTGTTCAGCTAACGGTTTTTCTGATATTGTCTTGACTGGTGAAAGAATTGAAAATTGGATGAAGCAAGGAAAGATTCAAATCAACGGTGCCTCCACTTCTGGGACTAAGAAGTCGATATCCAATGAGCAAAAGAAGCAGTACGAAGAAGCAGGGGCAGTTTGTGTCCAGCGAAAGAAGAGAAATCAAGGTTCGCGTTATCAGACAGCATCCATGATCATCCAAAGTGCTACACGTTCACGACAGCAAAATCGTCGTCAGCATAATCCTCAACAGGGTCGGCAACAAAGGAGAGAAAGATTTTTTGACCCTTTGCCAATGTCTTACACTGATCTTCTCCAGCATTTGCTTCAACTAAAGTTGGTTGGGCTTCGCAAGCTGTCTCCACCTCCTTTTCCACTACCGGAAGGATGGGATGCCAATGTCAACTGTGATTTTCATTCTGGGGCACCAGGGCATCATACTGATAGATGTAAAGCTTTTCACCACACAGTGCAGGACTTAATCGACTCGAAAGCTATCAACTTCGCACCAAACATATAAGAGAGATGACACTTTCTTTGATTCGAAGCTTTGAAGACAGAAGTAATTCGGATACTCTTGTTTTGGTAATGGTGCGTCTTTGCAGTGCAGTTTCATCCCTGTTGAGGGGAACTACGTCGCTCTGATTCTTCATTGGTCTTGGGTCAATGGAGATACGTAGGCAGAAGACCGTCAGGTCTTTCCGAGCAACCTTATGGGGAAACTTTACTCCTCAGCTTCACTTCCCCCTTCAGATGTCTCGCGTCGGAGTCAGAACAACTAGAAGAAGAGGTATGATTTTCGTGGGTAATTATACCACTGCGAATTGAAGACTACAAGTCCGTGAAAGAGTTGTTGATTGCTGAAAGTATCCAAGACTGACGGGTCCAGACGGAGTCAAGCCTCCTCAACTACGGCTATATTCAGTTTCATTACTGCATTTCCATTTGTAGTTTCTTTTATATGCTAAACATGTGTTTACTTGTATGAAACTTATTTGTTTTTGAATGTTAACCATAATAAAATGCACATGTTTTTCTTGAAGTAATCCATTCGTATTCACTCATGATTTTGTGTATGTGCATTGCAATACCAACTGTGTGCTTAAACTCTATCAGGGAGGATGAGGAAGTGAAAACGCAAAAATCTCTAATTGTGTGCTTTTGAGAAAGACCATGTTGATGATGTACAGGCATTGTTTCAAATCCTAAACACCGGAGATATAAGGGAGATAGACCCTCGCCAACCCATTTGAGCCTTGAAGTAGGAGTTTCTTTTCGCATAAAAGAAAAAACCCTTGCATTTAACCCAGGGGCAGGGTAGGTGTCAGCTAGCTGGACCAATCGTTCAAATTTCGAAAAGGAGTGCAAATCTGAGGATCCATTACCTTTCGTTGTACCAAATCAAGAGGTCCAATGACCCGAAACCACAATGGTTATCCCAATCAAGAGTCCAAAGACCGGAAACCACATTGGTTATTAATCATTGACCAGAGAATGAGGCAGTCACGACCCTTTCAAAGCAATCAAGACAGACAGTGTCACACGATTTGTTCAAAAAATAATTAAAAAAAATGATGATGAAAGGGCCCGCTAAGTCGAAACTTGAAAACAAGCGACTTAGGCAAAAAAATAGGGCATCCCGCTGGACTTCGCAATCAAAGATTCACAAGAATCAGTCCAGGCAAAAGTTAGGGGTAAGAAAAATAATGCAAAAGCAAAAGACAAAAAGGATTACACAAGAAAGATCCTTGAACAAGAACAAAGTTGTGTGGCACAGACACCAATGATAAGAGGGGTGACTGACTCCAAACAACAACCTGAGTGGTGCTTAAACCGTAAGTGTAATTGGTTCCTCAACCATCACAAAACCCTTTTTGAAAAGTGAGCGCTTGTGAAAGCTAGCTGAATATAGGAATGGAGAACATCACGAAGATGGGTGGGCACAAATAAATTGCGAGCCTATATCTTTTGTTTCTATAACCGTGAACCAGGCCACGATACAACCCTCAAAAGTCCTAACTGAAACAGGGTTATTTTTGAGAGCGTACTACCACGAGACTGCGTTCCTGACTCCTATGAGTAATGTTGAAAGATCTTTGTTGGTGTTGCATGTGCATGCTTTCTATTATTCAAAAAAATCAATGTCGTATCTTAACCAGTGATTCGCTCACAAAGGTTGGTGACATCTTTTTACAGTAAAACTTCAAGATTAACACGTGTGTTGCATTAGAATTTTCATTCTTAGAATAAACATTTTCTGCTTGCATATATTTGTTTGGCATCATAAAAGTTTACATATGGAATCTCAGTCCAGAAGCTTAATCTTGCCAAGTTGAGAAGTCTGAAACTTCCGAAGGACAATCTGTCGAGGTGCACTTTTCCAATAAACTCCAATGAGTAGGAACTTCCCCAGCAGTCGTGATAAGAGCCAACTAATCTGGGGAAATCATGTCGAGCAATCTCTTCAAAATTCAGCCAAGCTGGGGCAATCACTTCGAGATTCAAATCTCTCAAAGAGCCATCAGGCGGAAGCATTATTCAAATTTCAGCCAAACTGGGGCAATCACTTCGAGATCCAATCTCTCGAAGAATAGTTGATCTGGGTGTTTTCTTCAAAGCAGTCATTCAGAGGTGATCACTTCGAGGCTCGTACTGGGGCAGGCCACTCCAAGAGCACTAGAAGTTACTCTCTCCCGAAGACGGTTTATCAAAAGCACCTATCCGGAGTTCAATATACTAGGACACACTATCTCACAGTAGTATGAGGTTTCTCATGACTACTCGCGAGGCGATTTCTTTCACAGATCATGCAGTCTGGGGCAGTTATTTCGAGATCCGATGAATCTCTCCAAGAGTTTGAAGACACTGAGGCATCTCGTATGTCAGTTTTCTGTAAAATCCTCTTGAGACATTATCTTTGACAAATCCTAGTAGAAGGCGAGTTGAAAATTGCAAAGAACCATTGCTCACTCATGATTAGTTGGCAACCTATCAACCCAGAGTCTAGAAGCAAAGCCATTGTCGGCACGTTACTTCAAGAGTTGTTCCATCAGAAGGCTTCATTGATCAAAATTACTTAGCAAGTCTCATTTGACAATTCATTCTTCAGTAGTGCGGAAAATGGAAGGTTACTTCTTGAGCAGAAGGATATCATCGTCTCTCATCCCCAGCATGAGATGCCTTGCATCTCTCATTCCCAACATGAGAGGATTTATCTCTTATCCCCAGCAAGTGGCAGCTTGAGCTTTTATCTTCAGCAGGAAGCTTTATCATTGATATCACCCGTCATCCCCAGCCATGTGGAAAGTGAAATTTCACCCAGCAAGGTAGCAGAGAGTGGGTGTCGTCCCCAAGCAGAAGTTTCCCTTCAGACAGGGGCAATTCTCAGCCGTATAAGGAGTGTCTTGCCTCCCCAGCAGTTGCTTCCTCAACAGTGTCATGCCTTTGGTTCTCAGCCAAGTCAGGATGTCTTCGTTTCCCCACCAGAGTTCAAGAAGAGTCCATCTCCAGCAGGGTCTTGGCGCTCCAATCTCAAAGTCCAACTTATTTTTGGCAGTGGCGGCTATTCAGAGCCAGTGAATTATTAACAACTTTCCCCGCAGAGTTGTTTCCTCCTCACCAGGATGAACTAGATCAATGCAGTGATCATCAGTTCCTCCCCAATCAAGCTATCTGGATTGCCTGCAGTCTCATTATCAGGAGATCTCTTTGCATTTGCATACGCATAATCATCATTACATTTGCATCCTCCAAAGCGTAGCATTTCCATCATCATGGAGCATTACGCCATAAATCCAAACATATGCATACCAGCATGGGCCAGTTTTGAGGTATATTACATAAGACCCGTTACATCTCCCATCAGATTGATATGTTCCCCACAGAATGCAATTTCATTTCCCAGGATGGATGCTTCTACCAAGTCTTGTTGTTATCCCCAGTTGAGTCTTGTTTTAGTACAACAGTCTCATTTTTTTCGCGTCTCCGTTTCAGTACAACGGTCGCGTCTTGGGCTCTCGTTTAAGTACAACGATCCCGTTCCTCTCGAGTCTCCATTTAAGTACAATGGTCTCGTCTTTGAGTCTTGTTTCAGTACAACAGTCTCATTTTTTCGCGTCTCCGTTTCAGTACAACGGTCGCGTCTTGGGCTCTCGTTTAAGTACAACGATCCCGTTCCTCTCGAGTCTCCATTTAAGTACAATGGTCTCGTCTTTGAGTCTTGTTTCAGTACAACAGTCTCATTGTTTCGCGTCGCCGTTTCAGTACAACGGTCGCGTCTTGGGCTCTCGTTTAAGTACAACGATCCCGTTTCTTTCGAGTCTCCATTTAAGTACAATGGTCTCGTCATTGAGTCTTGTTTCAGTACAACAGTCTCATTTTTTCGCGTCTCCGTTTCAGTACAACGGTCGCGTCTTGGGCTCTCGTTTAAGTACAACGATCCCGTTTCTTTCGAGTCTCCATTTAAATACAATGGTCTCGTCATTGAGTCTTGTTTCAGTACAACAGTCTCATTTTTCGCGTCTCCGTTTCAGTACAACGGTCGCGTCTTGGGCTCTCGTTTAAGTACAACGATCTCAGTCTTTCGAGTCTCCATTTAAGTACAATGGTCTCGTCTCAGTGCGAAGATAATGGATCGGTTGATACCATTTTCGTGTAGATCGGTTGATCTTATTTGAGTCATGAATCGGTTGATATCATTTCTCTTCGAGTTGTAAATCGGATGATATTACATTCTCGTTTTTCTTGGTTATGGATCGGTTGATACCATTTCCTATTTAGATCGGTTGATCTTATTTGAGTCATGAATCGGTTGATATCATTTCTCTTCGAGTTGTAAATCGGATGATATTACATTCTCGTTTTTCTTGGTTATGGATCGGTTGATACCATTTCCATGTTAGATCGGTTGATCTTATTTGAGTCATGAATCGGTTGATATCATTTCTCTTCGAGTTGTAAATCGGATGATATTACATTCTCGTTTTTCTTGGTTATGGATCGGTTGATACCATTTCCATGTTAGATCGGTTGATCTTATTTGAGTCATGAATCGGTTGATATCATTTCTCTTCGAGTTGTAAATCGGATGATATTACATTCTCGTTTTTCTTGGTTATGGATCGGTTGATACCATCTCCATGTTAGATCGGTTGATCCTATTTGAGTCATGAATCGGTTGATATCATTTCTCTTCGAGTTGTAAATCGGATGATATTACATTCTCGTTTTTCTTGGTTATGGATCGGTTGATACCATCTCCATGTTAGATCGGTTGATCATATTTGAGTTATGAATCGGTTGATATCATTTCTCTTCGAGTTGTAAGTCGGATGATATTACATTCTCGTTTTTCTTGGTTATGGATCGGTTGATACCATTTCCGTGTTAGATCGGTTGATCATATTTGAGTTATGAATCGGTTGATATCATTTCTCTTCGAGTTGTAAATCGGATGATATTACATTCTCGCGTTTCCGGGGTGGATCGGTTGATACCATCTCCGTGTTAGATCGGTTGATCTTATTTGAGTCGCAAATCGGTTGATTGTAGCGCTAAATCCTGTTTCGATAACAGACACCCTCGTTGTGGTTTTGATTCGTTCAGTGATCGCGGTGATTATATTGATTCTATTCCGCCTGTTTCTATTTTCGCTACCTATTCAGAGGTCAAAACAAAACAAAACAAAAAAATTATAAATAAATAAATGGGCAGATGGCATTTCCATTACCCTCGGTGTGCAAATTTTCAGGTTTTATTCGAGTATTCAATCACTCCATACCTTGAACGCCTAAAAGTTGTTGCAATCATCCGTTCAGGTCTGCAGTTGATTGAATAGGGGTAGCTGTAATACCTCAAAATTTGCCCTCTCATTTCCTCAACATTTTGCATAGCATTTTGTATATATGGATTCATAAAATAACCAAAAATATTGCATCATATATAGCATAGCCGAGGCGTGGGTATGTGATCAATGATCGGAGCAACCGAAAGTTATGAAGAGGCTACCGAAGGGCCACAAAGCTTCTCAACCTTGTGCAAAGGGTTCACAATATCCCACAAGTCTTCACTTGAAGCCACAAGTCATGGAAAGTTTTGGTTTGATTGAAGGAGGCAAGCAGTGCAATACTTCTTGAGGGAAAAGAGCCGAATTAGGGTTTCATTTCTACAGGGCTTCTACATAAATTTTTGATTCGAAGTGGATTTCTTTGACTTATATATGATGTCAAGTGCCTAGGGTTCAAATCTCGTCCACAAGTTCATTTTGGAAGGGGTTCGACTGGCCGGACGACGGAAAATCGAGGAATTGGAGAAAAGGCAATCGGGCTAGGTAAAAAGGGTCGACTCCGGACTTTTAAGATCGAGATCATGAAATTAGGGTTACAATGATCCTATGGTTCAAGCTTGATCAAGAAATGATGGAGGAGTTATAAAAAAATCAAAGAAAAATCATTTGAAAAGTAGTTGGTTTTACATTTCCCTCCACCTTTCCTTCCACTTTCTTTCCACACTTCCTTTCATTCTTTCCATCTCATTTTTCCACTTCAATTCCACTCCATTTCCCTTGGAAACTTCCACCACCTTCCACCATCTTCTAGAGTGTTCCAAGGAATATTCCAAGGAATATTCCAAGGAATATTCCAAGGAATATTCCCTTTTCCAACCCTAACCCTAACTAACTTCCAAACCTAATTTTGGATCCCAAACCTAATTTTTGGGCCCCAAACCCAAACCTAGCTCCTAGCCTAATCTCTATATAACCATTAATCACTTCATTGAGAGGGGTTCCCACAATTCCAAATTTTTCACTTCTTTCATAATCACTTTTTCTCTCTCACTTTTCCTCCTTTTTCCCTCCTTTCACCAAAGCTTCCTTGAATAAGCTCTTCAAGTTTCACATTGAAACTTGAAGATCTTGAAGCTTAAGCCTCCAACCTCCATTAATTGTGGATCGAAGAAGAAGAAGCTAGTGATTTTGTTGAAGATTTCGGCTTATCGGAAGTGTGCAAAGATTCAAGCATCAAGAACGCATTTATTTTGCGGTTTCTCGGTTTTCACGGTTTTCTCTTCGATTAAGCTCCGATTCTTGCAACAATTACCGAAGCACTCCTCCGCTTCGTAGGTTGGTGATCTTAATCACTTCTTCTTTAAGTTATTCTCTTCATCTCGCCACTTTTGGCATTCTTTAATTGCTTTTTTCGCTTTGCTTGAAATCGTTTCGTTTCGATTATGTTTGCTTGTGATTTGTGATTTTTGTTGATTTAGAAGTTAAAGTGTTGATGGCTATAGGTGCTAGCATGTGTAGATAAGCTCAGAATAAGTAGAAATTAGCGTTAGCATGTTCCTAGGTAAGTTAGGGATCCCAAGAAGTGAGTTTGTGGCCAAAAGCACTTATTTCAAAAGCTTTTTTTTAATTCTGTTCAGTGTTAACCGGTTAACGCATGGGGTTAACCGGTTAACACGTGCGTTTTGCCACAGATTGCTTCTGTTTTAGGTCCGTTAACCGGTTAACCCATACGGTTAACCGGTTAACGCTGCTGATTTTTGACTTTTTTAACTTATTTGGTAGCTCATTCCTAAGTCCTAGTGCCTCTAATGTTCATACATGTTTAGGTAGTGATTTTAGGGAATTTTTGAGTCCATTTCCAGTAGCTCATTCCCCCATTTCGAGTCGTTTCGACATGATTCCGTTCGTATCGCATATTATGCTTCTTTGTGCATACCTTGAGTTCTTGCATGTTGTTACCATGTTTGTGCATTATTTGACACATAATAATCATGTTGCGTTTTGTTTTATATGTTGGCATTGCATTAAATCATTTTGCATTTCATTATGTTGATGTATGTTGCATTTTGCATAATCATATATATGTGCATTTGGTGGAATTTGTTGCATGTTTGATCATAGCATTTTATCCATTCAATTCTGAATTATGCATTGAGTTTAGTATGTTTGTTGAGCTATCATGTTGCATGTTCATAATCAATAATCATCATGATCATATGCCATGTTTATGTGTTACATTTTTGCATTACTTGTTGCATAATTAACCATATGATGCATGCTTGCATAATCATTCAAAAATATTCATGTTCTTGCATTTTTATATGATGATCCATGTTCAAATGCATGTTCATGATGTGTTTAGTGCATTTTTAATTGAGTTTGTGCATTAAAAAATGAAAATAATCAATTCTGGATTTTGCATTTCATAGCTGTTTTTGCATATAGGTGCTGTAAAATGTGTGCTGTTTGTTATGTGTGCATGCTGCATTTGACCTTTTACACCTACTGTTTCATGTTGCATGCTGGCTGTAAAAAGCTGGTTTGTGTTAGGCATTGTTTCATGGCTGTTTGTGTATTAGGGGGCTGTAATAGGTGCTGTATTTTGGTTTTAGCATTTTTCTAGTTCCTTTAGGATTAAGATTGGGTCTAGTTTAGGTCCAAGTTTAATTAGGATTTAATTAATATGTGTTTGCCTTATTCTTTTTAATAAAAATGTGCATTAACACTTGTTTTGTAGTGGGGAAGATTGAGGTAAGTTTACTTCACTTTATCCTTTATTTTTTATGCATTTCTTTAGGCTTTTTAATTCATTTTTCCTTCCATATTTGTGATTGGTAGGATTCCCCATTGTTAGGACCAACTTATCTTCCTTAGGAAGTAAGTTGCATCCTTTTTCTTTCTTTTCCTTTTTATCTCTAGGATTAGAAAACTTCATTAACCATTAGGATCTCCCTTTGTAAATAAATCAATAAATAACTTAGGGTTGTGTCTTAGTTCCCATTAGATTTTTCCTTGTTGCAATTTGAGTCATTCTCTTTCTCATCTCATAAAGAAAAGCAATAAAACACTCAATGAAAAACCGAACAATCTTGTACGTCACGAGACTTTGTTGCGGAGTGTTTATACGCGTCCTGTTTCGGGGCGAGGTGTAAATACTTCCCGCGATGGATAGGTCTTAGTACAAGACTGTTCACAAACAAATTCAAAACACTTCTTTTAAAAGACAAAAAACACACAATAAGCGACTATCCTGCGGGAACTTCTTCTCTCATCTCATTCATTCACAACGCGAACTCGCGACTACTTGTCTCGCATGCAAGACGGTTAACGCACTCGTACCAGACGAGCCTGCAACACCTGAGCATAGACATACGCAGTTCCAGCTGTAAAAAACACAAACAAATAGTTCCCGCCTAGGTTAGGCGAACTACGTCGACTCTGATCCTCATTATCCCAGTGAGGTACGTAGGCAGCGGGGTAGGGCCCGTTCGAGCACATTCTTTATTTTCCCTACATTTCCCCCTTTCTTTCCATTTCCTTTCTCATTTTCCATTTCCATTCCAGTTAGCGGTTTTGTTCAGCAACAGTTATTTTCTCACCCTTTGAAACAAGCAAGCAAGCGTGGATCCCGTCGGGTACGACGGACGATCTGGGGTGCTAATACCTTCCCAGGTCGTAACCGACTCCCGAATTCAGATCTTTGGTTCGCAAGGCCTTGTCCTTTCCTTCTTCCTCAGGTTTGTGCAACATTACCTTTCCCATTCATTCGGGATAAAAATGTCTGGCTGGCGACTCTACCTTTTCCGCGCCACTTTCGCGTTTGTACTAGGATGAAAATCCCGGGAGCGACACCCTCTTCTAGGGTTTTCCTCTTTCTTTCTCTTCTCTTCCCTTTCTTCCTTTCTTTCTTTCTTTCCTTTTTCTTTCTTCTTACCAACTTTATCTTCTTTTCCCTCTTTATAACAAATCCTTGTTTTCTTTCTTTTTAAACCAAACAACAATAGTTATACTAATATAACTATTAATTAGTAAGCTAACGGGTCCAAATTGAGAGTATCCAAAAATGTCTCTGAGTAAACTATTTAATAAAACCTCTGAGTCAGATAATACTTAATTAATTAATTTAAGTTCGTCGGTTGCTCTAATTATTTTAACTGAAACTCTCAGAGCACACCCAGAACCCTATTAATCTTAATTAATATTATCTAGAACATTTTATTAAAATACGGGATATTACATTTGCACTCCACGACACTGTTTTGTTGTGGAGTTCTTTGAGCGGAAAAATTATGCTCAATTCCATGTTTATCACAATAATTCTCAAAGAGGTGGTTTTAAAATTTACCTCCATGATCACTTCGGATAACAACAATTTTCAAATTCATCTTGTTTTGGAATAACCTTGCAAATTGATCGAAAGCTGAAAAGTCTCATCTTTATTATGCAAAAAAATGACACAACAAAATCTCGAGTAACCGTCTACATCACAAAACCATAATAGTTACCACCTAAGCTTTTAGTCCTTAAGGGACCAAATAGGTCCATATGAATAAGCCCAATAGGTCTTGAAGTTGAAACAATGTTTTTCAATTTAAATGAGACTCTTATTTGCTTACCCATTTGGCATACATCACATAAGCGGTCTTTTGAAAACTTTATTTTCTATAGAGATATTTCTAAATATTTTGAGGTCACTTTGCTAAGTAAATCAAATTTGACGTGAGTTAGGCGTCTATGCCATGACACTTAGTTTTGTTCATGGATACATCATCTAGATTAAGCATATCAGTGTTGTTAACCCTCAAGACCTTAAACATACCATCTTTCTTTTCATTGAGTTCTAATATGCAACAAGTTTTTGAAAAAGTTACTTTGAATCCATTGTCACATAGTTGACTAATGCTAATAAGACCTTCAACTAACATAACATCAGATAGTAGTAAATGAGGGATTACATACATTAAATTTTTCAAGTATTTCTCCCTTGTTGTTGTCAACATAAGTAACAAATCTCTTCTTTTTTGGCACAAAGTCAATGAATAGAGAGATTTCACTCGTCATATGTCTCAAGCATCCACAATCGAGAAACCACATCTTCTCCGTAGAGCCAAGACATTCAACCTATAGAATCAAACAAGGGTAATAGGTACCCAATTTTCATTGGGTCCTTGAAAGTGAATGAAAACAATGTTATATTTAGGAAACCATTTAAAGGAACTTTTAGGAACATAAAGTCTCATAAACTTGCATTTTTCAATATTGTGACCATTTTTGCAACAATAGTGACAAGATAGGTTGTGATAAGATTTAATTTTGCTATTTGAATCCTTTTGGACATATTTATGCTTTTTATATGAAGGGTTCAAAGACCGTTTGAACTTTCATGGATCAATATCAAATGCAACCTTTGGTTGTAATGCCTTGTCCAATTTAGCTTGAAGAGTATTTACCTTTTTTGGCCAAATATGACAAGTTTAACAACCGAACCATGAAGGCTCTCTAACCTCACTTTTATATATTTGAATATCTACCATAGATTGAATAAGAGCCTCTATATTCTTTTCGGTTTCTAAAACTTTAGCTTCTAAATATGCAAAAATTCCTTTGTTTGAAGCTAAATTTTTAAAAGCATCTACGACCTATCTTTGTAGATTTTCAAAAGCTTTTTGTAATTGAGAATAAGACAATTCATTAAAGGATTCAAGCTTAGAATGACTTAAATTATTCTTCTTTTTATTTTCCATGAAGACAAATTTAGCCTATTCAATACTCGAACTTGAGATTTCATGTGATGACTTTTATCTTTGTCTTTCTTGATCAATGGACACTCCGACCTATAATGACCTTCTTTTCCACATTCATAACATGAACCTTTATATTTACTTTTCTAATTTTCGTCTTCCTTTGAGGAGTTCGAAAGCCTTCTAAATTTCATTAGGTTTTTGTCAGAGTGTTTGACTCCATTCTTCCTTATGTACCTATTATACCTTTTGATGAACAATCCTATTACTTCATCATCGAAATTCTCGTCATCCCTTGATTCACAATCAATTTTCTCATTGGTTGAGGACTTTGAACTGAAGTATTTAGAGAAATAAACTTCTTCTCTTCCTCCTTGCCCTTACCTTTCTCTTTCTTCATCTTCTTCTCAAGCTTGTTCTCATGTTTTTCCAAGCAAGTGAGTTCTTGCTATTGTTCTTCTAGCTTACCAAATAAAGTAGTGAGATTAAGTGTGTTAAGATCATTTTCTTCTTTAATTGCGGTGACCTTGGGTTTCCATTCCCTATTAAGACACCTCAAAACTTTATTAGTAGCTATATCATTGGAGATAGGATTACCCAGAGCTTTCAAGTGATTTATAAGATGTATGAACCTTTTTTGCATTTCGGTAATGGTTTCATCATGCTTCATGTGAAATAGTTCAAACTCTTGATTTAACTTATTGATCCTAGCTTGTTTGACCTCATTAGTTCCCTCATGGGTAACTTCTAATTCATCCCACATAGCTTTAGCAATCTCACAATGAGAAGCACAATAATATTCATCAACACCAAGTGGGGATTTGAGAATATTTTGTGTCTTCCAATCATGTGACCATAATTTCGTATCATTATCATCCCATTGTGCTTTCGGTTTTGGTATGATGACACCTTCATTATTGGTCATTGTAATTTGATTAGGACCATTGATGATAGTGTTTCATACATCCTTATCAATGAATTTTATGTGGATATGAATATAAGCTTTCCAATAGCCATAGTTTTCACCAGTAAAATTGGCGCTTTATTGTACGCCTCTTTAGATTCGGTAGGCATTTTCTAATAAGTGAATATTGAAGCATGAAATTAACCGAAACTCGTGATACCACTTGTTATATGAAGGAAACTTATCTAGATGGGGTGAATAGATCCCCAATAAAATTTACTTACAAAAAATGTTTACAAAAATAATGGCTAGCGGAAGAAACATGGATCAATTCATCTAAATCAAACCGCTATTGAAAATCTTGGATATGCATATGTGAAAACAAATGGAATGCAATGATAAGTTATTTAATCAATAAGTTTCAATCATAATCTCTTGAAAGCTACTCAATAATCAATGTTATATCCAATGATAAATAACACAAAAAATACTATTGAGACAAATTATATAACACCTTGTGTGCAATCAATTTTGTTTGGAAATTTGTATAGTTTTGTTGATCTTAAAATCCAATCACAATATAAAGGTTGGTAATCAACTCAACTAAATGTTTATCTAATGATCTTCAAAAGAATTTTCCAAATGAATTAATTGCACAAATTATTAACTCTACAATTTGCAAACGAAATGTAAAAGAGATAGAGAAAGAGAGAGTAAACATGGATTTATTTAGGCACTTCCCCAATCGATCTCGTTATGAATCGAATCCAAATTTCTAATTGTTGTAACCTAAGATTTACCAATATGATCCACCGTCTCACACTACTCCTTTTTAAGAACCATAGATCTTCAAATCCTTCACTCGATCGAATCAAAACTTGAGTAATTTTGTCCAAAACCTTCAATTCACAGTTTGATCTTGAAGGAAAACTCCACCTTAGTTTTCTTATTTGAAACCCCCCATAAGATCTCAAACCAATTTATAATACCACAAGCTCAATTGAACGTTATCAACTTGATTCTAGATGGAACCCAAACAATGGATGATTATGTGTACTTTGCATACGTGTATGCATAAAACCAATGTTGAAGATGAAGAAGACTCTTAGTATGTTCCATATTTTGTTTATGATTTTACCAAAATCATTAAAAAGAAATGATGCATATATGAAGTATTTAGGCAAAATACCCTTTTTTTGTCCCTTAACTATAGCCTTGGGTTCAGATTGGTCCCTTAATTTTTTTTTGTGTCAGATTGATCCCTTAACTCTTGAAACGTGTCAACTTAGTCCTTTTCGTCAAATAAGCGACGAAAAAAATTCAAATATCAGTCGCTAAATTTGTTGCTACAGTACCAAAAAAGACTAAATTGACACGTTATAAGAGTTAAGGGACCAATCTGACATGAAAAAAAATAAGGGACCAATCTGAACCTAAGGGTATAGTTAAGGGACCAAAAAGAGTATTTTGCCAAGTATTTATATGCATGCGTGTTTGGAGGCAAAGGAATGCAAAAGAATGGGAAAAAATGTGAAATTTTGGAAACTTTTATTGCATAGGTCAACATATGAAACCCATGTGTCGACTTGTTCGATGCATGTTTCGACCTATATAGGTCATGCGTCGACCTATAAAGGTTATGTGCCGACCTATAGAGGCGACACATCTAACATAACCTATAAACTTCAATAATGTAGTAAATGAGCCGACCTATGAAGAGGATGTATCGATACATAAAAAAATTCTTCTGTGTCGACCTATTGTCGCTCCCAAAAGATGAGACTGGGCTCAAATATGGTACAGACGCGAACGGTCGGCGAAAGGAGGTGCAGAACACACAGGAGTGAACTCACAGGGAAATGAAAAGAGTCGCCAGCTAGGCATTTTTATCCCGGAGGAAAGGCAATGCTGCATAGACCTAAAAAAAGATGGATAAGACGGTTGCGAACCAGAGAGACTGAGAAAGGGGGTTGGTTACAACCTGGGAAGGTATTAGCACCCAGATTGTCCGTCGTACTCGACGGGATCCATGCTTAAAAGATTTGTGTTTTTAAAAGGGGTAGTGTCAGTGCAATTTGTGTATAAAGAGCTGGAAAAGGATGTACAGGTGTCAGTGTAAAAGAAGTGCAAAGTGTGATATATACAGTGTCAGTGTAAGGATGAGAGTATGCTCATGATCATGAGGCTAAGAGAATGATGCTGACAAGAGGGGGAATATACAGAGACTTTTGTTCGATAACTGTTAAGTTATGCCTACGTATCCTCTCGTGCAATGAGGAAGTCAGAACACCGTAGTTCGACCCAAAGAGACTGAAAGATGAATTGACTTGTGAACTGCTTACTTGCCAATGCTCAAGTGTAAGACCTGTCTGGCTCAGGTGCAAACTGTCTTGCATTAGACGGAAGAAGCAAGTTCTCGTTTGTGAGTGAAGATGATGAGAAAAGAATCCCGAAGGAGACGATTATTGTTTGTTTTTGAGTTTTCAGTCTTTTATTGCTTTTGAAAGTTTGTCATAAGTTAATGAGCTTAAGCCTAAACCAATGGGTTAGTAAACTCATCACATCTTCCCTCTGATTAGGGGTAATGAGAATACCTTAAGTGTGAAGTCAGATTCTCACACTTAATCACCTTTTGATGTAGGATTAAGATCATTAACCTGCTTGTGATTATTTAGATGTTGTAGACACCCTAAATTTGCCCTCTGGTTTTCTATCTTTTTCTTTTTTGCATTCATACGCATTTTGCATTAGGTCATACCATTTGCATTGGCTCCTGAGACATGGGATCAATATTATCATCTGAGGATTAGGGTTTCACATCCTATTTGTGATTTTCTGAGGAATTAGGGTTTCACGTCTTTATGTGCGGATTATCAGAAGAATTAGAGTTCTTGATTTTGCAGCCATTAGTGGCATCATTCTGTTATCGCTCTTTGTCACAAAATCAGGGTTTATTTCCCTGGTTTAGTGGTCAAGGATTTCACGTCTGCAAGGACTATTCACCATGGCTCTGGCCTATCATCAGGTTATTCTTTTCTTCATCAGCTTATGAGGCTATTCTTCCCTTCTCAATATCTCAGGAGTTTCTTCAAGTGCAAGTTATCAGTTTCAGCGGACTATTTCTCAGTCAAAGTATGCCCAAGGTCAGGTTGTGTTGTATGGAATTCTTCATATTATTGAGCAGTGGTTCAGGAGGAGTTTATTTCAAAGTCATATTTGTCACATGTTCAGTTGTGCTCATCTGTCTATTTATTTTCCCTGAAGACAATTAAGACGAATTCAAGAGAAAAGTTCAAGATTTGTTGGATCTCAAGTCAATTTCTTTTCAAGATGTTTAAGGGATTGATTCACGGTTCTTGAGGTGCTCAAGTTAATCAAGTGGCCTCAAGATCTTGGGATTTTTTATTCAAGAATTTGATTCAAGTTAAGGTCAAGCGTTCCATTTACTCAAGAGTTATTTCAAGTTTGATTCAATTCAAGGTTTATTGCAAGCTTTGTTTACTCGTGGTCAAAGTCGAAAGTTAATTCAAACTTGGGCATGTTTTAATTTGATGCATTTCAAAAATACCAAGAGAGAGTGCAAGTGATATTCAAGGTGTATATTGCAAAATATTATTTATGAGCCCATCATAGAAGATTCAAAGGAAGGCCCAAAGCAATTTCAAAATTCATACATTTACAAATTTATGTCAAATAAAGTTCTTCATGTCACCAAAAGCAGTATTAAGGTCCATAACATTTAAAAGTACATTGAATTACAAAAAGGGGAGGAACCCGCAACCTGCATCATTGAAGCTGTTATTACATTGATTTCCACGCACTCCAACCATATGCCAAAACAATATTTCAAGGCAACCTTTACCCTTTGTTGAACCAAGGTATATCCCATGACCCAACGATACCACTGCAATTGAGCGTACAATAGAACCCGGTCCAACAGCTGCAAAATTTGGCAATGAATTCCACTAAAAATGGTGACCCCACATCTCGTACAGACACACTTTATCAATACGGTCCCCACCATTTCAGCGAAAACACCACAATTCTCCTCACAATTTAGTACAGCAACAACGTCACGCACAACACCCTCTCATTTTTTCACCATCACGCATTCCACTCACTCACACCAAAACGATCACGAAAACAACGAACATGCTCCGCACCAATTTTTCAATAACAAATATCTCATTTACTATTATCTCATCGGCAGCATACACTTTTTCTTCACTTTTTTCCATCTGTATTAGCATCACTCTTCAGAAAACATTCAGCAACAATTTCCGACCCACCAACACTCCAACATAAGCCTGAAAAACAATTCAAAAACAGATCTGAATCATTATCCCTCCATCTTCCCCCTTCAACTCGCCATCACCCCCAATTTCTGTTCTCAAACTTCACTCACAAACTTCATAAACACAAATCAACAACAACTTCAATCATCCTCCACACCCACAACAACAACAATCGATTCGAAACCAACAACAGCAAGCTGAACACAAACAAAATTGAAAAAAAGAAAGAAAGAGAAGAGGTAAGCGTGAAAGTGCGAAGTTGAAAAGCCGAGAGCCTCTCAGCTTTTTCCTACGAGGAAACTCCGGGAAGGATCTCACCGGCGTTTTCATTGAGAACAAGTGACGGAGAGCCATCGTTAGTCAGCGGCTATTCCTTTGTTGATGGCCGGCGAACGAGATCCTGTTGCGGCGTTGAAGCGTTTGAGAAGGAGATCACCACCACGAATTGCGTTGAGATTGAAGCCGAATCAAGCGCAATGTTCTTGTTGTGTTGGGATCGCCACGGTGTCGATTCGAAAAGGAGAAGCATCAGTGTCAACAGGGATTAACGAGAAGAGGTTTGGGGATGGAGGGGTCACCGCCGTTTGAGTCTTTCAATGAGGATGATGTTTGCGGTTCTGGATTTTCAGCAAGGATGATGTTGTTTGTTTTATATAAACCTAATACCTCCCTGTTTCACTTAATTGTGGATTGTTTTTTCTGAGATTTTATTTTGTTTTATAGACCTTTTTTTTTTTATATATACTGTTATTTCTTTTTTTTTTTTATCTTAAAAAGTATGATGTTGGTTTGTTGTTAATACATTGATTTTGTTAGAAATCCCTGCTTGATGTTCATGGGCCTTGAAGCCCGCTGAATTACTTCTGCCAGTACCCCATTCCAGCGATCAAACCTCTTCCTCTTGATATTTCTTTTTTTATTTTCTCTGTTGCTTTAATTAATTCTTAGATTTTAATTACATTTAGTTTTTGTTAATTCTTGTCAAAATTTGGGTTTAGAACTTGAGTAGAGATTTGATTTGGATTTATTAGTTCTCTTAAGTAATTATTATTTTGATTAAATTGTAGAATTTTATTTTATAGCCTTTATTTTGTATCTTAGCATGGTTTAATTAAGATAATGTTTGTTTAATTTTGGTTTAGTCTTTGTCTGGTTTGGTGTAGGTTTATTGCTCGATTTTGATGATGAAGGATGTAGCTGGATGATGACCTTGTGACTTATTATCTTGTGTGGACTGATGAAATCCTTGGATGCAAATTGCACTTAGACTTTGATTTTGCACGGACCAATTCTTGACTTTAATTCTGGATGATGGATACTTACCCTTGACTTTGATCTGATACCCTGATATTTGGCAATTGTGATTGACTGTTGAATTCACTTTGGACTTGACATACTTCTTGAGTTTCTTTTGCGAATTGAAGAGGCAACGGACCTTCTCCGTTAGGTACCACTGAGGCCTGATTTTACCCTTTGCATGCTGTTGCATCTGGAAGTCCTACTGGTGTAGGCTCTGTTTGTGCATTACTCATCTTATCTCCATACTGCATTCTCATCTCCTTATCCTATTTCTTATGTATCATATTTCTTATTCACCTTTCTTCTTCCTCATCTTTTATTCTTATCTTGCTTGAGGTGTGCTTAGGCCACCATGGAGTTTCTCCTCTCATCTTCTTCTTCTTTTCTTCTCCTTCATTAGGATAGTGAGCCTCACTAACCCAGGACCACCCATGCATGTGAATACTTAGGATTATTTTAGTCCCCCTTTAGAATTTTTCCTTTGAGATCCTTTTGGTCCTTCTTCTCTTCTCATCTCATAACTCTTAAAAGATACTTTAATAAATTTGAAGTGATGTCTTGATCCATAGCCTTATCCCATGAGGTATGCTTATAGTCTTCCCATCTTGGGATAGTACAAGTTTACCTTGTGATGCACAAGTCTGATCAAGGTATCTTCTTCATAAAAGAAAAACATAAAAAACACTTCTTCATCTGTAAATACCCAAAACACTTAATAATTCAACAAGTTAGTGAGCCTAAGCCCTAATCTTTGGGATCAAGTTTTGGGGATCTTCTCCTCACTTGAATGTGCTTGTTCTATTATTCCATCTTGGAATGTAGTGACAAGTGCACATTCCATTGGTGAGAGCTTGAGTTCACTTCCTTGTGACACACTCATAAAAGCTTCGTAAAAAACACAAACAAACAATCAGCGTCTTTCCTTCGGGAATTCTTTTCTCATCTCCTTCGCTCCGTACGCGAACTTGCTCCTACTTGTCACTTTGCAAGACGGTAACGCACTCGTCGTCCGAGCCTGCAACACCTGAGCATTGGCATAGGCAGTTCAAGCCTTTAATTCACAAGCAATTTTCCTTTGTTACCCCTAGTTAGGGGAACTACGGTGTCTCTGATCCTCATTATCCTGATGAGGTACGTAGGCAGCGGGGTAGGGCCCGTTCGAGCACAATCTTTATTTTCCCTACATTTTTCCTTTTGCTTTCTTATTCAGTTCTTTTCCAGTTCCAGTTTCTTTTCATATTCATTTCTTTGCTGCAGTTTTCATACCCTTACCCTTTGAAACAGTTCCTTTTGCAAGCGTGGATCCCGTCGGGTACGGCGGACGATCTGGGTGCTAATACCTTCCCAGGTCGTAACCGACTCCCGAGCTCAGTCTCTTTGGTTCGCAGGACCCGTGTCCTTCCTCTTCTTTCTTCTGGTTTGTGCAGCATTACCATTCCCTTTCTTCGGGATAAAAATGCCTGGCTGGCGACTCTATTCTTTTTCCGCGCCACTTTCGCGTTTGTACCAGGATGGAAATCCGGGGAGCGACAGCTGGCGACTCTGCTGGGGACTGCACACCAGAAATCTCTGGTTCCCCTGTGAGTCTCTCCTAGCGCTTGCTTGTTTCTATTTCATTGGGTGATGTTGTTTGCTGTGGCTTGTTGTATTCTACTGTTGTTTATTTATAGTTTATTTACAGCTTTATTTACAGTTTTCTGTATTTATTTTCTGCATCATGTATATATACTGGACTGTCTGGACTGGTTTTCTTTGGTGGGATGGGTGTTACTTGTTCTTGAGAGATATGAGCCAAGTACCCGGCTCGAGTGCACCATAGGACTTAGAATGGTTCCACTTTGGCCTCATGAGATCTTGTCATGGGGGTAGTAGTGAGTTCCACACCCAGGTTGCGATTGTCTTGGAAATGTCTTGATTTGGGGATCTTCCTCTCTCATTACATAACCCTGACAGTTATGTGCAGCTGGGGACCGATCACTGAGAACCTTGTGGAAACATCCCTCTTTAGTGATGACAGTGGCAGCCCACATTTTGTGGCAAACCCATTCGCATCTGAGGGCCCACCTGGGGATCGCATAGGATGACCTTGTGTCCTGGACTCAGCTGAGGCCTCCCTGCGTAGTATATAATGCCAAATCGATTCCCTGATTTGGTCATGAGCCATTTCTCGAAAATGGTGAAAGTATTATTGCTATTCGGCTTTGAGAGCCCGTGATGTCTGACCCGGAGCCTACCAGTGAGATTGGGAGGGGTTTGCAGGTTTGCAGGAACCATGACCTCAGCATACCCTCATTGCCAGTGCAGTCATATGTTTTGATCCGGTCTCTATGATTCTGAAGTTCTTGACCTTTGGTTCTCGGCTACTATTTTGGGTTATTATACAGAGATCTGGTGGTTACAGACACTCGATTCTTGGCTCAGTATTCCAGATTCCAGGCAGTTTCCAGCTGTGATCCCATGTCTTTGCATCTTTGCATCATCATATTGCATTTTGCATCTGCATTGCATTTTCCTCTTCCAGAGAGCTTATCCTTCTCCTTTTGTCCATGACCAGCCAGCTGATTTCCCAGTACTCAGTTTGAACAAGTGGTAACTGTTGGAAGGCGACAAGTTGTTTGAAGTTTGACTGAGCAGTGTCAAGAACTAAGAAAAGGTCAGATTGGAAGTCGTCAGTAGCTATGACAGAGAGAAACCTTCAGAATGTTGAGTTTCCACCTGGTTTCACTTCAATGACCAATCCTCTGTATGGTCTTTCTCCTGATGAGGATCTTCCACAAGTGAACTATCTTGCTCAAGCTCAGCCTGCACAGACCCCGATTGTGAATCAGAATGTACCTGAACCATCTGTTGTCCGAGGTGGAAATTCATCTTCTTCTGATTCTACGGATTATCAGAGTTTTGCCTTCCCTATGCCAGACTTCCAAGGGGCAATCCCTCTTGTGAAAACCAAGGATCCACCAATTATTGATCCTGCTGTAAGGTTTCGTGTGTTGGACGAGCAACTCAAAGCCTTAGCGGATCCTGATGCCTTCGGTTTTGATGCTCTAAACCTGTGTTTGGTACCTGGTCTTGTCATTCCTCCAGATTTCAAAACTCCGAAGTTCGAGAAGTACACTGGTGTCAGTTGCCCGAAGCGTCATTTGGTGATGTTTTGCAGAAAAATGACTTCTCATGCCCGCAACGATAAGCTGATGATTCACTGTTTTCAGGACAGTTTGAGTGGGGCATCCTTAAGTTGGTATATGGATTTGGAAAGCAGTCGTATCCGGTCTTGGAATGATTTATCCAGAGCTTTCGGAAAGCAATACCAGTACAATGTGGACATGGCGCCCAGTCGCACGCATTTGCAGAGCCTATCTCAGAGGAGTGGTGAATCTTTCAGAGAATATGCACAACGGTGGAGAGAATTGGCATCCCAAGTGCAACCACCACTTTCAGACAGAGAATTAGTGGACCTGTTCGTGGACACCTTGCAAGGTCCATACTTGGAAAGAATGAGTAGCATTGGGACATCAAGCTTCTCTGATTTGATGAAAGTTGGAGTACGCATCGAAAGCCTGCTCAAAAGTGGAAAGATCCAAGACTCTTCGAACATCCCAGCTAGTGAAGGTGAATCTATTGTTAGCTCCCAAGAGGAAGAATGGTATGACGCCAGTGCAGTCATGGCCAATATCGAATATTCTAGACCAACATCTTCTCAGAGATCATCTATTCCTAGGTCTGCTTACTCTTATGGGCATGCGGCAATGCTCAGAGCACCATATCAGAAACCTTGGACTCCTCCTCGTCCAAATCTGCAAGCTCAGGGTCGAAGACCTCAAAATCAACTTCAGAGCCAGCCTTGGCCTCGCAACAATCTAGAAAGAAGGAATGCTCCTCTTCACCCAGTTCCGGAGGCGTACAGTGAAATATTGCCACATCTAATTCAAAGCTCATTGGTGGTTCCTAAGCCTCTCAAGTCGTTGCCAGAGCCGTACCCTCCAGGGTACAATCCTCATGAGCAGTGCGGGTATCACGGTGGGTCAAGGGGACATTCAACTGAAGATTGCAAAGCTTTTCAAGCCAAAGTACAACAGTTGATCGATAAGGGCTACATATCCTTTCCAGAAGGAAGCTTGGTTGTGCACGTCCACCTCTCGCCTGGTTGGGTTCGAGGACTTCAAAGAAGTATCTCCTAATTTCAGTGACTCATACAAGAGATGTCATCAGAGTTGGTGATCATCGTATCCTTTTTATCATTTTCATTGTAGTTTCTTTCCTGTTAGCAGCTACTTGTCTTTTAAGCATTGTTATTTTGAATGGTAATGTTAATGTAGTGATTTTGCATTTTTGAATCAATTATGTCGCATTCGCTCATTTTTCTTTACTTGCATTGAAAAAACAAAAAAATTGCATCCATTTACCTCCCACTTATTTCACTGTTGTTTAGCAGGTTTGAGGGAGGATGATGACAATTGAATATCCATAATTGTTGAAGGTATGCTTTCAGAGTAGAAACTGTTGACGATGTACAGGCATTGTTTTAATTCCCAAACACCGGAGATATAAGGGAGATAAACCCTCGTCAACCCCGTTGAGCCTTGAAGTAGGAGTTTCTTTTCTAAACGAAAAAACCTCACATCTAACCCGGGGCAGGGTAGTCATCAGTTAATTTGACCGAGCGTTCAAATTTCCAAAGTAGTTTGCATCTGAGGATCCATTACCTTCATTACACCTCAAGAGGTCAAGGGACGTGAACCACAATGGTTACCCCTCAACAACAAAGGAATGAGGCAGTCAACCCTTTCAGCAAGTCATGACAAACCTGTGTCACACGATTTGTTCAAAAAAAAATCAAAGAAAAAAGAGAAATAAAGCCCGCTAAGTCGAAAAAAGTGAAAACATATGACTTAGGCAAAAGTTAGGGCATCCCGCTGGACTTCAAAATCGAAAAAAAAATTTTCAAAAACATATTCAGTCCAGGCAAAAATTAGGGAGTAAAAAAATATCAAAAAAAAGAAAAATCCTCCGTTAGAACAAAATTGTGTGACCAGACACAAAGTCAGAAGATGTGACTGTTACTCCAAGAAACCTCATTGGTGCTTAAATCTTCAGCGTCATTGGTTCCTCAACCACTACAAAACCCTTCCGAGAGGTGAGCGCTCAGGCCAAATTAGCTGAGTGTAGGACTGGAGAACATCAAGGAGAATGGGTGGGCGCAGAAAAACTTTGAGCCACAAATCTTTCTTTCTAAAAACCATGAACCAGGCCATGTCATAACCCTTGAAAGTCCTAATTGAATCAGGGTCAATTCTGAAAGCATACTACGACAAGTTTGCGTAAGCTGACTCCTAACGATTTGCTAACTCAGCACTACGTTTGGACTAATCGTCCATTCGTCACACACTGTCACAGCATTAAAACAAATAAAATTTCAAAACTTGCATGTGCACTGCATTAGAATTACCATTTGTGAATGAACAGTTTTAATTGCAAGTCAGTTTGTGACACCAGGGAAGTTCCTACAAAGAGCAATCATGAGGGAACTTGATCATTCAACAATGATGACTAGAATCAAGAGCATCTTGTTAGCCTTTGAATCAGGGGCATGTTATCCAGTGGTTTTGTCGACCAAGGAATTTTTCAGGGTAAAGTAGATCCCAAGCATCAGTTGATTGAGGAACGTCATTCAAAAGTCGGTTGATCGGAGTTGAATCTTCCAAGCAGGGGCAGGCCACCCTAATTTTCTGTTGACCAAGGATGTATTCTTCCAATGCTCAGTCAGAATGAGTCAAGTCGCTTCTACGCTCATACCGGGGCAGAACACTTCTAGAGATCACTAAGTGCAACTCTCCTCGAGAGAATATCCAAGTCTGTTATTCCCAGAATTGGATAATTAGTGACAGTCTGTTCAGAAACTCATCCAGACAGGGGCAAGTTTAGCTACACAGAACAGGTTATACCAGCAATCTCCGAGTTCAAGACGAGTATCGGGAAATCGTGCTACCCACATTCGCCTTTGTCACCTTTCTCAACCAGAAACCTCGTCATAAGACCTTTCTTCCCACCTCGGGAGTTTTTTTAGCTTTTCGTAAGCATTGCATAAATCATTTGCATACGTTATTCGTGTCGCATCTCTAGAGCATATGCATCATAAGTGCATTGGGCATCCTAACCCCCCCGCAACATCAGATCTCATCCAGGGCCTCGTAACCCCAACTTCTTGACATCCAAAGTCCAGTTCTCGTCTGGCAAACCAATCCAAAGTCCAGTTCTCGTCTGGCAAAACTTTTCAAAGTCCAGTTCTCGTCTGGAAAACCGACCCAAAGTCCAGTTCTCGTCTGGCAAACCAATTTCAAATACCAGTTCTCGTCTGGTAGGCGAATCTTTTAACCAGTTCTCGTCTGGTCACCTTTTCAGTTAACCTGTTGAACGCCAGTTCTCGTCTGGTAGTCGTTCTTTTTCAGAGTCAATTCTCGTTTGACAATGAACACCCAAGGAGTCAGTTCTCGTCTGACGACTTATTCTTTGCCCATCAGTTCTCGTCTGTTGGCCTACCTTCAATAAACCAGTTCTCGTCTGGTAATTCACCATTTAAGTCCAATTGCTTGGCAACCAAAAACAAAAATATCTATCTGGCCTTACGCCCGGTCATCCTCGTTTCATTTTTCCGTGGCTTGCATGAGCATACGTCTACATCTTGCATCATTTGCATGGCATTCGCATACTGCATGGTTCCTGTTTTCTCTGATGTGGAGCAAGAACCGTTGCAAGGCGCAATCTGGGGCAGTTATCTTAAGATCTGTTGAATTTCTGCGAGAGTTTGAAGACACTGGGGCAATTCTGGATGCCATGTCTTCTGTAAAATCCTCTAGAGGCGATCTTGTTATAGACGATGCAATCTGAGGCAATTTGAAGAGTAAAGGGATGCTTGTGTACTCTTGATAATCAGTATGCAGTTGTTGAGCTCAGAAGTTTGAAACACTGTGTTAATCCTTAGAGAATGTCTGGTATTTATTTTACCAGCGGGTCATTGGAAGTTTATTTCTTTCCCGAGCATAAGATTTTCTTTCAGCCGACAAGGTTCCCTCGTGAGGAGTTGGTACATAGTCAAAATCCAATTGGCATATCTTTCCAACACAGTCATCGTACTATACTTGGGGCATATCTTGACTTATTTGATTCTCCAGCAAGGTCTCTCCTCAGCAGAGTATTGCCAAATCTTTTTCTCAACCATGCCAGAAGGTTGACATCCCCAACTGAGGTAGAGCAGATGGTATCCCCAACAGAACTTCAAGGCTAATTGAATCGTTCTCATCCCCAAGCGGACTTATCTTTCCACAGTGAAGTTTTCCCAACAGGCAGCTGAAGGCCTTGTTTCCCCACAAAGTTAGAATTGTCAGAGCTCTCTCTCTCTCTCCAACAAGGGTCCCAACAAGAGTTATTTGACGAAGCATCTTCCCTAGCCAAGTCTGAAGATGATCTTTCCCCACAGAGTTCATGTCTGATCTTCACTTCCGGCGGTGAAATATTTCCCAGCAAAGTTGCCATACTGGTGGTCATTTGATAATACAGGCAGGTATATATCACCTCAGTCAGAGATGGGTTGTCAGACCTCTAGACTTATCTTCCCCTGCAGAGTTGTAACTCTCGGTGGCCAATCAGGCATTTGTCTACCGCTCGTCTGCGTTTGTCAACACTCGTCTGTGTTCTCTCTAAGCAGAGTTATCCCCAGCAGTGATATATCATGCTTTATTGCTGCTCGTCTGCATCTGTCAACACTCGTCTGTGTTAGCTCTGTGGTATTGCTCGTTTGCTTTCCCCAGTAGGGTCTATATCTGCCAGTACTCGCCCGTACTCGCATCTTTATTTGATGCTCGACCGCATCTCTTAGCACTCGTACGTGCTTGTTACTCCTTTGAAGATTGCTCGTCCGCATCCTTCGATACTCGTTTGTATCATTATCAGAAGCATTCGTCCGTGTTTCTTGGATCATCGTCCGGTACTCGTTCGTATCGTCGACTTTTGACATTCGTCTGTGTTTCTTTGATGATCATCCAATGCTCGTCCGCATTGAAGAGGTTGAAAATCCTGATGGTGGGATTAAAACGTCAAAGCCATTTCCGTAACCTGCGTAAGGGTTATCCGAAGAAGACTCGTCCGTCTTATTCCACTTATCTGCGTAAGGATTCGTGAAGAGGATTCGTCTATCCTAGTTGCATGTTTATCCCACGGACTTATATGCATTCCCGGAACCTGCGTAAGGGTCATCCGAAGAAGACTCGTCCGTCTTATTCCACTTATCTGTGTAAGGATTAGTGAAGGAGATTCGTCTATCTCAGGTTACTTTGAAGATTCTTAAGGGCTCGTCCGCTCTATGCACCTGGCGTCACAGGTCATTCGAAGACTCGTCTGTCAACATGTTCTTATTCCAGATATCAGTTTCAACTCGGAAGAAGCTCGTCTGCTTTTTCTCCCTTCTTATCGTCATCTGGTCGGGTTTATTTCCCAGTGTTGCATTCTTCGTCGGAGTGCAAATTTCGGGGTCTTTTTTGTATTCAATCACTGTTTATCTCGAACGTCTGATAACCGTTGCTTTCATCCTTTTCAGATTAACAGTTGTTTGAATAGGGGCAGCTGTAGACACCCTAAATTTGCCCTCTGGTTTTCTATCTTTTTCTTTTTTGCATTCATACGCATTTTGCATTAGGTCATACCATTTGCATTGGCTCCTGAGACATGGGATCAATATTATCATCTGAGGATTAGGGTTTCACATCCTATTTGTGATTTTCTGAGGAATTAGGGTTTCACGTCTTTATGTGCGGATTATCAGAAGAATTAGAGTTCTTGATTTTGCAGCCATTAGTGGCATCATTCTGTTATCGCTCTTTGTCACAAAATCAGGGTTTATTTCCCTGGTTTAGTGGTCAAGGATTTCACGTCTGCAAGGACTATTCACCATGGCTCTGGCCTATCATCAGGTTATTCTTTTCTTCATCAGCTTATGAGGCTATTCTTCCCTTCTCAATATCTCAGGAGTTTCTTCAAGTGCAAGTTATCAGTTTCAGCGGACTATTTCTCAGTCAAAGTATGCCCAAGGTCAGGTTGTGTTGTATGGAATTCTTCATATTATTGAGCAGTGGTTCAGGAGGAGTTTATTTCAAAGTCATATTTGTCACATGTTCAGTTGTGCTCATCTGTCTATTTATTTTCCCTGAAGACAATTAAGACGAATTCAAGAGAAAAGTTCAAGATTTGTTGGATCTCAAGTCAATTTCTTTTCAAGATGTTTAAGGGATTGATTCACGGTTCTTGAGGTGCTCAAGTTAATCAAGTGGCCTCAAGATCTTGGGATTTTTTATTCAAGAATTTGATTCAAGTTAAGGTCAAGCGTTCCATTTACTCAAGAGTTATTTCAAGTTTGATTCAATTCAAGGTTTATTGCAAGCTTTGTTTACTCGTGGTCAAAGTCAAAAGTTAATTCAAACTTGGGCATGTTTTAATTTGATGCATTTCAAAAATACCAAGAGAGAGTGCAAGTGATATTCAAGGTGTATATTGCAAAATATTATTTATGAGCCCATCATAGAAGATTCAAAGGAAGGCCCAAAGCAATTTCAAAATTCATACATTTACAAATTTATGTCAAATAAAGTTCTTCATGTCACCAAAAGCAGTATTAAGGTCCATAACATTTAAAAGTACATTGAATTACAAAAAGGGGAGGAACCCGCAACCTGCATCATTGAAGCTGTTATTACATTGATTTCCACGCACTCCAACCATATGCCAAAACAATATTTCAAGGCAACCTTTACCCTTTGTTGAACCAAGGTATATCCCATGACCCAACGATACCACTGCAATTGAGCGTACAATAGAACCCGGTCCAACAGCTGCAAAATTTGGCAATGAATTCCACTAAAAATGGTGACCCCACATCTCGTACAGACACACTTTATCAATACGGTCCCCACCATTTCAGCGAAAACACCACAATTCTCCTCACAATTTAGTACAGCAACAACGTCACACACAACACCCTCTCATTTTTTCACCATCACGCATTCCACTCACTCACACCAAAACGATCACGAAAACAACGAACATGCTCCGCACCAATTTTTCAATAACAAATATCTCATTTACTATTATCTCATCGGCAGCATACACTTTTTCTTCACTTTTTTCCATCTGTATTAGCATCACTCTTCAGAAAACATTCAGCAACAATTTCCGACCCACCAACACTCCAACATAAGCCTGAAAAACAATTCAAAAACAGATCTGAATCATTATCCCTCCATCTTCCCCCTTCAACTCGCCATCACCCCCAATTTCTGTTCTCAAACTTCACTCACAAACTTCATAAACACAAATCAACAACAACTTCAATCATCCTCCACACCCACAACAACAACAATCGATTCGAAACCAACAACAGCAAGCTGAACACAAACAAAATTGAAAAAAAGAAAGAAAGAGAAGAGGTAAGCGTGAAAGTGCGAAGTTGAAAAGCCGAGAGCCTCTCAGCTTTTTCCTACGAGGAAACTCCGGGAAGGATCTCACCGGCGTTTTCATTGAGAACAAGTGACGGAGAGCCATCGTTAGTCAGCGGCTATTCCTTTGTTGATGGCCGGCGAACGAGATCCTGTTGCGGCGTTGAAGCGTTTGAGAAGGAGATCACCACCACGAATTGCGTTGAGATTGAAGCCGAATCAAGCGCAATGTTCTTGTTGTGTTGGGATCGCCACGGTGTCGATTCGAAAAGGAGAAGCATCGGTGTCAACAGGGATTAACGAGAAGAGGTTTGGGGATGGAGGGGTCACCGCCGTTTGAGTCTTTCAATGAGGATGATGTTTGCGGTTCTGGATTTTCAGCAAGGATGATGTTGTTTGTTTTATATAAACCTAATACCTCCCTGTTTCACTTAATTGTGGATTGTTTTTTCTGAGATTTTATTTTGTTTTATAGACCTTTTTTTTTTTTTATATATACTGTTATTTCTTTTTTTTTTATCTTAAAAAGTATGATGTTGGTTTGTTGTTAATACATTGATTTTGTTAGAAATCCCTGCTTGATGTTCATGGGCCTTGAAGCCCGCTGAATTGCTTCTGCCAGTACCCCATTCCAGCGATCAAACCTCTTCCTCTTGATATTTCTTTTTTTATTTTCTCTGTTGCTTTAATTAATTCTTAGATTTTAATTACATTTAGTTTTTGTTAATTCTTGTCAAAATTTGGGTTTAGAACTTGAGTAGAGATTTGATTTGGATTTATTAGTTCTCTTAAGTAATTATTATTTTGATTAAATTGTAGAATTTTATTTTATAGCCTTTATTTTGTATCTTAGCATGGTTTAATTAAGATAATGTTTGTTTAATTTTGGTTTAGTCTTTGTCTGGTTTGGTGTAGGTTTATTGCTCGATTTTGATGATGAAGGATGTAGCTGGATGATGACCTTGTGACTTATTATCTTGTGTGGACTGATGAAATCCTTGGATGCAAATTGCACTTAGACTTTGATTTTGCACGGACCAATTCTTGACTTTAATTCTGGATGATGGATACTTACCCTTGACTTTGATCTGATACCCTGATATTTGGCAATTGTGATTGACTGTTGAATTCACTTTGGACTTGACATACTTCTTGAGTTTCTTTTGCGAATTGAAGAGGCAACGGACCTTCTCCGTTAGGTACCACTGAGGCCTGATTTTACCCTTTGCATGCTGTTGCATCTGGAAGTCCTACTGGTGTAGGCTCTGTTTGTGCATTACTCATCTTATCTCCATACTGCATTCTCATCTCCTTATCCTATTTCTTATGTATCATATTTCTTATTCACCTTTCTTCTTCCTCATCTTTTATTCTTATCTTGCTTGAGGTGTGCTTAGGCCACCATGGAGTTTCTCCTCTCATCTTCTTCTTCTTTTCTTCTCCTTCATTAGGATAGTGAGCCTCACTAACCCAGGACCACCCATGCATGTGAATACTTAGGATTATTTTAGTCCCCCTTTAGAATTTTTCCTTTGAGATCCTTTTGGTCCTTCTTCTCTTCTCATCTCATAACTCTTAAAAGATACTTTAATAAATTTGAAGTGATGTCTTGATCCATAGCCTTATCCCATGAGGTATGCTTATAGTCTTCCCATCTTGGGATAGTACAAGTTTACCTTGTGATGCACAAGTCTGATCAAGGTATCTTCTTCATAAAAGAAAAACATAAAAAACACTTCTTCATCTGTAAATACCCAAAACACTTAATAATTCAACAAGTTAGTGAGCCTAAGCCCTAATCTTTGGGATCAAGTTTTGGGGATCTTCTCCTCACTTGAATGTGCTTGTTCTATTATTCCATCTTGGAATGTAGTGACAAGTGCACATTCCATTGGTGAGAGCTTGAGTTCACTTCCTTGTGACACACTCATAAAAGCTTCGTAAAAAACACAAACAAACAATCAGCGTCTTTCCTTCGGGAATTCTTTTCTTATCTCCTTCGCTCCGTACGCGAACTTGCTCCTACTTGTCACTTTGCAAGACGGTAACGCACTCGTCGTCCGAGCCTGCAACACCTGAGCATTGGCATAGGCAGTTCAAGCCTTTAATTCACAAGCAATTTTCCTTTGTTACCCCTAGTTAGGGGAACTACGGTGTCTCTGATCCTCATTATCCTGATGAGGTACGTAGGCAGCGGGGTAGGGCCCGTTCGAGCACAATCTTTATTTTCCCTACATTTTTCCTTTTGCTTTCTTATTCAGTTCTTTTCCAGTTCCAGTTTCTTTTCATATTCATTTCTTTGCTGCAGTTTTCATACCCTTACCCTTTGAAACAGTTCCTTTTGCAAGCGTGGATCCCGTCGGGTACGGCGGACGATCTGGGTGCTAATACCTTCCCAGGTCGTAACCGACTCCCGAGCTCAGTCTCTTTGGTTCGCAGGACCCGTGTCCTTCCTCTTCTTTCTTCTGGTTTGTGCAGCATTACCATTCCCTTTCTTCGGGATAAAAATGCCTGGCTGGCGACTCTATTCTTTTTCCGCGCCACTTTCGCGTTTGTACCAGGATGGAAATCCGGGGAGCGACAGATGTTTTTGTGATTTTTGTTTAGTGTTGAGTAATGAGGTTAAGCCATAATCAGGGATTAAACAGACTCATTACACCATCCTAATAGAAGGATAATAGATGAGAATGTTTAAGCTGAGGAAAGCTCCTCAACTTAATCCATGATTAGGGATTAAACTCATGACAAAACAAAGCCTTTATTAAGTGGATTTTAGTTAATGGTAAGATGATGAAGTGAATTTTAGGGTTTGTAAGACAACTTGAGGGGGACTTGTCCATTAACACTAGGGTTAGTCCTTCTTAACCAGTTAAGGAAGAATTAGAACCCTGATGCAAGGCCCAAGTTACAAGTGTGAAGTCTTGATGATTATTATGTGGAATGATTAAAGGAGTTAAACACATTAAGGGTTTAACACTTAGGATTAAAGTTATACACTCCATCCTAATAGAAGGATGCAGGCATAAGCTTAATCACAAAGCCTTAAAGCCTTTAGGGTTTAGTCCCTGGTTATGAGGTGAGGAGAGAAGACTCAAAGAGACACAAAGGTAAAACTAAGTGGGGAGACTAATCAAAACCCTAATCATTGTCATGCTTGGTTGTTCCTAAGGTTTGTGAGGTTAACAAGAGAAATCTTCAATGGAACCACCAGGAAGCAGATGAAAGGATCAGGAGAAACAAAGTAACTTGCTTCATTTAAGAAGACAAGTCACTTGAGGAAAGAAAGTAAGAAGAGAAAGAAAGAGCAAGCTCAATCTCAAACACATAACAAAATGCAGCAAGGATGCATGAAAGAGATGAAAAGAAATTGTGAGAAGTGAAGGCAAATTCACTTCTCAAAGTTGCTTACCACCTGAAAAGTTAGTGAAAGGAATGCAATGCAATGCAAAATGGAATGAAATGGCATGATGCAAATCAAAACCAGAAGCATATGTGAGATGATAATGATGCTATGCAATGATGCAAACATGAATCAAGACATGGGGATGATCACATGAACCAATGGATGCAAATGGAGCAAGTTTAGAACCATGAACACACATGAAAAGTTATGAGATGCAAATGACATACAACATAGCCAATACATGATGCAATGATCAAACATACTTCTAACATGTCTTAAGATGTCTAATGGATCAAATGGATGCACAAAATGCTATGGCAAGTCATGGTATGCAAGCAAATGCAAAATGAATGCAAAAGGAAGCCCAAATTAGGGTTTATGATTAATGCATCAAACAAAAACCAAAATCAGAAGCAAACATCAAGATAAAAAATTGAAAATGCACTCAAAGGGACCCTAATCCTATACTAACTCACTGCCCAAAGGAGAGGTTCCAACTCTTAACCTAATTAGGGTTATGAATTTCCTAAGTTTTCTAGGGTTTTAGGGTACCTTAACAAGAAAAATGCCAAACAAAATGAAAATGAAAGATCAAATCATGCCAATTTAATCTCACAAACTACATGCTATACACAATGCAATGCAAAAAGAATCAAGGTCCAACTCTCAATGGTTAGGCAGAAATGATTTTTGGAAGTTAGGATCAAAATAATGTCTTGAAATGATTTTAATTCCATGAAAAATTCTCAAAAGACATCAAGATCAAAAAAGAAATTTGGTTTGAGGGTTGGACAATGTTTCTAAATGATTATGAAGGTTTCATGAATTTTTTGGTGATTTTTAAATACCTAAAAGTATTTTTAATTTATTAATTCTCATTAATTAATTAAAAATAAACTTTTAAATGATTTAAAAATATTTTTTAATGCAAAAAATAAAAATAAAAATGTTTTTGGTTTCTGAAATTAAATAAAAGTTTGTATAAAAATTTTCAGAATTTTTGGATAATTTTGCTATTTTAAAATAAATGAACAAAAGAAATACAAAACAAATGAATTAATATTAATAAAAATGAAAAGTAATCCAATCCAAAGGCTGACATTCAAATTTGGGAGAAAGGGCTTGACTGCGCGCGTGAATCAAGGGTCAGGATCACTTCTGGCTTAATTAAATTAATTATGATTTATTAAATTAATTAAAACAGGTTAGGGTTTAATGACTCCATCTGGACCGTCCATAACTTAAACTAATCCACATCCAATGGCTGAGAACGCATCTGGCAAATTAATTAGGGTTAGGGTTAATGACTTTCAGGTGACCGGAGGGAAGCTCCGGTCATCTTCTCCGGCGGGTTGGAAACCCTAAAACACGCTACAGGCCACCATTCACCAAATTGAAAGCAGGGAAATGATCCTCTACCCAAACCCCATTCAAATCACCCCTCAAACAATATTTATCATTCAAAAACAGAGAGAATCGAAGCCAACAAGATTCACGGGTGAAATTTCAGAGTGCAACAAAATACTCATTTCTTCACTATTTTTGATTCTAAAGGTATCATCATGATCAGCAAGACATGCACTATCAATTTGTAACATAAAATGCAAGCTCTGAAAAGTTGGAGATTCGAAGCTACCTGAAGGGATGAACTATGGATATGAGCTCTCCAGACCTTGCTTTGATGCAGAATGCCTCCTCTGAACCCCCTGAAGCCAATGGAATGCTCACAATCCTTTGTTGGTGGCTAAATTGAGAGCTTGAGTTCTGATATGGCAGGTTTCACAGTTGTGATTTGTAGGGTTTCAAGCTGCTTCAATGGTGGATTCTGGTTCTCTTGAGTGTGTATGATTTGTTAGTGAAGAGAAAGTGAGTGTTTGATGGCTGTAGAGGGAGATTCGAAGAAGAAGAGTTTTTTGACAGGTTTTTGTGAGGGCTGTGTTGTGATCTGTTTCAATGGACAATGCATTGCTATAACACTCCCAAGATGTGTGAGTAGCCTGTGGAGCAGGTCAGTAGAGGTGGCTGCTCACTGTTCCAAGAGTATGGGGGTTTTGGCCAAAAAGTCAAGTTGATTTGTACTTGCAGCATGGGCTATGGCAGCAGCAGTCTAAGGGCATGTCTTGCTTCAGCTTGAGTCAAGGATGACCCTTGGATGGCTTGTGAATGTCTGCAGCATGTGGATCATGAATTGAGAGTGATTTTGCAACTTGTCCACTTGTGTTATTTCATGATTTTGTGCTATGTACATGAGATGATTCTTGCTGAATTTTGGTGTATGATACTTCATTTGATCATGGCAATGCATAGAAACCAATTAGTGATCACACAACTCATGGGAGAATGATTTTGCCAAGAATCCCTCTTTGCACTTTTATGAAAAATGACTTATGGACCTTTGAAAATCAAAGCACAAAAATGAGAAATCCCTTGGGCCAATTCTGATTTTAGGTCATGTGTGATGTTTGTGTAAAGGTTAGACATCAATTAGAAGTCACAAATTGCCTTGGTACAAGAATTTGCAAGTTTCCCTCTTTGATGCATGACTTGAAAATTAGTGATTTTTGCCAACTTTGACAAGCCATAACTCTTGATCCAAAATGAATTAGGTCATGTTCTTGTACTTTTTGAAAAGGGAATGATCCATTCTACAACTTTCATGACCAAATTTTTTTCATTTGAAGCTTTTTTGAATAAAAAAGTAAAGGTTGAAAAAGTTGCCTAAAATGGCAATTTCATTAAAAGTCAAACTTGCCCAAAAAAGTCAACTTTGCAAAAACTTGAAATTCTTGAATTTTGTAAACTCCCAACATCTTCTATGATCAAATAAAGATCATATACAATCAAAATGATGAAGAATGCCCTTTGGTTGGGTCATTGGGGGCCTCAGATGCCCTGATTTTGCACTGACTTGCTTGAAAAGTCAACTCTTGATCAGATGACTTCTCCATGGAATTTCTTCATGAAAATTGATATGCATACTCCCTATACCATATATAGACCAATATAAACAAGGATGACCAAAAAATTTGGAGTTATTGCCTTTGAAACCAAAACCCTAATTCTAGGTCATCTGTGCAGTCAAACTTGACTCTGCTTCCACACCATTTCCAGTTCTTGTGATTCTTTGACATTCTTGACTTTAAGAGGGTATAATATGATACTTGAACACACATGGACCCCTTTGAAGTGATTGATGACCTTTGGAGTGGCTCTAGAAGCTCTTGGATTGCTCAGATCACAAACCCTAGATGCAGATGACTTTGAATCTATGCAGTGAATTTAAAAATGTGATATGAGCTGCCATGATTGAGTTTGTGCATATGAAATGATCAAAAGCCATGGTGTGAATGGGTGAGGGCAAATTTGGGGTGTTTACAGCTGCCCCTATTCAAACATGAGTTAGCTGTGCAGGATGTAAGCTACGGCTTAACAGGCAAACAAGATAACTTGTGGTTGAATACCAAAGACAGTCCAAAATTTGCACTCACAGAATGAAGAAGAAAAGGGATATAGATCGCAAAAGAAAATAAAGTATATTGTAAAGTGTGGGCGACGGAGGACGACCGTCGAGCAGAGGACGACTGCTGGGTAAAGAGCAATGACGGGGACGGCCGACATGCTGGGAAAAGTGCGCGAAATGAAGCAATGACGGGGACGGCCGACATGCTGGGGATAGAAAGAATTATGATGGGGGAGGCCATCAAGTAAAGCTGTAAAATTCTCTGGGGATTAATGAAACATGACGGGGACGGCCATCAAGTTCATAAAGTAAAGTAACTAACGATGGGGACGGCCATCGGGCTAAACTGATGAAGGACGATCATCAGGAAAAGGAAAAGGGACCACGATGAGGACGGCCATAGGGTTAAAGAATAAATGAAATATACAGATGATGAGGTACGGTCATCAAAGGTGAAGGACGATCACCTAGCAGGGGACGGCTGTTCTGTCGGGGATAAGATGAGGGACGGTCATCTAAGGTGGAGGACGACCACCTGGCAGGGTACGGCTGCCGAAAATATCGCGACATAGGACGAATGCCGGATAAAAGGTCAACGATGGGGACGACCATCGGATGAGCATGATGGAGGACGACCATCAAGAGGTGGAGGACGACCACCTAGCAGGGGACATCTGCTCTCAAGGTTTGTCATGACATAGGACGAATGCCAGATAACCAAAATCAACAATGGGGACGGCCATTGGATAAAATGATGAAGGACGATCATCAGAAGGTGGAGGACGACCACCTAGCAGGGGACGACTGCTAAATATCACGACATAGGACGAATGTCGGACAGAAGATCAACGATGGGGACGGCCATCGGATGAGCATGATGAAGGACGATCATCAAGAGGTGGAGGACGACCACCTAGCAGGGTACGGCTGCTCTCAGGGTTTATCGTGACACAGGACGAATGTCAGATAAAAAAGAAAATTGCTTTGTTGGCGATCTCCTGGGGAGTAGTAAACACGGACGAGTGTTTACATCCAAGGAATAAAAGGTATAAGTGTTTAGATGTTTGTGTATAGATTAAAGATGCGGACGAGCATCCTTAAGGATACGATACGGGCGAGTATCAGGTAGAAACAAATACTGACACGTGTTCAGAGATGATGATACGGACGAGTATCAACTGGTTAACAGGGAACATGGGCGAGTGTTGAATCTGAAGGGACCCTTCTGGGGAAAGGTAGACACAGATGAGTGTCTAAATTCGAGAAGACGAAAGTGTTTGACACAGTGTATGGATTAAAGATGCGGACGAACATCCTTAAGACCATGATACGGATGAGTATCATGTAGAAACAAACGCTTGACGCATGTTCCGAGATGATGGTACGGACGAGTACCAACTGGTTAACAAAGAACAAGGACTAGTGTTGAATCTGCGAGGATAGTGTATACAAGATACGGACGAGTATCTGTATAAGTAAGTATGAGTGATGAGTGTGAGTGATGTATAGATGAGTATTCAAACTGCTGGGGAGAGTGACACGGACGAGTGTCAAGAAAAGTATAGTATAAACAAGTATCTGGTATACAAGGGTTTATGTTACTGTGCTGGGGAGAATGACATGGACGGATGTCAAGGAAATGTATATATAAGTATCTGAGAGTGAAAAGGGGATGTCTTTGGCTTTCTGCTGGGGATATGACACGGACGGGTGCCACAAGGAATATATACTGGTGTTTGTGGGTGCAAGGCAACTGTGTTTGCTGGGGAATCTCCGCTGGGGATTTTGGGGGGAGTTTTCTGTATATTGCCGATGGATTGTCATTATTCACAAGTGTTGATCCAGAACATGGCTTATGATTATGCAATATGTTTGATGTTTGCCGTAATGCTCCGTATTGGGCGGAATGCTACGCTTTATGGGTGAATATGATGCGAATGCTATGATTATGCAAAGATACCAATCCGGGATTCGGATCCCGTCACTGCGAAGATCTCTGGTCGATCTGTTTGAAATGGACATCCCAGCTGGGGATGAGATCACTGGTAGATCCGATGAGATGATATTTGTTTGGGGAAACGGGTCAATGATAGACCTATTCCAGCAAATGAGAGACCCAGCTGGGGTTTGGAGAAGCTTTCTTCACTCTGTTGTGATCCCTTCGTGCATTGCTCTTCTGGATAGAGGATGAAACTCTGTGGGGAGATGGTTCCCTGACTTTTGTATTTGGCTGAGGAAGAATGATTGGCACCTCGGCTGGGGAGAAATAGCAAGTGGAAACTCAGCTGGGGAGAAAAAACTTTGGGTGCTAAGACTGAGTGTTGATTTGTCAGCTTGCTGGGGTGAAGCTTTCATGCCCCAAGTTGCGTTTTGAATACCTGCAATCCTGCAAAGATAGGGAAACGCACAAGTAATCCCGAGGTATCTTTTACTGGATTCCGTCATAGGAGTTAGACACTTCTGAGAGTGAGTATATTTCCTGCAAGCACGTATATATATATTTTTTTCTTTAGAAGAAAAGAATCTGTATTTATGCAATCAGTATTTTCAAGACATCAGACATTTTTGCAAATAAAATGAGTAAGAGACAACGTGTGACTGAAAAATCTGTTTTTTTATTAATTCGTGTGCCCTGAATTGGCAAGATTCAGTCAAAGAAACAAATCTCCTGAAATGAGGAGATTGTTACAAATTGAGAAACAAAATACTGGCAATGTTGTCGACGCTTCAAGGGGCCTCCCTTCTACTATGACTCATATGACATTTGACGTTCTTCTCGTCTTGCTTTAAGAAGGCTGATTCTGACAGAAGCTTGATCCTTTCGAAGCTTACCAAGTTGTAAGTGATACAGACGAATTCAGAATGCAGTTGTTCGCTTATTCCCTTATTTTGCATGGATCGCCCTTTCGGGTTTTCAATCCATCGGGATACCCATTTTTGCCTGAGTTGTCCAATGCGGCTTTTCAACTCAGCGGGTGTACATTTTTTTGTTTATTTTCCCTTATTTTTGCCCGAGTCTTTTATTCTGTTTTTGACTCGCCGGGATGCCCTATTTTTGCCTGGACTTACATTCTGTTTTTATGTCCAGCGGGTCATTTTTTATGCGAAGTATTTTTTAACTGCATCTGAATTCACAGGGGACGGGAAGTCTTCACCATCCATAGTACTGAGCATGAGTGCTCCACCGGAGAAAACTTTCTTCACTACAAATGGTCCTTCATAGTTCGGAGTCCACTTGCCCCTGTGGTCTGTATGAGGAGGGAGGATTCTTTTCAGCACAAGATCCCCTACTTGGTACTCTCGGTGCCTGACTTTCTGATCGAAGGCTCTCTTCATTCTTTTCTGGTACAACTGCCCATGACAAATTGCAGCCAATCTTTTCTCTTCAATCAGACTCAGTTGTTCGTATCGGGATCGGACCCATTCTGCTTCGTTCAGCTTAACATCCATCAGTACCCGTAGGGAGGGTAACTCAACTTCAACAGGTAGGACTGCTTCCATACCATACACAAGCCGATATGGTGTTGCCCCAGTGGATGTTCTGATTGACGTGCGGTACCCATGCAAGGCGAATGGTAGCATTTCATGCCAGTCTTTGTATGTGACTACCATCTTTTGCACAATCTTCTTGATATTCTTATTAGCTGCCTCAACAGCGCCATTCATCTTTGGCCTGTAAGGAGAAGAATTGTGGTGTTGGATCTTGAAGTCCCGACATAGTTCTGCCATCATTTTGTTGTTTAAGTTGGAACCATTATCAGTAATGATTCGCTCGGGAAATCCGTATCTACAGATGATATCTCTCTTCAGAAATCTGGATACCACTTGCCTGGTAACATTTGCATAGGAAGCTGCTTCGACCCACTTGGTGAAATAGTCAATGGCGACCAGGATGAATCTGTGGCCGTTTGAAGCAGTCGGTTCGATCTTGCCAATCATATCGATGCCCCATATGGCAAAGGGCCAGGGTGAAGACATCACATTCAAAGGATTGGGAGGCACATGCACCTTATCCGCATAAACCTGGCATTTATGGCATTTCCTGGCGTAGGCACAACAGTCGGCATCCATTGTGATCCAGTAATAACCTGATCTTAGCAACTTTTTAGCCATGGCATGCCCTCCTGCATGGGTACCAAAGGATCCTTCGTGCACTTCATGCATTAACAAGTCCGCTTCTGTCTTATCAACGCATCTGAGGAGTATCATATCAAAGTTTCTTTTGTACAGGGTACCATCAGTGTTCAGAAAGAAACTACCAGCAAGCCTTCTCAAAGTCTTCTTATCATTGGAAGATGCCCTAGGAGGGTATGTTTGATCCTCCAAGAAGCACTTAATGTCATGGAACCAAGGCTTATCATCCTTGACAACATCTGCTGCAAACACATACGCTGGTTTGTCAAGTCTGGACACTGAAATCTGAGGTACAAAGTTGGCAGCTTGAACTTTGATCATGGATGAAATGGTGGCAAGAGCATCTGCAAATTGATTATCGTCTCGAGGGATATACTCAAGCTTGACTGTTGTAAAGAAAGTCAATAACCTCCTCGTATAATCTCTGTAAGGTATCAGATGATCCTGGTGGGTGTACCATTTGCCATTGGTTTGATTGATTACCAGAGCTGAATCTCCGAATACAGTCAAAGTCTTGATTCTGAGGTCAATGGCTTCCTAAAGACCCATAATGCAAGCTTCGTATTCGGCTTCGTTGTTAGTGCAGTTAAAGGTGAGTTTTGCCGAGAAAGGCATGTGAACTCCCTTAGGTGTAATGAGTACTGCACCGACACCACGACCATTCATATTAACAGCCCCATCAAACATCATAGTCCATTCTTCTTCCGGGTCGGGCCCTTCAGTGTGAACAGGCTCTTCATGATCTTTTGCTTTTATGAACATGATGTCTTCATCGGGGAAGTCAAATCTCATAGGCTGGTAATCATCAATGGGTTGCTCAGCAAGATAATCAGACAATACACTGCCCTTGATGGCTTTCTGAGAAGTGTACTGGATGTCATATTATGTGAGGATCATTTGCCATCTTGCAACCCGTCCGGTAAGCGCTGGCTTCTCGAATATGTACTTGAATGGGTCCATCTTTGAGATCAATAAAGTAGTGTGGGTCAACATATACTGTCTCAGTCGGCGAGCAGCCCACGCTAAAGCACAGCAAGTTTTCTCGAGCAGTGAATAACGTTGTTCACAGTCGGTAAACTTTTTGCTTAGGTAGTATATCGCATACTCTTTTCGACCAGACTCGTCATGCTGGCCCAGCACGCACCCCATTGACTCTTCAGATACTGTCAAGTACATGATTAGAGGTCTTCCTTCAACTGGAGGCATAAGGATTGGTGGTTCTTGTAAGTACTCTTTGATCTTGTCAAAAGCCTTCTGGCAGTCTTCGTTCCACCTGACCGTTTGTTCTTTTCTCAACAATTTGAAGGTTCGCAGGTTGCTGTAAGGTGAGATATGAACCGTGAAATGTAGTTCAATCGTCCTAAGAACCCTCGAACTTCTTTTTCTGACTTCGGTGCAGGCATTTCTTGAATGGCTTTGACTTTATCAGGGTCAACTTCAATCCCTTTCTCGCTCACAATAAATCCCAGCAGCTTACCAGATCGCACCCCGAATGTGCACTTGTTGGGGTTCAACTTTAGTTGGTACTTCCTCAGACGCTTGAATAGCTTTAGCAGATTTACCAGGTGGTCTTCTTCAGTGAGGGACTTGGAAATCATGTCATCCACATAACATTCGATTTCTTTATGGATCATGTCATGGAATAATGTTACCATAGCCCGTTGATACGTTGCACCAGCATTCTTTAGTCCGAATGGCATCACCTTGTAACAGAACGTGCCCCAGGGTGTGATGAAGGTTGTCTTCTCCATGTCTTCAGGTGACATTTTAATTTGATTGTATCCTGAAAATCCGTCCATGAAGGAGAATACCGAGAACTGAGCCGTATTATCAACCAATACATCAATGTGAGGTAATGGGAAATCATCTTTCGGGCTGGCTCTGTTCAGATCCCGGTAGTCAACACACATTCTTACTTTGCCGTCCTTCTTAGGCACAGGCACAATATTAGCAACCCACGGCGGATAGCTAGTTACAGCAAGGAACCCGGCGTCCCACTGCTTCTGTACCTCTTCCTTGATTTTCATTGCCATATCTGGGCGAGTACGGCGCAGCTTCTGTTTAATCGGCGGGCATTCTTCTCTTAAAGGCAGCTTATGCATAACAATGTCGGTGTCCAACCCTGGCATATCTTGATAAGACCAAGCAAACACATCCACATATTCTTGAAGCAGGTCAATCAATTGTCTCTTCACTGAGTCTTGTAAGCAGGCCCCGATTTTAACTTCTTTCACGTCTTCATCTGTACCAAGATTAATCGTCTCTACCTCCTCCTGATGAGGAGTAATAACCCTTTCCTCTTGTCTCAACAATCTGGCTAGCTCTTCAGGAAGCTCATAATCTTCTTCAACCCCTTCATCAGCTTGATTGATTGGATTGTCAAAGTCATACGAAGTCATAGCCGTGCTGTTGTCGGTGCAGTCTGGAAGGCACTCTCTGCAAGGGTTCAGTTTGTTCATTTTAGTGATTGATTTTAATCTTGTTTAGAAAAGTGAAATAAAGTTGTCATTTTGAAAACATTTCCATTTATTTTTTGTACAAAAAGAAAAATGGAAAAACAGTGAGCGGAAAAGAAAAAGACTCATTTGCAAAAGATGTCTGATATTTCATTGATTAATCTTGTTGCACAAAAATTACAGATGGCCCGATTACAAAATGAGTCTTGTCATCTTGGGCAAGATGCAAGACTTGATGCATGCTTGAAATATACAGGAAATAATAATTACTCTGCAGGAGTAACTCTTATAATTTCCTGGGAAGACCAGTTTGAGATACTGCTCCCCGGGATCTTTGGACGGATCCAACTTTCCAGGTTGCAGTCGCTTTCATCCTCGTCTTCCAAATTGTTGATAGCATCAGGGGTGAGCATCCCCCCACTAACAAAGTTGGGCTTCTTAGCAGCCTCCGCTTGATCTTGTTGAGTTGGTTTGTAACCCAACCCAAATCTATCCTCCTTCTTCTCTACGGGCAGCAACTTGCCCCAGCCTTGGGCAGTCCCTTCTTCAACAACCTTCCGGGCTTGTTGATAAGATGTCATTGAGGTTCCAGGTACAGCAGATGTTTCATTTATTTTCAAGGCCTCAAACCCTTGACTCATCGTTTCATGGATCTCCCCATCCATCTCAATGTATTTGTATGTAGCCAGATGGCTGACAAAGATATCTTCCTCTCCACAAATAGTAACGACTTGGCCCTCCCACTCGAATTTTAACTTCTGGTGAAGGGTAGACGTAACTGCTCCAGCGGCATGAATCAATGGTCTACCCAACAAACAGCTGTAGGCAGGCTGAATGTCCGTCACGTAGAAGGTCGTTTTGAAAGTTTGTGGGCCAATCGTTATAGGCAATTCAATTTCCCCTAGAACTGATCTCTTAGAACCGTCGAAGGCTCTTACTACCAAGTTACTGGGACGTAATGCCAATCCGTCATACTCTAGCTTCACAAGGGCTTTTTTAGGTAAGACATTGAGGGATGATCCTGTGTCTACCAGCACATGGGAAAGAACTGCACCTTTACATTCCATGGTAATGTGCAAAGCCTTGTTATGATTGCGGCCTTCCGTCGTCAAATCAGTGTTGGTAAACCCTAGTCCATTACTAGCATTAACATTTCCAACCACAGCTTCCAATTGATTGACGGTGATCTCTTCTGGCACATAAGCTGCGTGCAAGACTTTTAGTAGTGCGTTCCGATGAGCCTCGAAGCACATTAGTAGTGATAAAATGGAGATCTTGGAAGGCGTCTGGTGAAGCTGGTCCACTATCTTGTAATCACTTTTCTTGATGATTCTCATGAATTCATCAACTTCTTGATCAAAAGGTGTTTTCAAAGCTTCTTTAGCAATTTGTTCTTCTTGCACCAGGCTCTTCCCTTTTGCCTTGGCAGCAGCTTCTGCTTCGGCACTGGGTCTTGGAATTTGCGGGGCAAAGAGACGTCCGCTTCGAGTGAAGCCTCCGCCTCCTCCCACATTGTATATTTGTGGTGAAGAAGTTGATGATTCGAGAGTGATTTTCTGTCCTTCGCAGTATAGATCGGAGCCGTAATGCCAAGGGATGGCATTACTGCTTTCATAAGGTACTGGTCCAGGCACTGTGATAGTGACTGGACTGATGGCAGCTGCAGAAGGGACCATGATAGTTTGTGGATCATAATATATTGTGACTGGTCCTCTGATAGGAGTGGCACTTTGTGAGTTGTAGGCAGAATCATTTTCAGGATCATAATAAATTGTGACAGTTGAGACATCTTCATTGTTTGCTGTTGATGTTGTAGGAGACATTGTTGAACGGATGGGTGTTGTTGTTGTAGGAGATTCCGAATGAAGGGGTGCTGAAGTTATAGAAGGGATGTTTGCTGATATTTGGTCCGTTGAAGTAACAGATGAAGCATTTGTTGATGAGACTGAAAAGTTGTTTGGAACAATGGTTGTTGCAGTTGTAGAAGACTCGGGAACTGTTGTTAAGGAGATTGCTGGATTGGTAGGTATTGATGTTGTGATTTGAAGCAGGCCACTCTGGATGAGACCATCTATGCCATCTCTCAAGTTATCACATCCATTCACTGAAATGTTGCAATAAGCACACCCTAGCTCGCATCCAGGGAACATTTGACATTCAAGGAGTTGAGTTTTGATCTCTACCAAGGGTGTCCGAATCTGACCCACACTGGTTATCAAGTAAGACGACTTGTCTTCTTCAATAGCATTGATTCCGGGGCCACCATGGTTTGGCATAGGGTTCTTGTTAACATTCGGTGGTGGTGCAAAGTTTAGAGCCTTGGAATCTACCAAGTCCTGTACCTTCATGTGCAAAGCTCTGCACTTCTCTGTACTATGGCCAGGTGCATTTGAATGAAAAGCACATTTGGCGCTGGCGTCATAATTTCTGGGTAAACTGGCAGGATCTGGAGGTGCCAGCGTCCTTAGCTCAACCAGGTTGAGTTTTAGGAGTTGTGGCAATAATGTGGCATAAGGCATAGGGATCAGATCGATCACCCTATTGGCCTGAGATGGTCTATGTTGGAACGGTCTTTGCTGATTGTTGTTGTTGGTGTTGTTGTAGTTTCTATGAGGAGGATACTGAGTGTGTTGCTGATAATTTTGTTGCTGTGGTTGATAAGCTGGTTGTGGATGAACTGGAGCGGGAATGGTGACTGCTGCCACAGACCTATGAACATATTGGGGTCTGCCCCTGCTGGCATGGATAGCATTGGTCTCACTGGTTCTTCTTGGGCCCACAAAAGGCTTCCTTGTGTTGCTGGATGAGCTGGCACCATTGTCAGAAATTTTGCCCATCTTTAGTAGGCTCTCAATTCTCTCTCCAGCTATAACGACATCCGCAAATCTGGTAGAAGAAAAGGCCGCTAGCCTATCAATGTATGTCCCTTGGAGGGTGTTCATAAACATATCAGCCATCTCCCTCTCTGACATGGGCGGCTGGACAGCAGCAGCAAGCTGTCTCCACCTCTGGGCGTACTCTCGGAAGCTTTCTCTGGATGACTGTGACATTCCCATCAGGAGGGTCCTGTTGGGTGCCATATCCAAATTATACTGGTATTGTCTAATGAAGGCCTCTGCCAAGTCCTTCCAACATCTGATGGTTGCTCTGGTCAGATGAGAGTACCATTCCCTTGAATCTCCCGTTAAGTTATCCTCAAAATAAAACATCCATAGCTTTTCGTCCATGGTATATGCCTTCAGCCTCCCCAGAAAGGATTGCAAGTGGGTCCGTGGACAAGAAGTCCCGTTGTACTTTTCAAAGCATGGGGGTTTAAATTTGTGGGGAATCCTGACCCCGTCCACTAAGCCCATGTCCATAACATCAAAACCCAAAGAGTTTTGAGACTCCAAGGACCTTAATTTTTCAGCAATTTCATCCAGCCTTCTGTCATAGGCCTCCTCCCCAGCTCCCATCACTGTGAACTGATCTTCCTGGGGGTCTTCTTGCAGCACTCTGCCTGTGGTAGCATTCCCTTGTACATTAGCAGGGATGTTGATCTCTGGATGAAGGTGGGGTCCAAATACAGGTGGGTTGATATGAGGCTGCACCCTCTCATTGTTGCTTGTCCCACCAGTCCCCAGATGGGGGTCTTCCTGAGTCTGCCTCTCTACCAAGGCTCTTAATCTCTCTTGGCTCTGTGCCAATCCATTCATCACCTCCATAAATTGTGTCATCTGGTTCCTCATTTCCAATCCCTCATTGGCCATTTGGTTCCTGACCTCTGTAAGGTCCTGTTGTACCTGGTCCATCTGTATACCCGGAAGGTTGTTGCGGGTTGGATATCTGTGTGGACGGTTGAGTGGGAACACCCGACGTCGAGCAATAGTTCCTGAGATCACAACAGAGTTAGTAACAAAACAAAACAAACCTACAAAACAAACAAAGGTTAGCATGCAATGCAGTATGCTTATTTGTTTCCAAGGTATCCGGCTTGGCACTTGGTTTTGACCTTTCCAGACCTTTGAAGGAGATGCTTGTGATGTTGCTTGAAGAACTCAGATGAACAAACCAACACATATATTACAAAAAGTAAATGATACATAGTTTGTGTTTTTTTACAATACATGCCCTCTGAGGGGTCAAAATACAACACAAAAAGAGAAAAGTACATGAAATGAAAGCAACAACAAGCAAAAGTCAGACACCAAGACCAAACTCATCCTCCTGAACTTCCTTGAGAAGTGCTTCAGTCACAGGATCAGCTGGACGCTCTGTGAGGTTCCTGATAAGGAGATTCCTGGTAGTAACAGCTGCAGTTAGCTTCTTGTGTTGACTCTGGTCCTTTGACCTCTTCACACCAGCTCTAATCTTCAACTCTGAGATCTCTCTTTGGGCTGCTAGCAGGGCTTCCTGCTGCTCCTTTGCACTAGCCTCCAACTGCTCAATCTTGTCCTGAGTCCTCTTATCTTCCAGAGTACGAGCTTCGGTGATCCTGACCCACCTGGCTTGACTCTCTTTCAGATATAAATCAGTCCTGGCTTTTTGGAACTGAGCCTCCTTGCAGGCATTCTTCAAGATCTGTTCTCCAGCCCTAGACTTCTTAATGTAATCCTCTGACTTCTCAATTCTGGCCAGATGCTCCACCTTAAGCTTTTCTAACCTTTCAATGTCCAAGCGACCATCACTCCTCTCCCAGAGGGTCTTCTGTAGAGCCTGAGTCAACTTCTCATTTCTCTCTTTCAAATTCTCAAACTCCTCTAAACTGACAGTGGCAGGAGGTGGTGCTGTGGAGGGTCCCGGGGCATCCTCAACGGTGAAAGGCATTCCAGAAATTTGAGCCCTGGCATGGGACCACTCATAGTACTGTGCTGAGGCCACATTATTGCATCTTCCTAGAATGGTTACCCCTTTAGTCTGGACATTGTCCCAAGCCCAGGATGCTTGTCTGACAATAGCCAGATTAGGCTTAATCTCACAGTAAAGAGTCTCAGCCAAGTCTTGTGCTCTAGGAATGTGGACCAATGCATAGCCCAGTTGTCTTCTGAATAGCAGAGGGTTGTAGTTGATGCAACCCTTTACTCCTATCAGGGGTACATTGGGGAATTGCTCACAACTAGTAATGATGTCCCTGCCCTTGGTGCTTTGAGTGCACCACCTAATGTCAGCTGAGGTCAAAGCAATGAGTCTTCTAGCCCAGTTCCTCTGCTGATGAGGATTCAAAAATGCATCAGTCTTGGGCAAGTGCCTGAGCAACCAGGTATGGAACAGGGGAGCACAACACCTCACCAATCTTCCTCTTTGCTTTTCATTCCTTTGGTGAACAGAGTAGTAGAAATCTCCCAGTAAGGTGGGCACTGGGTTCCTCAGAATGAAAAGGTGGATTGCATTCTTGCTAATAAACTTAGGCTCATCTGCAAATAATATGACCCCATATATGCTAAGGGCCAATAAAGCACAGACTGCCTTCCACTCTCCCAAGGAGGCCTTCAGAGTAGCCTGAGAAGTCAAGAAATCCAAATGTAGACCAGAGATTCCAGCCTTGGTAGTCATATTCTGCCCAATTAGACAAGGTTCCAGATATAATGCCTTTGCCACTTCCTCATTACTTGGGAAAGCCATCTCAGGGTTGAAGGGGACTTCACCCCTGATAGGTACACCAACCAATGATGAATACTCCTCCAATAAAGGTCCCAACTTAAAATCCTGGAAAGTGAAACACCTCAGAGGGGGATCATAGAACTGCAGGAAAGTATGAATCAGGCTCCTCTGTGAAGGGTCCAAATCCATAACCACATCAAGTATGCCTCCATAGTGTTCTCTGAATAGTGGTATATGGTCTGGAGTAATCAGGGTCTGAATCTTCCTGATGTCAGCTAGCTCAGGCTGAAAGAAATGGTAGGAGATATTACTCTTCTTGGGTGCCATGTTGTTGAAGAAGAGTTGAGACAGGTGTTGATGATGGAGAATGATACTGATGATGGGCCACTGACAGGCTGAGACTGGTGACTGAAGCAGGTAGCTGATAGCTGAAATAAATACTGATGAGGATAGGCCTATGCTGATGATGGGGTCAAAACCAAGCCAAAATAAAGTATGGATACCCTGAAAAACAAATAAGCAAATGTTAAAATGATGCAATGATGATGTATGCAAATGATATGCAAGGGTTTGTGACTGAGCTGGATCTGATCAAGTGCTCTGATATAAGTCCATGTATGTTCAAGAAATCCAGATGGAGGTTCATAAGTCCAGTAACCAAGGTGGGGGACTCAAATAAAGAGTCACATGTCCAAGGTTAAAAATCACAAGAACTGTTCCAACATGGAGTACTCTTAATCAAAACAAAGTAACCGGGTATGCTGAGGTCAAGGGTACCTGCAAACCTGTAAACAGCCCAACCCCCTCACAGGTAGTGTTCTAAAACAAGGATCCTCAGACTTGGATCAGTTATGAGAAGTGTAAACACTTCCAACCCGGAGGTACAGTGTTTACAATAACCATAAAAGATCCTCCTCTAATTCACCTCAGTTTCTGAAGGTCAATACTGAAGGTCATCCAGACTTAGCAGGCTTCCCAGATAGCCCTAGCACTACAGGAAATCTGCAGCACAGAGTTCTCAAGAAGAAACCCATATCTGAACCGTGTTTCATATTCCCGCACCAGACCGAAATGGAATGGGAAAGAACATGAACCACTCTAGCCTAGGTGTCACTCAGGTCCCAGGTATAGGACCTCAACTCTCAATAGAACACCCACCCACCAACAGATCCAGCCAGCACAGTATGACAGTATGATATATGTAAAACTATAAAGAAAGCAGTAAAACAACTGTACATAAAAATAAATACAAACACAAGCACAAATAGCACATAACACCCCAGTAAACACAAATCAATCAAGCGCTAGGAGGAACCCACAAAAAGAACCAGAAGCCCTGGTTACAGCATAAGGGTCCCCAGCAGAGTCGCCAAGCTGTCGCTCCCAAAAGATGAGACTGGGCTCAAATATGGTACAGACGCGAACGGTCGGCGAAAGGAGGTGCGAGAACACACAGGAGTGAACTCACAGGGAAATGAAAAGAGTCGCCAGCTAGGCATTTTTATCCCGGAGGAAAGGCAATGCTGCATAGACCTAAAAAAAGATGGATAAGACGGTTGCGAACCAGAGAGACTGAGAAAGGGGGTTGGTTACAACCTGGGAAGGTATTAGCACCTAGATTGTCCGTCGTACTCGACGGGATCCACGCTTAAAAGATTTGTGTTTTTAAAAGGGGTAGTGTCAGTGCAATTTGTGTATAAAGAGCTGGAAAAGGATGTACAGGTGTCAGTGTAAAAGAAGTGCAAAGTGTGATATATATACAGTGTCAGTGTAAGGATGAGAGTATGCTCATGATCATGAGGCTAAGAGAATGATGCTGACAAGAGGGGGAATATACAGACACTTTTGTTCGATAACTGTTAAGTTATGCCTACGTATCCTCTCGTGCAATGAGGAAGTCAGAACACCGTAGTTCGACCCAAAGAGACTGAAAGATGAATTGACTTGTGAACTACTTACTTGCCAATGCTCAAGTGTAAGACCTGTCTGGCTCAGGTGCAAACTGTCTTGCATTAGACGGAAGAAGCAAGTTCTCGTTTGTGAGTGAAGATGATGAGAAAAGAATCCCGAAGGAGACGATTATTGTTTGTTTTTGAGTTTTCAGTCTTTTATTGCTTTTGAAAGTTTGTCATAAGTTAATGAGCTTAAGCCTAAACCAATGGGTTAGTAAACTCATCACATCTTCCCTTTGATTAGGGGTAATGAGAATACCTTAAGTGTGAAGTCAGATTCTCGCACTTAATCACCTTTTGATGTAGGATTAAGATCATTAACCTGCTTGTGATTATTTAGATGTTTTTGTGATTTTTGTTTAGTGTTGAGTAATGAGGTTAAGCCATAATCAGGGATTAAACAGACTCATTACACCATCCTAATAGAAGGATAATAGATGAGAATGTTTAAGCTGAGGAAAGCTCCTCAACTTAATCCATGATTAGGGATTAAACTCATGACAAAACAAAGCCTTTATTAAGTGGATTTTAGTTAATGGTAAGATGATGAAGTGAATTTTAGGGTTTGTAAGACAACTTGAGGGGGACTTGTCCATTAACACTAGGGTTAGTCCTTCTTAACCAGTTAAGGAAGAATTAGAACCCTGATGCAAGGCCCAAGTTACAAGTGTGAAGTCTTGATGATTATTATGTGGATTGATTAAAGGAGTTAAACACATTAAGGGTTTAACACTTAGGATTAAATTTATACACTCCATCCTAATAGAAGGATGCAGGCATAAGCTTAATCACAAAGCCTTAAAGCCTTTAGGGTTTAGTCCCTGGTTATGAGGTGAGGAGAGAAGACTCAAAGAGACACAAAGGTAAAACTAAGTGGGGAGACTAATCAAAACCCTAATCATTGTCATGCTTGGTTGTTCCTAAGGTTTGTGAGGTTAACAAGAGAAATCTTCAATGGAACCACCAGGAAGCAGATGAAAGGATCAGGAGAAACAAAGTAACTTGCTTCATTTAAGAAGACAAGTCACTTGAGGAAAGAAAGTAAGAAGAGAAAGAAAGAGCAAGCTCAATCTCAAACACATAACAAAATGCAGCAAGGATGCATGAAAGAGATGAAAAGAAATTGTGAGAAGTGAAGGCAAATTCACTTCTCAAAGTTGCTTACCACCTGAAAAGTTAGTGAAAGGAATGCAATGCAATGCAAAATGGAATGAAATGGCATGATGCAAATCAAAACCAGAAGCATATGTGAGATGATAATGATGCTATGCAATGATGCAAACATGAATCAAGACATGGGGATGATCACATGAACCAATGGATGCAAATGGAGCAAGTTTAGAACCATGAACACACATGAAAAGTTATGAGATGCAAATGACATACAACATAGCCAATACATGATGAAATGATCAAACATACTTCTAACATGTCTTAAGATGTGTAATGGATCAAATGGATGCACAAAATGCTATGGCAAGTCATGGTATGCAAGCAAATGCAAAATGAATGCAAATGGAAGCCCAAATTAGGGTTTATGATCAATGCATCAAACAAAAACCAAAATCAGAAGCAAACATCAAGATAAAAAATTTAAAATGCACTCAAAGGGACCCTAATCCTATACTAACTCACTGCCCAAAGGAGAGGTTCCAACTCTTAACCTAATTAGGGTTATGAATTTCCTAAGTTTTCTAGGGTTTTAGGGTACCTTAACAAGAAAAATGCCAAACAAAATGAAAATGAAAGATCAAATCATGCCAATTTAATCTCACAAACTACATGCTATACACAATGCAATGCAAAAAGAATCAAGGTCCAACTCTCAATGGTTAGGCAGAAATGATTTTTGGAAGTTAGGATCAAAATAATGTCTTGAAATGATTTTAATTCCATGAAAAATTCTCAAAAGACATCAAGATCAAAAAAGAAATTTGGTTTGAGGGTTGGACAATGTTTCTAAATGATTATGAAGGTTTCATGAATTTTTTGGTGATTTTTAAATACCTAAAAGTATTTTTAATTTATTAATTCTCATTAATTAATTAAAAATAAACTTTTAAATGATTTAAAAATATTTTTTAATGCAAAAAATAAAAATAAAAATGTTTTTGGTTTCTGAAATTAAATAAAAGTTTGTATAAAAATTTTCAGAATTTTTGGATAATTTTGCTATTTTAAAATAAATGAACAAAAGAAATACAAAACAAATGAATTAATATTAATAAAAATGAAAAGTAATCCAATCCAAAGGCTGACATTCAAATTTGGGAGAAAGGGCTTGACTGCGCGCGTGAATCAAGGGTCAGGATCACTTCTGGCTTAATTAAATTAATTATGATTTATTAAATTAATTAAAACAGGTTAGGGTTTAATGACTCCATCTGGACCGTCCATAACTTAAACTAATCCACATCCAATGGCTGAGAACGCATCTGGCAAATTAATTAGGGTTAGGGTTAATGACTTTCAGGTGACCGGAGGGAAGCTCCGGTCATCTTCTCCGGCGGGTTGGAAACCCTAAAACACGCTACAGGCCACCATTCACCAAATTGAAAGCAGGGAAATGATCCTCTACCCAAACCCCATTCAAATCACCCCTCAAACAATATTTATCATTAAAAAACAGAGAGAATCGAAGCCAACAAGATTCACGGGTGAAATTTCAGAGTGCAACAAAATACTCATTTCTTCACTATTTTTGATTCTAAAGGTATCATCATGATCAGCAAGACATGCACTATCAATTTGTAACATAAAATGCAAGCTCTGAAAAGTTGGAGATTCGAAGCTACCTGAAGGGATGAACTATGGATATGAGCTCTCCAGACCTTGCTTTGATGCAGAATGCCTCCTCTGAACCCCCTGAAGCCAATGGAATGCTCACAATCCTTTGTTGGTGGCTAAATTGAGAGCTTGAGTTCTGATATGGCAGGTTTCACAGTTGTGATTTGTAGGGTTTCAAGCTGCTTCAATGGTGGATTCTGGTTCTCTTGAGTGTGTATGATTTGTTAGTGAAGAGAAAGTGAGTGTTTGATGGCTGTAGAGGGAGATTCGAAGAAGAGGAGTTTTTTGACAGGTTTTTGTGAGGGCTGTGTTGTGATCTGTTTCAATGGACAATGCATTGCTATAACACTCCCAAGATGTGTGAGTAGCCTGTGGAGCAGGTCAGTAGAGGTGGCTGTTCACTGTTCCAAGAGTATGGGGGTTTTGGCCAAAAAGTCAAGTTGATTTGTACTTGCAGCATGGGCTATGGCAGCAGCAGTCTAAGGGCATGTCTTGCTTCAGCTTGAGTCAAGGATGACCCTTGGATGGCTTGTGAATGTCTGCAGCATGTGGATCATGAATTGAGAGTGATTTTGCAACTTGTCCACTTGTGTTATTTCATGATTTTGTGCTATGTACATGAGATGATTCTTGCTGAATTTTGGTGTATGATACTTCATTTGATCATGGCAATGCATAGAAACCAATTAGTGATCACACAACTCATGGGAGAATGATTTTGCCAAGAATCCCTCTTTGCACTTTTATGAAAAATGACTTATGGACCTTTGAAAATCAAAGCACAAAAATGAGAAATCCCTTGGGCCAATTCTGATTTTAGGTCATGTGTGATGTTTGTGTAAAGGTTAGACATCAATTAGAAGTCACAAATAGCCTTGGTACAAGAATTTGCAAGTTTCCCTCTTTGATGCATGACTTGAAAATTAGTGATTTTTGCCAACTTTGACAAGCCATAACTCTTGATCCAAAATGAATTAGGTCATGTTCTTATACTTTTTGAAAAGGGAATGATCCATTCTACAACTTTCATGACCAAAGTTTTTTCATTTGAAGCTTTTTTGAATCAAAAAGTAAAGGTTGAAAAAGTTGCCTAAAATGGCAATTTCATTAAAAGTCAAACTTGCCCAAAAAAGTCAACTTTGCAAAAACTTGAAATTCTTGAATTTTGTAAACTCCCAACATCTTCTATGATCAAATAAAGATCATATACAATCAAAATGATGAAGAATGCCCTTTGGTTGGGTCATTGGGGGCCTCAGATGCCCTGATTTTGCACTGACTTGCTTGAAAAGTCAACTCTTGATCAGATGACTTCTCCATGGAATTTCTTCATGAAAATTGATATGCATACTTCCTATACCATATAGAGACCAATAGAAACAAGGATGACCAAAAAATTTGGAGTTATGGCCTTTGAAACCAAAACCCTAATTCTAGGTCATCTGTGCAGTCAAACTTGACTCTGCTTCCACACCATTTCCAGTTCTTGTGATTCTTTGACATTCTTAACTTTAAGAGGGTATAATATGATACTTGAACACACATGGACCCCTTTGAAGTGATTGATGACCTTTGGAGTGGCTCTAGAAGCTCTTGGATTGCTCAGATCACAAACCCTAGATGCAGATGACTTTGAATCTATGCAGTGAATTTAAAAATGTGATATGAGCTGCCATGATTGAGTTTGTGCATATGAAATGATCACAAGCCATGGTGTGAATGGGTGAGGGCAAATTTGGGGTGTTTACACCTATAGGTTAATTTTTCACAAGAAAATATTTTTGATGCAGTTTTTATGAATGAAACCTTTTCCAACTTGTTTCTAAATGCTTTTATACTTCCTAATGCTAAGATGCACATTGAGAATCATATGATATCGTACAGTATACATTGACACTAAAATATCTTAGTTTTGACATCATTTAAAATACATCTAATCGGAAAGTTGCACTCACACATGTGATCGTCCAAGTGTATATGGAAGTTCAAAATGAGTGGTTGAATGATAAAACCAGAGGATGAAGTCCGTCTTAAGATTTGCCCAACTTCTAGATACCAAATTGATGAGATTTTTGGCAAATATTCACGTTTTTATTTCCTTGTATAAGAGAGTATCCATTAATTTATCTATTTTAAAAAAAAAAGTTGATATCTTTCTTTATGGTTAATTTTCATATTATACACATACCAAGTGATATCATTTTGGTATCCAGAGCCTTATCAAACTACTCTTATATTATAGGCAAAATATCCTTTTTGTTCCCTTAAGTAAACCCCTAGGTTCACTTTGGTCCCATATTAATTTTTCGTGCCAATTTGGTCCTTTAAATTTCTAAAAGTTTCAAATGAGTCCCTTCCATAATTTTACCATAAATGACCGTCAAAATTGCCTACATGGCAGGTGAGGTGGCATTGATTCACGTCCTTCTTTAAAGTAATCACACAGTCTCTCAATGTTTGTAACATTTCTAGGTTTCTCTTCATCTTCATTAGGGTTTCTCATATTTGTCTTCATCTTCTTATTTTACGTGTTTGGTATTCTTCATCTTCTTGCTTCACCCTATCCGGTTTGTTTCTCATCTTCTTATTCTTACGAATGATGAAGGTCAGCCATGGTGCTTCGGGTCTGAAATTCCAAAAATATGAAAGTGGGCAATCATGTGTTCACAGTAGCTCGCGATTGGTACCAATTTGTCATTATGTAGATGAGGATATGCTTCGTAGGGAAAATACTGAGAAGAATTTTGGGAAGAAATTCAGGGGTTGTCACAATTATAAGGTAAGCCCTAATTTTTGTATGAGTTTGGTAAAGTCTGGAAAATAGTTTATGATTAATATTTGTGTGTTGCAGGGGTACTTGCAAAAAGGATATAGTTATTTCAATTGCTTCCATGAAGAATATCCAGAAGAAACAAGTCAAATTTTGTTGAATAGGTTGGAAAGCTTGTCAAAAGAATTTGAAAAATTGAGGCTTAGAAATGAAGAACTAGGGAAACATTTGTCTGAAATTCATCATCAACTGAACAAGATGTGGAAGTGGAGAATTTTGTTTCTTGTAGTTTTATGTTTATTTTTGTTTAGGATGTTTTATTTGTCTACTGTAATGTGTCATTGTAACACAATTTATGAATGTGATGAATTGTATTGTTTTGTATGACATATGTTTATGACTTATACAAAAATGCATCATCAACTGAATGCAATGACTTGTATTGTTTTAGTTGACATATGTTTACGTATTTTTTTAGCAACATATGAAATTCACATAATAGTAATCAAACTAAACTGATACAACATATCAGATAACTCAAGCTTGATACAACATAACAGAAACTGACATTAATTGCATATTGTTTAAAGACATAGGAATATTTCCACAAAGGTTCCAAAATGCACTGACATGTTACATAGACATGTTCACCGTGACTTCAAAATACATTACAAAATACCAAATACAAAATACAATACATAATCATAACATAGCCTAATTAAAACTAGATGTTCTTCTTTGGTGGGATCCTCTTGGTTGGAGTAGACCTTTTGTTTATAGGACTAATCATATTCTTTGAAGAAGACAATATGGTTGTTGGTCCTGGTGCTACAAAGGGCCTTCTAACACCAAGTTTTGAGGCATTTCAGTTGCTTTATCCTTTGATCATTGTCCTCATACGACCTTTCCTTTAGAAGCCTGAGTTGTATTCATGTATGCATGTGTTCCTGAGTTCTGAGTTGTTGCCACTTGAGATGTTGAAGCATAACCTTGTGTTGCCTAACTTGCATTGGCCTGAATTGTATTGGCCTGACTTGCACTAGCCTGACTTGCATTGGCCTGAGATGATGAAGCTTCAGTAGCCGCAGGTTTAACCTTGCAGGTTAATTTGTTATGTTATGCCTTCTTGCACCTGGAGCACTTAACTATAAAACATGATCTTCTCATTTTCTTGTCACTCCCATCAATCTCCCATTGCTCAAGATTTCTCCTTTTATTTGGTCTCCCAGGCATCTTCCTATACTTAGGTGGCAAAACATCTGGATATGGAGTCTTGACCTACAAATTAGATCCATTCACAGGGTAAAGAACATGCTTGTATACTTCCTTGTATGTAGAGATCCTGTAATAATCTGGAGTAAAATCATCAACTTTAAAATTCCTATTCTTCATGGATGACATAGCATGGATATATGGAAGTCCTATCAGATTCCATCTTCTGCAGGAGCAACGAAGATATGCTTCTTGTCCTAAAGTATGATCTACTCCAAAATCTTAGGGGTGTCTTTATCATATGAAGATATGCTTCTTGGCCTTAGTTTTGTTTACCCACACATTCCACTTTCTTAAATCCTTTTCTTTTATATCCTTAACCTTCAACCTGAGATTGTTTTCCAATTCATTTTGAATCCTCTTGCTCAACCACCTTGTAGTCAGCATCTTCACATTATACTCCCTACTACAATTGTTCTTATCAATCACTTATCTTACATGCCAAGAATCCTCATCTGGTAACTTAGCACAATAAAGCTCCCGGTCACAACCCTCCTTGCATCTCACTCTCACATTGTTTGTCATTTATTTTGAACTTCAGATCTCTGCCATTTTGGACAACATATGAGGCAACTGCATCCTTAATGACACTTTTGGAAGTAAAATACATACCAAACTCCCATTTGTAATTGGACATATCTTTCCTTTCTTTAAAAAGTGATTACTTCTTCCTTTTAACTCCACTATTCTCATCACTATCATAGCCACTTTGAAGACCATCACTATAATTATCATTACCCTTCTCTCATATATCTTATGAGCTCTTTTTTCCCCACTTTACTTACCTTCACTTTCATATTCAATGAGATTAGCAAGTTCGTCTTCACTCATCGCATCATACCCATCAGATTCATCACCAAATGCCATCTCAAGGGCACTATCATAATGGTAGCTCTCATTCTCACTATCATCAGTATCAGATTCATCATGCACCTCACTAATATTGTTTCCCTCCATGTCAACATTGTTAGAGGCTACTTCAACATTGTCTACCACAACTTTATTCACCCCAGTCCTTACTTCTTCAACAACAACATTACCATGATTTACCCCAACTTCTCCTACTTCAACAATAACATTAATAGGATTCTCCCCAGCAACATTAGTAGCATTCTCCCCATCAAATTCTCCCCAACAACATTAGTAGCATTATTCATAATATTAGTCTCATCCATATTATCAATTAACTTTTCCCGTAGCTTTTTTAGTAACTCTTGAACCTCATCTACAATTATCTCAGGCTCCTCAACAACATTATCAACTGGTTCCTCACAATAATCACGTTGAGACAAAGTGTGTTGAATGTAAATGTCAACACTTCGGTGGACCCTATAAAGGTCTACAATTTCTAAAGCACCAGTGTCATTAACTAGGGCATTTATCCCAAACTGTGGATCATTGTAATACATTTTCTCAAAGTCCCTATAACCTAACTCCTTCAAAACACCTACTAACTCAAAATTGCTCCACTTATCAACGTCTACTTTCAACTCATCCACCATTCCTCCTTCATACACACTAAGTTCAAAATAAACGAAAGTGTAATACCCCGTATTTTATTTAAAGCTCTGAACAATATTAATTGGTAATAATATTATTCCGGAATACTCTAAGAAATTTTAACGGAACTAAATAGAGTAATTCACGGGATATTATTTTATTATTTGATATTAGCTGACTCAGAAGTTTTATAAAATATCGGATTAAGAGACATTTTTGGACACTCTTTAATTTTGACCCATTGGTAAAAGTATAAGTTTTTATATTTGTATATATATAGAAAGAATATAAGAAGGAGAGAAAGATGGTAAGAAAAGAAGAAAAAGAGAGGAGAAGGGAAGAAGAAGAGAGAAAAAACCCAAAAGCTTCAATTCCTCATTCTCGATCGTCCGTTCGTCGAATCAACTCAATCTTTCTGTCAATCTTCATCTCTCGAGGTGGGTTCTTAGTTAGAAACTTTTATCTTTGTTTTTGGTTGAGTTTTAGAGATTTTGTGGTTAGGGAAAATTGGAAAATCCAAGAAAAATCGGAATTTTAACGGTTAAAACTCGATTAAATCTTAACTAAAATACTCATATGATGTTTATGAACATGTTTGATTATGTTTTTCCTGCATTGGTTGATGTTTGGAAGAGATTTTGTGTGGAAGAAGTGTTTTCCCGTAAGGCTGGAACTTCCTGAACTGATGTAGCTCGCTCAGCGAGTAGACCTCGCTCAACGAAAGTTCCAGGAAGATTTTTGCTCAACGAGACCTGTAGGTTCCAACTTTGGTTTTTAATTCGTAACTTCTGTTTCGGGTATCCGTTTTTAACGTTCCACATATCATTTTGAAGCTAATGAGATAATTTATCTATTAAGATCAAGAAACATTATTTTGAGCCGACTTTTACCCGACTTTTTCAAATGACAAAACTTGATAAAATGGAAAGTGTGAGTTAATGGAAATATAGGAAGATACTATTTGTGAGGTATCTAGGTCCCCCTTAAACTCGAATGAAACATGAATTGTGTTTGTTTTAGGATCCTCCATAAGGTCTTGTATAAGTCTTAAAGTGGTTACTATGTGTTCCACTAGAGCATCCGTAAGGACTTGAGGTATCCGTTGTGTATGCATGGGCGTTGATTGAGATGTGTAGACTATAAGTCGTCCGTAAGGTCTTGAGTAAGCCTTGAGGTGGGTTGTTCTTAGTCCCACGTGAAGCATCTATAAGGACTTGAGGCAAGTGCTATGCTAGTTATGTGTCAATCTTGAGTAAGTCTTGAGGTGGGCTACCTTTAGTCCCACTGGAAGCATCCGTAATGATTGAAGAGCATGTTATGTCAATTCCTCCGTAAGGTCTTGTGTAAGTCTCAAAGTGGTTACTATGTGTTTCACTAGAGCATCCGTAAGGACTTGAGGTAGACATTTACCTTCTTGTATTTTGAGATCGTGTGTGGACTTTAGTTCCCCTTTGTTCTTGGCCCTTGTGTGAGTTGGTTTGTGAAACGTGCGAGTTTCATTGAAATAACCCTTAGAGCTGAGAGAATTCTAAGATAGAGAATCCAATGAGATGTTTTATCTCACCCCATGTTGATGTTGTTATTTCAGGTACTTCAGGTTCCGTTAAGGGTAAGGATAAGGCGACTTGATTATCCCTACTAGTTGATTATCCCTACTAGTACCTTATGTTGTAGTGGCTATATTTATACATTGTGTTGCTAAGAACTTATTTGTATTTCAGTACCAAATTTCTAATATTATATATGAAAAATATGCTTTATGTATGTCTTTTGTATATGAGTATTACAGTTGGTATCAGAGCAGGTCGTATCCTCGACCTAGCCTTGAAATATTATAAGTGTTTCCTTCTGTTCATACACGTTGACTTGTGGTAGGACTAAATGTTATATTTATGGTATTGAGCCTGATCAACTTAATCCTGTTTTGATGACACTTAGGAAATATGGCTGGTAGACGTGGAACTCGTGCTCGACCCAGTGTCACTCCTCCCGGTAGCGATCAAGCAGGTAGCGATAGGAATGCTCCTATGTTCCAATTTATGTAACAACATCAGCACCAATTCATGCAAGAAATGATGCATCAGATGAGTGGGGGCCTTCACCCTCACGTGGTTGCTCCTGGAGCTGTGGGTGGAACATTTAGAGACTTCTTCTGCATGAACCCTCAGGAGTTTCATGGCGGATTGGATCCGGTTAAGGCTTACGAATGGGTGACTGGAGTAGAGAGGACATTCCAGATTGTGATTTGTAGTGAAGAGGACAAGGTGACCTTCGCGTCGCATTTACTAAAGGGTCCTGCTACTAGGTGGTGGGAGAGTGCTTCAAATTTGATGACGATGCAAGGGATTCCGAGGGTATGGCAACAATTTAAGACAGTTTTTATGGATAAGTATTTTCCGAGTTCCTTGAGGACACAAAAAGAGTTTTAATTTCAATAATTGAGGCAAGGGATCATGATTGTGGCCAGTTATGTTGAGAAGTTTGAGAACATGGCGGCCTACTCTAGGCAGGCTATGTATGCTCCTGATGAAAGGTGGAAAATTGACCAATTTTTGTTTGGACTAAGGGCTGAAATCTCACATAGTGTCTCTCAAAGGGAGTTCACTACCTACTCTGAGATGTTGAGACAATGTTATGTTGCAGAACATAGTTTGAAGAAAGTGCAAATAGACGCCAGTGTCAGAAGAGCGGTTCAAGGAGATGGGGGAGGGCTAGTCAATCTTTTAGGCCGAGGCCTCAACCCTTCAAAGGGAAACAAATGTCAAGTCCTAGATCCAGTGCTCCTCCTTCTTGCCCCCGATGTCACAAGAACCATTTTGGAAGATGTGAGCATAACGGTGTAATTTGTTATCATTGTCAGAAGGAAGGACACATTTCTAGGGATTGCCCTCATAGAAAGGATCTGACTCAAGGGAGAGTTTATGCTATGGACGCCAGGAAGACGAAAGGCGACAATTCCTTGATTGCGGGTAATTGCCTTGTTAACAACCATCCTTGTCTTATTTTATTTGATTGTGGAGTTACACATTCTTTTATATCTACTAGTTGTGTGAAGCGAATTGGGTTGCGACTATTTCCTTTGTCTCCTCCAATGGTGGTTACTACCGCTATGGATGAAACTGTCGAGACACCGCTTAAGTGTGAGAACTGTAAGTTGTCCATGGATGGTAGAATCTTTCAGATTAACCTCATTTGTTTGCCCCTTAAGAAAATTGATGTTATCCTGGGAATGGACTGGTTGTCTGCTAATTCTGTATTTATTGGATGTGAAGAAAAGTTGATCCTCATTCCCTCTGTTGAAGTGCCTCCGAAAGGTGTTTTGACAACGATCTTAGAAGGTACGGTTGGAATGGTAAATTTTCTGTTTGAACAAGAGAAGTTTGTTTTGCTTGTCCTTACTAAAGAGGATAGTAATGATCAACAAGTTTTGAACATTCTGATAGTTTGTGAATTTCCCGATGTTTTTCCTGAAGATGTCACTTCCTTACCTCCGGTGAGGGAAGTTGAATTCTCAGTCGACCTGATACCGGAAACGGCTCCTATATCCGTTTCCCCTTATCGGATGGCTCCGCTTGAGTTAAAAGAGTTGAAGGATCAATTGGAGGATTTGATGGCAAAGCATTTTGTAAGACCTAGTGTTTCACCATGGGGAGCTCCTGTGTTATTGGTAAAGAAGAAGGATGGTGGTATGCGGTTCTGCATCGATTATCGTAAGTTGAACAAGGTTACAATCAAGAATAAATACCCCTTACCAAGGATAGACGATCTTCTAGATCAATTGAAAGGAGCCTGTGTGTTCTCGAAGATTGATCTGAGATCGGGCTATCACCAGATTCGTGTGAAGAGTTCTGATGTTCCGAAGACTGAATTCAGAACCCGTTACGGTCATTACGAATTCTTAGTGATGCCTTTCGGTGTGACGAATGCTCCAGCTGTTTTTATGGACTACATGAATCAGATATTTTAGAATTACTTGGATAAATTTGTGGTGATCTTTATCGATGACATTCTTATCTATTCTCGTACTCCGCAAGAGCACTGAGAACATCTAAGGATTGTCCTATCGATACTGCATGAAAAGCAACTTTTTGCTAAGTTTAGTAAGTGTAAGTTCTGGATGTCAGAAGTTAAATTCCTTGGACATGTTATATCATAGGGAGGTGTAGTTGTAGACCCGTCAAAGATAGAAGCTGTAATTTGTTGGATTTATTAATTCAGCGTCACCCTTAGGGATTCGATGGGCTTAACATCCCAACCCATGGCGCTTAATAGGCGCAGCCCCTTGAGGGCTCTATACTATAAGGAAATAAAGTTGCGCCTTCACTAACAGCAATTGCTTTTAGTGCAGTGGTAAGCGCTTGATCCTACAAGTGGTATCAGAGCAAGGTCATGGGTTCGAATCCCCCCGGCTGACACTGGGGGGGGAGATTGTTGGATTTATTAATTCAGCGTCACCCTTAGGGATTCGATGGGCTTAACATCCCAACCCATGGCGCTTAATAGGCGCAGCCCCTTGAGGGCTCTATACTATAAGGAAATAAAGTTGCGCCTTCACTAACAGCAATTGCTTTTAGTGCAGTGGTAAGCGCTTGATCCTACATAATTAATTGGGAGAGACCGAAGAATGTTACCTAAGTGAGAAGCTTCCTAGGTTTGGCAGGTTACTATAAAAGGTTTATTAAAGGTTTTTCTCAGATGGCATTGTCGTTAACTAAACTCACTAGGAAGGACTTCGCTTATGAATGGGATCCCAGTTGTGAGCAAAGTTTCATATGGTTGAAGGAGAAATTGACAACTGCTCCAGTCTTGATTATTCCTGATCCTAAAAAATCTTACGAAGTGTTTTGCGATGCTTCAAAGATGGGTTTAGGAGGTGTTCTCATGCAAGAAGGTCAGGTAGTGGCGTATGCTTCCAGACAGTTGAAAGTTCATGAGAAGAATTATCCTACGCATGATTTGAAATTAGCGGCCGTGATGTTTACCTTGAAAGTGTGGCTACACTATTTATATGGTGTGCGTTTTGAGATGTTTAATGATCATAAGAGTTTGAAGTACCTCTTTGATCAAAAGGAGATGAATATGAGACAGAGAAGATGGATGGAGTATTTGAAAGATTATGACCTTGAGTTGAAGTATCATCCAAGAAAAGCGAATAAAGTGGCTGATGCTTTAAGCATAAAAATGATTCATAATGCCGAATTGATGGTGTTGGAGTATGCATTGTTAGAAAAGTTTCGAGATCTTAATATTCAGTTTGTTTAGACTCCGAATGGTGTAATCATGGGAAACTTGAATATTAATTCTACCTTGAGGAGTTATATTCAACAAGCGCAAGTTTTAGATGAGAAGTTGCAAGGATTGTTACTCCAACCGGGTTTCGTGAGAGCATTAGATGGGATCATCCTATTTAATCAAAGAATTTGCATTCCGAATGATGATGTGTTAAAGAGAAAGATTCTGGAAGAAGCACATAAAGGTTCTTTTACAATACATCCGGGTTCTTCGAAGATGTATCAAGACTTGAAGAGGGAGTATTGGTGGACCGGAATGAAAAAGGACATTGCGGTATTTGTGTCGGAATCTGCGGTGTGTCAACAAGTGAAGATTGAGCACCAAAGGCCAGGTAGATTGTTACAACCTTTGGACATCCCAATTTGGAAATGGGATAGTATCTCTATGGACTTTACGGTAGGTTTACCAAGTACTCAAGGTGGATATGACTTTGTTTGGGTGATTATGGACCGACTAACGAAATCTGCACATTTCTTAGCTGTGAAGACTACATATAAGGCAAGTCAGCTTGCAAGGTTGTTTATTACTAAAATCGTGAGATTGCATGGTGTCCCGTCCAGTATTGTATCAGATAGAGATCCGAAGTTCACTTCGAGATTTTGGAAGGCGTTCCAACAAGCCATGGGTGCGAATTTGCGTTTGAGTACTTCTAATCATCCTCAAATGGATGGTCAGACGGAACTTACGATTCAAACAATGGAAGATATGTTGAGAGCATGTGTTTTGGAAAGTAAAGGAAATTGGAAAAAACTTTTGTCGTTGATAGAATTCTCTTACAATAACAGTTACCATGCAAGCATCGGTATGGCTCCGTATGAGGCTTTGTACGGAAGAAAGTGTAGAACACCGTTGTGTTGGTCGGAAGTGGGTGAAGATAGGATCTTAGGACCAAAAATTATTCAAGAGACTACGGAAAAGATTCGTATGATCCGGGAAAAGATTAAACAAACCCAAGATTGTCAGAAGAGTTATGCTGACAATCGAAGGAGACCTTTGGAATTCGATGAAGGCAGCCATGTATACTTGAAAGTCACTCCGAGATTAAGATTGAAAGGACCGTTTAAGTCGCGTAAGTTAAGTCTGAGATACGTAGGACCGTATCAGATTCTAGAAAGGATTGGTGAAGTTGCTTACCGTTTAGCCTTTCCGCCTTTTCTATCTGAAATGCATGATGTTTTTCATGTATCCCAACTTCGTAGGTTCATTCCCGACCCTCTTCAGCCTATTCTACCGGATTCTATAGAGATAAAAGCGAATTTGACTTTTGAACCCCAACCGAGCCGTATTGTTGGAAGAGAAACCAAAGTGTTGAGAAATAAAGAGAAACCACTTGTTAAAGTGCAATGGGATGAGACACATCAGGGCGATGCTACGTGGGAGTTGGAATCAGAAATGCAGGAATCATACCCTCACCTGTTCAGGTAATCCTTTAAATTCGTGGACGAATTTTATTTAAGGGGGGATGTAATACCCCGTATTTTATTTAAAACTCTGAACAATATTAATTGGTAATAATATTATTCCGGAATACTCTAAGAAATTTTAACGGAACTAAATAGAGTAATTCACAGGATATTATTTTATTAATTGATATTAGCTAACTCAGAAGTTTTATAAAATATCGGATTAAGAGACATTTTTGGATACTCTCTAATTTTGACCCATTGGTAAAAGTATAAGTTTTTATATTTGTATATGAAATTCTGGTATGACAGACTCAGATGTCGAATATGATGTTGAGACATCTTATCTGTTACTTATAAACATGGTAAGGTATACATATTAGTACTTAAATAATTCTGTTATATCAGAGTCAAACATGCTTCAGGATGTTGGGACATCTGATAGGACATTCAGTTCAGGTACTGCATAAAACATAAAAGATATAAAGAACACAGCAGAAGTTTGTTAACCCAGTTCAGTGTATAACCACACCTACATCTGGAGGCTACCAAGCCAGGAGGAAATCCACTATAAGTAATATTAATTCTAGACTTAAACCACCCTGTTTAATCTATCACTTAATAACTACCCAATGCAATTTCTACCTAAGACACAACTTAGATATGAGTACCCTACTCACTCCCCCTCAATCACACAGTGATCTTTTACAATGATTAATAAAATTGAAGTCACACTTCAAACACAACAGCTTGATCTTACTTAGAAGTTTCAATCAAGACACAATACTTCTCTTGCTTACAAGCTTCGAGAATCACAAGTGAAACAGCCACAATAGAGTTACTTGTTATGCACGGCTGACACAAGGACACAACCCTAATAATGTTTACATTTTCGGTTGATTGAGTTGATTCTAAACTAGGTTACAGGGTTTCTTTTATAACCTATTCCCAACTGGATTTGGGCCTAAACAATCACAACAATAGCTGCTATAAATATGCAGAAATATCTGCTACAAATATGCAGAAATATCTGCTACAAATATTCCAAAAGATCTTCAACTCCTAAAATATCTCTAAATATAGAAACCTATATTTTTCAATATTTGTCTTCAATTTAAATTGAGTCTTTAAGATCTTCTAGATCAGCACCACATATGATTGCATAATATCTCCAGAATATTCTGCATAATTCAGATCTGATAAATCCAATGTCATCACCTTGAATTAGGGTTTGTTACTTCCTAGATTCTAGGTGATTTAGTTCATCTGATTATGCTGAAGTTTCATAACAACTCTCCCTACAGATGCGCCTTGTTCTGTTTTTGTCCATCCATAATTAATTCCAGATAGATTCCCCTGAATTTACTCAGTTCTGTTATGCATTAATTAATTCTGGTAACAGATCTGAGATGTCTCAACATCTGTTGGGACATCCTGAAAAACTGAACTTACTTCATTTACTGATACAATGTCACAACATCTGATGTGACATCCTGTAAACTGAACTTATTCCATCAACTGATACAATGTCCTAACATCTGGTGTGACATCCTGATATCTTGACTTAAGTTCATTAACTGTTACTCTGTGTCACAACATTTGGTGTGACATCCTGAACTAAGTTCAACACTTCTTGTTTGATATCTATATGTAACATATGACAGTAATGTTGTCATGACAGTTGCAGATGTTTCAACATTCTCTTTGACATCTGTCATGACATTTGCAGATTCTCTTTGACATCTGTCATGACACTTGCAGATGTTTCAGTATCTTCTTTGACATCTGTCTGTAGCATATGACAGTAATTCTGTCATGACATTTGCAGATGTTTCAACATCTTCTTTGACATCTGTCTTTAACATATGACAGTAATTCTGTCATGACATTTGCAGATACTTCAACATCTTCTTTGACATCTGACTGTAACATATGACAACATCTGTTGGGACATCCTGAATTTAGTTCTTCTACTCTGTTTGATAATGTCCCAACATCTGATAGGACATTCTGAACTGAATTCAACATCTTCTTTGACAACTTCCACATTTATCTGTGCCACCATGTCAGGACATCATGTTTGACATGTTCTTCCAAAGTCTATACTATGTTAATATGGAACTTCTTATTCAACATTTTCCAGCCATATTAGTTTTACCAAACATAATGCCAATCATAAAATAATAGCATTAACAATCTCCCCCTTTGGCTTATTTTGGCTAAAACTAATTTACATACAGGTGTAGTAGTACCTTATGTAGAAGTTCCTTAACATCACATCTTCATATCAGACCTCACACTATTACTTCTCCCCCTTTTTAGCCATAAAAAGACAAAGGTACCATAAAAATAGAGGTATATAATCTCCATAAAAACAGAGAGAAGCTTTATGTAATATAGCCTTCTAGACTCTTAGGATTCTCCTTATCTGGTTAAGGTATTACTCCCCCTTAACACCACAAAATCAAGTGCACATACTTGTAACACACTCCCCCTATCTAGGATACTCCATGCTTCTCTGTACATTGATGAAAGGAAAACATAAGACGCATCTTCATGTCTTCAAGAGCTCACTCTCTGTTCAATTCCCAATCGAACACATTCACTTCTTGTACCAAAGCATACCTGATTCCTTTCTAGGTTTGTAGTTACCACAGACTACACAAGATGAACATCTCTAGCACACAGGTTCTTGACACTAAGCCTTTACACACCAAAGGCCATACAATCCAGATAAAACACATCCAAACTAATTATGAAATTAGAATGAATGTCCACAAACAAACTTCCAAGCAATCAATACCTGATATACTTCTGGTGGATCAACAGAGATGTGTTATTCAGTTGAGGCCTTGTGCTGATCCTCAGATGCTTCTTCATCACAATTATTGAAGGCCTTTTTCTGGTCCTCAGATGTTTCAACATCTATTGGGACATCCTGTTGAGCAGGAGTGTCCTTTGCAGCCTAAGTTTGTTGATCTTCTTGTGGGGCTGGCATAGTGTTCAGAGGGATAGATATGCCACTTGCCACTCTTTGCTCAGATAGGATCTTGGTTACCAACTCCTTTATGGAATCATCCACATATTCAGAAGCTTTTGGAGTGTTGTACAATGGTGAAGGTATGCCTTTGGTCTTGCTGAAAACTTGATCTTTTTGGAGTTCTTGGCTTTTTAGCATGAGGAACACTTCCAGTCTCTTCTACATGTTTCTTCCAATATAGATCATCTACTTCATCATTCTCCCATATGATTAGGTAGTCTAATAATAGAAACCATGTAGATAAACACCCCAGATAATGTACTAACACTTAGTTAGAACATTTTTTCATACACCAAGACCTTATCACCATGATCCTAGATGTGCTCCACCAACTGGACTTACTATAGCATAGTAATCCAAGAACTGAAAATCTTCAACTACACTGTGCCACCAGTTAGAATCAGAAATCCAGAAAGAGTGATAAACTCTCATCCACCTTCAAGAAGAATAAATCCTCTTGAGTCTTCAACTCATCACTCCTCTGCCCAAGAGCAATTTGTTCCAAGACAATCCTCAAGAACAACCAGCTGCCACACTCTGATTATCTTGATTCTTCGAATCCACTTTAAAGATCAACCAATTACCACATTTTGATAACCTTCTTTATGAATCCTCATATGAAAAATCCAATTGCCACTTGTATCTTCTTCACTTTTATAATAAATCTTCCAAAGATATCCTGATCAAAAAAGTTGATCTTCACCAATTAGACTCTGATGTTGAACTAGATGTTTAAACATTATTAGCCCACATCCAACTGTTAAATTCAGTTCCTTCTTCTGCCACTTGAAAGAACCTCCTTCCTTTATAGAACAAGAGTTACATGCTCTCATAGACTTGATTTATCCATCAAGTTTGAGTAGACAACCTCCATTCTATTGGTTTTGCAGAAGTTCTTACCAATAACACATATTGATGAGAAACTTCCAATGTTTCTCCAAAGTCTTCAAACCTGCCACTGTCTGATTATTCAGAAGGAATAGTTAAGAACTACACCTCAAAACTATACCAAGGATGCCACCTTTCCTTGAGTAAGGCAGTCTAAACAAATTTATGATATCTCCACCTATCTTAACTCCATGATGAGCATTCTGGACTACACCTAGATCAGAAATAAACCAATCCAAGTAGTCACCAAGATTATGATATGTTCATGGTCTTTCATCTCCATCTTCAGAATCAACAATATCCAGACAAGTTCTTGCCAAGAAACTTCCAGAAATACATAACTCCTGTCACACAAGACTGAAGCCAATGCTACAGCTTATGCAATCCCTCTCCCATGATTCTGCACAAACTCTGATGATAAGATGTTCCAACATCTTTTTGAACATCACCAATCTTGAATCACAAGGATAATCAATCAAATATTTGTGAATTCCACAAACAACAATTGATCTTAAATCCTTGTATAATACCTTATCAGATAGTTCTACACAATCTGATCTTTTACTTTTGAAGGATTTTAAGGTTAGCTTCAGATAAGATTAGCAAGATCTCCTCATGTCATGGATAAACAATACTCCAGCTGAGCATGTACTCCACTAATTCTCAATTTCACACCCCTGATGAACATACAAAGAGCACAACTGATAAATATCCACACTTGATTTTATATTCCAAAACAGATGCTCTTAGTTTGCTTGCTACAAAGGGTTTATACTGCCACTATCCATGACTAGTAGTGGAAGAGACTACCAGTTCAACAACCATTCTGATCAGACTTCCCAATTTGACATTCTTCCCTTGCTTCTAGCAATTTTTGGTCACATTTCTAGCTTTAATCATGACTAAAGTCATGCATTTATCACCCACATTTGTAAATACATTTAGAAGCTTCTTCATCTTCAGATTCACCATCAGATTCATCAGTATTCTGAGCAACCTCTTCCAGCTCCAGCCTTTGAAATACTTCCTCAAGCTTTTTCTTCCTGGCATCCAGATTTTTGCAAGTGTTCTTCAGATCTGCAATCAAGGCAACTTTGGATATGGGAGTCTTTGCTTTTGAAGGTCCAGCAGATGTCCTAGTGGAAGCTTCAACATCAGCAGCATGATGACTCAAGAAAAGTTTGTAATGGAAGGCCAGAGGACTTTTTCTTTTGCATAATGAATCCTTCTCAGTGAGGATACCTGGATACTGGCTTAGTATGATTCCACATAGCAGAGAGGGAAAAGTAATGGGAAGCTTTGTTGCAGATGTTCCAACATGCTTCAATGTCAGATCAAAAATATAAGCCCCAAAGTCCAACTTTGCTTGGGTGCCCACAGCATATATGAACCTGCTCAATTCAGTTGCTATTGAGGAGGTATGGTTGGTAGGTACCCAATTTGAAGTGCCAATCCTATGCAGCATTGCATACTTCCTTGTCAGCAAGCTAACAGAAAATTTCCCCTTGACTGGCCAAGCTTTGAATTGATTAGCAGTGATGACCTTGCACACATGGTTATTTGCTTTCCCAGCTCATTAGGTCCATCAGATTCTCTTTCTAGATAGTGGTTGATAACCCTAGAAGAGAATTCCACACATCTCCCTCTTACATACACCTTTCTGAAGTCATCTGATTTACCATCAGCACAGTCCTCTTGTAGGTTGACAATGAATTCCTTGACTCAGTGCATTCAAGTGCATTGCTGCCCAGCTCTCTTTCAAGTGCTACCCTTCTTTGGTATACAAATTTCCATCTGCTCACACTTGACACGTGATGGAATGAAACATTGTCCAGAGGAGCTTCTGGAACAGCAGAGGTGGACCTTGAGGGTGCTGGTTTCTTCTTTGGTTGGGATGTTGGGACATCCTCTTCAACATCTGAATCTGGTGGAGTTACAGCTTTCCTCTTTTGGGTATTCACCTTGCTCCATTGTTTAGTAGGACCAAGTATCACTTTTACCTTGTCTTTCTTTTGGAGTAGGCTGCTTCTTTTCAGGAGTTGAATGTCCTGCAGTCTTCTTTTCCTTTCTAGCCCTAAGCCTTTTGGCTATGCTAGGGTCCACAGAAGCAATAATCTCTGTGTCAGAGTCATTATCTAAGTCTTCAACATGTAGCATAGATGCCTCCTCTTCCAGGTTAGGAGTAGGTTCCAAACATATGTGATCATCACACATTTGTCTAGCACCCAAAGCATCCATCATCACACCAGTTTCCTTCTTCTGGAACACAAAACTAAGCTTGGTTCATAAACTGTTGATGTGTAGTGTGGTGTCAAGCCATTAGGATTGACATATCAATTCAGCTTCTTTCTTGATTAAACTTCCTTTAGTTCATGATTTAGACAATCATAAACATGTATCTTCACAAGAGAGATTTTCTCCAGCTATACCTAAACAACATAGGACACCATAACCAGGAAGGATATCCTCATTAGGTCACCATAAATAAGCTTAAGAGATAACTTATCAAGATTTTCACTCCCGCATGAAAGATTTGATAATTATACTCTTTTGTTTTGGCTCCAACCTCTTCTTTCATCAAGAACCACAACATTCTGAACTAAGTGTTCTCCAGTTCTCACAGAAAACAAAATACAAGCCTCCTTCAATTATAGAATTCTCTGAACCAAGATGTCAGGACATACTGTTTGACATCATAGCTACACAGCAATTCACCAACAAATTTCCAGCCCTGATAACACCAGACTGGTCCAATATACACCATATGATGAATAGTCCATCCTCCACTTCTAGGGACCATTCAAACACCAATATGAACCTCTCAAGTTCCAACAGCTTTTCATTATATCATCCTTCTTCCTTTACCATGAACCAGAAAGTATCCCCCTTAGATCTCATCCAGAAACAGACCAGGATGCCTGCTCTGATACCAATTGAAATTCTGGTATGACAGACTCAGATGTCGAATATGATGTTGAGACATCTTATCTGTTACTTATAAACATGGTAAGGTATACATATTAGTACTTAAATAATTCTGTTATATCAGAGTCAAACATGCTTCAGGATGTTGGGACATCTGATAGGACATTCAGTTCAGGTACTGCATAAAACATAAAAGATATAAAGAACACAGCAGAAGTTTGTTAACCCAGTTCAGTGTATAACCACACCTACATCTGGAGGCTACCAAGCCAGGAGGAAATCCACTATAAGTAATATTAATTCTAGACTTAAACCACCCTGTTTAATCTATCACTTAATAACTACCCAATGCAATTTCTACCTAAGACACAACTTAGATATGAGTACCCTACTCACTCCCCCTCAATCACACAGTGATCTTTTACAATGATTAATAAAATTGAAGTCACACTTCAAACACAACAGCTTGATCTTACTTAGAAGTTTCAATCAAGACACAATACTTCTCTTGCTTACAAGCTTCGAGAATCACAAGTGAAACAGCCACAATAGAGTTACTTGTTATGCACGGCTGACACAAGGACACAACCCTAATAATGTTTACATTTTCGGTTGATTGAGTTGATTCTAAACTAGGTTACAGGGTTTCTTTTATAACCTATTCCCAACTGGATTTGGGCCTAAACAATCACAACAATAGCTGCTACAAATATGCAGAAATATCTGCTACAAATATGCAGAAATATCTGCTACAAATATTCCAAAAGATCTTCAACTCCTAAAATATCTCTAAATATAGAAACCTATATTTTTCAATATTTGTCTTCAATTTAAATTGAGTCTTTAAGATCTTCTAGATCAGCACCACATATGATTGCATAATATCTCCAGAATATTCTGCATAATTCAGATCTGATAAATCCAATGTCATCACCTTGAATTAGGGTTTGTTACTTCCTAGATTCTAGGTGATTTAGTTCATCTGATTATGCTGAAGTTTCATAACAACTCTCCCTACAGATGCGCCTTGTTCTGTTTTTGTCCATCCATAATTAATTCCAGATAGATTCCCCTGAATTTACTCAGTTCTGTTATGCATTAATTAATTCTGGTAACAGATCTGAGATGTCTCAACATCTGTTGGGACATCCTGAAAAACTGAACTTACTTCATTTACTGATACAATGTCACAACATCTGATGTGACATCCTGTAAACTGAACTTATTCCATCAACTGATACAATGTCCTAACATCTGGTGTGACATCCTGATATCTTGACTTAAGTTCATTAACTGTTACTCTGTGTCACAACATTTGGTGTGACATCCTGAGCTAAGTTCAACACTTCTTGTTTGATATCTATATGTAACATATGACAGTAATGTTGTCATGACAGTTGCAGATGTTTCAACATTCTCTTTGACATCTGTCATGACATTTGCAGATTCTCTTTGACATCTGTCATGACATTTGCAGATGTTTCAGCATCTTCTTTGACATCTGTCTGTAGCATATGACAGTAATTCTGTCATGACATTTGCAGATGTTTCAACATCTTCTTTGACATCTGTCTGTAACATATGACAGTAATTCTGTCATGACATTTGCAGATACTTCAACATCTTCTTTGACATCTGACTGTAACATATGACAACATCTGTTGGGACATCCTGAATTTAGTTCTTCTACTCTGTTTGATAATGTCCCAACATCTGATAGGACATTCTGAACTGAATTCAACATCTTCTTTGACAACTTCCACATTTATCTGTGCCACCATGTCAGGACATCATGTTTGACATGTTCTTCCAAAGTCTATACTATGTTAATATGGAACTTCTTATTCAACATTTTCCAGCCATATTAGTTTTACCAAACATAATGCCAATCATAAAATAATAGCATTAACAGTATATAAATAGAAAGAATATGATAAGGAGAGAAATATAGTAAGAAAAGAAGAAAAGAAGAAAAGGAGAGGAGAAGGGAAGAAGAAGAGAGAAAAACCCCAAAAGCTTCAATTCCTCATTCTCGATCGTCCGTCCGTCGAATCAACTCAATCTTTTCGCCAATCTTCATCTCTCGAGGTGGTTTCTTAGTTAGAAACTTTTATCTTTGTTTTTGGTTGAGTTTTAGAGATTTTGTGGTTAGGGCAAAATTGGAAAATCCAAGAAAAATCGGAAGTTTAACGGTTAAAACTCGATTAAATCTTAACTAAAATACTCATATGATGTTTATGAACATGTTTGATTATGTTTTTCTGCATTGGTTGATGTTTGGAAGAGATTTTGTGTGGAAGAAGTGTTTTCCCGTAAGGCTGGAACTTCCTAAACTGATGTAACTCGCTCAGCGAGTAGACCTCGCTCAACGAAAGTTCTAGGAAGATTTTTGCTCAGCGAGACCTGTAGGTTCCAACTTTGGTTTTTAATTCGTTTTCTGTTTCGGGTATCCGTTTTTAACGTTCCACATATCGTTTTGAAGCTAATGACATAATTTATCTATTAAAATCAAGAAACATTATTTTGAGCCGACTTCTACCCTACTTTTTCAAATGACCAAAACTTGATAAAATGGAAAGTGTGAGTTAATGGAAATAGAGGAAGGTACTACTTGTGAGGTATCTAGGTCCCCTTTAAACTCGAATGAATCATGAATTGTGTTTGTTTTAGGATCCTCCGTAAGGTCTTGTATAAGTCTCAAAGTGGTTACTATGTGTTCCACTGGAGCATCTGTAAGGACTTGAGGTATCCGTTGTGTATGCATGGGCGTTGATTGAGATGTGTAGACTATAAGTCCTCCGTAAAGTCTTGAGTAAGCCTTGAGGTGGGTTTTCCTTAGTCCCACGTGAAGCATCCGTAAGGACTTGAGGCAAGTTCTATGCTAGTTATGTGTCAATCTTGAGTAAGTCTTGAGGTGGGTTACCTTTAGTCCCATGGGAAGCATCCGTAAAGATTGAAGAGCATGCTATGTCAATTCCTTCGTAAGGTCTTGTGTAAGTCTCAAAGTGTTTACTATGTGTTTCACTAGAGCATCCGTAAGGACTTGAGGTAGACATTTCCCTTCTTGTATTTTTAGATCGTGTGTGGACTTTAGTTCCCCTTTGTTTTTGGCCCTTGTGTGAGTTGGTTTGTGAAACGTGCGAGTTTCATTGAAATAACCCTTAGAGCCGAGAGAATTCTAAAATAGAGAATCCACTGAGATGTTTTATCTCACCCCATGTTGATGTTGTTATTTCAGGTACTTCAGGTTCCGTTAAAGGTAAGGATAAGGCGACTTGATTATCCCTACTAGTTGATGGCTTGTCTTTCGCTGTGGATTTTTGAGATCTTCAGATCTAGTTCTTAGATCTTTTTGTAGTTAAACATCTTGTATTATTTCATAGCCTTGTTTAGTACCTTATGTTGTAGTGGCTATATTTATACATTGTGTTGCTAAGAACTTATTTGTATTTCAGTACCAAATTTCTAATATTATATATGAAAAATATGCTTTATGTATGTCTTTCGTATATGGGTATTACAGAAAGCACCACTATCACTATGGGAGAGAGCTTTTTTTTGACCTTAGAGAGCGCTTTAAAATGTTGTAAAAGGTTGCACTGTCTTAGGTAAAGACAACGCTTTTTTTAAGGAAAAAGCGCTTTAAAAGGCCCCAAATAGAGAGTGTTTTTTAAGAAAAAACACTTTCTAAAGTAGGCCTTATAAAGCGCTTTTTCCTTAGAAAGCGCTCTCTAAGTTATGCCATTAGACAACACTTTTAAAGCGCTTTCTATTGTATATGTTGAAAATTTTAATAATTATTTTTACATTACTCTAGAGAGCGCTTTTATGAAAAAAGCGCTTTCTTTGGTCCCCCATTTGAGAGCGCTTTTGAAAAGCGCTTTCTAAAGGCTACCTATAATTTTTATTTTATTTTTTGTATCACTTTAGAGTGCGCTTTTAGGAGAAAGCGCTTTCTATTGTGGACCTAAGAGAGCGCTTTTAAGAGAAAGCGTTCTCTAAAGTGTACCTATAATTTTAATGATTTTTTTCAAAACATCCCATTTTTCCATTTTAAACGCAGAACCTGTAAATGCCTTTTTTAGGCAGTATACCAGTATAAAACCATTCTACCAGTATAATTCACATTATTATAAACCAATTCATTTCAAACCATTATAAACAATTCTTTTCAAACCAATATAAACAATCTCAATATTATCGGTATTTATCACCGGAAACTATATATATATATATACGTTAAACCAATTCATTTCTATCCATTCCAAACCAATTCATTTACACCACAAGTCATGTACATATATACCACAATATTAACCTATTTATACCTTAAATTATCCGTTTTTCTATAATAAATTCACACAATTCTTCCATAATTTCAGCAATTTTTGCGGCTGTATAATGAGGACACGCGAATTCTTCAAAGTACTACATAACAAAACAAAATATGCATTAATTAGTTAATATCCGATAATATGCATAATATACGATATTAAAATAAATCATAAGTTATAAATCTATGCATAACTGATTAGGAATCTCTAATTGATCCAATTGAATGATTTCTCTCATGAACCTCAAAACGTAGTACCCGCAGTCTATGCCATTTTTCTGTCGAGGATACTACACATAGACATACACATTTGTGTTATCAAGTAGCATCACTAATAAGTAACATTGTGAAAATTAACACAATATCATCAACACAACTGTATCATCAACAACAAAATTGTATCATCAACACAACATCATCAACACAATATCATCAAGAATGGACGACTACAACAACAATGTACAACATAAATACCATCAAGAACGAACGACAACAACAACAATATGCAACATCATCAACACACTATCATCAATAATGGACGAACGAACAATGTACGTACCTCAGCAACGAAGACGAACGAACAATGAGAAAACAATATCGTTTTAAGACCTTTAGCAATGATCAACGAACTCCAGCAATGATCAACAAACTTTATCAATGATCAACGAACTTCAACGAACTTTGCAGCATACATGTATCTGTAGTCTCCGTCCTCCAGAATTATATCCTTCTGATGCAATGCAAGATACCTCTTGCTCACATGCTTCGGAAAATGCTGCAACAATTTGATCACTATCATTATTCACTAACTATACACATATACTACATATACATACTTTTAACTTTTGGAGTGAATACTTACCATGACGTTGTTAATCACTTTGTACCCATAACTCACCTCCTTTGCCCATTCAACATGATCATCTTCCTCCGTACCCTCCTTTTCTTTGAGGTGCGCTGCGACGTTTCTGCACAAACACAACATTTTCATTTTTAAAATAAAAGGTTTGTATTCACAATAAATGACAGGCACCATTAAATTCTTGATCAATTAAATTCTCAACACATGCAACAAAAATTATATTTTTCTATACCTTTGTTGTCTCTCGCAGATTTCTTGTCGACGTCCCTTTCCTTTCACCGTCTCTCCCCTACTTTGTAAAACTTCATCAACCATCTTCTGAACAACAGCTGCAGCTTCAGTATCTTCCATCTTTCCTACACAGTATATCAAAACAAACTCTATTAATCCATCCATGCACATAATATAACATATATAACAAACTTTCATTTCTCACTTTTATTTCATTACATTCCCTCAAACTTATTTATATCTCTATTTATATCTTTATTTCATTACATTATAAAAAATGTCATCTACATAATCTACTTCTACAACAATGTAAACTATATATAAAAAGAGCTTAAACTAATGTAAACTATATATAAAAAGAGCTTAAACTAATAAGCACTTCTACAACAATGTAAAAAATGTCATATACAAAAAGATATTAAACTAATAAGCACTACTAAAAAGAATGTAAACTATACATAAAAAGAACTATATTAAAAAAGAAATAAGCTATTTTCTTCTTTATACTCTTCTGATATCATCAATGTCATCTACATAATCTACTTCTATCATCAATGTATCCTATTTTCGTGCCCTAAACTCAGACTTGCACTAAACAAAGACAGAGAAGAAACTTACGAAAAATGAGTGTACAGTGGAGGGAGGAAGGAACAAGGCGACAACAATAATGGTCACGGAGGAGCACGGTGGTGGACGGCTATGGAGATTGAAGCTTCTGTTAGGGCGAAAATGGTGTTCGCAAGTTTCGTTCGCAAAGAGAGGGAAATAATGAAATGAAAATAGTAACTGCGTATGAAGCTTTAGAATATTTGTACCAAAAACAAAAGACAGCGCTTTTGTAACAAAGCGCTCTTATAGGTCTTTTGTAAAATAATTTAAAATAAAGTGATTTCTTAAGTTACACTTTAGAAAGCGCTTAAGGTGAAAGCGCTATCTAAAGTGGTCACCTTAGAAAGCGCTTTTGGAAAGCGCTGACTAATGTGCCCTTTAGAGAGCGCTTTTTTTGAGCGAATTTTCAATTGAACTATAGCAGCGTTTTGCATTAAAAGCGTTGTCTTTTGTGCGCTACGAAATGCCATTTTTGGCGTAGTGTATGGTGAATTTTTAGCTCCAGAAATTCATCCATCGTAACCTAACGTCATTCAATAACAAAACTTCAAAACCTAAATCTACAAAGCATACATTTAAACAAAGCCCTAAATCTACAAAACCTAACTCTACAGAAAGTCCTAAATCAAACATTCAATATTTACTTACCTGGAAAGCTTAGTCTTCAATGTCGCTTCGTGATTCACCTTCTAATAAGCTTTGTCAATCGCTTCGTCAATAACTTCGTAAATCTCCTTGTTCTTCTTGTTTCAGAATTTGTCTCACGAGAATGGATTTTTTTGAGAAGTCTAATGGTTACAAGCTGAGACTTAGGATTAATAAGCTGATAAAGTTGCCACATATTCCTTAAATTAACATCTGGATTCCACTTATCCACCTAATCATAGAAATTGCCACCTGAAAGTCATTTTTGAATTTGAACTAATGGTATATTAACGGAAGGACTAATGTGGCTATGTTAACAAACTTAAAGGACCAAATTGGCATAAAATATTAATAAGGGATCAAAGTGAACCTAGGAGTATACTTAAGGGACCAAAAATGATATTTTGCCTATATTATAATTATTCCCTCTAGTAGTCCCTATAAGTCTAATCCCATTTATTTGTGTTAAAATCCATACTATAATCTCTTAGCCTGGAATAACCGCTACCACCCTCATCTATTTAGAGTTATGTAGTGATTATAAATTTATATTGAACACAAGTTCTAAGTTTAGGGTTGTTCACAAAATATTAATATTTAATTTTGAGAGTGGTAGCTTAAACCAATGCAAATAGAGAGACTTGGATAAAAAAAAGTGTTAAAAAAACCCATAAAAGAGAATCAACTATCAACTATCCCACAAAGATTAAGACATGCTTAGGGAACCCATAAATTACCCTTTTTCCAAAAAAAAAAATTACACTACCAAATACCCTTTTTGGTAATTCAATAAACCAATAATCCATGACCAATCAAAATCCTTTTTTTGTCCACATTGCACATTTTTTCAAACTACTTTCCCCCTTTATCTCTCTCTCTCTCTCATCTACTTTCTCCCACTGTCTCTCTCATCTACTTTCCCCCTCTGTCTCTCTCTCATCTATGTTTTTCTCCTTTCCTTTTTTTCATTACAACCCTAGCGCCGTCGTCCCATTCTCCGGCCACCACCACCTCCAATGCAAAAACTAAATTCATTTTTGTATTCCTCAGCTCATTGACTTCCTAATGAACCAATTTGATTTTTTTTCGAGATAACTCGTCCGCAACTACCGTTCCTTCTTCTCCGATCGTCACTACTTAATGAATACGGTAAAATCACTATCTATTTCCCTTAATCTGATTAGTTGATTTCTTATTGTTTCTGGATTTGATTTAAAGAATTTAATTTTCTGGTCTTGGTGTTGTTGTTGTTAAGAGTTTTGAAGTTTAAAGTTTATGTTATTGTTTTTGTTTCTGGTATTTCAGTTAATGTTGTTGTTGTTGAGTTTAAATTTTTTTGTGGCTGTTGGTTTTTGTAGGTGTCATTGATAGAGATATTCTTCTTATTATTATTATTGGGTTTTTTCGTGTTCATGTTGTTGTTCTTATATTTCGGGTTTGGGAAAAGTGTTGATTTTGTGAGAGTTTCTGATTTGAAAAGTACAAAATATGCCTGGACAAAGGTATTAGAACTACAACCCTTTCTTTTTGCTCAAATTGCTACTATATTATAGGTATTTGGATGAAAAAGTTTTGATTTTTATCAGTTTTGGAGACACCCTTTTGTTTGTTTTAGCTGAATGTATTCAAATTTTTGTGTTGTTTTGGGTTCTACTTTGTATTGCATGGAGTGCTAGATTATTCATGGTTTAGTGGGTTAGTAATAAATCTCTGATTTAAATGGTGAAGGTATGGATGAAATGGAGTTCATAGAAGATGAGAGCAACATCAATAACCTTGTGTCTGAGAAAGAACCCAATCTGCTAAGTCTTATCTATGTTTATCTGATTTTTTTATTTTTATACAAGGGTTTGTGTTTTCAGTTTAAAAATCATTGCTTCTGATTAAGTCACGTTGTTTGCTTGTGTAGATCGAAGATACTGAAATTCATCTGCCGTTGAAGTGTCTGGTGGAAGGGGAAGACCATCAATAATGCAGCTTGTCCCTGTAACCAGAGGACTGTGAAGTATTTAGAGTATCACATCCTTTTTGTTTTTGTTTCGGTTTTAAGTCAAATAAGTTATATTATTTTCTATTTTCAGTTGGTAATAAATGGTACTATGAGCAAGATTAACAATCGAGCTTTTCCTATCTGTTCCGATAATATCATTATTAATCGTTCACTTTACTGAAGTGCTTGCACGGTCAGATGGCGGTAAAGTTTAGAAAGATAGCAATGAATAAACCTTGCACAAGTGACATGTTTATTAATGGATTTCAAATTATTTTTATGCAGGTATCATGAGGTTATTCTTACAACTTTGTAATGGTTTTCATTTAGATCATGAAATATTTCTACTAATCTGGTTTTGTACTTGGCGGTTTCCTTGACAGGGGTATGAAAGATCTCTTTGGTTGATGCAAGGAATCTTTGAAGCGAATGTATATTGAGGTTTATTTAAATAAAACTCGCTTTTCTAGCTTGGAAGGTTTTGCGCAGAAGTGTCTGTTAAGCAACAATGCATTGGCAGTTAAAGAAAAAGCAACATTGTATTTGCAGTCTGTTAAGCAACGATGGATTTCAAATATTGTATACATATTTTGCTCTTCTAAATATGTATACAATATTATATTAATTTACATTTGAACTTGATTTTATGTAGGATAACAACATTGATTTCTGGAGGAAATTTTTTGCTGAGTATTTTATTCCTAATGCCAAAAAGAAGTGATGTGTTTCCATTTATGAAAGTGGCAGACAAACAACTAGAGATTTCCCTCAGGTATGTTGTAAGACTAAACTGTATTTAGATGCATGTATAGCCTACTCTAAGTTAGTATCTTGATTATTAAATGATGTACATAGTATGTTCTCCACTGTATTATGCTCATTTACTAACTTCTTAATTTTGTTATGATAGTTGTAATGTTATATCTCAAGCAGTTATTCTTTCAAATTTTCTAAATTGCAACTCTTAATTGCAGCAATTTGAAAGCTTAACCTCTCCCTTAATCTGGTTAGGTTTCTGACTCAATTCGGCTTCCATAGGGTAACCATTCATACCAATTATAGGTACTTGTATCTGAGTAAATTGGTTGCACTTCCTGGAACATAAGGTGCACTTTTGCAGCTTGTACTTGATCAGGTGAGTTACTGTTTCTTTATGTCAACCATTGGTTATGTCCTTGTAAGATATTCAATTTTTTGGTGATGAAATATGATTGCAGTTCTTATTTTCTCCCATATCCAATTGATTTTTCTTATCTACATTGTTGACCTATCTTCTTTGACCATTTTGTTTAGGGTATGGTTGCAAGAGGACATCTTGGTGCAGAAGTCCCGATTGAGGAGGTTCCACTTTTGCAGGTAAAATTGTTTTTAAACAAATTTAACATTGGAAACAATGTGAATAAAGTTTCTTCTATAATAATTGTGTTTGTTTATACTATGGAGGGTAAGACCATCAACAATGCATCATGTCCCTGCAATCAGAGGACTGTGAAAGATTTAGAGCATCACATCCTTTTGTTTTTGTTTCGGTATTCAGTGCGCGGTGAGTTGGCTTTCCTCTCTTCCCACATATATAAACTTTTAAGGTTTTTCAACTAGCTGATTATGATATTTATGAGTCCTATTTTTAATGCATTCAAAATCTATTGGTACCATTTGTTGTTGGTTGTTGCATTCTGTTTGTTATATTATAGATTTTACGGTTTTGTCTCTTATGTTACTCTATTGTCTTATTGTTAGTATACTGACTTACAAAAGTTGGAAGAAAACTTGCAGGGATGGTAACCCAATATAAGTGTCAAAATTTATGTTTAGTTATTAACAAATACCATAGGTTTTAGCAACAATACACTCTCAATAACTGATATTTTTTGGCTTTGCAGGGGTTGATGGTGATGAGTGTTTGCAGGTGTTGATGGTAAGCCCACATCTAAATTTTCCTGGATGTTATTTCTTTATCTTGAGGGTTAAATTTATGTTGATTAAATAGAAATTTGTTTTGAATAGATACATAGAAAATTGATGATAGAAAATGGATGTAATTAATCATAATGTGTATTGATTACGAAATACAAAAGGGTTAAAAATTCATAATGTTTTTAGTTCCCAATGCTTTAATTGTTCATTTTTTAATTGTAATATACCTAATTTCAATATTAGTAGTAATTATTTACCTTCCTAATTAATTATTGGTTTTATTGTTTCATAGTGGATAGTAGTTTAAAAGGTAGGAGGTGGAGTATAAAACCATGACGTAACATATCTCTTCATAGATTAAAAGTAAGAGATGTCTTCAAAGAACATTCTCCAGATGCAGTCAGTCTTCAAGTTGGAGCATGTACAGTGGTCCAACAACCCCCAAGAACAGATCAACCGTCCAATTCCAACACATGCAAAAGAACTGCATCATCAGGAGAGACTCATGGTTTTATATACACATCCTTCTATTTTTTCTTTTAAGTCTCTCTCTCTCTCTCTCTCTCTCTCTCTCTCTCTCTCTCTCTCTATTCTTGCTTTAAAGTTGGTAATTCTTGTATCCACAACAATTTTTAAAATGCAGAAGTAGATGAAATTGTACTGGCATCAGAAGTTTAACAACACCTACCCGAACAACAACCCCAGCCTGTTGTTCTCCAAGAAATTCAAGAGCTTCCTGATCAGGTTAATTCGAAAACGATAAAAATTTGTCATATTTTTTAACTTTTTAATCTTTTTGATAGATACGTAACATTTTATTTGCATGTACAGAGAAATGAAGAAACCGAAAACAGACATCGGGTAAGAGATGCATTGGTTGTTCGACGAAGAAGAGTGAAGAAAAGAAGAAGGGTTATAAATGTAGAATATTTCAATTCCTCTGATGATGATGAAGCAGACTGGGACTGGGGTAATTTTATTTATGCTAGGGGTTATCGGTATGACAATTAGAGAATTGTAGATCCTTTCTAAGTTTATGTTTTAGGGTTGTTTTGGTTCCTCTTAGTTTGTATGTTATTGGGATATTGATTTTGGTTTTGTTATTATTTTTTGGTTTAGTTAGGTTGTTTTTGGTTCTGTCAGCATGCTAAACAAGTTACTTTGAATGTTATTATGAATATTATTAATTTTAGAATGAATGTGATGAATTTTATCAGTAAATGATTTCAGTTCTATAAGACTTTTATCATTCAATGTATTTACGAGATCAAGTTGGAAAATGAGATAAAATTTAAAATATTTTAAATTAATTTATTATAATCAAGTCTTAAGAATTAACATATTTTTATTTTTTGCACTAATATAATTGTAAGAATAAACATACGAAAATTTATAAAGTCACACTTAAAGAAATTTATTTTAAAAAATAAGATTACTTTTAGAAAATAAGATTACTTTTAGAAAAAAGATTTTATAAAGTCACACTTAAAGAAATTTATTTTAAAAATTTCAATGGTCTTAATATCATTAATTTGTAATTGTTTTTATATAATATTTAAATTTCTTAAAAAATTTAATGTATTATTTCTATAAGACTTTTATCATTCAATGTATTTACGAAATCAAGTTGGAAAATGAGATAAAATAATAAATACTTTAAATTAGTTCATTATAATCAAGTCTTAAGAATTAACATATTTTAATTTTTGCACTAATATAGTTGTAAGAATAAACATACAGAAATTTATAAAGTCACACTTAAAGAAATCTATTTAAAAAAATAAGATTACTTTTAGAAAATAAGATTACTTTTAGAAAAAAGATTTTATAAAGTCTGACTTAAAGAAATTTATTTTAAAATTTTCAATGGTCTTAATATCATTTATATCTAATTGTTTTTATATAATATTTAAAAAATTTTTAAAAATAATTTAAATAGTTCATAAAGAATAATTTTTAGATTCTTTTTATATAATTTTTATATAATTCTTTTTAAAGTTATATTTAAGAATCTAGAATGTACAATATTATTATTCATAAATTTTTAGATTCTATGTAAAATATTAATTATTTTAAAATATTTCAAATTCATAAAGAATAATTTCTACCAAAAGTAGGATAGGTATTATATATGAAATTATAACACGGGACACTACCTAATGATATCCATTGCGCATTGGAATGATTACTTACGAAATGAACTATTACTCTTAATTATATATGAAATTAAATTATAACACGAGACACTACCTGTTATATTCAGGTAAAAAACATTCATAAATTTTGCTATCAATGTGCATTTCAATTGTTGTGCATGAAATGAAATTATAACACGGGACACTACCTAATGATATCCATTGCGCATTGGAATCATTACTTACGAAATGAACTATTACTCTTAATTATATATGAAATTAAATTATAACACGGGACACTGCCTGTTATATTCAGGTAAAAAACATGCATAAATTTTGCTATCAATGTGCATTTCAATTGTTGTGCATGAAATGAAATTATAACACGGGACACTACCTAATGATATCCATTGCGCATTGGTATGATTACTTACGAAATTAACTATTACTCTTAATTATATATGAAATTAAATTATAGCACAGGACACTACCTGTTATATTCAGGTAAAAAACATGTATAACTTATGCTATCAATGTGCATTTGAATTGTTGTGCATGAAATGAAATTATAACACGGGACACTACCTAAGGATATCCATTGCGCATTAGAATGATTACTTACGAAATTAAATATTACTCTTAATTATATATGAAATTATATTATAACACAAGACATTACCTGTTATATTCTGGTAAAAAACATGCATAAAGTTTGCTATCAATGTGCATTTGAATTTGTAGAAGCATGTCTTCAACCTCGAATATTTTGATGAAGACAACACGACTCATGCACTTCATCTTTGCAAAAAGTCAAGAGCTCTCAACATGATCTAGCAACAAGCATCGGCATTGTGATCAAGCTTCATTTACACATTCGGTTTATTTCAAACTTGGACGCATACGTTGAGGTACATCAAATCCCTTTAAAGATTGATGTACAAGTGTTCAATTAATCATTTCACATGTTATCATATTGCATACAATTTTTGGAATGTTTTTAAAATGGTTTAACACTTTTAAAATTAAGAATTTTTCTGTTTTTAATAGTGTTAACCGGTTAACCATTTGGTTAACCGGTTAACGACTTCAATTTTTCAAATACAGAGTTAACGTTTACATGCGTTAACCGGTTAACCGGTTAACACTGAAAGTTTTTGAAAAATTTATTCCTTTAAAATTCAAATTATGTCTTTTGGTTATACCTCTTCATATAATTATTTTTCATATTTTTTTCACACCTTTTTGAAAGGGTGTTTTGAATATTATATATTCTGAATTTTTTCAAATTCAAAAACACCTCCTAGAATTTTTCATAAAAATCACTCAATCAAATTCACTTATTTTTCATAGATTTTCAAACTTTAAAAAGTGTTCATATTTGATTCATATCATTTTCATATTCATCTTGAACACTTGTATTGAAAATTGAGAAGTGGATTTTGATCAAAGGAGAAGATCAATTTTATATTGATATCACACATTGTACTTTTCTCAAAATTACAAAGAATTAAAATAGATTTTCTATTGTGACTTGTGATCCAGGATTGTTGGACACAAGGGATAGTGATTCCAAGAGGATTGTTCTTGCACACTAGGTTTGCTTAGTTGTTTAGAAAGTAGGCCTCACCGATTGAAGGTGCGATAGGTTGTACATTATAAAGACTAGTGGAAAATCTCTTTCGTATTGGAAAGGGGACTGGATGTACCTTCGGATTGTGAAGGGAACCAGGATAATTTGATGTGTCTCTTTTACTTTCTCGCTTTATCGCTTTCATACCATAATCAAGTAAAAGAGAAATCCATCCATCAAGAAAATAATCGAGAAAATTTTATAACACTTAATTCCCCCCCCCCCCCCCCTCTTAGGCATACTTTGAAACTACAATTGGCATCAGAGCAGGTTTAGGTAACCTGTTCCTACAAGATCCTGTATGGCTTCCGCAAACTCGAATCCTGTTTTCAAAGATGATAGAAGTAGCAACAAGCCTCCACTCTTCTCCGGCGAATACTTTGATTTTTGGAAAATCAGAATGAAAGCACATCTTGAAGCCCAAGGAGAAGGCATATAGGAAGCGATCGAAGAAGGTCTACATAATCCTGTAAATGTGATCAATGGCGTTGGAACAGCAAAGTTAAAGAATACTTATGATGAATATGATAAGAAGAATTGTAGATGTTTAGAATTGGCAGAATTTTTGACCAACAAGAAGTGTTGAACTTAGTTCAGGATGTCACACCAGATGTTGTGACATTATCAAACAGAGTATAGGTTAATGAACTTAATTCAGGATGTCACACCAGATGTTGTGACATTGTATAAGTTAATGAATTAAGTTTAGACATCAGGATGTCACACGAGATGTTGTGACATCTCAAACCTGCTACCAGACTTAAATAATGCACAACAGAACTGAGTAAATTCAGGGAATTTATCTGGAATTAATTGTGAATGGATAAACAATACAAGGCGCATCTGTAGAGAGATTAGTTATATGATTTCAGTATAACAGAAGAACTACCTCACCTAGAATCAAGGAAGTAACAAACCATAATTCAAGGTGATGACAGCATGCGTATCAGGATTGGATAATCTACATAAAGCCCAAAATCCAAGCATCTATTTAAGGAACAGAAACTCTCAGAATAGAGTACGAAATTAAGAAGACTAAATAGGGTGTTTGTGTTTTAATAGCAGGTTTTAGTTGTGTATCACTTTATGAGCTTTTAAGCAAAAAGTGTATTGTGTCTTGATTGAAACTGTGAAGTAAAATCAAGCTGTTGTGTTTGAAGTGTGACTTCAATTTTATTAAACTTGTAAACATATCACTGTATGATTGAGGGGGAGTGAGTTGGTACTCATATCTAAGTTGTGTCTTAGGTAGAAATTGCCTTGGGTAGATATTAAGTGAAGGATTAAATTGAGTGGTTTAAGTCCAAAATTAATATTACTTATATTGGATTTCCTTCCTGGCTTGGTAGCCCCCTGATGTAAGTGTGGAGATACACTGAACTGGGTTAACAATTTCCTGTGTTGTTTAATTTACCTGCACTTTAAGTTTTGTTTAAAGTCTTAAAGTGTTTAAACATCTCATTCGACACCACGTACCTGATCCCAGAATTTCAATTGGCATCAGAGCAGACACCCTGCCTGTTTAACTGGGTGAGATCTAGGGACTGCAAATTTTGGGAACATGGACAGAGATGTAGGATCAGTGAATAGACCACCTATATTGGATGGATCCAACTATGACTACTGGAAGCCAAGAATGGTAGCATTCTTAAAATCACTTGATAGTAGGGCTTGGAAAGCAGTAAATAAAGGATGGGAGCACCCTATCCAAGACAACAAAGATGGGGCAAAAGTGTTGAAGCCTGAAGAAGAATGGAGCAAGGAGGAAGAATATTCAGCACTTGGAAATTCCAAAGCCTTAAATGCCTTATTCAATGGCATTAATAGGAACATATTCAGACTTGTGCATCACTTTGAGCTGGCCAAAGATGTTTGGGACACTCTCAAAACAACTCATGAAGGAACATCAAAAGTAAAGATGTCAAGACTTCAACTTCTCACCACCAAGTTTGAAAAATTGAGAATGAAGGAAGATGAGACAATTCATGAGTTTTACATGAACATCTTGGAAATAGCTAATACTTCTGGTGCTTTGGGAGAGAAGATGAGTGATGAAAAGTTGTTTAGAAAGATTCTCAGATCTTTACCAAAAAGATTTGACATGAAGGTTACAGCAATAGAAGAAGCTCAGGACATATGCACAATGAAGGTTGAAGAACTCATTGGTTCCCTTCAAACATTTGAGATGGGAATAAATGATACAATTGTGAAGAAAAACAAAAGCACATCCTTGGTCTCAAATACTGATAAAGAAGAAGAAAATCATGAAGCAGACCCTGAAGAAAATTTATCAGAAACAATTGCTATGCTTGGAAGACAATTCAACAAAATTCTCAAAAGAATGGATAGCAGGTCCAGACCAAGTGGAAGAAACTCAAACTCTTCTGAGAATAAAAGACCTTATGATAGAAGGACAAATTATAATGAAAAGACCAACCAAGAAAAAGGGATTAAATGTCATGGATGTGAAGGATATGGACACATCAGAAATGAATGCCCTGCCTATCTAAAGAAGCAGAAGAAAGGTCTCTCTGTGACCTGGTCTGATGAAGACTCAGGATGTGATTTAGAAGAAGAATCAGCAAAGCACATCACTGCTCTAGCTGGAGTATGTGAATCTGAAAGTGGATCCAATGATGAGGAGCTTACTTTTGAAGAGCTTGAAGAATCATACAAGATGCTGTGTAAAAGGAGCACTGAAGTATGCATGGAGAATATAAAGCAGAAGAAGCAGATTGAGGCATTAAAGGCTGAAAAAACAAGTAATCTTGAGATCATTGACACTTTGAAAAGTGAAGTAAGCCTTCTCAACTCCAAGTTGGAGCATATGTCCAAATCTGTCAGAATGCTGAACAGTAGCTCAAACACACTGGATGTCATTCTCAACAACAACAAGCACTCAGGGGATAGAACTGGGCTGGGATTTAATAAAGCTTGAGGCTAGCACCAGCAAAACAACTTCAAATCCCATAAAGTCAAACAAGATGTCCCAACAGATGTCCCAACATCATGAAAAGAACATGATGAAAAAGAAGTATCAAAGATGGAGATGTCATCATTGTGGAAGGTTTGGTCACATCAAACCTTATTGCTATAAGTTGCATGGATATCCAAATCAGATGCATCAGCAACCTCCTAAGCAAAAGATAAAGGTCACCAAGAAAGTGCTGCATGGACATCAAAATCAAAGATATCAGCAACCCCCTAAGCAGAAGACAGAGGTCATCAAGAAAGTATGGGTACCTAAAGCTAGTCTTCATGCTGATCAAAGCTACATGCCCAAGAACAAGTTCAAAAAACAACCTTGGAGCTCTAAAGATGGACACTACACAGGGCAGAGGCATCAAAGGAAACCTCACAACAAGCAAAAATGGTCAAAGAAGGGTGTTGCCTATATAGCTCATACATCTCTCAGAGTATCAGCTAAGGAAGATTGGTACTTTGACAGTGGATGCTCAAGGCACATGACTGGATTGAAGAATCTGCTGGTAAACTTAAAGTCACATTCATCCAGATATGTAACCTTTGGAGATGGAGCTAAAGGAGAAATCAAGGGAGTTGGGACCTTGGACTGCCCAGATGTACCAAGACTAGATGATGTGCTGCTGGTAAAAGGATTGACTGCTAACTTGATCAGCATAAGTCAATTATGTGATCAAGGTTACAGTGTAAACATTACCAAAACTGAATGCATAGTGTCTGATAAAGAACATAAGGTTGTCATGAGAGGAGCCAGATCTAAAGACAACTGTTATATGTGGGAACCTCAAGATTTCAGTCTCACTTCAACTTGCTCCTTAGCCAAAGAAGAAGAAGTGAAGCTATGGCACCAAAGACTGGGTCATCTTCATCTCAGAGGAATAAAGAAGATCATATCTATGGAGGCTGTAAGAGGTATTCCAAGACTGAAGATTGATGAAGGCAAAGTATGTGGTGAATGTCAAATAGGCAAGCAAACCAAGATGTCCCATCCAAAGCTCCAACATCTGACAACTTCCAAAGTTTTGGAATTACTGCATATGGATCTTATGGGACCAATGCAGGTTGAGAGCCTTGGTGGAAAAAGGTATGCCTATGTGGTTGTTGATGACTTTTCAATATATACATGGATAAATTTCATCAAAGAAAAGTCTGATGTCTTTGAGGTATTCAAAGATCTATGCCAAAGAATACAAAGAGAAAAAGCAAGTTGTGTGGTCAGAATAAGAAGTGACCATGGAAAGGAGTTTGAGAATAAAAAATTCTCAGATTTCTGTTCTTCAGAAGGAATCAATCATGAGTATTCTTCTCCTATCACCCCTCAACAGAATGGGATTGTTGAGAGGAAGAACAGAACTATCCAAGAGTCAGCAAGAGCTATGATCCATGCTAAAAAGTTACCACTGTACTTCTGGGCTGAAGCTATAAACACAGCTTGTTACATTCACAATAGAGTCACTCTAAGAAAAGGAACCTTGTCCACCATCTATGATGTCTGGAAGGGCAGAAAACCTACAGTCAAGTACTTCCATGTGTTTGGAAGTAATTGTTACATTCTAGCTGATAGGGATCAAAGAAGAAAGATGGATCCTAAAAGGGATGAAGGGATTTTCCTTGGATACTCCATAAATAGCAGAGCCTATAAAGTATTTAACTCCAGAACCAAGGTTATAATGGAGTCAATAAATGTGATCATTGATGATGCCCCTGCAGATGTTGCAGATGATGTTGGAACATCTGCTGACAGTCAGACTGAAGCTGAAATAAAGAGTGATCATCCTAACTTCACTCAAACTGAGGCAAGGACAGAACAATCCAGCAAACCTCCCTCCATCAGAATCCAGAAAGATCATCCTAAAGATCTGATAATTGGTGATCCCAACAGTGGTGTAATCACTAGATCAAGAGAGATGATTTCAGGCTCCTGCTTTGTTTCAAAGATAGAACCTAAAAACATCAAGGAAGCTCTGAATGATGAGTACTGGACCTCTGCTATGCAAGAAGAATTAGGCCAGTTCACAAGGAATGAAGTGTGGGATCTTGTTCCTAGGCCTGATGACATAAATGTGATTGGCACTAAGTGGGTGTACAAGAACAAGTCAAATGAGCAGGGAGTTGTTACAAAGAACAAGGCTAGACTTGTAGCTCAAGGATTCACACAAATTGAAGGAGTAGACTTTGATGAGACCTTTGCACCAGTAGCAAGGCTTGAATCAATCAGACTACTTTTAGGAATTGCTTGTATCCTGAAGTTCAAGCTATTTCAAATGGATGTGAAAAGCGCCTTTCTAAATAGATATCTTAATGAGGAGGTATATGTGGAGCAGCCTAAGGGATTTGTTGATCCAAGCTGTCCAGATCATGTATACAAACTAAGGAAGGCTCTTTATGGTCTGAAGCAAGCCCCAAGAGCATGGTATGAAAGGCTGACTACTTTTCTCATAAAACAAGGGTACAGGAAAGGTGGAATAGACAAAACCTTGTTTGTGAAGGATGAAGAAGGAAATGTCATGATTACTCAAATATATGTAGATGACATAGTCTTTGGTGGGATGTTAGACAGGATGGTTAAACATTTTGTCACTCAAATGGAATCTGAATTTGAGATGAGCCTAGTAGGAGAACTAACCTACTTTCTTGGACTGCAAATCAAGCAGATGGAGGACTCCATGTTCATATCCCAAAGCAAGTATGCCAAGAACACTGTCAAGAAGTTTGGGATGGATAGTGCAAGTCACAAAAGAACACCTGCCCCCACTCATTTAAAGCTGACAAAGGATGACAAGGGTGAGAAGGTGGACCAAAGCTTATACAGAAGCATGATTGGAAGCTTATTATATATGACTGCTAGCAGACCAGATATAGCCTTTGTAGTAGGTGTATGTGCAAGATATCAAGCTGAGCCAAAAGTAAGTCATCTAAAATAGGTTAAGAGAATTTTGAAATATGTCAATGGTACTTGTGACTATGGCATAATGTACTCTCATGGATGTGAACCAATTCTCACTGGCTTTTGTGATGCTGACTGGGTTGGAAGTGCTGATGATAGAAAGATCACATCAGGAGGATGCTTCTTTCTAGGAAACAATTTGATTTCTTGGTTCAGTAAGAAACAAAATTGTGTATCCTTATCCACTGCTGAAGCTGAATATATTGCAGCTGGTAGCAGTTGTTCACAGTTGGTTTGGATGAAACAAATGCTCACAGAATACAATGTCCCACAAGATGTCATGACATTGTACTGTGACAATTTAAGTGCTATTAACATATCAAAGAATCCTATCCAACACAGCAGGACCAAGCACATTGATATCAGGCATCATTTCATCAGGGATCTAGTGGAAGAGAAGGTGATCTCATTAGAACATGTAGCCACAAATCTGCAATTGGCTGATATATTTACTAAAGCTTTGGATGCTACCCAATGTGAAAACCTAAGGGGTAAATTGGGAATCTGCTTATGTGAAATATAGCAGTTATGGAGAAGTGCCAGCATGTCTTATGACATCGTGTGGCATGATCACCAGATGGCAACACCAGTCTGGTCAATAACTCTGTGTATTCCACTCTTTAAAATTCCATCAGTAACGGCGTTTATAAAAGCTCAAGCTTGCTCTCAGCTCTTCATCTCCTCACTATCCTCTCAAAACCATTTGCATGCTAAAGCTGTTTTTCTGAGCTCATCAAAATCAATCAACCCTAAACTCTTCTTTCACCACATTCGAAAATGTCTCTACATCAAAACCCTAACATCATGGATGAAAATCTCAACCAAGAAGATGTGGTGCATGCAACCCCAATTTCCATGGTTCCAATGGATACTACTCCCATGGACGAAATCAGAGGAAGTGTCCCTCTTGCTCAAAAGCCTAGAACTCCAAATGTGAGAAGAGCAAAGGAACCTGTGTTCAGCAAAAGCCAGGGGATTCCTTCATCCTCAAACACCACCCCCAAAGCCTCTGATTATATGGATGCCTCCATCAAGTATCTTGTGAATAGGATTTTGTCTGAACAAAGAGTAGTGCGTGGGGTATCTGTTCCTCTGAACACCATGCCAGCTCCACAAGAAGAACAGAGCAATCAGGCTGAAGAGGACACTCCTACTCAACAGGATGTCCCAATAGATGTTGAAACATCTGAGGACCAGAACAAGGCCTCAACTGATGATGATAATGAATCCACTGATGACCAAGCTTCTGTTGATCCACCTACTGAAGAGGAGACTTCTCAACCTCCTCCTGTTGAAGCCATAGATGATGACTCTAACATAGAGATCATTGCATCTGTGGACCCTAGCATAGCCAAAAGGCTTAGGGCTAGGAAGGAAAAGAAGACTGCAGGACATGCAACTCCTGAAAAGAAACAACCTACTCCAAAGAAAGACAAGGCCAAAGTGGTATTTGGACCTACTAAACAATGGAGCAAGGTGAATACCCAAAAGAGGAAAGCTGTAACTCCACCTGATTCAGATGTTGAAGAGGATGTCCCAACATCCCAACCAAAGAAGAAACCAACACCTTCAAGGTCTACCTCTGCTGTTCCAGAAGCTCCTCTGGACAATGTGTCATTCCATCATGTGTCAAGTGTGAGCAGATGGAAATATGTCTACCAAAGAAGGGTGGCACTGGAAAGAGAGCTGGACAGCAATGCACTGGAGTGCACTGAGGTAATAGACCTAATATCTTCTGCTGGTTTATTCAAAACAGTTTCAAACTTTTCACCCTGCTATGAGCTGCTAGTCAAGGAGTTCATTGTCAACCTGCAAGAAGACTGTGCTGATGGAAAGTCAGAAGAATTTAGAAAAGTCTATGTAAGAGGGAGATGTGTGGAATTCTCTGCTAGGGTTATCAATCATTACCTAGGGAGAGAATTTGATGGGCCTAATGAGATGGGGAAGACTGACAACCAAATTTGCAAGGTCATCACTGCCAATCAGGTCAAAACTTGGCCAGTCAAGGGCAAACTTTCTGTTAGCTTGCTAACAAGGAAGTATGCAATGCTGCATAGGATTGGTACTGTCAACTGGGTCCCTACCAACCATACCTCTTCAATAGCTACTAGATTGGGAAGATTCATCTATGTTGTGGGCACCCAAACAAAGTTGGACTTTGGGGCTTACATATTTGATCAAACTCTGAAGCATGCAGGAACATCAGCAACAAAGCTTCCTATTGCTTTTCCATCTCTGCTATGTGGAATCATCCTCAGCCAGTATCCAGGTATCCTCACTGATAAGGATTCAGTCAGCAAAAGACAAAGTCCACTGGCCTTCCACTACAAACTTTTCTTGAGCCATCATGTTGTTGATGTTGAAGCTCCCAGTGGGACATCTGCTGGACCTTCAAAAGCAAAGACTCCCATATCCAAATCTGCCTTGATTGCAGAACTGAAGAACACCTGCAAAGAGCTGGATGCCAGGAAGCAAAAGCTTGAGGAAATTATTCAAAGGCTGGAGATGGAAGAGAGTGCTCAGAAGGCTGCTAAATCTAATGATGACTCTAATGATGAATCTGAAGAGGAAGAAGATACTGAATATGAAGACTCTGAGTGAAAATGTGTGTGAGGAATGTGTACTGTCTGCTTCAGCATTGTATTTTGGTTTTGTAATTTTGTATTTCTCTCTGATTGTGTAATTTGGCCCCAATTTCTGTCTAACAAGGGGGAGAAGAGAACTGAACAACAACAATGTCCGCTACAGTTTACATGATTAATGAACAAGCTGTTTGTCTGTTTAATATCTGCTTCTGAACTAAGCTTTTTTTTTTTTAATTCTGTTGAACAAGTCAGAATACATACAGGTTTGAGGGGGAGCAAACTCTCATATAATTAAAACAGAAAAGAACTCTGCTGCACTCTGATAAATGAAACTCTGTTGCACTCTGATAAATCCAGAAGATTGTGTTAGCCAAAAATTAGCCAAAGGGGGAGTTTGTAGATGTTTAGAATTGGCAGAATTTTTGACCAACAAGAAGTGTTGAACTTAGTTCAGGATGTCACACCAGATGTTGTGACATTATCAAACAGAGTATAAGTTAATGAACTTAATTCAGGATGTCACACCAGATGTTGTGACATTGTATAAGTTAATGAATTAAGTTCAGACATCAGGATGTCACACTAGATGTTGTGACATCTCAAACCTGCTACCAGACTTAAATAATGCATAACAGAACTGAGTAAATTCAGGGAATTTATCTGGAATTAATTGTGAATGGATAAACAATACAAGGCGCATCTATAGAGAGATTAGTTATATGATTTCAGTATAACAGAAGAACTACCTCACCTAGAATCAAGGAAGTAACAAACCCTAATTCAAGGTGATGACAACATGCGTATCAGGATTGGATAATCTACAGAAAGCCCAAAATCCAAGCATCTATTTAAGGAACAGAAACTCTCAGAATAGAGTACGAAATTAAGAAGACTAAATAGGGTGTTTGTGTTTTAATAGCAGGTTTTAGTTGTGTATCACTTTATGAGCTTTTAAGCAAAAAGTGTATTGTGTCTTGATTGAAACTGTGAAGTAAAATCAAGCTGTTGTGTTTGAAGTGTGACTTCAATTTTATTAAACTTGTAAACATATCACTGTGTGATTGAGGGGGAGTGAGTTGGTACTCATATCTAAGTTGTGTCTTAGGTAGAAATTGCCTTGGGTATATATTAAGTGAAGGATTAAACTGAGTGGTTTAAGTCCAGAATTAATATTACTTATATTAGATTTCCTTCCTGGCTTGGTAGCCCCCAGATGTAAGTGTGGAGATACACTGAACTGGGTTAACAATTTCCTGTGTTGTTTAATTTACCTGCACTTTAAGTTTTGTTTAAAGTCTTCAAGTGTTTAAACATCTCATTCGACATCACGTACCTGATCCCAGAATTTCAAGAAGATTCTGAATGAGAAGAAGGCAATCAACATACTCCAAAGCGCTCTCAGTATGGACGAGTTCTTCCGCGTATCACAATGTAAATCGGAAAAGGATATTTGGGATACCTTGGTAGAAACGCATGAAGGAACAACAGAAGTAAAAAGATCAAGGCTTAATACTTTGAGTCAAGAATATGAGATGTTCTGTATGCAGCCCGGGGAATCTATTGTTGCCTTACAAAAAAGATTCGTTCATCTAAAAAATCACTTGATTGCTCTTGGGAAGACCTTCACCAACGACGATCTCAACTTGAAAGTCCTAAGATCCTTGACAAGGTAATGGCAACCGAAAGTGACCTCTATTTCAGAAAAGAAGAGTCTCTCAACAATGACATCCGCATCCCTATTTGGAAAACTTCAAGAGCACGAATTGGAACTTGGAAGGCTCGAGAAGCACGAAAGTCAAGAGAAAAAGTCCAAGGGAATTGCTTTGAAGATTGACACGAAGGATGACAAAGATGACGAGACTTTCGAAGATGGGAATTTCATGCTTCTTGTTAAGAAGCTTGGTAAGTTTTTTTAACAAAAATAAAAATTCCTCTTTTCCTAAAAAGAATAAACATTTCAGGAAGAAGGATGCATCCACATTGATTCAAGAAGTCACGTGTTATGAATGTGGGAAGCAATGTCACATAAAGCCGGATTGTCCAAGACTTGCAAAGAAAGGAGGATTCAAAGGCAAGAAGGATTTCAAGAATAAAAAGGCTTATTTTTCTTGGGACGATAATGAAGTTAGTTCCTCATCAGAATCAGAAAGCGATGAATGTGCAAATATGGCTCTAATGGCTTCACATCACTCCGATGAAGAAAATGACGAGATTAGTAGCAACTTTTCAATTTATGAAAATGATGCACAAGAAGTTATAGATGAACTTCTAAAAGAATGCAAGACTTTGTATAAAAACATTTCATCCCAAAAGAAACGAATTCTATCTTTAGAAGAACAAAATACCGCTTTTGGAAAATACATTGAAAATGAAAAACAAAAATTGATGGATGAAAAACAAAGACTTGTATGCAAAAATTGTGAGTCATTATCTTTTCAAATTGTTCAACTTAAAAGAGTCTTAGAAAGATATGAAAAAGGTCAAATTGGCTTGGAGGAAATTCTTAGGCACCAAAGATATCCTAATGACAAAAGTGGTTTAGGATATTCTAAGTTTTCCAAACCAAGCACAAATGAAACCGTTTTCGTAAAAGCTAGTGAACAAATTGTTAAAGAAAAGACAAACAATTCTAAAACTATGCATCAAAGTCATAAAAAGAAAAGAATCATTAAGAAACAAAAGTATGCTCCTAGATATAAAAGTCAATTTCAACCTACTTGTTTTTATTGTGGAATCAAAGGCCATACACCTAATGCTTGCTATGTGCGCAACATTGGTGTTGCTAAAGGGCATTATGTGTGGGTTGAAAAGGGTACTAACTACCAAGGACCCAAAGCAATTTGGGTACCTAACAATACTTGATTTTGTTTTGTAGGTATGCTTAAAGACAACTTCTACTTAATGGTATCTTGATAGCGGTTGTTCAAAGCATATGACGGGCGATATCAACAAATTTTCAAGTCTATCACTTAAGGCCAAAGGATACGTTACTTACGGTGATGATAATAAAGGAAAGATTCTTGGAGTTGGAACCGTTGGTGCACCTTCTCATACAATCATCGAAGACGTCCTTTATGTGGAAGGCCTTAAACACAACCTTCTTAGCATAAGTCAATTGTGTGACAAAGGGTTCCGAATCAACTTCACAAAGGAGAAATGCTTGATAGAACATGAAGTCACCCATGACTTCTTGCTAAAAGGTAAAAGATTTAATAACATTTTCATGATTTCTTTTTATGACTCTTCCTTGAAGGTAAAGTGCTTAATGGCAAACAACAACGAGGCATAGCTTTGGCATAAGAGGTTTGCTCACATTCACATGGAGCATTTAAACAAGTTAATAAAACATGACCTAGTTGTTGGTCTTTCGAAGATAAAGTTCATCAAGGACAAGTAATGTGATGCTTTCCAAAAAGGAAAGAAAACCAAAACATCCTTCAAATCCAAGAAAGTGATATCTACTTCAAGACCACTACAATTGTTACATATGGATCTTTTCGGTCCATCAAGAACAAAAAGCTTCGGAGGTAACGTTTATGCTTTAGTTACTGTTGATGATTTCTCTCGATACACATGGACATTGTTTTTAGTGTTGAAAAGTGATGCTTTCAAAGCATTCAAGAAGTATGCAAAGCAAATTCAAAACGAGAAGTCACTCACAATAGTCTCCATTAGAAGCGACCATGGTGGAGAATTCCAAAACTCATCCTTTGAAGATTTTTGTGAAGAGCATGGAATCTCTCACAACTTTTCTGCATCAAGGACTCCTCAACAAAACGGTATCGTAGAAAGGAAGAATATGGCATTGGTGGAACTTGCAAGAACAATGCTTAGTGACTCAAATCTTCCTAAATATTTTTGGGCAGATGCGGTTAGCACGACTTGTTTTGTAAGCAACTGTGTCAATATTCGACCAATTCTCAAGAAGACTCTGTATGAGTTGTTCAAGAGTAGGAAACCAAACATATCATTTTTCCACATATTCGGATGCAAATGCTTCGTTCTCAACAACGACAAGGACAATCTTGGTAAGTTTGATGAGAAGTCCGACGAAGGTATATTTCTTGGTTATTCTCTCTCAAATAGATCTTTTAGAATTTTCAATAAATGAACACTTACTATTGAAGAATCTATTCATGTTTCGTTTGATGAGACTAACCCCTCGAAAGAGGATAATATTATTATGGATGATGATGATGATGTAGTAGATATATCACAACAACAAAAGGAGACATCAAAAGACCAAGCAATATCACAAGAAGATGACTCACCAATTATTGAAGAACATCAAGATCTTCCGAAAGAATGGAGAACTCATAGAGATCACTCGATAGATAAAGTTATTGGTGATATTAGCCAAGGCATTGCAACTCGACTAAATCTCAAGGATGCTTGTCTTAACATGGCATTCGTATCTCAAATTGAACCAACCAAAATCGATGAAGCCTTAGGCGACGATCAATGGATAGTAGCTATGCAAGAAGAACTTAACCAATTCGAAAGGAATCAAGTTTGGACTCTTGTACCAAGACCAGACAACAAACACATCATAGGAACAAGATGGGTGTTCAAAAACAAACTTGACGAGAATGGAATCATAGTTCGTAACAAAGCAAGATTGGTCGCACAAGGCTACAACCAAGAAGAAGGAATTGACTTTGATGAAACGTTCGCTCTGGTAGCAAGGTTAGAAGCGAGTAGATTATTACTTGCTTACGCTTGTTCCATGAATTTTCAGTTATACCAGTTGGATGTCAAAAGCGCTTTCCTGAATGGTTACATCAATGAAGAAGTCTACGTCAAACAACCTCCGGGCTTTTAAGACTTCAAGAATCCCTCTCATGTCTACTGTAACAGCCCGAGCCTTCTGCGATCCCGGCACTATTACCTCATGATCTTCTCTACTCCCCTCACTAGTAGAGTTTTTGCCTTCTGTGGGAATCGAACCCTGTACCATGGGGTTCAAGTACATGTTCATTCCATTCCCACTACCAATTGAGCTACTAGCTCAATTGGTAGTGGGAATGGAATGAACATGTACTTGAACCCCAGGGTACATGGTTTGATTCCCACGGAAGGCAAAAACTCTACTAGTGAGGGGAGTAGAGAAGATCGTGAGGTAATAGTGCCGGGATCGCAAAAGGCTCGGGTTGTTACAAAAAAAGGCGCCTTTTTATGTAACATCCCGAGCCTTCTGCGATCCCGGAACTATTACCCCACGATCTTCTCTATTCCCCTCACTAGTAGAGTTTTTGCCTTCCGTGGGAATCGAACCCTGTACCCTGGGGTTCAAGTACATGCTCAATCCATTCCCCTACCAATTGAGCTATCTCAACTGGTAGTGGGAATGGATTGAACATGTACTTGAACCCCAGGGTACAATGTTCGATTCCCACGGAAGGCAAAAACTCTAATAGTGAGGGGAGTATAGAAGATCGTGAGGTGGCAGTGCCGAGATTGCCTTGCGAGGGGCCCGGGATGTTACAAAAAAAGGAGCCTTTTTTTTGTAACAGCCCGGGCCCCTCGCAAGGCAATCCCGACACTGGCACCTCACGATCTTCTCTACTCCCCTCACTAGTAGAGTTTTTGCCTTCCGTGGGAATCGAACCCTGTACCCTGGGGTTCAAGTACATGTTCAATCCATTCCCACTACCACTTGAGCTACTAGCTCAACTGGTAGTTGGAATGGATTGAACATGTACTTGAACCCCAAGGGTACAGGGTTCGATTCCCACGGAAGGCAAAAACTCTACTAGTGAGGGTAGTAGAGAAGATCGTGAGGTGGCAGTGCCGGGATTGCCTTGCGAGGGGCACGGGCTGTTACATCTACAAGTTGAAGAAGGCTCTTTATGGCTTAAAGCAAGCACCAAGGGCATGATATGATCGTCTTAGCAACTTCCTATGTGAGAAGGGTTTTACAAAAGGAAAGGTTGACAAGACTTTGTTCATCAAGAATTTCAAGGGCAACACCTTACTAGTTCAAGTCTATGTCGACGACATCATCTTCGGATCAACAAACAAAGACCTTTGCGAAGAATTCTCTCTTATGATGCAAGGAGAATTCGAGATGTCCATGATGGGAAAGATGAACTACTTCCTTGGATTACAAATAAAGCAAACAAAGTGTCGCTCCCGATAAATGAAGCTAAGTCAAATGGGGTACAGACGCGAACGGTCGGCGAGAGGGACAATGAGAACACACAGCCGTGAACTCACTGGAAAATGAAAGAGTCGCCAGCTAGGCATTTTTATCCCGGAGGAAAGGCAATGCTGCGTAGACCTAGAAAGAGATGGATAAGACGGTTGCGAACCAGAGAGACTGAGAAAGGGGGTTGGTTACAACCTGGGAAGGTATTAGCACCCAGATTGTCCGTCGTACTCGACGGGATCCACGCTTAAAAGATTTGTGTTTTAAAGGGGTAGTGTCAGTGCAATTTGTGTATCAAAGAGCTGGAAAAGGATGTACAGGTGTCAGTGTAGTGTATAAATGATATGAAGTATGAAAGTGTCAGTGTAAGAACAAGAATGAGATGCTCAAGATCATGAGGCTAAAAGAATGAAGCTGGAAGGAGGGGGAATATACAGAGACTTTTGTTCGATAACTGTTAGGTTATGCCTACGTATCCTCTCGTGAAATGAGGAAGTCAGAACACCGTAGTTCGACCCAAAGAGACTGAAAGATGAATTGACTTGTGAACTGCTTACTTGTCTATGCTCAAGTGTATGATCTGTCTGGCACAGATGCAAACTGTCTTGCATTAAACGGAAGAAGCAAGTTCTCGCTTATGAATGAAGGTGATGAGAAAAGAATCTCGAAGGAGACGATTATTGTTTGTTTTGAGTTTTCAGTCTTTTATTGCTTTTGAAGGTTTGTCATAAGTTAATGAGCTTAAACCTAAACCAATGGGTTAGTAAACTCATCACATCTTCCCTCTGATTAGGGGTAATGAGAATACCTTAAGTGTGAAGTCAGCTTCTCACACTTAAACACCTTTGATGTAGGATTAAGATCATTAACCTACTTGTGATTAATTAGATGTTTTTGTTGTTTTTGTTTAGTGTTGAGTAATGAGATTAAGCCATAATCAGGGATTAAACAGACTCATTACACCATCCTAATAGAAGGATAATAGATGAGAATGTTTAAGCTGAGGAAAACTCCTCAACTTAATCCATGATTAGGGATTAAACTCATGACAAAACAAAGCCATTATTAAGTGTATTTATTTAGTGGTATGATGATGAAGTGTTTTTTAGGGTTTGTAAGACAACTTGAGGGGGACTTGTCCATTAACACTAGGGTTAGTCCTTCTTAACCACTTAAGGAAGAATTAGAACCCTAATGCAAGGCCCAAGTTACAAGTGTGGTGTCTTGATGATTATTAAGTGAATTGATTAAGAGATTTAAACACATTAAGGGTTCAACACTTAGGATTAAAGTTATACACTCCATCCTAATAGAAGGATGCAGGCATAAACTTAATCACAAAGCCTTAAAACCTTTAAGGTTTAGTCCCTGATTATGAGATGAGAAGAGAAGACTCAAAAGAGACACAAAGGTAAAACTAAGAGGGGAGACTAATCAAAACCCTAATCATTGTCATGCTTGGTTGTTCCTAAGGTTTGTGAGGTTCAAGAAAGAAATCTTCAATGGAACCACCAGGAAGCAGATGAAAAGGATCAAGAGAAGCAAAGTAACTTGCTTCATTCAAGAAGTCAAGTCACTTGAAGAAAGAAAGTAAGAAGAAGAAAGAGCAAGCTCAAACTCAAACACAAACAAAAATGCAGCAATGGATGCAAGAGAGATGAAAAGAAAAGTTATGAGAAGTGAAGGCAAATTCACTTCCCACAATCACTTACCACCTGAAAGGTTAGAAAAGAAATGCAATGCAATGCAAAATGGGATGAGGTGACATGATGAGAAACAAAACCAGAAGCATTTACATGATGCTAATGATGCTATGAGATGCTACAAACATGAGGCAGCACATGGAAATGATCATGCAAGTTCATGAATGCAAGTGAAGCAAGTTAAGAACCAAGAACATACATGGAAAGTTATGGAATGCACATGGCATACAACATGGCAAATGCAAGGTGCAATGTTCAAACATGTTTTCAATATGCCTTATGATGTCAAATGGATCAAATGGATTCTTGAAATGTCATGGCAAGTCATGTTATGCAAGAGAATGCAAGAGGGATGCAAATGAAAGCCCAAATTAGGGTTTATGAACCAAACATCAAACAAAAACCAAAAACAGAAGCAAACCCTAAGATAAAAAATGGAAAATGCCACTCAAAAGACCCCTAATCTTATACTAAACCAATGTCCAAAGGGGAGGTCTCAACTCTTAACCAATCTCAAGTTATGATTTTTACAAGTTATTAGGGTTTTTAGGGTTCCTAAACAAAAGAAATGCCAAACAAATTGAAAATGAGGAATCAAATCAAGGCCATTTAATCTCAAAAACTACATGCTAAACACAATGCAATGCAAGAAGAATCAATGTCCAACTCTTCATAGATAGGCAGAAATGATTTTTTGAACTTAGGATCAAAATAATGCACAAAAATGATTTTAATTCAAAGAAAAATTCTCAAAATGCATCAAGATCCAAAAAGAAATTTGGTTTGAAGGTTGGAAAATGTTTCTAAATGTCTTAGAACATTTCATGAATTTTTTGGTGATTTTTAAATACCTAAAAGTATTTTTAATAAATTAATTTCCATTAATCAATTAAAAATAATCTTTTAAATATTTAAAAATACATTTTTTATGATAAAAAATAAAAATGAAAATATTTTTGTGTCTTAAAAATTAATAAAACTCATGAGAAAAAGTTTCATAATTTTTAAACATTTTTTACTATTTTAAATTAAATATGCAAGTTAAATGAAAAAGAAATGAAAATAAATTAAAATAAAAGGAAAGTAATCAGAAGGGATGGCTGGGATTGAATCTGGGGAAAGCCTTGTTGACTGCGCGCGCAGATCAAAGGCTGAGATTCAAACCTCTTAATTTCAATTAATTAAATAAATTAATCCTAATTAAGAACTAATGACATGATCCAGACCACACACACGCGCGCGGGAAGCCAGATCCAAGGGTCCACATTTGAAATTTGCCCTAACCCTAATTAAATGGCTAATGACTTTCAGGCTGCCGGAGAAGACTTCCGGTCGTCTTCTCCGGCCAGCACCTTCCCTGAGAAATGCCAAATCTCACCCTAGCTCACTAAAATGAAATCTAAAAGCATGGAAATGATTCCCACTCACTCACGAACCAAAACCCCCAATCAAAACAAATTTATTCTTCCTGGAATGGCTGAATCGAAGCAAACAAGAGTTAGGGCAAAAAAGTTTCAGAGAGCAATTAAATTCTCATTTCATCACCATTTTCAAAACTAAAGGCATATTCATGATCAGGAAGACATATAGAACAAGTTTAGAACTTAAAAATCCATTTCTGGAAAAAAAAGTTCTTGAGCTACCTGAGATTCGAAGCTTTCACTCCAGCAACTTTCTGACCTCCCCTCCTTGTGAAATCCACTCCACTTGACCCCCTGGTGATGCTTGAATTCTTAGGAGAAATTTATGTTGGCTGGATGAAGAGTTTGAACAGCTTCTGCTCAAGCTCAGTTGAAAATGGCAATGGTGATTCAGGCTGTTTCTGGCAAGGGTGAAGGGTTGTTTGTGGTCCAGATGATGAGTGGAGAAGGTTTGTGAAGTTTGTTTGGATGTTTGTGAGCTGTGGAAGGTGTTTCGAAGGAAACTGCAGCTTGGGGTGAAAATGGTGAAGTGATGTTATGGCTTGTTTCAGGCCTGGTTCTTTGTTGGTTTCTACTCAATGAGGCATGGTGAGTTGATGTGTGAAGTTTGCTTGAGTGTTTGTGAGCTGGGCAGAGAGTTTCGAAGAGTTTTGCAAAATGGAGTGAGTTTGAGTATGTGATCCTGTGGAGTGTTTCAGCTTGGCTTGGTATATGAAATGGCTTGCCAAAGGATAGTATAAAATAATCCTATAGGTCAGATGATTTGACATGGCCTTTATTGATTGGTAAGTTCACTTTTGCCAAAAGTCCACTCTTTGTGTAAGAGAGGTATGGCTTGGTTCTAGGCTAGTACAAGCATGGGGCTGGCGCAGCAAGGGTGAGGGGAAGGGCTAGCAAAGCTCAGCATCCAATGTAGCAAGTGGTAGGAAGTGTGATCATGAGTTTTGCAAGTTGGCTCATTTTGGTTCACATGTGATTTTCCCATCCCATAAGCCATGAAACATGAGCATTCTTGGTTCAATTCTGATTTTTAGAGTTTATGTGATGTTTGTACATTGGTTTGAAGTGAACTAGAAGTTACAAATGGCCTTGGTTCATGATTTTGCAAAATTCACATTTGAGGCATGTCTTGAAAATCAATGATTTTTGCCAACTTTGTCACACCATAACTTTTGATCCAAGAAGAATTTGATCATGTTCTTGTACTTTTTGAAAAGGGAAATATGTATTCTACAACTTTCATGACCAAAGTTTTTCCATTTGAAGCTTTTTTGGATCAAGAATCAAGGCTTGAAAAATGACCTAAAATGACATATTCTTGAAAAGTCAACTATGCCCAAAAAGTCAACATTTGCAAAAACTCCAAATTCTTGATTTTTATGGGCTTCAACCCTCTTCCATGATCAAATAAAGATCATATACACTCAAAATGATGAAGATCACCCATTGGTTGGGTCATTGGGGGCCTCAGATGCCCTGATTTTGCACTGACTTGTCTGAAAAGTCAACTCTTGATCAGATGACTTCCCCATGGAATTTCTTCATGAAACTTGATATGCATACTCCCTATACCATATAGAGACCAATGGAAACAAGAATGACCAAAAAAGTTGGGGTTATGGCCTCTGAAACTAAAACCCTAATTTTAGGTCAACTGTGCAGTCAAACTTGGCTCTACATCCCTACCAAACCCAGTTCTTGTGATTCTTTTGCATTCTTGACTTTGAGAGGATGTAATGTGATGTAAGAACACACATGGATCCCTTTGAAGTGATTGGTGGCCTTTGGAGTGGCTCAAGAAGCTCCTGGATTGCTCAGGTCACAAACCCTAGGTGCAGATGACTTAGAAACTATGCAGTGAATCAAAAATGTGATATGAGATGTTATGATTGTGTTTATGCATATGGAATGATCACAAGCCATGGTGTGAATGGGTGAGGGCAAATTTGGGGTGTTTACAGCTTCCCCTATTCAAACATGAGTTAGCTGTGCAGGATGTAAGCGACGGCTTATCAGGCAAACAAGATAACTTGTGGTTGAATACCAAAGACAGTCCAAAATTTGCACTCACAGAATGAAGAAGAAAGGGGATATAGATTGTAAAAGAAAATAAAGTGTATTGTAAAGTGTAGGCGACGGAGGACGACCGTCGAGCAGAGGACGACTGCTGGATAAAGAGCAATGACGGGGACGGCCGACATGCTGGGAAAAGTGTGGAAAATAAAGCGATGACGGGGACGGCCGACATGCTGGGGATAAAAGGTAAAGCTAAGACGGGGACGGCCGACTAGCTGGAGAAAATAAAATTATGATGGGGACGGCCATCAAGATAAAGTAAGATTCTCTGGGATTTAATGAAACATGACAGGGACGGCCATCAAGTCCATAAAGGTAAAGTAACCAACGATGGGGACGGCCATCGGGCTAAAAAGGAAAAGGGACCACGACAGGGACGGCCATCGGGTTAAAGAATAAATGAAATAAACAGATGATGGGGTACGGCCACCAAAAGTGAAGGACGATCACTTAGCAGGGGACGGCTGCTCTGTTGGGGATAAAAGAAATATGATGGGGACGGCCATCAAAGGTGGAGGACGACCACCTGGCAGGGTACGGCTGCCGAAAATATCGCGACATAGGACGAATGCCGGATAAAAGGTCAACGATGGGTACGGCCATCGGATGAGCATGATGGAGGACGACCATCAAGAAGTGGAGGACGACCACTCAGCAGGGTACGGCTGCTCTCAGGGTTTATCATGACATAGGACGAATGTCAGATAACCAAAATCGACAACGGGGACGGCCATTGGATAAAATGATGAAGGATGATCATCAAAAAGGTGGAGGACGACCACCTAGCAGGGGACGGCTGCTAAAGTATCAACGATGGGGACGGCCATCGGATGAGCATGATGGAGGACGACCATCAAGAAGTGGAGGACGACCACTCAGCAGGGTACGGCTGCTAAAGGGTTTATCATAACACAGGACGAGTGTCAGATAAAAGAAATTGCTTTGTTGGCGATCTACTGGGGACATAGTGAACACGGACGAGTGTTCACAACCAAGAAAGGAAAGTATAAGTGTTTGGTACTGTGTATAGATTAAAGATGCAGACGAGCATCCTTAAGACTATGATACGGACGAGTATCATATAGAAACAAATACTGACACATGTTCAGAGGTGATGATACGGACGAGTATCAACTGGTTAACAAAGAACACGGACGAGTGTTGCATCAGAAAGGACTCTTCTGGGGAATAGTAAACACAGACGAGTGTCTATATTCAAGAAGACAAGAGTGTTTGACACAGTATATGGATTAAAGATGCGGACGAGCATCCTTAAGGCTATGATACGGACGAGTATCATGTAGAAACAAACGCTTGACGCATATTCTGAGATGATGGTACGGACGAGTACCAACTGGTTAACAAAGAACATGAACCAATGTCGAATCTGTGGGAGATATAAATGGTATATACAAGATACGGACGAGTATCTGTATAAGTATGATAGGAGTGATTTATATGATCATCATTCTGCTGGGGAGGGTGACACGGACGAGTGTCAAAAGGAGAAGAGTATAGTATAGACAGGTATATGGGTTGTAAAAGTGTAAGCGACTGCGCTGGGGAAATGACACGGACGGGTGTCAAGACAATGTATATACAAGTATATGTGAGTGCAAAAATGATGTCTTTGGCTTTCTGCTGGGAGTTATGACACGGACGGGTGCCAGAGAGTATCTGTAATACGGGTGACCTTGTTTGTAAAGCGTGTTCAGGTGACTGACTGGGGAGTGATGACACGGACGGGTGTCGAAAGGTGTATATACTGGTGTTTGTGATTTGTGAGGCAACTGCTTTTGCTGGGGACTCTGGGGGATTTTGGGGAAAGTATTCTGTATTCTGATGAATGGTTATTATTCACAAGTGTTGGTTCATAGCATGGCTTATGATTATGCTATATGTTTGATTTTTTGCCGTAATGCTCCGTATTAGACGGAATACTACGCTTTGTGGGTGAATATGATGCAAATGCCATGCTTATGCAAAGATACCAAACCGGGACTTGGGTCCCGTTGCTGCGAAGATCTCTGGCTGATCTGTTTGAAATGGACATCCCAGCTGGGGATGAGATCATTGATAGATCTGGAGAGATGTATCTGCTTGGGGATATAGGTCACTGATTGACATATCCTTGTAATATGGGACCCAGCTGGGGTTTGTAGAAGCCTTCTGTACTCTGTTGTGGCTCCTTCATGCGTTGCTCTTCTGAATAGAGGCTGGAACCCTGTGGGGAGATGGTTCTTTGACTTTTGTACTCGGCTGAGGGCGAGATGTCAACTCGGCTGGGGAGGAAGCGAGATCCTTGACTCAGTCGGGGATATAGGTGCCTTCTGCGATGCCTGGCAACTCTGATGGGGAAGTCATGAGAGGCAACTCAGCTGGGGAGAGAGCACTTCTGGTGTCAAAATTGAGTGTAGACTTTCCAGCTTGCTGGGATGAGGCCTTCATGCCCCAAGTTGCACTCTGGATACCTGCAACCCTGAAAAAGATAGAGAAACGCACAAAGTAATCCCGAGGTATCCTCTACTGGATCCCGTCATAGGAGTTTAGATATTTCTGAGAGTAAGCAATATTTCCTGCAAGCATGTTTTTATTTGAAGATAAACATCTGTATTCTCATGCAATCAATGTTTCTTTAAGATATCAGACATTTTTGCAAATAAAAATGTACAAGACGAGACATGACTGAAAATCTGATTTTATTAATTCATGTGTGCCCTGAATTGGCAAGATACAGTCAAAGAAACATATCTCCTGAAATGAGGAGATTGTTACAAATTGAGAAACAAAATGCTGGCAGTGCTGATGACGCTTTAAAGAGCTTCCTCTTCACTATGACTCGTATGACTTTTGACGTTCTTCTCATCCGGCTTTCTGAAGAAGGTTGATTCCGATTGAAGCTTGATCCTTTCGAAGCTTACCAAGTTGTAAATGATACAGACGAATTCAGAATGCAGCTGTTCGCTTATTCCCTTATTTGCATGGGTCGCCCTTTCGGGTTTTCGACCCATCGGGATACCCATTTTTGCCTGAGCTGTCCAATGCGGCTTTTCAACTCAGCGGGTGTACGTTTTTTTGTGTGTTTATTTTCCCTTATTTTTGCCCGAGTCTTTTATTCTGTTTTTGACTCGCCGGGATGCCCTATTTTTGCTTGGACTTACATTCTGTTTTTATGTCCAGCGGGTCGTTTTATGCGAAGTATTTTTTAACTGCATCTGAATTCACAGGGGACTGGAAGTCTTCACCATCCATGGTGCTGAGCATCAGTGCTCCACCAGAGAAAACTTTCTTTACCACAAATGGTCCTTCATAATTTGGAGTCCATTTGCCTCTGTGGTCTGTATGAGGAGGGAGGATTCTTTTCAACACAAGATCTCCTACTTGGTACTCTCGGTGCCTGACTTTCTGATCGAAGGCCTTCTTCATTCTTTTCTGATACAACTGCCCATGACAGATTGCAGCCAATCTCTTCTCTTCAATCAGACTCAGTTGTTCGTATCGGGCCCGAACCCAATCTGCTTCACTCAGTTTAACATCCATCAGCACCCGTAGGGAGGGTAATTCAACTTCAACAGGTAGGACTGCTTCCATACCATATACAAGTTGATACGGTGTTGCCCCAGTGGACGTTCTGATTGATGTGCGGTACCCATGCAAGGCAAATGGTAGCATTTCGTGCCAGTCTTTGTAGGTGACTACCATCTTCTGCACAATCTTCTTGATATTCTTATTCGCCGCCTCAACAGCGCCGTTCATCTTCGGCCTGTAAGGAGAAGAATTGTGATGTTGGATTTTGAAGTCTCGGCATAACTCAGCCATCATTTTGTTGTTTAGATTGGAACCATTATCAGTAATGATTCGCTCGGGAACTCCATATCGACAGATGATATCCCTCTTCAGAAATCTGGCTACCACTTGCCTTGTGACGTTTGCATACGAGGCTGCTTCAACCCACTTGGTGAAATAATCAATGGCGACCAGGATGAATCTGTGGCCATTCGAAGCAGTTGGCTCAATCTTACCAATCATGTCAATGCCCCACATTGCAAAGGGCCAAGGTGAAGACATCACATTCAAAGGATTGGGAGGTACATGCACCTTATCCGCATAAATCTGGCACTTGTGGCATTTTCTGGCATAGGCACAACAGTCTGCATCCATGGTGATCCAATAATAGCCTGATCTTAACAACTTCTTAGCCATTGCATGTCCTCCAGCATGGGTACCAAAGGATCCTTCGTGCACTTCATGCATCAGCAAATCTGCTTCTGTCTTATCAACACATCTGAGGAGTACCATATCAAAGTTCCTTTTGTATAAAGACCCATCAGTGTTCAAGAAGAAACTACCAGCAAGCCTTCTCAAAGTCTTCTTATCATTGGAAGATGCCCCAGGTGGGTATGTTTGATCCTCCAAGAAGCACTTAATGTCATGGAACCAAGGCTTATCATCTTTGACAACCTCTGCTGCAAATACATATGCTGGTCTGTCGAGTCTGGACACTGAAATCTGAGGTACAAAGTTGGCAGCTTGAACTTTGATCATGGATGAAATGGTAGCAAGAGCATCTGCAAACTGATTCTCGTCCCGAGGGATATACTCAAGCTTGACTGTTGTAAAGAAAGTCAATAACCTCCTTGTATAATCCCTGTAAGGTATCAGATGATCCTGGTGGGTGTACCATTTCCCATTGGTCTGATTGATTACCAAAGCTGAATATCCGAATACAGTTAATGTCTTGATCCTGAGGTCAATGGCTTCCTCAAGACCCATAATGCAAGCTTCGTATTCAGCTTCGTTGTTAGTGCAGTTGAAAGTGAGTTTTGCCGAGAAAGGCATGTGAACTCCTTTAGGTGTAATGAGCACTGCACCAACACCACGACCATTCATGTTAACAGCCCCATCAAACATCATAGTCCATTCTTCTTCCGGGTCAGGCCCTTCGGTGTGAATAGGCTCTTCATGATCTTTTGCTTTTATGACCATGATGTCTTCATCAGGGAAGTCAAATCTCATAGGCTGGTAATCATCAATAGGTTGCTCAGCAAGATATTCAGACAACACACTGCCCTTGATGGCTTTCTGAGATGTGTATTGGATGTCATATTCTGTGAGGATCATTTGCCATCTTGCAACCCGTCCGGTAAGTGCTGGCTTCTCAAATATGTATTTGACTGGGTCCATTTTTGAGATCAACAAAGTGGTGTGGGTCAACATATACTGTCTCAGTCGGCGAGCAGCCCACGCTAAAGCACAGCAAGTTTTCTCGAGCAGTGAATAACGTTGTTCACAGTCGGTAAACTTTTTGCTCAGGTAGTATATTGCATACTCTTTTCGACCAGACTCGTCATGCTGGCCCAACACACACCCCATTGACTCTTCTAATACTGTCAAGTACATTATCAGAGGTCTTCCTTCAACTGGAGGCATAAGGATAGGAGGCTCTTGTAAGTATTCCTTGATCTTGTCAAAAGCCCTTTGGCAGTCTTCGTTCCACCTGACCGTCTGTTCTTTTCTCAACAGCTTGAACAAGGGCTCACAGGTTGCTGTAAGGTGAGATATGAACCTTGAGATGTAGTTCAATCGACCTAAGAACCCTCGAACTTCCTTTTCAGTTTTCGGTGCAGGCATCTCTTGAATAGCTTTGACTTTATCAGGGTCAACTTCAATCCCTTTCTCGCTTACAATAAATCCCAGCAGCTTACCGGATCGCACCCCGAATGTGCATTTGTTGGGGTTCAACTTCAGTTGGTACTTCCTCAGACGCTTGAACAATTTGAGCAGATTCACCAGGTGGTCTTCTTCAGTGAGGGACTTGGCAATCATGTCATCCACATAGCATTCAATTTCCTTATGGATCATATCGTGGAATAATGTCACCATAGCCCGTTGATACGTCGCACCGGCATTCTTGAGCCCAAATGGCATTACTTTGTAGCAGAACGTGCCCCAGGGTGTGATGAAGGTTGTCTTCTCCATGTCTTCAGGTGACATCTTAATCTGATTGTATCCCGAAAATCCGTCCATGAAGGAGAATACCGAGAACTGAGCCGTATTATCCACCAATACATCAATGTGAGGTAAAGGGAAATCATCCTTCGAGCTAGCTCTGTTCAGATCCCGGTAGTCAACACACATCCTTACTTTGCCGTCTTTCTTAGGCACAGGTACTATGTTAGCAACCCACGGTGGATAGCTAGTCACAGCAAGGAATCCGGCGTCCCATTGCTTTTGTACCTCTTCCTTGATTTTCATAGCCATGTCTGGGCGAGTACGGCGCAATTTCTGTTTGACCGGTGGGCACTCTTCTCTCAAAGGCAACTTGTGTACAACAATGTCGGTGTCCAACCCTGGCATATCTTGATAAGACCAAGCGAACACGTCCACATACTCTCGAAGCAGGTCAATCAATTGTCTCTTTACTGAGTCTTGCAGGCAGGCCCCGATTTTTACTTCTTTCACGTCTTCATCTGTACCAAGATTGATCACTTCAACCTCCTCCTGGTGAGGAGTAATAGCCTTTTCCTCTTGTCTTAACAACCTGGCTAGCTCTTCAGGAAGCTCATATTCTTCTTCAACCCCTTCATCAGCTTGATTGATCGGATTGTCAAAGTCATACGAAGTCATAGTCGTGCTGTTGTTGGTGCTGTCAGGAAGGCATTCTCTGCAAGGGTTCAGTTTGTTCATTTTAGTGATTGATTTTAAACTTGCTTTAGAAAAGTGAAATAAAGTTGTCATTTTGAAAACACTGCCATTTATTTTTTGTACAAAAAGAAAAATAGAAAAACAGTGAACGGAAAAGGAAAAGACTCATTTGCAAAAAGATGTCTGATATTTCATTAATTGATCTTGTTTGCACAAAAAGTACATATGGCCCGATTACAAAATGAGTCTTGTCATCTTGGGCAAGATGCAAGACTTTGATGCATGCTATAAAATACAGGAAATAATAATTACTCTGCATGAGTAACTCTTATAATTTCCTGGGAAGACCAGTTCGAGATACTGCTCCCCGGGATCTTTGGACGAATCCAGCTTTCCAGGTTGCATTCTTCTTCCAGCTCGTCTTCCAGACAGTTGATAGCATCAGGGGTAAGCATCCCCCCACTCACAAAGTTGGGCTCTTTCGCAGCCGCTGCTTGATCTTGTTGAGTTGGTTTGTAACCCAACCCAAATCTGTCCTCCTTCTTTTCCACCGGTAGTAGCTTGCCCCAGCCTTGGGCAGTTCCTTCCTCAACAACCTTCCGGGCTTGTTGGTATGATGATATTGAAGTACCGAATACAGCAGATGTTTCATTGACATTCAAAGCTTCGAACCCCTGGCTCATTGTTTCATGGATCTCCCCATCCATCTCAATGTACTTATAAGTAGCCAGGTGGCTGACAAAAATGTCCTCCTCTCCGCAGATTGTAACGATTTGACCCTCCCACTCATATTTTAACTTCTGGTGAAGGGTAGAGGTCACGGCGCCAGCAGCGTGAATCCATGGCCTACCCAATAAACAGCTGTAGGCGGGCTGTATATCCATCACGTAGAAGGTAGTTGTGAAAGTCTGTGGGCCAATCGTTACGGGTAACTCAATCTCTCCCAGAACCGATCTCTTTGAACCATCAAAGGCTCTTACCACCAGGTTGCTGGGGCTCAACGCCAATCCGTCATATTCTAGCTTCACCAGGGCCTTCTTAGGTAGGACATTGAGGGATGACCCCGTGTCCACCAGCACATGGGAAAGGACAGCACCTTTGCATTCCATGGTTATGTGCAAGGCTTTGTTATGGTTGCGGCCTTCCGTTGTCAAATCAGTATTGGTGAACCCTAGTCCGTGACTAGCATTAACATTTCCAACTACAGCTTCCAGCTGATTGACAGTGATCTCTTCAGGCACGTAAGCTGCGTGCAAGACTTTGAGTAGTGCATTCCGGTGAGCTTCGGAGCACATAAGCAATGATAGGATTGAGATCTTGGAAGGCGTCTGATGAAGCTGATCCACTATTTTATAATCACTCTTTTTGATGATTCGCATGAACTCATCAACCTCTTGATCGAAGGGCGTCTTCAAAGCTTCTTTAACAGCTTGACCTTCCTGCACAGGGCTCTTCCCTTTTGCCTTGGCAGCAGCTTCTGCTTCGGCAGTGGGTTTCTGAATTTGTGGGGCGAAGAAACGTCCGCTTCGAGTGAAGCCTCCGCCTCCGCCCACATTGTCTACTTGTGGCGCAGGGGTTGATGATTCAAAAGTGATTCTTTGTCCTTCACAGTACAGGTCAGAGCCGTAATGCCAGGGGATGGCATTACTGCTTTCATAAGGTATTGGTCCAGGCACCGTGATAGTGACTGGACTGACTGCAGCTGTTGAAGGAACTGTAATAGTCTGTGGATCATAATAAATTGTAACTGGTGCTCTGATGGGAGCAGCACCTTCTGAGTTGTAGACAGAGTTGCTTTCAAGATCGTAGAATATTGTGACAGTAGAGACATCTTCATGATTTGTTGCTGGTGTTGTAGGAGACAATGGTGGAAGGATGGATGTTGTTGTTGTAGGAGTTTCAAAATGGAGTGGTGCTGGAGTTGTAGAAGGAACATTTGTTGACATCTGGTCAGTTGAAATGACAGATGAAGTACTTGTTGTTGAAAGTGAAGAATTGTCAGGAACAATAGTTGTTGCAGTTGTAGGAGGTTCTGGAACCGTTGCTGATGAGATTGCTGGATTTGTTGGAAATGATGTGGTGATCTGAAGCTGGCCACTCTGAATAAGGCCATCTATGCCATTCCTCAAATTATCGCACCCATTTACCGAGATATTGCAGTAAGCACAACCCAACTCACACCCCGGGAACATTTGACATTCTAGGAGTTGAGCCTTGATTTCTACCAACGGTGTCCGGATCTGACCCACACTAGTTATTAAATAAGACGGCTTGTCTTCTTCAATAGCGTTAATTCTAGGACCACCGTGATTCGGCATTGGGTTCTTATTGACATTGGGTGGTGGTGCGAAATTCAGAGCTTTTGAGTCTACCAGGTCTTGTACCTTCATGTGCAGAGCTCTGCACTTTTCTGTACTGTGGCCAGGTGCGTTTGAATGGAAGGCACATCTGGCGTTGGAGTCATAATTCCTGGGTAGACTGTTGGGATCTGGAGGTGCCAGCGTCCTTAGCTCAACTAGGTTGAGTTTCAGGAGTTGTGGCAGCAGGGTAGCATATGGCATAGGGATCGGATCGATCACCCTATTAGCTTGAGATGGCCTCTGCTGAAATGGCCTTTGCTGGTTGTTGTTGTTGGCGTTGCTGCTGTTGTAATTTCTCGGAGGATACTGATTTTGTTGATGGTACTGGGGTTGTTGCTGATAGTTTTGCTGCGGAGGTTGATAAACTGGATGAGGATGAGCTGGAGCGGGAATGGTGACTGCTGCTACAGACCTGTGGACATATTGGGGCCTGCCCCTGTTGGTGTGGATGGCATTGGTCTCGCCAGTTCTTCTTGGGCCTGCAAAAGGCTTTCTTGTACTACTGGACGAGCTGGCACCATTGTCAGAAATCTTGCCCATTTTCAACAGGCTCTCAATTCTCTCCCCAGCTATGACAACATCCGCGAAGCTAGTGGAAGAGAAAGCAGCCAGCCTGTCAATATAGGTTCCCTGAAGGGTGTTCATGAACATGTCTGCCATTTCCCTTTCAGACATAGGTGGCTGAACAGCAGCAGCCAATTGCCTCCATCTCTGGGCATATTCTCGGAAACTTTCTCTTGACGACTGTGACATTCCCATTAGGAGGGTCCTGTTGGGTGCCATGTCTAAGTTGTACTGATACTGCCTGATGAAGGCCTCTGCCAGGTCCTTCCAACACCTGATAGTTGCCCTTGTTAGGTGAGAGTACCATTCTCTTGACGCTCCAGTTAAGCTGTCCTCGAAATAGAACATCCAGAGCTTCTCATCCATAGTATAGGCCTTCAGCCTTCCCAGAAATGATTGCAAATGAGTCCGGGGGCATGAAGTCCCGTTGTATTTTTCAAAACAAGGATGCTTGAACTTATGGGGAATCCTGACCCCGTCTACCAAGCCCATGTCCATGACGTCAAAGCCCAAAGAGTTTTGAGACTCTAAGGACCTCAATTTCTCAGCTATCTCATCCAGTCTTCTATCATAAGCCTCTTCCCCAGCACCCATTACTGTGAATTGATCCTCTTGGGGATCTTCTTGAAGTACCCTGGCTGCAGTGGCTGTCCCTTGAACATTTGCAGGAATGTTGATCTCAGGATGCAGATGTGGGCCGAATACAGGGGGGTTAACATGAGGTTGTACCCTTTCATTGTTGCTGGTGCCGGCAGTCCCTATATGTGGATCCTCTTGATTTTGCCTTTCCACCATGGCCCTCAATCTTTCCTGGCTCTGAGCCATGTTGTTCATCACCTCCATGAACTGAGTCATCTGCGTTCTCATTTCCAATCTTTCGTTTGCCATTTGATTTCTAACCTCTGCAAGGTCCTGCTATACCTGATCCATTTGAATTCCCGGAAGATTGTTACGGGTTGGATAACGGTGCGGACGGTTGAGGGGAAATACCCGGCGCCTAGCAATAGTTCCTGAACATCACAACAGAGTTAGCAACAATAAAACAAAAACCTACAAAACAAACAAAGGGTTAGCATGCAATGCAGTATGCTTATTTGTTTTCAAGGTATCCGGCTTGGCATTCAGTTTTGACCCTTCCAGACCCTTGAAGATGTTGTTGATGTTGCTTTCGAAATAAACCCGGATGGAACAAACTAACACATATATTACAAAAGACAAATGGTACATAGTCCGCTTACAAATACAAGCCCTCTGAGGGGTCAAAACACATCACAAGAAAATAAAAGTACATGAAATGAGAGCAACAACAAACAAATGGTCAAACACCAAGACCAAACTCATCCTCACGAACTTCCTTGAGAAGTGCTTCGGTCACAGGATCAGCCGGACGCTCCGTGAGATTCCTGATGAGGAGATTCCGGGTGGTAAAAGATGCTGTTAGCTTCTTGTGCTGAGTTTGTTCTTTTGACCTCTTCACCCCGACTTTGATCTTCAGCTCTGATATCTCCCTCTGGGCTGCTGCCAGGGCTTCTTGCTGTTCTCTTGCACTAGCTTCCAGTTGCTCCATCTTGTCTTGAACTCTCTTGTCCTCCAGGGTACGAGCCTCGGTGATCCTGACCCATCGAGCCTGACTTTCCTTCAAATACAAGTCTGTCCTTGCTTTCTGGAACTGGGCTTCCTTGCAAGCATTCTTCAGAATTTGTTCTCCAGCCTTAGACTTTTTGATATAATCCCCAGACTTCTCAATCTTAGTCAGATGCTCCACTCTCAACTTCTCCAGCCTATCAATCTCCCTCATACCCTCACTCCTCTCCCGGAGGGTCTTCTGCAAAGCCTGGGTTAACTTCTCATTTCTTTCCTTCAAGCTCTCAAACTCCTCCAAACTGATAGTGGCAGGGGGTGGTGCTGAAGATGATTCAGGCATGTCTTCTATGGTAAAGGGCATCCCAGAGAATTGGGCCCTGGCACGGGACCACTCATAATACTGTGCTGATGCCACATTGTTGCACTTCCCCAGAATGGTCATTCCCTTGGTTTGAACATTATCCCAGGCCCAGGCAGCCTGCCTAACAGTAGCCTGATTAATCTTATTCTCACAATAAAGAGTCTCCACCAGGTCCTGTGCCTTAGGAGTGTGGACCAGTGCATAGCCCAGTTGCCTTCTGAACAGCAGAGGGTTGTAATTAATACTACCATTAACTCCTATTAGGGGCACATTGGGAAAATGCCCACAGCTGGTGATGATATCTTTGCCCTTGGTGCTTTGAGTACACCATCTGATGTCAGCTGAAGTTAGAGCAGTGAGTCTCTTAGCCCAGTTACTCTGCTGATGAGGATTTAGAAATGCGTCTGTCCTGGGTAGATGCCTGAGAAGCCAAGTATGGAACAATGGAGCACAACACCTCACTAATCTTCCCCTCTGCTTCTCATTCCTCTGATGCACTGAATAGTAGAGATCCCCCAATAAAGTGGGTACTGGGTTCTTCAGGATGAAAAGATGGATTGCATTCTTGCTAATGAATCGAGGCTCATCTGCAAACAATACAATCCCATATATGCTCAAAGCCAACAAGGCATAGACAGCTTTCCACTCTCCTAAAGAGGCCTTCAAGGTGGCTTGAGAGATCAAGAAATCCAGATGGAAACCAGGGATTCCAGCTTTGGAAGTCATATGCTGCTCAATCAGGACAAGCTCCAGATGCAAGGCTTTTGCTACTTCTCCATTACCAGGAAAGACCATTTCAGGGTTGAAAGGGATTCCACCCCTGATAGGCATACCAACTAATGAGGAGTACTCTTCCAATAAGGGGCCCAACTGAAAGTCTTGAAAAGTGAAACATCTCAGTGGGGGATCATAAAACTGAATGCAGGTGTGGATCAGGCTTCTCTGTGATGGGTCCAGATCCATAACCATATCAAGTATATCTCCATAATGTTCCCTGAACAATGGTATGTGATCTGGAGTGATCAGGGTCTGAATCCTCCTGATGTCTGATAGCTCTGACTGGAAAAAATGATAGGTGATGTTGCTCTTTTTAGGAGCCATGATGCTGAAGACTGAGTAGAGATAGGTGCTGATGATGACACTGAAGAAAGGGCCACTGATTGGCTGGTGCAGGTGACAGCTGAAGAAGATGCTGGTGAAGATAGGTCAATACTGAAGATGGGGTCAAAACCAAAACCAAATGAAGATGGATACCCTGAAACAAATAAGCAAATGTCAATATGATGCAATGATTATGTATGCAAATGATATGCAAAGGTCTGTGACTGAGCTGGATCTGATCAAATGCCCTGATAAGTATGTTCAAGAATTCCAGATGGAGGTCTATAAATCCAGTAACTAAGGTGGGGGGCTCAAATAAAGAGCCACATGTCCAGGGTTTTAGAATCACAAGAACTGTTCCAACATGGAGTACTCTTAAACCAACAAAGTAACAGGGTATTCTGAGGTCAAGGTACCTGCAAACCTGTAAACAGCCCAACCCCCTCACAGGTGGTGTTCTAGAACAAGGATCCTCAGACTTGGATCAGTTATGAGAAGTGTAGACACTTCCAACCCGGAGGTACAGTGTTTACAATAACCATAAAAGTTCCTCCTCTAATTCACCTCAGTTTCTGAAGGTCAATACTAAAGGTCATCCAGACTTAGCAGGCTTCCCAGATAGCCCTAGCATTGCAGGAAATCTGCAACACAGAGTTCTCAAGAAGAAACCCACATCTGAACCGTGTTTCATATTCCCGCACCAGACCAAAATGGAATGGGAAAGAATATGATTCACTCTAGCCTAGGTGTCACTCAGGTCCCAGGTATAGGACCTTAACTCTCAGTGGAACACCCACCCACCAAAGCAAACAACAGATCCAGCCAGCAGCATGACAGTATGATATATGAAAAACAGTAAAGAAAGTAGTAAAATAACTGTACATAAAGCAAAAATAAATATAAACACAAATAAGCACATAACACCCCAGTAAACACAAATCAATCAAGCGCTAGGAGGAACCCACAAAAAGAACCAGAAGCCCTGGTTGCAATATTAGGTTCCCCAGCAGAGTCGCCAAGCTGTCGCTCCCGATAAATGAAGCTAAGTCAAATGGGGTACAGACGCGAACGGTCGGCGAGAGGGACAATGAGAACACACAGCCGTGAACTCACTGGAAAATGAAAGAGTCTCCAGCTAGGCATTTTTATCCCGGAGGAAAGGCAATGCTGCGTAGACCTAGAAAGAGATGGATAAGACGGTTGCGAACCAGAGAGACTGAGAAAGGGGGTTGGTTACAACCTGGGAAGGTATTAGCACCCATATTGTCCGTCGTACTCGACGGGATCCACGCTTAAAAGATTTGTGTTTTAAAGGGGTAGTGTCAGTGCAATTTGTGTATCAAAGAGCTGGAAAAGGATGTACAGGTGTCAGTGTAGTGTATAAATGATATGAAGTATGAAAGTGTCAGTGTAAGAACAAGAATGAGATGCTCAAGATCATGAGGCTAAAAGAATGAAGCTGGAAGGAGGGGGAATATACAGAGACTTTTGTTCGATAACTGTTAGGTTATGCCTACGTATCCTCTCGTGCAATGAGGAAGTCAGAACACCGTAGTTCGACCCAAAGAGACTGAAAGATGAATTGACTTGTGAACTGCTTACTTGTCTATGCTCAAGTGTATGATCTGTCTGGCACAGATGCAAACTGTCTTGCATTAAACGGAAGAAGCAAGTTCTCGCTTATGAATGAAGGTGATGAGAAAAGAATCCCGAAGGAGACGATTATTTTTTGTTTTGAGTTTTCAGTCTTTTATTGCTTTTGAAGGTTTGTCATAAGTTAATGAGCTTAAACCTAAACCAATGGGTTAGTAAACTCATCACATCTTCCCTCTGATTAGGGGTAATGAGAATACCTTAAGTGTGAAGTCAGCTTCTCACACTTAAACACCTTTGATGTAGGATTAAGATCATTAACCTACTTGTGATTAATTAGATGTTTTTGTTGTTTTTGTTTAGTGTTGAGTAATGAGATTAAGCCATAATCAGGGATTAAACAGACTCATTACACCATCCTAATAGAAGGATAATAGATGAGAATGTTTAAGCTGAGGAAAACTCCTCAACTTAATCCATGATTAGGGATTAAACTCATGACAAAACAAAGCCATTATTAAGTGTATTTATTTAGTGGTATGATGATGAAGTGTTTTTTAGGGTTTGTAAGACAACTTGAGGGGGACTTGTCCATTAACACTAGGGTTAGTCCTTCTTAACCACTTAAGGAAGAATTAGAACCCTAATGCAAGGCCCAAGTTACAAGTGTGGTGTCTTGATGATTATTAAGTGAATTGATTAAGAGATTTAAACACATTAAGGGTTCAACACTTAGGATTAAAGTTATACACTCCATCCTAATAGAAGGATGCAGGCATAAACTTAATCACAAAGCCTTAAAACCTTTAAGGTTTAGTCCCTGATTATGAGATGAGAAGAGAAGACTCAAAAGAGACACAAAGGTAAAACTAAGAGGGGAGACTAATCAAAACCCTAATCATTGTCATGCTTGGTTGTTCCTAAGGTTTGTGAGGTTCAAGAAAGAAATCTTCAATGGAACCACCAGGAAGCAGATGAAAAGGATCAAGAGAAGCAAAGTAACTTGCTTCATTCAAGAAGTCAAGTCACTTGAAGAAAGAAAGTAAGAAGAAGAAAGAGCAAGCTCAAACTCAAACACAAACAAAAATGCAGCAATGGATGCAAGAGAGATGAAAAGAAAAGTTATGAGAAGTGAAGGCAAATTCACTTCCCACAATCACTTACCACCTGAAAGGTTAGAAAAGAAATGCAATGCAATGCAAAATGGGATGAGGTGACATGATGAGAAACAAAACCAGAAGCATTTACATGATGCTAATGATGCTATGAGATGCTACAAACATGAGGCAGCACATGGAAATGATCATGCAAGTTCATGAATGCAAGTGAAGCAAGTTAAGAACCAAGAACATACATGGAAAGTTATGGAATGCACATGGCATACAACATGGCAAATGCAAGGTGCAATGTTCAAACATGTTTTCAATATGCCTTATGATGTCAAATGGATCAAATGGATGCTTGAAATGTCATGGCAAGTCATGTTATGCAAGAGAATGCAAGAGGGATGCAAATGAAAGCCCAAATTAGGGTTTATGAACCAAACATCAAACAAAAACCAAAAACAGAAGCAAACCCTAAGATAAAAAATGGAAAATGCCACTCAAAATACCCCTAATCTTATACTAAACCAATGTCCAAAGGGGAGGTCTCAACTCTTAACCAATCTCAAGTTATGATTTTTACAAGTTATTAGGGTTTTTAGGGTTCCTAAACAAAAGAAATGCCAAACAAATTGAAAATGAGGAATCAAATCAAGGCCATTTAATCTCAAAAACTACATGCTAAACACAATGCAATGCAAGAAGAATCAATGTCCAACTCTTCATAGATAGGCAGAAATGATTTTTTGAACTTAGGATCAAAATAATGCACAAAAATGATTTTAATTCAAAGAAAAATTCTCAAAATGCATCAAGATCCAAAAATAAATTTGGTTTGAAGGTTGGACAATGTTTCTAAATGTCTTAGAACATTTCATGAATTTTTTGGTGATTTTTAAATACCTAAAAGTATTTTTAATAAATTAATTTCCATTAATCAATTAAAAATAATCTTTTAAATATTTAAAAATACATTTTTTATGATAAAAAATAAAAATGAAAATATTTTTGTGTCTTAAAAATTAATAAAACTCATGAGAAAAAGTTTCATAATTTTTAAACATTTTTTACTATTTTAAATTAAATATGCAAGTTAAATGAAAAAGAAATGAAAATAAATTAAAATAAAAGGAAAGTAATCAGAAGGGATGGCTGGGATTGAATCTGGGGAAAGCCTTGTTGACTGCGCGCGCAGATCAAAGGCTGAGATTCAAACCTCTTAATTTCAATTAATTAAATAAATTAATCCTAATTAAGAACTAATGACATGATCCAGACCACACACACGCGCGCGGGAAGCCAGATCCAAGGGTCCACATTTGAAATTTGCCCTAACCCTAATTAAATGGCTAATGACTTTCAGGCTGCCGGAGAAGACTTCCGGTCGTCTTCTCCGGCCAGCACCTTCCCTGAGAAATGCCAAATCTCACCCTAGCTCACTAAAATGAAATCTAAAAGCATGGAAATGATTCCCACTCACTCACGAACCAAAACCCCCAATCAAAACAAATTTATTCTTCCTGGAATGGCTGAATCGAAGCAAACAAGAGTTAGGGCAAAAAAGTTTCAGAGAGCAATTAAATTCTCATTTCATCACCATTTTCAAAACTAAAGGCATATTCATGATCAGGAAGACATATAGAACAAGTTTAGAACTTAAAAATCCATTTCTGGAAAAAAAAGTTCTTGAGCTACCTGAGATTCGAAGCTTTCACTCCAGCAACTTTCTGACCTCCCCTCCTTGTGAAATCCACTCCACTTGACCCCCTGGTGATGCTTGAATGCTTAGGAGAAATTTATGTTGGCTGGATGAAGAGTTTGAACAGCTTCTGCTCAAGCTCAGTTGAAAATGGCAATGGTGATTCAGGCTGTTTCTGGCAAGGGTGAAGGGTTGTTTGTGGTCCAGATGATGAGTGGAGAAGGTTTGTGAAGTTTGTTTGGATGTTTGTGAGCTGTGGAAGGTGTTTCGAAGGAAACTGCAGCTTGGGGTGAAAATGGTGAAGTGATGTTATGGCTTGTTTCAGGCCTGGTTCTTTGTTGGTTTCTACTCAATGAGGCATGGTGAGTTGATGTGTGAAGTTTGCTTGAGTGTTTGTGAGCTGGGCAGAGAGTTTCGAAGAGTTTTGCAAAATGGAGTGAGTTTGAGTATGTGATCCTGTGGAGTGTTTCAGCTTGGCTTGGTATATGAAATGGCTTGCCAAAGGATAGTATAAAATAATCCTATAGGTCAGATGATTTGACATGGCCTTTATTGATTGGTAAGTTCACTTTTGCCAAAAGTCCACTCTTTGTGTAAGAGAGGTATGGCTTGGTTCTAGGCTAGTACAAGCATGGGGCTGGCGCAGCAAGGGTGAGGGGAAGGGCTAGCAAAGCTCAGCATCCAATGTAGCAAGTGGTAGGAAGTGTGATCATGAGTTTTGCAAGTTGGCTCATTTTGGTTCACATGTGATTTTCCCATCCCATAAGCCATGAAACATGAGAATTCTTGGTTCAATTCTGATTTTTAGAGTTTATGTGATGTTTGTACATTGGTTTGAAGTGAACTAGAAGTTACAAATGGCCTTGGTTCATGATTTTGCAAAATTCACATTTGAGGCATGTCTTGAAAATCAATGATTTTTGCCAACTTTGTCACACCATAACTTTTGATCCAAGAAGAATTTGATCATGTTCTTGTACTTTTTGAAAAGGGAAAGATGTATTCTACAACTTTCATGACCAAAGTTTTTCCATTTGAAGCTTTTTTGGATCAAGAATCAAGGCTTGAAAAATGACCTAAAATGACATATTCTTGAAAAGTCAACTATGCCCCAAAAGTCAACATTTGCAAAAACTCCAAATTCTTGATTTTTATGGGCTTCAACCCTCTTCCATGATCAAATAAAGATCATATACACTCAAAATGATGAAGATCACCCATTGGTTGGGTCATTGGGGGCCTCAGATGCCCTGATTTTGCACTGACTTGTCTGAAAAGTCAACTCTTGATCAGATGACTTCCCCATGGAATTTCTTCATGAAACTTGATATGCATACTCCCTATACCATATAGAGACCAATGGAAACAAGAATGACCAAAAAAGTTGGGGTTATGGCCTCTGAAACCAAAACCCTAATTTTAGGTCAACTGTGCAGTCAAACTTGGCTCTACATCCCTACCAAACCCAGTTCTTGTGATTCTTTTGCATTCTTGACTTTGAGAGGATGTAATGTGATGTAATAACACACATGGATCCCTTTGAAGTGATTGGTGGCCTTTGGAGTGGCTCAAGAAGCTCCTGGATTGCTCAGGTCACAAACCCTAGGTGCAGATGACTTAGAAACTATGCAGTGAATCAAAAATGTGATATGAGATGTTATGATTGTGTTTATGCATATGGAATGATCACAAGCCATGGTGTGAATGGGTGAGGGCAAATTTGGGGTGTTTACACAAAGGATGGCATCTTCATCAACCAATCCAAGTACTGCAAGGAATTGTTGAAAAGATTCGATATGGATAGTTGCAAAGTGATGTCTACTCCTATGGGATCCGGAACGTACGTTGATCAAGATCTATCTGGAATTTTAATTGATATCACAAAGTATCAAGGTATGATCGGTTCACTATTATATTTGACGGCAAGCCGTCCTGACATTATGTTTAGTGTTTGTTTGTGTGCCCGCTTTCAAGCTAATCCGAAGGAATCACATCTCATCGCCGTGAAGAGGATCATGAAGTATCTCAAAGGAACAACGCACGTCGGACTATGGTATCTAAGAGGTAAGACCGATAGAAAGAGTACAAGTGGTAGTTGTCACATTCTCGGGAATGCACTAGTGTCGTGGGCATGTAAGAAGCAAGCATGCGTTGCACTTAGCACGGCGGAAGTGGAGTACATCGCAGCAGGAAGTTGTTGTGCCCAAATCTTGTGGCTTAAACAACAACACCTTGATTTCGGTATAGATCTTGGTTATATCCCTCTCCAATGTGACAACACAAGTTCCATCAATATCACGAAGAACCCGGTCATGCATTCAAGAACAAAGCATATAGATATCCGGCATCACTTCCTTCGAGATCATGTTCTAAACGAAGATGTAGATGTTACGTTCGTGGATACACACAATCAACTCGCCGATATTTTCACTAAACCATTGGCTAAGGAGCAATTTTTCAAGATTCGACGAGAACTTGGTATTCTCAATGAAGGTAACATCTAACCCTATCTTTAAAATTGCTTGTTGTATGTCTTTGTTGCATAATATGTGTTTGTTTGTTCACTTTGTGTTACAAAAGGCTAGCACTCACTTTTCGCCGTTTTTTATCTTTCACTCTTTCGGTTATCCGAAAAATATCGTTTTAAAAATATTTTTTGATCAAAAGTTGCGTTGTGATATTTGCTAACTTTTTGTAAAAAAAATTGTCAAAAATATTTCCCGACATAGCCCCAAAACTGCTGCTGTCTTTTTAAAAATTTTGAAATTTTTTGCCCGTTAACCGGTTAACGGATCAGTTAACCGGTTAACACATCCCCGACAGCAGTCCTAGGTCACGTGTTAGACTTATTTGTGGCTGTTTTGTTTTTTCTTTTTTTTTTGTACTTTGTCATATGTATGTGAGTCAAATGTTTTTAGTACCTCTTTCAAACTCCTCATAAGTTCTTCTTTCCCTTTGACTCACCATTAAACTCCACTACCTCATTTTTACTTTCTCTTCTCCAAAACCATAACCACTCCATCAATACCCCATTAAAACCCATTCCACTAAAACTCTCTTATAAACTCTACCCTCTCAACTTCACTCTCCATACACACAAACCCTAATCCAAAAATACCTTCTCACACCCTAAACCCTAAGCTTCAGCTTCTCTTCAATGGCTCCAAGAAAAGTAAAGGCTCAAGTGTCAGCATCAAAATCCAACAGTGAAGAGGAAATGACCATGGAATCAACCAAGAAGCGCATAATGGATTTTCGTGTCCGGGTTCGACATCTTCTTAAGGGTAAGTACGTGAATCTGAAATCTTTTGAAACTTTTAATTTTCCGGCATTGTTAGAATATCAGGGGATGCTAGACTTTATTGCTGATAATGGAAAAGTGTATCCGGATTTGGTAAAATCCTTTATGAACAACATGTCTCTTAACTGTGATGATAAGGATAAACATCAACTGTTTGCTATTGTAAGAAACTGTGAAATTGAAGTTGACCTAGGTACTCTTGCTGCTTCATTGTCTATCCCAAATTCGGGTGCTTTTCTCCGAAAAGGGGTAAACCATGATGAAGGAAAATGGGCTAACTATGACAAAATGGAATAATATTATTAGATTTGTAGGTTTCCAAAGGCAACCGTGTTATCCGGCCAACGTACCTCTCGGGTACTCTGTTATGCTAAGAACTTATCTGTGGATGATCGGATGCTACACTACATCATCTGTCATGTTTTGCTGCCCAAAGATTCCAACTTGTCTCAGATTAATGATTTGGAAATGTAAGTCCTATTTGCTGTCAAGAACAAGATTAGGGTGAACTGGCTTCCTACTATGATGTATCATCTGAAACAACAGCTTGCTCTAAAGACAAAATTACCCTATGGCCGCCTCATTTCAAGAATCCTGGAAATTACCGATATGGAAATCGGTAGAGAGCCTTTTATTGCTATGACTACTACGGCTAATGAGATTAATGGAGTCACTATCATCAAAAACACCGGCATAATTCAAAGCAATGATGGAACCTACAAGTATGACGACAGATCCTCCACCTCCACCTCCATTCCACATATTCCGGAAACCGGCATCACAAATGACTTTCTCTACTCAACCATCATGACAAACCACCATGAAACCATGTGTGCCTTCAAAAGCCTTCGGAACTTAGTCTTAAGCTCCCGAAACCCCACCGAGATTGAGGATGAGGATGAGGACGGTAGCGAAGAGGAGGAAGAAGATGATGAGGATGTGTCGGATGAGGAATGAGGACCATGTTTTCTTGCTTTACTATGTTTTTAAGTCTAGTTTATGTTTTGTTGTTTCAAACATAAGTCCTAAGTTTATTAGGCAATTTTGGTTTCCATGTATTAAGCTTTCCGCATTATGCTAGTACTCTTGTTGGCTATGTTAAATTATGCTTATGCTTCTATGTGTGTCTACTTGCATGTTTACTTGATGCATATTTCTATTCAATGCGTGTATAGTGCTTTTCTTTTCATATCAATGCTTGTTGGTCTCTTCCTTTTGCTAATGCCAAAGGGGGAGAAGACTTTGTTTCTCTAATGCCTCTCGCTGCAGAATATCTTTTGCTACTTCCGCTATTATTTAGGGGGAGTTGTTATCCTTAGGGGGAGGATCTTCTTAGAGAAACGTCGATCAAAGCTCTCGCACATTTTTGGTTGTCATCATCAAAAAGGGGGAGAATGTAGAAGCATGCCTTCAACCTCGAAGATTTTGATGAAGACAACACGACTCATGCGCTTCATCTTTGCAAAAAGTCAAGAGCTCTCAACATGATCTAGCAAAAAGCATCGGCATTGTGATCAAGCTTCATTTACACATTCGGTTTATTTCAAGGTTGGACACATACGTTGAGGTACATCAAATCCCTTTAAAGATTGACGTATAAGTGTTCAGTTAATCATTTCACATGTTATCATATTGCATACAATTTTTGGAATGTTTTTAAAATGGTTTTGTCGCTCCCGGGATTTTCATCCTGGTACAAATTCGAAAGTGGCGCGGAAAGGTTAGAGTCGCCAGCCAGACATTTTTATCCCGAAAGAATGGGAAAGGTAATGTTGCACAAACCTGAGGAAGAAGGAAAGGACAAGGTCCTGCGAACCAAAGATCTGAGTTCGGGAGTCGATTACGACCTGGGAAGGTATTAGCACCCCAGATCGTCCGTCGTACCCGACGGGATCCACGCTTGCTTGTTTTGTTTCAAAGGGTAAGAAAATAAAGATGTTGCTGAACAAATGAACCGCTAACTGGAATGGAATGAGAAATGAGAAGAGAACTGAAATAAGAAAATGGAAAGAAAGGGGGAAATGTAGGGAAAATAAAGAATGTGCTCGAACGGGCCCTACCCCGCTGCCTACGTACCTCATCGGAATAATGAGGATCAGAGTCGACGTAGTTCGCCTAACCTAGGCGGGAACTATTTGTTTGTGTTTTTTATGCTGGAACTGCGTATGTCTATGCTCAGGTGTTGCAGGCTCGTCTGGTACGAGTGCGTTAACCGTCTTGCATGCGAGACAAGTAGTCGCGAGTTCACGTTATGAGTGAATGAGATGAGAAGAGAAGTTCCCGCAGGATAATCGTTTATTGTATGTTTTTGGCTTTTATGAGTTTTGTATGAATTTGGCACAAGGAAGTGAATTCAAACTCTTTTCCATGGAATGTACACTTGACTCTACATTCCAAGATGGAATAATAGAACAAGCATACCCAGCAAGGAGAATTTATCCAAGACTGGTTTCCTAGGATTAGGGTTTAAGTTCACTAGCTTGTTGAACTTTATTAAGTGTTTTTTGTTGCTTTTGTGAAGAAATATCTTTTAAGTTTTCCTTTATGAACAATTCCTTGATGAGACTTGTGCATCATGATAAACAAGCTTACACCACTCCAAGATGGAATGAGTGCAAGTGTTTCATGGAATAAGGCTATACACAAGGAATCATTTCATTTTATTTGTTAAGTGTTTTTGGATTTTGTTTGAAGATAAGAAGAGAATGACTCAAATTGCAAAAGGGATAAAATCTAATGGGAAACTAAGACTCAATCCTAAGTTAATTGTATTTACAAAGTGATCCTAAGGGTTAGTGAGGTTTTCTACTCCTAATGAAAACTTAAAACTATTAGAATTCAACTTACTTCTTAATGAAGTTAAGTTGATTCTAAGGACCAATGGGAATCCTATTAAAGTTGTAAGATCAAAATAATCAAAAGAATGAAGTTAACTATGAAATAATATTCTACAAACAATGCCCTAAAGGCTTGAATAATAAATAGTCTTATTTATTTATTCTATATTCTAATGGAGATGAATTCTATACTAAGTATTAAATCTAAGTCAAACTTAATGTTCATCCTAAAACAAATTAAACTAAACCTAAGTCTAATGCTAAATCCTATGACTAAAATTAATCTAGACTATTATTATATTTTTTTTTTATTGAACTACATTTTTTTTAATGGCCTAATCTAATGGAATTATGCATACTAAGCCAAAATTAATATTCTCAACAAAAATGCTAAATCTTCTAGAAAAATTATAAAAATTAAATTGTAAGGTCCTAATATTATCTAAAATATTATATTAAGAGGGATTCTAAAGATACTCATTTTTCTATGCTTAATAACTAATTATTTCAAGCTAAGAATTAACTATTATTTCTTAAGGATTTTATTACCAAAACCTAAGATAAAAATTCCTAAAAATTCCATAAAAAATATTCTAAGAGCTATTAGGGGTCTTTTAACTATAGAAAAAAAAGTGGGCTAAAAAAGTTAATGGAAGCTATTTAAATAAAATGAACAAAATTCAGCATAACATAGAAGAGATTCAATAAAACTAAATAAAAGAATAATTCATAATTAATTCTAAAATAAACAAATTCTAGAAAATAAAAATATCATAAATTCCTAAATTGATTTATTAATCTACTTTAATTTTTGGGGAATTTTCTAATGCTTTCTCCTATTTTTTAATGAATTATTTCTAACTATGATTAAACTAGAAATTAAACTCTAAATAATACAGGGGTGTTTTTAGTGGTTTTTATTTGTTTTTCGCATATGGGCCTGAAACAGGGAGTGCAAAAAGAAAATAGAATGAGGCCCACACGCAGGAAATTGGGAGAGGGTGCAGGTATCATTATTTTAGTTGTTTTTGAAATTGGGCCTAAAAGTGGGGTGCCAAAATTAAACATATTAATTTAAAGGAAGAATTGGACTAATCTTACAAAAGGGGTTAAGTTCTAATCTTATAAAAAAGATCCTAATCTTATAAAAATAAAAAATTTAAATTCTAATCTTATGATGATATTTGACTAAAATTTGAATTAAAAAATGAATTAAAACTTAATCTAATGTTTTTATATAAACTCTTAATCTTATAAAATGACTTAAATATTAACCTCATGGTTCTATCAATTAAGTTACTATCTTATCTTAAGAAAAATAAACAAAATAACTTATGATCATATTTTTCTAAAATCTTGACTTAATAAAAGAAATTAAACTAATCTTAAAAATAATATCCTCCAAAAATCTTAATTAAACTATAATCTTCTATTATAACATTTCTTTTTTTTTAAATTTCTAATTTAGAAGAATGAATTACCATTACCTTATAATAATATTTTTCTAATAATCTAAACTTATCAATATAAAATTCTAATTTACCTTATCAAAATATTATCCTAAAAAAAACTTAATTTGAGAAATATGAATTAAACTAAGCTCATGATTATGTTTCTTTAATATTTTAATTACACTTATCAAAAAAAACATTTTTTAAAAAAAACTTAATTTAAGAAAATCTTAAATCAAATTATTATCATCTTTTCTAAAAAAAAACTATTAATTTTCTAAACAATCCTAAATTAAAACTATTGAAACAACTAATCCTATTATAGTTATCTAGTAAAATTGATAAATGAAACAAATTATAAAACTTATTAAATAAATTAAGCCTTTACTCTAAAAGAAAATGAATTAATTAAATCTAAACTAACTATGGTTATCAAAAAAAATATTTAATTAAAATTTGAATTAACAATAAATTACACTAATCCATGATAATAATTTTCCTTATAATTTAAACCACAGTTTCATTAGAAAAAATAACTTACAACTTAAACTTAATCTAAGACTGTATTAGCTGATAATCCTAAAAAAACTTAACTCAAACTTTAATCTAAAACAAATAATTAACTGATAACCCAAACTAACCTATAGTTTATTAACAAAAATTAACTTAAAGTTTAATCTAAAACAATAATTACAAAAAAACAAATCAAATAAAAAAAACAGAAAGTTACAATGGAACCCTAGTTCCCCTTCTTCTTCCTCTTGCGCCGTAACCATCTTCTCCCTTCTTCTCCATCGCCGTCACCTCTCTCCCTCTTCGAATTCACCACCACAACATCTCATCCTTCCCTTTTTCATCTTAAAAGAACCTTCCTCCAATTGACCCACCTAAACCCTAACATTTAACCTAAAAACTTGTCTTCCCTTTCGCAAGCTCATCGCCCTCACTACCTAATTCCTCTTCTTCTCATAAACTCAACAATCTATTCACTAATTGAAAACCAGAAAAGAAAAGAATTCGTACCTTGATTCGGTGGCGAGTGTTGTTGACGAACGAAATTCCCAGGGCGAGCTTGAAGAACCGAAACGGCGGTTGAACGAAGGACGAATCAACGAACAATCCGAGTCGAAACGGCCACCACTGCCTTGTCCTGAGTCGAGATGATAACGGCTAATGCTTCAGGTAATACTTGACTTCGCCTTGTTCTTCTTCTTCTGCTCCTGTATGTGTGGTGAATTGATTCTGAATCGTTGCGTGGTATCGAATTTGCAGGTGGAATCCAAGCTTCGGTTAATGGAACAGAGAATATTCAACCCTATCGAAACTCTTGCTGTTATGGTCCTTGGATTCGTCCCAGGTTTTGACGATTAACGAAGGCGATGGACAGCATTGAAGACTGAAGCCATGACAAGGGTGCTGGAGATCATTCCTTCATTCAAATAGCAACAGAAAGGTAACTTTTAGGTATGCATTCTCTGGCTCACCCTGTTCATCGATTCCACCTCATTTTCGCTTCTGATCATGTTTGTCATTTTGGCATTTCGTCACTCCTTGATGAAACTCGCAGGTCAAGGTTCGAAATTCTGTTGTTTTAGGTGATAGGAGAAATGACGAAGAGATGTTTATGGTATCGAAGAGCGATAAACCAGGTTGATGAATGCTGCAGGCTATGAATGGTGAGCATCAACTGAAGATCTTTGAACAAGAACAGAATTGGCAATGCGAGAGATAGGGAAAAGCTTCAGAACAATGGAAGCTGAGGAAAAGGATCCAAGCTCAGAATCATTGTGAATCAGGCTGATTCAAGGTGAAAAAGAGGATAGATGAAAAGGCTAAGAGGAGGAAAAAATGGTGGAAAAACTTAAAGGTGAAGGATGACACTGTTTTATAGAAGATTTTCTCAAAAAGTCTAGAAACTTCAGGTATGTTCTCCAACTGAATTCAGTTATAGCTGTTAGAGTTTGTTGGGATTTCTGTTATGAGATTTTTTGTGGTTCTGTTATTTTTGTAATTAGAAAACTGTTAAACTGTTGGTTATGAATTCAATTAGGTGAGTATGAGATTTGGGTAATTCTGTTAGATTTTGTTGAATTCAGTTGGGAATCATAACTGAACTTTTGTGTGTTTGGATAAGCTAGCATTAGGTTAATGGAAAATTAGCTAGCTGACAAATGGTTTGAAAAAATGTGAAGCTGGCTTTGATTTGATTGGATTTTTAATGCAGGGTTGAGCTTTCTTGTGGCGAATCAATCGAAGAGAACACATGAATTAGAGTTAACTTTTGCAATTTCGTCGTGATCGGAAGTGAATAAAAAATCCAGGTTGTCGGTTGCTTGCTGATGATCGAAAGAAAAGAGTGGTCGAAGATCCATTTTAGTTGCTACACCTGATCTTGATAGTGTTTCATCCTCAGCTGGAGATTCAGATCTTAATAAAGGAGAATCATCAGTTTTGTTTTCATTGTGCTCACTGTTCTGTTTCTTTTCCTGCCACTCCTGCTTCTCTGCAGCCAATACACCTACTAACTTTAGCAGTGTGGGCAACCCTTCAACACCAGCTGCAAACACCATAATCAAAGGGTCCCTGTATGACTGTCACGCAGGCTCAAAATAAGGGATTTCGAAAGCTTTCCTGTAACCATAAGGCAACTCATGAGCTTTTGGAAGTCATCTTTGGGAGATAGTGAAACAAACAGGATAAGTTCTGGAATATTTTAGGGCAACAGCTTGGGTTCCATTTTTGCACAATCGCCACATACCGCAGTGCATGAACCTTAAGTTCCAAATCGGAACCGACTTGGGCAAGTTTTTTTTCACTATTGGCAGAGACCCAATGTGAGAGCAGGCTGAAGGTATCTGCCCCTCATGGCTTCAATAACCTGGTGCATCTCAAAAAACGAGATCTAAGTGCAGTTGCATTAAGCTCCCCAACCTCACTTAGGATGTTATCTCCTCGATTGGTAATATGGTCACACGTGTCAAACTGTAAATCTTTTTGCTCTTTTTTGTAGCTGTTTCCTATTGCATCACTTATAGTTTAATCGTTTTTTTCTCTTTTGAGTTTTCCTTCCTTCTTGTTAAGCTTTTATGCTAGGCTTTTGTATTAAGTTGATGACTCTTGATGAAGAGCAATTCTTCTATGGACTCTCCTTTATTATCATAATGGTTCCATCATGATTTTGCTTTTCAAAACTTTTTTTTTTCCAAAACCAAGACCAAAACCAATAGTTGAACATGTAAAAGACATAACAACAACTACAAATGGAAAGTCATCAAAATTGATCAAAAACTGAACTTTGCGCGAATACACTTCACTACACCAAACGCAACCGTATGAAAAAATATGCCACGGATCCTTTCCTCCCTCTTTGATGGGATCATTCACATAACAAAATGGAAGTGTAATAAATAACCTAAACAAAGAAAGTCATGCCAATAGGTTCCGCAAAATTTATTGTCTCTTTGTTGACGAATGGCTACCTCAAATGTATGGTGGTGATGATTCTTGTTACCATAGTAATTGTTAAAATTAATGAGGAGGAGAGAGGAGGAGTATAAAGATGATTATTATGAGGAAGAAAATTGCGCAATGCATAATCAGTTCAAATGAATTCAAATATGGAATAGTGGATTTCCACAATGGATTGTAGAAATATGAACGAGATAGAAATGGGTAAATAGATTAGAAAAAATGATTAATAGACAATGGGCTTGAAAATTGACAATAACCTTGGATAACTAGACTTTAATAAAGGGTGATTCACAAAGGATTAAGGACAAACATAAATGGCCAGGTGAATGAAAGAAACTGGAAATGAATTGATGACAACATATATAATACTAAAAATTGAAAAGAAATGGAAATTGGAAAAGAATGGAAATGGAGCGGAATAATCGGGGATGGTTTACAACAATGAAAATGGATGGATACGACATCTCGATTTTAGCCCAAAGCCTATTTTAAATTCTCTTCACAAGCCCATGAACACAACTCTTTTTTGAATCACTGCACAATTTTCCAAATTAGTCACCACTCTTTGAATCGTCTGAAACACGCCATGACCACTCGAATCCAAATGAATCACTGATAAACTAAATATTTGAACCAAACTTCAGACAAAACACTATTCGATAAACGGATGAATCTCCACCCACGACAACATGATCTTTGAATATGCACTGTCTAAGAAATAGTCCAGTGGACCAAAATAAATCTTGCAGTTGCCACTATCTCTTGATAGTTTGGCCCTAACTAGGTCAAACTCCCATCTGAATCAAAACATAACTGATCAACCGCATTTGAAATAGAATCATCGTCCAGTGAATATTCTCTACCATTCCAATCTCTGACAGATACAGATAACGTACGAAACCCTAATTTCCTTGGGTCCTGATCACATGCCTTATGAACCCATGCAATGCACTATTATGATGTTAATGAACTGATGAGAAATGCAGATGAACACGAAGCATAAGCCATTAGAGAGAATAAATAGGAGGGCAAATTTTGAGGTATTACAGCTGCCCCTATTCAATCATCTGCAAGCCTGAACGAATAATTGCAGCGGCTTTTAGACGTTCAAGGTATGGAGTGATTGAATACTCGAATAAAACCTGAAAATTTGCGCACTGACAGCAATGGGAACGCCATCTGCCCATTTATTTATTTATGTATTTTCTGATTTTGACCTCTGAATTGGTAGCGAAAATAGAAACAGGTGGAAATATGCTGGAAAGAATGCCATCCTCGAATGACAACTCAAAAGAAAATAGGATGGGATGAAACGGGATCATTGTACTTAAATGATAACCCGAAACGTGGCCATTGTATTGAAACGAAGATACGAGGAAATGAGATCGTTATATGGAAACAATACTCAAAGACGAGACCATTGTACTTAAATGGAAACTCGAAAGAAACGGGATCGTTGTACTTAAACGAGAGCCCGAGCAAACAGGATCATTGTACTTAAATGATAACCTGAGACGCGACCGTTGTACTGAAACGGAGACGCGAAAGAATGAGACTGTTGTACTGAAACAAAACTCAAAGACGAGGCCATTGTACTTAAATGGAGACTCGAATGAAATGGGATCGTTGTACTTAAACGAAAGCCCGAGCAAACAGGATCATTGTACTTAAATGATAACCTGAGACGCGACCGTTGTACTGAAACGGAGACGCGAAAAGAAATGAGACTGTTGTACTGAAACAAGACTCAAATACGAGACCATTGTACTTAAATGGAGACTCAAATGAAATGGGATCGTTGTACTTAAACGAAAGCCCGAGCAAACAGGATCATTGTACTTAAATGATAACCTGAGACGCGACCGTTGTACTGAAACGGAGGCATGAAAAGAAATGAGACTGTTGTACTGAAACAAGACTCAAATACGAGACCATTGTACTTAAATGGAGACTCAAATGAAATGGGATCGTTGTACTTAAACGAAAGCCCGAGCAAACAGGATCATTGTACTTAAATGATAACCTGAGACGCGACCGTTGTACTGAAACGGAGGCATGAGAACATGAGATTGTTGTACTGAAACAATACTCAACTGGGGATGACAACAAAAACTTGGTAGAAGCATCCATCCTAGGAAAATGAAGTTGCATTCTGTGGGGAACATATCAATCTGTTGGGAGATATAACAGATCTCATGTAATATACCTCAAAACTGGCCCATGCTGGCATGCATATGTTTGTATTTATGGCGTAATGCTTCATGACGATGGAAATGCTACGCTTTGGAGGATGCAGACGCGATGATGATTATGCGAATGACAATGCAAAAAGATCTCCTGATGAGGAGACTGCAGGTAATTCCAGATAACTTGGCTAGGAAGAAACGATGATCACTGCATTGATCTGGCTCATCCTGATGAGGAGGAAACAACTTTGCGGGGAAAGTTGTTAATAATTCACTGGCTCTGAATAGCCGCCACTGCCAAAAATAAATTGGACTTTGAGATTGGAGCGCCAAGACCCTGCTGGAGGTGGACCCTTCTTGAACTCTGATGGGGAAGTGAGGACTTCCTGGGAACCAAAGGCATGACACTGCTGAGGAAGCAATTGCTGGGGAGGCAAAATACCCTTTACGCTGTTAAGAATTGCCCCTGTCTGCACGGAGACTTCTGCTTGGGGATTGCACCCACTCTTTGCTACCTTGCTGGGTGAAGTTTCAACTGGCACATGGATGGGGATAATTGGAAACACCCTGGGAGACATTTGTTTCTGCTCAAACAAATGGGAATGCCCATCCTGGATAGTGATCTTTTAGCTCTGTTAGCAACACCAGTACTTGTACCTGCATGAACACAATCGATAGTACCTGCAACATAGAGAATTAGTTTGGGACCTGCTTGCCCCAGGCTCCTAGCATGAATCATTGTCTAGGTATCTCAGCACCCTTTCAGAGTTGAATTAAATGTTTCTATTCTCCTGCACGAGTTAGAAAAGCATTCAAATGTTCATAACACAATGCAAGTTACCATTTGCTAGACGTTTTCACAAACAATCAATGCCAGATGAAAAAGTAAAAACAAAAAGCTAAAATGGTCAATTGACTGAAGTTGAATTTTTATTGATTTTGACAGGTGGCCCTGAATAGGCAATACAAAGGAAGCGGTTCCCTGGAATGAGGGAACAACTAAAAGAAAAACAAACTACCCTATTGGCAATGTGAAAAATGAATCTCATCAAGTATCAACCCGGTTATGACTCGTATGTCTTCAAGACATTCCGCTCTCTTGCCTCTTGAAGAAAAGTAAGTGAACTGATCTTCAACCCTTAGGATAGCCTCAACTGTAGGTAAGTCATGGATCTCGCAGATCGCAGTCGTTCGTGTTAATCCCTCTTTTGCGTGGATCGCCCTTTCAGGTTTTCAATCCACCGGGATACCCTTTTTTGCCTGAGTTGTCCGATGTGGCTTTTCAACTCAGCGGGTGTACATTTTTTTTTCAAAATTTCCCTAACTTTTGCCCGAGCCTTTTATTCTGTTTTTGGCTCGCCGGGATGCCCATTTTTGCCTGGATCTTTATTCTGTTTTTATCCAGCGGGTCCTTTTTACACGAAGTATTTTCTTACTGCATCTGCGTTGACAGGGGATGGAAAGTCTTCTTCGTCCATGGTTGTCAGCATTAAGGCTCCGCCTGAGAAAACCTTTTTAACCACGAACGGTCCTTCATAATTGGGTGTCCACTTGCCCCTGTGATCGTTGAGAGGAGGAAGAATCCTTTTCAGCACTAAGTCTCCTGGCATGTACCTCTGTGGTCGCACCTTTTTGTCAAAAGCTTGCTTCATTCGTCGCTGATACAACTGTCCATGGCATACAGCTGCTAGACGCTTCTCTTCAATGAGGCTCAATTGATTATATCTGGATTGGAGCCATTCAGCTTCATCTAGCTTGATGTCCATCATCAGCCTCAAGGAAGGGATTTCCACTTCGATTGGTAAGACTGCCTCCATACCATACACCAATGAGAATGGAGTTGCCCCAGTTGAAGTGCGTACTGATGTTCTATACCCATGCAACGCGAATGGTAACATCTCGTGCCAATCTTTGTACGTCACAACCATCTTCTGAACAATCTTCTTGATGTTTTTATTAGCCGCCTCGACGACGCCATTCATCTTCGGACGATACGGAGAAGAGTTGTGGTGTTCTATTTTAAAGTCTCGACACAAGTCAGCCATCATCTTGTTGTTGAGATTAGAACCATTATCAGTGATGATCCTTTCAGGGACTCCATACCTGCAGATGATGTCTCGCTTAATAAATCGAGCAACCACTTGTTTAGTGACGTTGGTGTAAGAAGCTGCTTCAACCCACTTCGTGAAATAATCAATAGCAACTAGGATGAAGCGATGCCCATTAGAAGCTGTTGGCTCAATCCTTCCAATCATATCGATGCCCCACATAGCGAATGGCCACGGTGAAGACATGACACTCAACGGATTCGGAGGCACATGGACCTTGTCAGCATAAATTTGACATTTATGGCATTTGCGGGAGTATTTGCAACAATCAGATTCCATGGTAATCCAATAGTATCCTGATCTCAACAATTTCTTGGCCATGGCATGTCCTCCAGCATGGGTACCAAAGGAGCCTTCGTGAACCTCCTGCATTAACAAGTCTGCTTCATGTCTGTCCACACATCTGAGCAGCACCATGTCAAAGTTCCGTTTGTACAGCACACCATCTTGGTTCAAGAAGAAACCTCCCGCCAGTCTTCTAAGAGTTTTCTTATCTTTACTGGATGCCCCAGCCGGGTATTCTTGAGCTTTCAGGAATTGTTTGATGTCGTGGTACCAAGGCTTGTCATCTTCCCCATCACCAACTGCGAAGACATAAGTCGGTCTTTCAAGACGAGAGATCGAAATTCGAGGCACGAAATTCTCTTGGCATACTTTAATCATGGATGATAAAGTTGCGAGAGCATCGGCGAACTGGTTTTCGTCCCTAGGAACATAGCTCAGCTTTACTTTGGTAAAGAAGGTTAACAGCCTCCTGACGTAATCTCGGTAAGGAATCAAACGAGCTTGATGAACTAGCCATTTGCCATTGACCTGATTTACCACCAAAGCAGAATCTCCGAAGATCTCAAGGTTCTTGACTCGCAAGTCTATTGCCTCTTCGATCCCCATGATGCAGGCTTCATACTCTGCTTCGTTATTAGTACACTCGAAGGTCAACCGAGCAGCGAGAGGTGTGTGGACTCCTTCTGGTGAGATAATAACAGCACCTACTCCACTCCCATTCATGTTTACAGCTCCGTCAAACATCAACTTCCATCTGGATTCAGGGTCAGGCCCCTCCTCCGGAAGTGGTTCTTCATGGTCTTTCGACTTGAGGAACATGATATCCTCATCCGGAAACTCAAACCTCATGGGTTGGTAATCATCAATCGGCTGCTGGGCCAAGTATTCTGACAACACACTCCCCTTTATAGCTTTTTGTGAAGTGTATTGTATGTCATACTCCGTGAGTATCATCTGCCAACGGGCCACTCTTCCTGTCAAAGCCGGCTTCTCAAAGATGTATTTTACAGGATCCATCTTGGAAATTAGGAGAGTAGTGTGAGTCAGCATGTACTGTCTTAGCCGGCGAGCAGCCCATGCCAAAGCGCAGCAAGTTTCCTCGAGTAGTGAGTATCGTGTCTCACAATCGGTAAACTTTTTGCTAAGGTAATAAATGGCATGCTCTTTTCGACCAGACTCGTCCTGCTGACCCAGTACACATCCCATCGATCCTTCCAGCACAGTGAGATACATGATCAGAGGTCTCCCTGGCACTGGAGGCATAAGAATTGGTGGTTCCAACAGGTACTCTTTGATTCGGTCAAAAGCTCGCTGACAGTCTTCATTCCATTTAATGGCCTGATTCTTCCTCAGAAGCTTGAAGATGGGCTCGCACGTGGCTGTTAGGTGAGAAATAAACCGTGCAATGTAGTTTAGTCTCCCCAAGAAACCACGCACTTGCTTTTCAGTCTTTGGCTCAGGCATTTCCTGGATTGCTTTCACTTTGGCCGGATCAACCTCAATTCCTCGTTCACTAACAATGAAGCCAAGTAACTTGCCCGAACGAACTCCGAAGGTGCATTTATTCGGATTTAACCTCAGTCTGAACTTTCGAAGCCTGTCAAACAATTTTGCTAGGTTGACTAAGTGTTCTTCTTCCGTCTGGGACTTTGCTATCATGTCATCAACATAAACCTCAATTTCATGATGGATCATGTCGTGAAACAACGTCACCATTGCCCGTTGGTAGGTAGCTCCTGCATTCTTTAAACCAAACGGCATGACCTTGTAACAAAAGGTGCCCCAAGGAGTGATGAAAGTTGTCTTTTCCATATCCTCGGGAGCCATCTTGATTTGATTATAGCCTGAGAATCCGTCCATGAAAGAGAACACGGAAAACTGAGCAGTATTATCGACAAGTACATCAATGTGAGGTAGAGGGAAATCATCCTTGGGGCTGGCCCTATTCAAATCCCTGTAATCCACACACATTCTGACTTTTCCATCTTTTTTAGGAACCGGCACGATGTTAGCGACCCATGGAGGATAACTAGTCACGGCCAAGAAGCCAGCATCAAACTGTTTTTGCACTTCTTCTTTTATTTTGATTGCCATGTCTGGACGTGTGCGCCTCAACTTCTGCTTTACCGGAGGACAACCTTCTCTGAGGGGTAGCTTGTGTACCACAATGTCAGTGTCTAAACCTGGCATATCTTGGTAGGACCATGCGAAGACGTCAACGTATTCTCGAAGCATAGCCATCAAACGAGTCTTGACAGATTCTTCTAACGCAGCTCCGATCTTGACTTCTTTCTTGTCCTCTTCAGTACCCAAGTTTATCACTTCAACATCTTCCTCATGCGGCTGAATCATCTTCTCTTCCTGTTTGAGCAGTCTGGCCAATTCTTCGGGTAAATCACAATCCTCTTCACCTTCCTCATCGGCTTGATAAATTGGATTGTCGAAGTCATACTTAGCCATAACAGGGTCGTCATTGATAAGATCCGGTGACGAGCACCTGCATGAATGATGATTCATGCAAGGCTTTAGCAACAACTTGAGAAAATGAGAAACATTGCCATTTTAAAAACTTTTCTTTCTTTTTGAAAAACAAAAGTAAAAACGAAAGACAGGGAACAACATGAAATGAATGTGAAACGTCAATTTTATTAATGATTGTGTTAATGAACAAATGAACCCTTACAGAGAGCCACTATGCCCCGGGCAAGACATAGTGCTTTAATACAGGAAAACAAAAACAAAAACATTACTCTTCAAAAGATGTTACTGAAATGAGCCTTTCTGACGTCCAGTTGCTAAGTTGAACTCCTGGGACGGCAGGCCTAATCCATTCATCTAAGTCACAGTCACTATCAACAGCCTCATCCTGCACGGCGCTGATATTTCCGTAGTCTACCACTCCCGCACTTGTGAAAGTAACCGGGCTCTGACAATCTTTAGCACTTGATTCAGCCGAAGATCTTCCAGGGTGATAGCCAATCCCGAACATGTCTTTCTTCTCTGGCACTTCTACCGGGCTGCCCCAGCCTTCTCGGATCCCGGATTCTACCAATTCACGCGCTTGTTTATAGGAAGCTATGGAAACTACCTTCTTCGGTTCTTCAGGAGAAGTTGCTACTACAGATGCTTGCTCAGACTTTAAGGGCTCAAAAGCTTGACATGGGGTTTCGACTATTTCACCATCCATCTCCACATATTTGAATGAGGCTAGATGACTGACGAAGATATCTTCTTCCCCGCTGACTGTCACAACTTGACCTTCCCAGACGAACTTTAATTTCTGATGAAGTGTAGAAGAAACCGCTCCTGCCGAGTGTATCCAGGGCCTTCCAAGTAAACAACTATATGCCGGCTGGATATCCATCACGTAAAACGTGGTATTGAAGACTTGTGGACCTACCTTAATAGGTAACTCCACCTCTCCAAATACCGATCTTCTTGATCCATCAAATGCCCGTACTACTAAATCACTGGGCTTCAGCACCACCCCATCATAGTCCAGCTTCATCAATGCCTTCTTAGGCAAGACATTCAGAGATGAACCAGTATCCACCAGCACGTGGGAGAGTACCGCACCTTTGCATTCCAAAGAAATATGCAATGCCCGATTGTGAGCACGCCCATCAGAAGTTAGGTCCAAGTCTGTGAAACCCAATCCATGACTGGCATTAACGCTGGACACCACTGTTTCTAACTGGTTTACAGAAATATCCTGAGGCACGTATGCTTTGTTCAGAATATTTAAAAGGGCCTTCCTGTGATAATCCGAACACATGAGCAATGATAAGATGGAGATCTTTGACGGCGTCTGCTGCAAATGGTCTACAATCTTATAGTCACTCTTCTTGATGATCCTCAGGAATTCTTCGGCTTCTTTATCAAAGGTGAGATCTGGGTCAGCTGATGGAGTTGGATCATTGACAACTACAGGTTGCTTCCCTCTGGCTCTTGCTTGGGCTTCAACAGTATCCCTGGGTGGTATCACATTGTTTCTCAATGCTTCAGGCGCAAACAATCTTCCACTTCGAGTAAAACCCCCTACTCCAACATTCTCTACTTGAGCTGGGGTTATACTAGTCGTGGCCAATTCTTGCCTCTGGCCATTGTAATACACTTCACCACCATAGTGCCAAGGAACTGCTCTGTCACTTTGGTACATTATGGGTCCAGCAGTAGTAATGGTTATTGGCGCCGCTCTGGCACGCGAAGGAACTTGGGATGGATCATAAAAGATAGTCACTGTAGATACTTCACTTTCTTTCACGATCTTGTCAAATTGCAGCACTCCTTCATCAATCATACCTTGAATTCCGGCCTTCAATCGTTTACACCCGTTGGTAGCTTCTGCGCATTCTGAACAATCATCCTTGCATCCGGGGAAAATGCCTTTCTTTAACAAACAAACCTTGATAGCAACCAATGAAGTCTTCAAGTCATTTACATCATCCACCAGATTCAATTTCTCCCCTTCACCAATTGCACCAACCGTGCCCCTGTGAGGAGGCATGGGATTTTCCAGCACATTAGGAGAGGGAGCGAAATTGATCGCTTTAGAATCCAACAAGTCCTGAACAACATGCTTCAATGCTTTACAATTCTCAGTACTATGGCCGGGAGCTCCAGAATGAAACTCGCATCTAGCATTCGAATCATAACCTTTAGGAATTTGGCCTGGCCTCGGAGGTTGCAAGGTACGGAGCTGAATCATTTGGAGCTGCAGGAGATTCTTCAACAGTTGGGAGTAAGACATTGGTGGAGCTTCAATATGTCTATCCTTCGCCCTCTGGGAGTAGTACGGACGAGGGGGTCTTGGCTGATACCCCTGTGAGCGTTGCGGCTGTGAAGGCTGAATCCGTTGTTGAACTGGAGGAGTTGAAATAGTGACGGGGGCCACTTGTTGATAATATCCTTGGTGCATCATTCCTCTCTGCGCGTATACTGCTCCTGTTTCTCCTTCCCTCCTTTTCACAAAGGGTTTCTTGACGCCAGATACTGAAGCGCTTCCATTTTGAATCTTCCCCTGTTTGAGCCAGCTTTCAATTCTTTCTCCAGTCAGGATAATGTCCGAGAAGCCACTTGAGGAACAACCAGCCAACCTTTCCATGAAATGCCCTGGGAGGGTATTCAAAAAAAGATCGACCATCTCTCTTTCCAATAACGGTGGTTGTACTCGGGCGGCCACCTCACGCCACCTCTGTGCATAGTCTTTAAAGCTCTCCGAGCTCCTCTGTGTCAAGCTTTGAAGCTGAGTACGGCTAGGTGCCATGTCAATGTTGTATTGATATTGTCTGAGGAAGGCCTCTCCCAAATCCTTCCAGCTTCTGATAGAACTTCTTTCCAACTTCATGTACCACTCCAAGGACCCTCCTGAAAGGCTATCCTGGAAATAGTACATCCATAGTTTCTCGTCTCGCGTGTGAGCTGCAATCTTCCTGTAGAAGGCCTGTAGGTGAGTTTTCGGGCAAGAGCTGCCGTTGTATTTATCAAATGCTGGTGGTCTGAACTTGTGTGGAATGACCACCCCAGGTACTAAACCCATATCTGACACGTCAATTCCCAAAGTGTCCTTGCACTCTAAGGCCTTGACCTTCTCTGCAAGCACCAAGAAGTCGTTGAGATTTCCATCACCGCCGAAACCCATATCATTGTTGAAGTACTGGAATTGGTCTTCCTGCCTGTCCTGCACAGGAACATACGCAGCCATAGATGGATCTGGAACATGAGGTCCACCTGTACCGTTGTTAGTGTTGGGAGGACCCCCTTGTCCGCTGGAAGTAGTCGCCTGAACATTAGTGTTAGGAGGAGTCAACCCTTGAATTGTATTTCTCAGCTCCTGCTGCCCCTGGGCCATCCCCTGCATCAGAGTCATAAATTCTGCCATCTTGGTACGGACATCGTTGAGTTCTGTTTGCATGGCGTCCATTGCTGTTCTTTGATTACTGCGGGTCGCGTACCGATGAGGGATAACTTGTCGAATGTACCGGGTCTTGGCGGCCCTCGCAATCTTTGCCTGATGAACACAGATAAATTAGACATCTCGAAGAAAAACCTGCAAAGACAAAGACAAAATGCAAATGATGTGTATGCAATGCAATGTGTTCCTTTTATTCCCGAGTATTTTACTGTGTCCGGTCCTGGCATTAAGAAGATAAGAATTGGGAAGAAGACCCAAATAATATTCAGACATAATGACGGCTGTGAAGAATTGGTGCTCATTACCCCGTGTCGGTGCAAATAACAAACAAGAAATCTGGAACAAATCAATCATATAAACTGGAATTTGGAAATACAACGTCCCTGAAGGGTACCAAACAAAATAACAACAAAAGTACATCACATATAAGGAATCCCACAACAAGCCTGTGGGTAATCCAAGCACAACAATATGAAATTAAACACTAGGGAACTCTATATCTTTCAATCTCCAGCTAAGGCATTTGACGCTCTGGAACAGCTGAACCACATCTGGATGATCGGGCTCCTGGATGAGCTTCTGAATGAGGAGGTCCCTCGTATCAGAAAAAGCGTGTAACTCCTCGATCTGCTGTAGAAATGCTGCTTCATTCCCCTCGCTTTGACTAGACTCGGCCTTCGACCTTTTCACTTCAGCTTTCAACTTCAAGTCTTCAATCTCCTTTTGAGCTTCCTTCAGTGCCTGCTGACTTTCTGTTACGCGCCGGATACGATCTTCCTCTTGATAATAAGCTTTCCTGAGAAGTTCTTTCTGCCCATCCACAGAATCCTGAAGACTTTTGACTTCCTGTTTGTGCTTGGCGTCTAACTCCTTTTGTTTCTTCAGATTCTCGTCCCATTTCTCCTGCCATAAAGTAACAGCTTCATTGGCTTCACTAAGATCCTTCTTCTCTCTTCGGCGCTGGGCCGTCATATGAGTCTCAGCTAAACCTTTCTTTCGGAAATAGAGCTCTCTATCTTCAAAGTCCTTCTGCTTGAGACGGACTATCTCCTCGGCTTGCACAGCTCTTTCTTTCAATCGACGGTTCTGGATCATTAGTGCCTGACAAGAATTAAGAGCCTCTTGATTTTCAACCCTCAGTTGCTTAACCAAAGCTTCTAACTTCTGATACTCCTCCAAAGGCACCGTAGTTCTTGGTGCTACCTCCTTAGGGTAAAGAGGCGTCTCTCTAGAAAATGGTAGAAGGTGAGTCTTCACACGATCCTCCAACCAGCTGGCAAAAGGATCATAGGTATTAGGATCTACTCTTCCAAATTCTTTCTTTCCTTTCATCACCCTAATTTCCCAAGCTTGGGATGCCAGGATGCTCATTTTGGAGTTTCCCTCTGCTGGAAAATATAAGGACTCATTTGCATCGTCGATCAAAGGTACGTCTCTTAAAGGATAGCCGAACTGTTTCCTGGACAAGATAGGATTGTAGCTAATCCCACCTTTCCTTCCCATCAAAGGCACATTTGGAAAGCTACCACAACTAACCAACATTTCTTTGCCCACCAAATCTCTGTTGCATCCCCAAGCAATGTCAGCTGAGGTTAAGCCCATTAATCTTTTGGACCACTTCCAAGATTGTTTCAAATCCTGAAAGGGTCCTGATTTAGGGAGTTGCCTTACAAACCAATCAGCGAATATGGGAGCACAACAATTTACAAACCCCTTCCTCTTTTCATTTCTGTGGTGAACTCCATAATAAAAGTCAGCTAGCAATGTAGGAACAGGATTTCTCTTGACGAAGATAGTAATGGCCTCCATGTTAATTAGTCCTTTCTCTCCGGGAAACAAACTGATTCCATATACTACCATAGCCAACAGTGCTTTAAAGTCTGCCCACTTCTTTTCCGATGCCATAACACGTGCCTCTGCAACAAGAAAGCCCAAAGGGATTCCTTTACTTTGGCCAGCCTCTAATCCCACCTTGAGTCTAGGCATACTCAAATGACAGGCAATAGTGATATCCTCATGAGATGGGATCCTCTCCGAAACATAGTAAGGTACACCCTCCTTAACAGGAACACTCAGCATGCTAGAAACCTCCTCCAATGTAGGTGCCAGAATATAATCAGGAAAAACAAAGACCCTCAACTGTGGATCATAGAACTGCAACAAAGAATGCAAGCTATCCTTCTGGTCGACTGTGGGCTTGCTCACATAATTCAGTATCTTACCATACTCTCTCCTGAAATCATCAAGGACTCGGTCACCCATCAAGCTAATCAAACCCTGAACACTCTCTGTCTCTGGCTGCGGGAAAGTATAATGAACATTTCTCTTCCTCGGAATCTCCATGCTGAAGTAGAAAATATGACCAGGACCTAGGAAGTAATGAACCCTGGGAATAAAAAGAACACAAAATGATTAATGATGATATGATGCTTATGCAAGACAAGGCATGTGATCAGTGAAGTGTCTGTGGTGTGCCAATCATATAATCAAGTGTCGGTGCACGGTCTCAAAACCCAGATATCACAATAATCATCCCTCTGATCCGGGGTCCATAACTTAAGAACAGAAATCCAGATCACAAAACTGAACCAAAGGCAAAGTGGGTATGCTGAAGGTACCAGGGTTCCTGCAAACCTGCAAACCCCTCCCAGTCTCACGGGTATGCTACTCGGGTCAACATCACGGACTCTCGAGGCCGAATAGCAATAATACGTTCACCATTTCCGAGAAAATGGCTCATGGCCAAATCAGGGAATCGGTTTGGCATTATGTACTACTCAGGGAGGTCTCAGTTGAGTCCGGAAAAACAAGCATCCCTCACAAGTCTCCAGCTTCAAGCACTGAGTCGAGAAACAATAGTACATTCATCCCGAAGGGTACAATACTATCGTCATACGAACAGTTTGCTTTAACCGAATTCCTATGAGAGAACCAGGCCATCCTATGGGAGTTCCCAGTGGGCCCTCGGATGCGAGTGGGTTTGCCAACAAATGTGGTCTGCCACTGTCATCACTGGAGAGGGATGTTTCCACAAAGGTTCTCAATGATCGGTCCCCTGACTGCACATAACTATCAAGGTAGCGCATCAACCCAGAAAGATTCCGGTATCAATACATTCCCGAGAAGGTCGCAAGTCAAGGTGTGGAACTCACTACTACCAACATAGCAAGATGCCATGAAGCCAAAGTGGAACCACTCTAAGTCCTAGGGTGCACTCAAGCGGGGTAATTGGCTTATCTCACAGTAACTCCCACCCACAGAAAAAATGAAAACCAGCACAGCCAGACAGTCCGGTATAATATGATGCATGGAAAATAAATACTGAAAGCGGTAAATAAATGCGGTAAAGTAAAGCTGTAAAGTAAAACTGTAAATGAAAACAATAAAGCTAAACTAAATCACACAAAAACACCCAAAGAAACAAAACCAAACAGGCGCTAGGATTGACTCTACAAGGGAAACCGGAAGAATCAGGTTAGTCCCCAGCAGAGTCGCCAGCTGTCGCTCCCGGGATTTTCATCCTGGTACAAACGCGAAAGTGGCGCGGAAAGGTTAGAGTCGCCAGCCAGACATTTTTATCCCGAAAGAATGGGAAAGGTAATGTTGCACAAACCTGAGGAAGAAGGAAAGGACAAGGTCCTGCGAACCAAAGATCTGAGTTCGGGAGTCGATTACGACCTGGGAAGGTATTAGCACCCCAGATCGTCCGTCGTACCCGACGGGATCCACGCTTGCTTGTTTTGTTTCAAAGGGTGAGAAAATAAAGATGTTGCTGAACAAATGAACCGCTAACTGGAATGGAATGAGAAATGAGAAGAGAACTGAAATAAGAAAATGGAAAGAAAGGGGGAAATGTAGGGAAAATAAAGAATGTGCTCGAACGGGCCCTACCCCGCTGCCTACGTACCTCATCGGAATAATGAGGATCAGAGTCGACGTAGTTCGCCTAACCTAGGCGGGAACTATTTGTTTGTGTTTTTTATGCTGGAACTGCGTATGTCTATGCTCAGGTGTTGCAGGCTCGTCTGGTACGAGTGCGTTAACCGTCTTGCATGCGAGACAAGTAGTCGCGAGTTCACGTTATGAGTGAATGAGATGAGAAGAGAAGTTCCCGCAGGATAATCGTTTATTGTATGTTTTTGGCTTTTATGAGTTTTGTATGAATTTGGCACAAGGAAGTGAATTCAAACTCTTTTCCATGGAATGTACACTTGACTCTACATTCCAAGATGGAATAATAGAACAAGCATACCCAGCAAGGAGAATTTATCCAAGACTGGTTTCCTAGGATTAGGGTTTAAGTTCACTAGCTTGTTGAACTTTATTAAGTGTTTTTTGTTGCTTTTGTGAAGAAATATCTTTTAAGTTTTCCTTTATGAACAATTCCTTGATGAGACTTGTGCATCATGATAAACAAGCTTACACCACTCCAAGATGGAATGAGTGCAAGTGTTTCATGGAATAAGGCTATACACAAGGAATCATTTCATTTTATTTGTTAAGTGTTTTTGGATTTTGTTTGAAGATAAGAAGAGAATGACTCAAATTGCAAAAGGGATAAAATCTAATGGGAAACTAAGACTCAATCCTAAGTTAATTGTATTTACAAAGTGATCCTAAGGGTTAGTGAGGTTTTCTACTCCTAATGAAAACTTAAAACTATTAGAATTCAACTTACTTCTTAATGAAGTTAAGTTGATTCTAAGGACCAATGGGAATCCTATTAAAGTTGTAAGATCAAAATAATCAAAAGAATGAAGTTAACTATGAAATAATATTCTACAAACAATGCCCTAAAGGCTTGAATAATAAATAGTCTTATTTATTTATTCTATATTCTAATGGAGATGAATTCTATACTAAGTATTAAATCTAAGTCAAACTTAATGTTCATCCTAAAACAAATTAAACTAAACCTAAGTCTAATGCTAAATCCTATGACTAAAATTAATCTAGACTATTATTATTATTTTTTTTATTGAACTACATTTTTTTTAATGGCCTAATCTAATGGAATTATGCATACTAAGCCAAAATTAATATTCTCAACAAAAATGCTAAATCTTCTAGAAAAATTATAAAAATTAAATTGTAAGGTCCTAATATTATCTAAAATATTATATTAAGAGGGATTCTAAAGATACTCATTTTTCTATGCTTAATAACTAATTATTTCAAGCTAAGAATTAACTATTATTTCTTAAGGATTTTATTACCAAAACCTAAGATAAAAATTCCTAAAAATTCCATAAAAAATATTCTAAGAGCTATTAGGGGTCTTTTAACTATAGAAAAAAAAAGTGGGCTAAAAAAGTTAATGGAAGCTATTTAAATAAAATGAACAAAATTCAGCATAACATAGAAGAGATTCAATAAAACTAAATAAAAGAATAATTCATAATTAATTCTAAAATAAACAAATTCTAGAAAATAAAAATATCATAAATTCCTAAATTGATTTATTAATCTACTTTAATTTTTGGGGAATTTTCTAATGCTTTCTCCTATTTTTTAATGAATTATTTCTAACTATGATTAAACTAGAAATTAAACTCTAAATAATACAGGGGTGTTTTTAGTGGTTTTTATTTGTTTTTCGCATATGGGCCTGAAACAGGGAGTGCAAAAAGAAAATAGAATGAGGCCCACACGCAGGAAATTGGGAGAGGGTGCAGGTATCATTATTTTAGTTGTTTTTGAAATTGGGCCTAAAAGTGGGGTGCCAAAATTAAACATATTAATTTAAAGGAAGAATTGGACTAATCTTACAAAAGGGGTTAAGTTCTAATCTTATAAAAAAGATCCTAATCTTATAAAAATAAAAAATTTAAATTCTAATCTTATGATGATATTTGACTAAAATTTGAATTAAAAAATGAATTAAAACTTAATCTAATGTTTTTATATAAACTCTTAATCTTATAAAATGACTTAAATATTAACCTCATGGTTCTATCAATTAAGTTACTATCTTATCTTAAGAAAAATAAACAAAATAACTTATGATCATATTTTTCTAAAATCTTGACTTAATAAAAGAAATTAAACTAATCTTAAAAATAATATCCTCCAAAAATCTTAATTAAACTATAATCTTCTATTATAACATTTCTTTTTTTTTTAAATTTCTAATTTAGAAGAATGAATTACCATTACCTTATAATAATATTTTTCTAATAATCTAAACTTATCAATATAAAATTCTAATTTACCTTATCAAAATATTATCCTAAAAAAAACTTAATTTGAGAAATATGAATTAAACTAAGCTCATGATTATGTTTCTTTAATATTTTAATTACACTTATCAAAAAAAACATTTTTTAAAGAAAACTTAATTTAAGAAAATCTTAAATCAAATTATTATCATCTTTTCTAAAAAAAAACTATTAATTTTCTAAACAATCCTAAATTAAAACTATTGAAACAACTAATCCTATTATAGTTATCTAGTAAAATTGATAAATGAAACAAATTATAAAACTTATTAAATAAATTAAGCCTTTACTCTAAAAGAAAATGAATTAATTAAATCTAAACTAACTATGGTTATCAAAAAAAATATTTAATTAAAATTTGAATTAACAATAAATTACACTAATCCATGATAATAATTTTCCTTATAATTTAAACCACAGTTTCATTAGAAAAAATAACTTACAACTTAAACTTAATCTAAGACTGTATTAGCTGATAATCCTAAAAAAACTTAACTCAAACTTTAATCTAAAACAAATAATTAACTGATAACCCAAACTAACCTATAGTTTATTAACAAAAATTAACTTAAAGTTTAATCTAAAACAATAATTACAAAAAAACAAATCAAATAAAAAAAACAGAAAGTTACAATGGAACCCTAGTTCCCCTTCTTCTTCCTCTTGCGCCGTAACCATCTTCTCCCTTCTTCTCCATCGCCGTCACCTCTCTCCCTCTTCGAATTCACCACCACAACATCTCATCCTTCCCTTTTTCATCTTAAAAGAACCTTCCTCCAATTGACCCACCTAAACCCTAACATTTAACCTAAAAACTTGTCTTCCCTTTCGCAAGCTCATCGCCCTCACTACCTAATTCCTCTTCTTCTCATAAACTCAACAATCTATTCACTAATTGAAAACCAGAAAAGAAAAGAATTCGTACCTTGATTCGGTGGCGAGTGTTGTTGACGAACGAAATTCCCAGGGCGAGCTTGAAGAACCGAAACGGCGGTTGAACGAAGGACGAATCAACGAACAATCCGAGTCGAAACGGCCACCACTGCCTTGTCCTGAGTCGAGATGATAACGGCTAATGCTTCAGGTAATACTTGACTTCGCCTTGTTCTTCTTCTTCTGCTCCTGTATGTGTGGTGAATTGATTCTGAATCGTTGCGTGGTATCGAATTTGCAGGTGGAATCCAAGCTTCGGTTAATGGAACAGAGAATATTCAACCCTATCGAAACTCTTGCTGTTATGGTCCTTGGATTCGTCCCAGGTTTTGACGATTAACGAAGGCGATGGACAGCATTGAAGACTGAAGCCATGACAAGGGTGCTGGAGATCATTCCTTCATTCAAATAGCAACAGAAAGGTAACTTTTAGGTATGCATTCTCTGGCTCACCCTGTTCATCGATTCCACCTCATTTTCGCTTCTGATCATGTTTGTCATTTTGGCATTTCGTCACTCCTTGATGAAACTCGCAGGTCAAGGTTCGAAATTCTGTTGTTTTAGGTGATAGGAGAAATGACGAAGAGATGTTTATGGTATCGAAGAGCGATAAACCAGGTTGATGAATGTTGCAGGCTATGAATGGTGAGCATCAACTGAAGATCTTTGAACAAGAACAGAATTGGCAATGCGAGAGATAGGGAAAAGCTTCAGAACAATGGAAGCTGAGGAAAAGGATCCAAGCTCAGAATCATTGTGAATCAGGCTGATTCAAGGTGAAAAAGAGGATAGATGAAAAGGCTAAGAGGAGGAAAAAATGGTGGAAAAACTTAAAGGTGAAGGATGACACTGTTTTATAGAAGATTTTCTCAAAAAGTCTAGAAACTTCAGGTATGTTCTCCAACTGAATTCAATTATAGCTGTTAGAGTTTGTTGGGATTTCTGTTATGAGATTTTTTGTGGTTCTGTTATTTTTGTAATTAGAAAACTGTTAAACTGTTGGTTATGAATTCAATTAGGTGAGTATGAGATTTGGGTAATTCTGTTAGATTTTGTTGAATTCAGTTGGGAATCATAACTGAACTTTTGTGTGTTTGGATAAGCTAGCATTAGGTTAATGGAAAATTAGCTAGCTGACAAATGGTTTGAAAAAATGTGAAGCTGGCTTTGATTTGATTGGATTTTTAATGCAGGGTTGAGCTTTCTTGTGGCGAATCAATCGAAGAGAACACATGAATTAGAGTTAACTTTTGCAATTTCGTCGTGATCGGAAGTGAATAAAAAATCCAGGTTGTCGGTTGCTTGCTGATGATCGAAAGAAAAGAGTGGTCGAAGATCCATTTTAGTTGCTACACCTGATCTTGATAGTGTTTCATCCTCAGCTGGAGATTCAGATCTTAATAAAGGAGAATCATCAGTTTTGTTTTCATTGTGCTCACTGTTCTGTTTCTTTTCCTGCCACTCCTGCTTCTCTGCAGCCAATACACCTACTAACTTTAGCAGTGTGGGCAACCCTTCAACACCAGCTGCAAACACCATAATCAAAGGGTCCCTGTAGGACTGTCACGCAGGCTCAGAATAAGGGATTTCGAAAGCTTTCCTGTAACCATAAGGCAACTCATGAGCTTTTGGAAGTCATCTTTGGGAGATAGTGAAACAAACAGGATAAGTTCTGGAATATTTTAGGGCAACAGCTTGGGTTCCATTTTTGCACAATCGCCACATACCGCAGTGCATGAACCTTAAGTTCCAAATCGGAACCGACTTGGGCAAGTTTTTTTTCACTATTGGCAGAGACCCAATGTGAGAGCAGGCTGAAGGTATCTGCCCCTCATGGCTTCAATAACCTGGTGCATCTCAAAAAACGAGATCTAAGTGCAGTTGCATTAAGCTCCCCAACCTCACTTAGGATGTTATCTCCTCGATTGGTAATATGGTCACACGTGTCAAACTGTAAATCTTTTTGCTCTTTTTTGTAGCTGTTTCCTATTGCATCACTTATAGTTTAATCGTTTTTTTCTCTTTTGAGTTTTCCTTCCTTCTTGTTAAGCTTTTATGCTAGGCTTTTGTATTAAGTTGATGACTCTTGATGAAGAGCAATTCTTCTATGGACTCTCCTTTATTATCATAATGGTTCCATCATGATTTTGCTTTTCAAAACTTTTTTTTTCCAAAACCAAGACCAAAACCAATAGTTGAACATGTAAAAGACATAACAACAACTACAAATGGAAAGTCATCAAAATTGATCAAAAACTGAACTTTGCGCGAATACACTTCACTACACCAAACGCAACCGTATGAAAAAATATGCCACGGATCCTTTCCTCCCTCTTTGATGGGATCATTCACATAACAAAATGGAAGTGTAATAAATAACCTAAACAAAGAAAGTCATGCCAATAGGTTCCGCAAAATTTATTGTCTCTTTGTTGACGAATGGCTACCTCAAATGTATGGTGGTGATGATTCTTGTTACCATAGTAATTGTTAAAATTAATGAGGAGGAGAGAGGAGGAGTATAAAGATGATTATTATGAGGAAGAAAATTGCGCAATGCATAATCAGTTCAAATGAATTCAAATATGGAATAGTGGATTTCCACAATGGATTGTAGAAATATGAACGAGATAGAAATGGGTAAATAGATTAGAAAAAATGATTAATAGACAATGGGCTTGAAAATTGACAATAACCTTGGATAACTAGACTTTAATAAAGGGTGATTCACAAAGGATTAAGGACAAACATAAATGGCCAAGTGAATGAAAGAAACTGGAAATGAATTGATGACAACATATATAATACTAAAAATTGAAAAGAAATGGAAATTGGAAAAGAATGGAAATGGAGCGGAATAATCGGGGATGGTTTACAACAATGAAAATGGATGGATACGACATCTCGATTTTAGCCCAAAGCCTATTTTAAATTCTCTTCACAAGCCCATGAACACAACTCTTTTTTGAATCACTGCACAATTTTCCAAATTAGTCACCACTCTTTGAATCGTCTGAAACACGCCATGACCACTCGAATCCAAATGAATCACTGATAAACTAAATATTTGAACCAAACTTCAGACAAAACACTATTCGATAAACGGATGAATCTCCGCCCACGACAACATGATCTTTGAATATGCACTGTCTAAGAAATAGTCCAGTGGACCAAAATAAATCTTGCAGTTGCCACTATCTCTTGATAGTTTGGCCCTAACTAGGTCAAACTCCCATCTGAATCAAAACATAACTGATCAACCGCATTTGAAATAGAATCATCGTCCAGTGAATATTCTCTACCATTCCAATCTCTGACAGATACAGATAACGTACGAAACCCTAATTTCCTTGGGTCCTGATCACATGCCTTATGAACCCATGCAATGCACTATTATGATGTTAATGAACTGATGAGAAATGCAGATGAACACGAAGCATAAGCCATTAGAGAGAATAAATAGGAGGGCAAATTTTGAGGTATTACAGGTTTAACACTTTTAAAATTAAGAATTTTTCTGTTTTTAACAGTGTTAACTGGTTAACCATTTGGTTAACCGGTTAACGACTTCAATTTTTCAAATACAGAGTTAACGTTTACATGCGTTAACCGGTTAACCATTTGGTTAACCGGTTAAGACTGAAAGTTTTTGAAAAATTTATTCCTTTAAAATTCAAATTATGTCTTTTGGTTATACCTCTTCATATAATTATTTTTCATATTTTTTTCACACCTTTTTGAAAGGGTGTTTTGAATATTATATATTCTGAATTTTTTCAAATTCAAAAACACCTCCTAGAATTTTTCATAAAAAAATCACTCAATCAAATTCACTTATTTTTCATAGATTTTCAAACTTTAAAAAGTGTTCATATTTGATTCATATCATTTTCATATTCATCTTGAACACTTGTATTGAAAATTGAGAAGTGGATTTTGATCAAAGGAGAAGATCAATTTTATATTGATATCACATATTGTACTTTTCTCAGAATTACAAAGAGTTAAAATAGATTTTCTAGTGTGACTTGTGATCCAGGATTGTTGGACACAAGGGATAGTGATTGCAAGAGGATTGTTCTTGCACACTAGGTTTGCTTAGTTGTTTAGAAAATAGGCCTCGCCGATTGAAAATGCGATAGGTTGTACATTCTAATGACTAGTGGAAAATCTCTTTCGTATTGGAAAGGAGACTGAATGTACCTTCGGATTGTGAAGGGAACCATGATAATTTGTTGTGTCTCTTTTACTTTCTCGCTTTATCGCTTTCATACCATAATCAAGTAAAAGAGAAATCTATCCATCAAGAAAATAATCGAGAAAATTTTATAACACCTAATTCACCCCCCTCTTAGGCATACTTTGAAACTACAGAATTGTTGTGCATGAAATGAAATTATAACACGGGACACTACCTAATGATATTCATTCCTCTTATTGCGCATTTGAATTATTACTGATGGAATGCAATTATAACACGTCACATTAGCAATCATATCAAACCTAAACATCATTATAAGATAATTTACTATGTTTCATAAATTCCTAATTTCAACTTATATAAATTATAGAATAAAATTGTTCTATATTGATTATTCTTTTTATATTTATTTAAATCTTTTAAATCAAATAACTTTAACCCGTGCGGATGCACGGGTCATTTTATTAGTAAAGAAGAAAAAAGAACGGGTATCTTTATTAATTAAAATAATTGCCAAGTGTCTATAAGGTAGTACCATCTCCTAACTAGAGCATAAATTATACCATCTCCTAGATTATCTCACATTAACCAAAGTCACTTGGCAACCCTAAAATCATTAAAAGTATGTGTTACAATGTTGTTTTGATAAATTGTTTAAAATTTTTAAAAACTATGGTAAAATAAAATTTGTGTTATAATTGAGTGATAAACCTGATTTTCAAGAGTGAATTTGTGAGAAAGAGAGAAAATTTGAGTAGAATTGAAGGATATATAATTTTTTTTTTGAAATTATTTATCTTGAAATTTGACAATGAAAATAGCATTTTGTCATGATCAAGAAAGTATGTAGCTTAAAATTTAGAAGTTATCATTAGTCAAGTAATTTTGTTATTTTAATGAAGATTCCCATCTCTCAAACTTTTTCCTTAAGGATAAAATAACAATTCAAGTTTGGGATTGTTATGTGACTCGGTTACACATGCATTCTTAGTGAGTTTTCACATTGTGTTAATTATTTTTCTATTAATATTTCATATTTGATAGCAAATTATACAAGAATTGAGATTGTCGCAGCCGGTCTAAAAAAACCGAATCACTATTAGAAAAATAAATGATAAACTTTAATTCCAAAATAAGAGAAAACTAGGTAAGAAATCGATTAAACGGGAGGAAGGTGTTAGACACCCCTCACTTCTATTATACTTAATAGGATCCTCTTTAGGTTTTCTAAGGGTATGTTTGTTTGTATCACATCCATGATTAAAATTTTAAATAAATCCAACTTAAGGCCAAAAGCCTTATGTTATCCCTTATTGTACTCGCTAGGGTTTTACAACCTTATGCCTACATACATTCAATGAGAAAGATCAAAACTCCGTAATTCGTATTCTCCCTATCCCCTAATTCTAATCATTTATTCCATGTTATATCCCTTAATAATAGTTTCTTAAATTCCAAATAAGACCTCTTAAAGTATCCATTAAAAAACTCCTTTAATCCTTTATGAAAATCCTTAAAGTGGAACCCCAAATCATTTAATCAACCCTTAAAATTATATCAAATCCCTCAATGCATAAGACCCTAGAATAAAATTTAATGACTAAATTTTAATTCAAAAGTCAACCAAAATTAAAATCCATTTGAAATTCAAAACTGTAATCCCAAAAATCAAATTCCATTTCCATTTTTAAATCCCCAAAATATTTAGATCAATCACATAATTTTAAATCCCAAAATAAAATATAATACAAATTCCCAAAATTAATCCCCAAAATATTTAATAAAACTACAACCCCAAAATTATAATTTAACCCCAAAACTATTTAGTAATAAAATTATAATTAAATTCAACCCAAAAACATATTTTAATAACAAAAATATTCTAATCCCAAAAATATTAATAATTTAAATAAATTATACCCCAAATATCCAAATTTTGTATCCCCAAAATTATAACCCAAAACATTTAGATAGTATTTTTTATCCCAAAATATGATTTTAATTCAATTTAATAAAACCCTAAAAGTATAAAAATTCCCTTTAAAATAAACCTTAAACCAAATATTAAAAATCCCAAAATACTCATCCCAAAAAAATCCAGATTAATAATAATCCTCATTTATAAAAATAATTTCCCTAATTTTAATATAAAAAAATAAACAAATTATTTAACCATAAAACCCCAAATAAAAATCCCAAAAATAAAATAAAACCTTAAAATCCCTAATTATATTCCCGATGATAAAAAACTCTAAACCCTAATTTATACTTCCCTATTGAACCCTTAAACCCTAATTAATAATTAAATTAAAAATTAATTCAATTATTTATTATGTAAATTGAATAATTAATTATCATAATAATTTTTCAAAGTAAATAAAAATCTAATTTTAAAAACCCAAGTTACATATTTAAAATTCCACATTTAAAAAATATTATATCCATATTTTAAAATCCCGAAAAGTTGTAATAAAATATTAATATTATAACACATATTTTAAATCCCCAAAAATATAACTCATTAATTTTTAATATATATATATATATATATATATATATATATATATATATATATATATATATATATATATATATATATATATATATATATATATATATATATATATATATATATATATATATATATATATATATATATATATATATATATATATCCAAAAAATAATTTGTGAAGAAAGCCCTATTTTAAATGTTAGAAAAATTATAAGAATTTTATCCCATTATTTTAGAAATTATTAATCCCTTATATTATATTATTTCTAAAATTATGATTTAAAAAATAAATAAATAGTATTTTCATTTTTATTAACACTAATTAATTAAAATTAATTTATTCCAATTTTTGATTAAATTATATCTTATAACATTTTATTAATATTTATTATAAAAATTGAATAACATTTTTCGATGTAGAAAATTTGTTTTTTAACCCATAATAATATTATTGATTTATTGTTTTATTTGTGAAAGCTCTTTAGATTTGGACAAATTTTGGTAAAACAAAATGTTGGAATAATTGGTTCAACATGGATATCAAAGCTAAAGAATTTTGCGAAAGACAAAGATGTCGAAAGAGATGTCCTAACAGAAAGACTGGACACCTTGACTGCTCAACATTTAAACATGTATCAAATATGTTCCAAGATTCTAGGCGCCTTCGGCAATGGATCAAGGAAAGATTTGGAGCCCAATAGAAGACTATATAAGGAGACTTAGACCTATGGTTAAAATAACCTTTGTAACTTTTGTATCATTTGTAACTTTGTAACCTAAATACTTTGTAAAATAATGGTTTAGGGTTTGAGAGTCGTTGGTTCTCTTAGGAGTTAGAAGTTTCCACTCTGCAATATGGGATGTAGGGTGGAAGGAATAGGTACAAGGGGTACGACCAGAAGCCTTTAGGTAATGATTGTGTATTGTTCTTGGACGAAGCTTTGAAGCAAGTCCAGGATAACTTGTAGGTCAAGAAACCGTGACAGGTTCTGGAGATCAGTAGATGACAGGGTCATCACTGGTGGTGATGAAGGATGTGAGAAGGAGTCTCATATCAAAGGTTGTAAACGACTAGAGTTTAGCCTTAGATAAAGATGTTCATTGAAGCTAGTGATTAGGATAAAGTTGTAAACGAGAGAGTTTAACTTTAGGGTAATACTACAAAATAGTGAAGTCTTCATCCTGGATTGGTATCCCTCATAGTAGATTTGTTAACACCAAACTGGGTCAACATATTCTATGTACTTTACATTCTACTATTTACAATTTTTTTGTATTGTATTTTTGACTGAGATGTTCCAGCATGATGTCTTAACATCTGTTGGTGATTGTATTGCATCACTTCAAAATAGAAGTTGTGTATTCATCCTTGTTTCCTAAAGTGCAGTAATCTAAACTATAGGGAGATCAAAGACTCTTAACACCTTTAAGATCTGAACACTAAGTGCAAGAAGAACAATCCTCTTCAATGCACACGATTGCTTTCAACAATCCTGAATAGCAAGGGAAATAAAGATAAACTTTGATTTTTGCAATGAGTTTGAAGTATGTATATACAATGTTATCAATGTCAAGATTCATCTTCTCTTTCAATGATAATTCCACAAGTATTTAAGACTTTGTTGCTTAAGAATTTTCTTTCAAATGATATGAAAATATGCATAAAATTCTGTAAAAAAATGACTTAAACAAGATGTGGATAATGGAAGTTCTATACAAGATTTTTTGAAAGAGGTTTTGAAAAAGTTGTAAGTTTATGTATTTATAGATCATAAACACCCCTTTGAATCATCATGCAATTCTTCAGAAAATATCATGAACAATTATCATGATTCATTGGAGTCATTTCATGAAAGAATAAATAAAGAGGTTCAATTTTTCAAAGCAATTTTTCAAACTCGTACAGGGAGAAATCGATTGCTCTAGGGCTACAATTGGTTGCACCACAAACAAAAACACTTGAAATTTGAATTTTGAACAGGTGCAATCGATTGCTCTAAGGGCGCAATTAATTATACCACAAACAGAAGCAACAAAAACAAAGGTTCAGGATGCAATCGATTGCTCTAAGGGTGCAATCGATTGCACTGGCCAAAACTTGCAAAAATTGATTTTCAAACTTTGTAAAAGTGATTGTGCAAAGCAAAGCAACTCGGACTTAAACATTTTATGAAGATTATCATTATACCTTCCAATAAGCATGTTCTTCATATAAAATCTTTGTCTGATTCTTTTATCATGATGCTTTGACAATGGATGAACATCTTTTCCTTCTTGCCACGTGATTTGTCTTCATTAAAACATAATTTGATCTTGAGGATCTTGATTCCACAAGATCAAATTATACGTGCAAACAAATTATACTTGCATATATTATCCATGTTAATATTAGATCACATATTTGGAATTCAGATTTAGCAACCTATATTGATGGACCAATTTAAGTTGTTGTTTTCCTTCCTCATATTCCTTGCGTTCTTCCTTTTTCACTTTCGACCTTTCCCTATTCCTCGCGTTCTTCCTTTTTCCCTTTCAACCTTTCTCTATTCCTCGCATTTTCTCTTTCGATCTTTTCCTATTCCTCGTGTTTTTCTTGATCAATTGATGATGGAGGATTTTAGGGTTTATTTTTGTTGTTCTTTAATGTGAAGAATACAACTTTTAGGGTTTTGTTTGTGTGAATAGTGGGTGAGGAAAATAGGAGAGACATATGTTCTATTTAGTGTTAAAATTAGGTTAAAAGAATCAATGAGATTGTTTCATTTAGAAATAATTAAATTTAAATAAAAATATTTTAAATAAAAGTAATGGAAAAAAGATTTGAATTTTTTTATTAAGTGATTTTTTTTTCATAAAATAAGGATTTTAATAAAAAAAATCACTCTTAAAAATGCATTAAATACAAATATGAAAATTAAAAATTAAATAATAAAAAAAACTATTTTTGTGATTTTTTTATTAAAAAAATAGAAAAAATTAGTAGTAAACGAAAAATAAATAAAACATTAAAAAGAGAGGATGGTGGCACTAGAAATAAAGTTCTCTTATACCTCTATTTGTAACAATTATGTTATTTTATTTATTCAAAATAAAGTGACACTAAAAAAATATATGAAGTCTGATCAAAATTTGGGGTACGACAATGATCATCGTGTAAAGTCACAATTCATATCAAAATCATGTTGACCGAAAAACTATTCCATGTTCAAACACAATGGAAGTTATTGTAACAAAAAGTGAAGTGAAAACAACACTCAAAGACCAAAAAAGAGAGAAAGAATTTGGTTTGCCAAAATCATGTCACAATCAGGAACAATATTGACACGATCCTATGATGTTCACAAGAAGGAGGGGTCTTGTTGAAGTCGTTCCACAATTAGATCACATCGCTGTTAATCCTCTTTTTACATTAAATAGAATTGTAGAGGTTGTGTCAACAAAATCACAAAAAGAGAGATCATAAAAACAGTAAAATATTGTTTGTGTTTGATTGTACAATAACAAAAATTAATTATAATAATTAATTAAGTTGAATGAAAATGAAGCTCTAAAACTACTATTAGTAACTTAGTAACAGTAACCGTATAATTAACCTTGCAGTTGAAACACTTCAAAATATAGTCAAAGTATCCATCCACATTGAGATGTGATTGAACAACGACCAACTCACTAAAAGCCAACGAGTTAAAGAACCAGCAGCTGGGTCCCTCCACTAAAAGCCAAAAGCCAAAGACCTATCAGCGACTCAGCGAGTTTCCCCGGACTTGCGAAGACGCTGAAAGTTGAAGCCGTGTCAAGTGGAATGACTCATTCTGTGGATTCAATTCATCGACAATGTCATAGACTATTCTTCCAAGTTACTCACGTACTCACATCAAAAAGATATTTATGGTACAGTTGGTAAAACTGTAATTTTAATAATTTTGAAAGTTTCTAGCTCCCATTCTTAAAATTTTACAAAATTTTATTTTTCATAATTTTAATATTATTTAATTATTATAAATGATTAACATAATTATAAATATTAATAAAATTGAATTTTAAAAAAGCACCAAAACTTAATAAAAATGAAAATAGAGAAATCAAAATTATGATTAAGCTGATAATAAATATAAAAAGACCAATTCATCAATTTAAGAAACTCATCTGTTCATCGGTCTGATCAGTGAATCGGTCGGTTCATACTGATTTTTACCGAATCACTTGCAACTATGATTCAATAACCTTATAAGACCGTTATACCCTCTGGTTCACGATCTAACCGATTCGACAAGTTGAAATAGTCCAGGTTTTAAAATATTGTAACTCCCATTTTAACATAAAAAAATGTTATTTGAATTATGGGAATTTTAAACAAAATAATAAGAATTAGGCAAAATACATGTTTTTGTCCTTTAAGCTATTTAAAAGTACCACTTTAGTCTTTTAAGATTTTTTTATAACGATTGAGTTCTTTAAGTTTTAAAAATTTGCATCGTTAACCTTTTTTTAAACTTTCTTTAGAAAATGTATATGTGGCATTTACGGAGCTTAGGTGACAGTTAATAGTGATGATGTGTTATTTTATTTTATTTTATATTAATTTTTTAAACCCACGTGGATTTTATTTTTTTGAATTTTGATTTTTTTTTCATTTTTATTTTATTTTATTTTTTAAAATTATTTTTTATTCATTTTTTTAAACCCACGTGGATTTTAAAAACGTATGAGACGGGAGTGTTACAAATTAAAATAAACTGATACATTGTTTTACACTATTTTAAATATTAAATAACTGGTAGTTTTGTTTTACATTGACCTCATTCATTGTCTAACACCGTGTGATATGCTATAGACGTGTTCTGGTGTTGTTCAATTAAATTCATATATTAAGGATAAATATTTTACATTTTAAGTGAAATCTTCTTATGTTACAATATATGTTCAATGTTTTTACCGTTTTGGATTAAATTCTGCTAGACCAATTAGTGTAGTTATATGTTTGACAAAGAAGAAGAAAATATATCAATCAAAGACTTCTATTACATTATATAATATAAGAAGTAATGTTGTTATGTACCTCACCAACAAAAGATTTAGCTGCAATAACACCTAGTGCAGTGTTCATGTGACTCAAATATGCAATAGGGCTCAATAAAGCTGTTGATTCCAACTTGATAACCAATTTTCTTTCAGAGAAAGAAGGTAAAGCTATTAAAGTTCCCTGCCAAACACAGTCTTTATTTATATTTGGGTTAAATACACGATCACCATGGTATTATGGCGAGTTTTGGTTTTTCCTCTGAAATATTAGAACTTATGTTGGGGATCTGTTGCAAAATATGAACCAAATGAAGATGATGAAGACGATACGATGAAAGTTGCACAAAATAAATTCCAAAACGCGTGTTTACACTAAGCTTTAGGTTCGATCTGCCCCTATCAATTTAGGCAAATTGGATGCAAATAGGTTAACCGGCGAATCCCCTTCAGGAAACTTTGGAAATCTTAACATGAATCACATATTCACATAAAGCATATCGATCAACGATATTTTACAGAATAAAGTTCTCTCATTTATTCTTGTGCACTAGACAAATAATTCATGAAAAATTGTGTTAATGTAGTGGTGACACCTTTTGACCACACACTCAATCACTATAAGGTCTCTTATTTGATTCCAAGTAGTTGCAACTTTTGGCCATATTTGTTAATAATAATTTAACAAATAATTCATCAAATTAATTAAATCATTAATATTTATCAATTTAATATTTTGGAAATTTATCCAACATGAAGTTTTTTTTATTCCCCCTTGTAAAACCAAGATTTTGTTTGCAGAATCCTCTATCCCTTGTTTGGCTGACTGGACATGAGGAATCTGCACATGTGGCATATATTTATTTGCTGACTGGATGAAAATATTTTCCACGTCATTTTTTATTTTCTTTAACTTTTTATATAAATTAATTATTTACGTTATTTATTTTTTATAAATTAATTATTTATGTAATTTATTAATTAAAATTTAATAAACTGACATATTTTAAAATGGAATTGAGTCAAGCCATACACTACCATACACAACAACAAGAACTGATATGATCGTTTTCCTTGGTTGCAAAACAAATATCAACAAAGTAGTAGTTCTAGTAGTCCTAATATTGGAATGAACAATTTTCAAAACCCTAGAATGTCATTGGGGAGCACACGGTTCAGGGTTTCCTTAATAAGCTTTGTTGCCATAGACTGCTACAACTCAAGCAACAGTTGCAATATGCATTTTGATCATCACCATTGGTGTTTATTTTCTTTGCATAAAATGTTATAATTTATGAGAATTAAATGTCCAATTGGTGTGTTCCAAAATGACAAGAAAAGTGGGAGAAGCAACACTTCATGAAGTGTTGTTGCGGAATGAAAATAGGCAATGGTTGGAAACATGACAACTTTTGGTCAAAAGATATTGTTTCATCAAGGGTCACAACCTTGTGAAACGACACATGCATATATATAAATACCTCATTCCGGAATTCAGAAAGCATATTACAAACAAAATATTCTCTTATACAAAATTCCAAACACTCTTCGCTACATAATCGAGTTTTTGTTGGTCTTGCGCAGACTCGATAAAAGGCTGAATTATCCAAGGTATTTCTGCGTTCAAACTCTATGACAATAAGGAGAGTGCTTGAAATACTTTTAAGGAAAGTGATTTCGTTCACGATTCCAGCCTCGGTCCATTCGGTTTATAAATAATTTTCTAACAATCTTAAAAGTATTTCAATTAATGGTAACCGGGGCATCTATATCATGAAGCAAAACAATAATCGTCATAACGAATCGATAAATGGTGTAACCATGATTTTCATTCGGCAAAATACATACACGTCGTTGTAACATGACATACCGGTAAGGAGAGACTATTTCATCAAAAGGTACGAGTAATGTTCGATTTCAAAAGGTGTCAATTTTGAATTAAAAAATAATAATAAGTTTTATGAACAGTAAAGAAAAAAAATTAGTTCAAATTGATGAAATTATCAGGTGCAAAATATTTATAAAAAAAAGATGTACACAATGAAGTTCATATTATTTTAAAATCTATGTGATTTTATTTTATGATTTTTGTGATTAATTTATGGCTGCAACAGTGATGGAAAATAAATACTCATATTTATTAAGACATATAAAGATCATCTAAAAATGGATGATGACTTATATAGACTTCTGAATTTAGAGTCTAATGTAACTATTGAATATTGATATGTGGAATTTTGATATCCTTATCACGGAGGATAAGAAAATCGAGTTTTCCACAAATGAAAAATCTCGCAGGGGAAGGTTCACCACAGATTATTAAAATACAAACCGGAAAAATCGTTGCTTTCGTAAATCGTGTTTTTAGAGATGATGCTCTAATCAAGAAATTCAAAATTCTTGAGAAAAGAATGGACAAAAGAAATGAGTAAAAAAGAAACATTAAGAAGTAATGTTACTTGCAATGTCCAAAAAGAAGCATTGGATGCAAGTGGGTGTTTAGAAGAAAGTTTCATAGTGATGATACATTAAACAACTAACCAATGATTTTAGACAAAAGGAGGGTGTTGATTATTTCGACACATATGCACTAGTAGCAAGCACAATGAAAATTAGAGTTTCGTTTGCATTAGATTCATTGCATGACCTTATAGTTTATCAAATAGATGTCAAAATAACATTCATAAAAATGAGATCTCGATGAGGAGATTTGCATGGAGTAACTAGAAGGTTATATGGAAATAAAGAAAAGGTGTGTAAGTTTGAAAAATCCTATAAGGATTAAAATAAGCACCAAAACAATGACATTAAAAAGTTTGATTTTTCCATTGTAAGATTAACCAATTAAGGGAGACACATAACTTAAGGAAGACTTTTCAATCATTATCAAACCAAGAATTAAAAGATTTTTTCATCACCAAAAAGGTGAGATTGTGAAGAATATATCATTTATCTAGTTCAATTTTGATGAAGACAAAGACTATCATAGGAGAAAATGTTCAAAAGTGTCATGCACATCAATGATGAAGTTGATCAAGAAGGTTTAGCATAGAAATTCAAGTGAAGATTCGAGACAAGTAAACATAAATAAGGTGATCATTGTAATTTATACTATACTACTTTAAATTGCTCATAAATGCATCTCTCACTTTATTTAAAACCTTCTCGCATCATCGAGCATGATTATCTAAAAAATATTCTTCATCTGATTCTTGTTACAAGTGTTTTTACACAATGTTGTTTGAGAATATGGTGTTATTCACTTGTCTCCAATTTTGATTATATGATTGATCATTAGAAACGAGATGGATAGAATTTTAGAAACGAAGAGGTTTCTAACTTCCACATTCAAGATGAATGATCTTGGACTAGTTGACACACTTTTGTGGATCAAAGTAAAGCGAAATAGTGGGGGTTATGAACTTAGTCAAACACACTATATTGAGAAAGTGATTGATAAAATCAAACACTTACACTTTAAGGAAGTGACCACTCCATGATCCTAGTGTCAAACTTCAAAAGAATGATGGAAAAGTTGTGACTCAATTGAAATATGCAAGTGTATGCAATGCACTAGAACAAACATAACATTTGCAATTAGTAAAATGAGTAAATTTTACTAGCAATCCAAATGGTGAGCACTGGAAGGTCATCATTAGAATTTTCAGTTATCTTATTAAAATGAAAACAACACAAAAATCTTGATCTACATTATGGTAGATTTTCTGCCATATTAGAAGGATATACCAAGGCGTTGGATATCGAGTGTTTAATATTAAATTTTTTATATTTGGGTGGATATTTACACTAGTTGAGGGTGTAAGTTCTTGGAAGAGCAAGAAACAAATATGAATTACTCTCTCAACCATAGAATCAGGATTTGAGGCTATTGCTTCTGCTAGTGAAGAAGTTGAATGATTGAGAGACCTTATGTTATAAGTTTCATTGGCTAAAGACAATGTTTTCAAAGGTGTTGATACATTACAGTAGTCAAACCACTTTAACTAAAGCATACAAAGTTTTATAACAGAAAGTCTATGAAAGTAGGACTTAGACATTCTTTCATGAGGAAATTGATTAAGGATGTAATCATTCACATATATACGATCGAGCTATAATTTCCTTGATCCATTTACTAAGCCACTAGCTAGAAACTTAGTAAAAACAACCTCGAGAGGAATGGGGTTGAAATTCCTTGAATAAGGGTTCCAACAATGATAGCAACCCAATCTGAAGTTAATAAATCTTAACCTAAGATTCAATGGGTAACAACAAGTTATTGATTTGGATGATTATATAACATCTTGCGATGATGTTGACTATTATATATCGAGGGTTGAGTTTTGAAACTCTTAATGAAGTTCCATATCAAGGATATGTGTTCCAAGGAAATGGATACAAAATGAAATTCACCTATGTGAATTTCGAGATGGTGCCGTCTCAAAGTGAGAGTTGGAGTTTCTCTCATGGAAAATTCATGAAAACAGGAAAAGCACATGACAATAAATAGTGCTAGGCGAGAGATGTAGGCGAAGAACCATTAAAGAGTGCGTGTATGGTAATGTCGGTCTAATCACATGAGATAACAGTTCAAAGCATAGCTACCTAACGTTCCGATTAGACTTTGCGTTATTCTTACTAAGTTTAAGTTCAAATCGAAAGATACTTAATTGTATTAACATTCTTTGTTTTTCTTTTTCTTTTGGAATTGGTCTTTTCATTATTAGAACAAGTGGGAGATTGTTATAATTTGTGAGAATTAAATGTCCAATTGGTGTGTTCCAAAATGATAAGAAAAGTGGAAGAGAAGCAACACTCCATGAAGTGTTGTTGCAGAATGAAAATAGACAATGGTTGGAAACATGACAACTTTTGGTTAAAAGGTATTGTTTCATCAAGGGTCGCAACCTTGTGAAACGACACATGCATGTCTATAAATACATCATTTCGGAATTCAGAAAACATATTACAAACAAAATATTCTCTTATACAAAATTCCAAACACTCTTCGCAACATAATCGAGTTTTCGTTGGTCTTGCGCAGACTCGATAAAAGGCTGAATTATTCTGGATATTCCTGCGTTCAAACTCTAAGACAATAAGGAGAGTGCTTGAAATACTTTTAGGGAAAGTGATTTCGTTCACGATTCCAACATAGGTCCATTCGGTTTATAAAGAATTTTTGAACATAAAACTCATGGTTTTTTCCCTTATTAAATATGAACAATAAACCTGGTTCTGGAAAATTTTCCTGCAGAAGAAATTACCATTTTACTACAAAAGTAATATCTAATTATTTCATTATTCTTAACTTCAAATTTAGGAATCAAATTTTTCATCTTATATTATTCTATTTACCAGGCTCATGTCTTGAAAGAAGAAGCAATGGTGATGATAAATGTGGCCCTCTTATGCACAAATATTACTTCATCACTTAGGTCTGCAATGTCATCAGTGGTAAGCATGCTATAAGGTAGAATTGTAATTGAAGAACTGGTTTTAGAGTCGAGCGAGGTATTGGACGAGAAGAAAATGGAAGCAATGTGAAAATATTATCAAGATATCATAGTATATCAATGGAAGGGCCATAGACTGCTACAACTTCTTCTTCAGTAGCCACTGATCTTTATCCTGTACAACTAGATTCTTCTTATAAACTTAATTGTAATAATACCACTATGATTTATTTCTTATAAATTTGATTGTAATAATACCACTAGTAAAATTGCTTCACTTGGTTTCTCATACTATATCAACCACATACTTGTTTCTCATATCAGTGGATTATTTGTCCCATCGTTAGTTTTGGCATGGCAATAAATTTAGTGTATATAATTTAAATGTACATCATATTGTTAGTTTTGGTATGGCAATAAATTTAGTGTATATAATTTAAATGTACATCATATTGTAGAAGTATTGTATGGGCCAAAAGTAGTGTCATGGGAAATGGGGTTGCCATGCAGTCAATTTTGACGGTTGCACAGATAAATTAAAATTTAAAATAAATTATTTTTTAAAAATAAAATTAAAAAAAAATTAATATTAAAATTAAAATCCACAATAGAATTAAAAAATATAAAAAATAAAATTACACATCATCTTAGTGAAATATCTCTCAGCTCCGTTTTTTGTCACATTTATATTTTTGTAACGGAACTTTAAAAAAAAGTAAAGGTGTAAGTGATTTTAAATTTAAAGGATCTCTTATGTTATTTTGCATTTTTTTGAGATGAACAAAGATTTTAAACCTATACTCTTTAATATGTCCGTCTCGTTCGGTTGCATTTCTTTTTTAGGTTTTTGTCAGCGCGAACATTAACATTAAAATGTGTAATATCCACGGACCAGTTCGCCCTACACTCATTTTTTTCATGCAAGATTTTAGACTCGCGTCATCCATAAAGTCTACCCTGTTCCACCCCTCTTTGCCAATCCTACAACCCTACTTGCATGGCAACAATTTCGGTATCTTCGTACCATAGCTATATTTTTTCTTAAGGGACCCAGTGTTGAATATTATGATACGTGCATTGAACGTCCATATGGTTGGGTGAAAAGATAGATTAGACAGTAGTAATAGTGAACATCAACAACAATCTTAACCTATAAAAACCCACCATGCACATTCATTCTTAACACACTAAACTAATATTAATCAATCATGTTCATCTTCACTTCACAAATTCCCATTATTTGGCTTCTGCTACTATTGCTGCTATCTACAACAATATTTGAACGGTGCAATTGTACGCAGTTCGCTAGTTGTAATGAGAAGGATCGTTTTGCATTGCTCAACTTCAAACATGGTGTGGACATTCCTTCCTCCAACAGGCTTTCCTCTTGGTCCATCAATGAAAAAGATTGCTGTTCATGGAAAGGAGTTCAATGTGACAACACCACTGGTAGAGTTACATCACTTGATCTTCACCAACAATACTTGGAAGGTGAAATCAACTTGCACTCTTTGTTTCAAATTCAATCTTTGAACTACTTAGACTTGAGCTTTAATGGCTTTACAACTCTAAGTAGTTTCAATGAATCATATGATTATAATCACAACTTGTCTAATATTCAGTACCTAGACTTATCCTTTAATCGGGATCTTCAGTTGGATAGTCTTCATTGGCTTTCCAACTTTTCTTCACTCAAATCTCTCAACCTCAGTCAAATTAATCTTCAAAACCAAACAAACTGGCTTCACTCCATGGATATGCTGCTGCCTCCATCACTGTTAGAACTGAGTTTGTCAAGTTGTCAGTTGACCAATATCTTTCCATCCACTAAGCATGTCAGTTTTACTAATTCACTTGTGACCCTTGATCTCTCCGCAAACTATTTTGATTCCGAATTACCTGCTTGGCTGTTTGATCTCGGCAGTAATACAAATATCTCCCATATTGACCTTAGCATCAATTCTTTACAAGGCCAATTACCCAAGAGCATGTTAAATCTTACAAAACTTGAAGTTTTAAAGCTGAGTAACAATAAACTAAATGGATCTATTCCGGGTTGGTTAGTGCAACATGGAAATTTAAAATATCTCAGTCTAGCCGATAACTTGTTTCACGGCTCTATCCCTTCATCTCTTGGAAATCTCTCATCCTTAGTCGAGTTAAGTATCAGCTCCGATTTTCTGACTGGTAATATTCCAACAAGCATTGGAAAACTCTTTAATTTGAAGAGTTTGTTCATTGGAGGAATTTCCTTGTCAGGTGTTCTATCCGAAGAACATTTCTCGAATCTCTCTAATTTAGAAGAAGTGTTCTTGAATGCACCTTTTTCATTTGATTTGGATTCTGAATGGATTCCTCCATTTCAATTGAATGGGTTAATTTTAAGCAATACAATTCTAGGTCCTAAGTTTCCAGCATGGATATATACACAGAGGTCGCTAGAATATCTAGAGTTTCCTTACTCTAGAGTTTCATCCATAGATGGAGACACATTTTGGAGATTTGTAGCTAATATTACACAGATTAACCTGTCACACAATGACATCAATGCAGACTTATCAAATGTCACCGTGAACTCAGAACTCATATTTATGAACAATAATAATTTCAGAGGAGGGCTCCCGCATATAACAGAAAATGTAGCCCTTTTGGATTTGCATCAAAATTCTTTGGCAGGATCCATTTCCCCTCTGTTCTGCCACAAAATAGGTAAGGAAAACAGTTTGGATTATTTGGACATTTCGTCCAATCTTTTAACTGGAAAAATTCCTGATTGTTGGGAGTATTGGAAAGGCATTTCTTTCCTTTACATGGCGAGTAATATGTTGACTGGTGAACTTCCTCCATCCTTGGAATCGTTTATCGATCTAATAACGTTGGATTTGCATGACAACAGCCTGTCTGGTAATTTTTCATTGGACCTGTCAAGCTTAAAAAATTTGGAATTGATTCATATTGGAGGAAACAATTTCTCTGGAACTCTACCGGTGAAAATGCCACATGGTATGTTAGTGATGATATTAAGATCCAACAAGTTTGAAGGTAACATTCCACCACAGCTGTGCAATATCTCTTCATTGATACAATTGGATCTTTCCCACAATAAACTTTCAGGGCCTATTCCCAAATGCATAAATAAAATCCATGGCATGGGTGGAGCAGAGAAAACGAGTCATTATCCCTTTGAGTTCAATTTGTATACTAAAGGGCAAGAGTTAGCGTATCGTGACTATGGATTGTTGAGAACTCTTGACCTTTCGGATAACAAGCTATCAGGTGAAATTCCCACACAAGTTTTCAGTCTAGTTCAACTCCTAACATTGAACTTGTCTCGAAATCATTTCACAGGAAAGATAGCAAAAGAGGTTGGAGACATGAAACATTTGGAATCTCTTGATCTGTCCAACAATGAACTTACTGGAGAAATTCCTGCTACCATTTCAATTTTGTCTTTCTTGAGTTTCTTGAATCTTTCAAACAATAACCTTGTTGGACAAATCCCAATTGGCACTCAGCTTCAAAGTTTTGATGTTTCCTGCTACGATGGGAATCTTGGACTCTGTGGAGCTCCTCTACCAATATGTTCCATCGAGCCAAACCAACACGGAGAACACAATGATATTGACAAAGAGAATTCTTTTACACAGTCACTCTACTTTGGAATGGGTGTGGGATTTGCCGTTGGTTTATGGAGTTTATTTGGTTCTGTATACCTCAACAGGGCTTGGAGGCACACTTATTTTCGGTTTATTAATCATCTTTTGGGGTCTTCCAGTTGAGGTAAGTGAAAGTCGAGTTCTTTCTTTGTCAATACATTTACTAAGACACGTACATAAATATAAAAAAATACAACTAAATTAGTTAATTTGTAGAGCTACTTGATAGATAACATTAACATCTTCTGTGGTTGTTTTGTCAGGTTGGAGACACAGTACATTCATAATTTGCTGGAAAGATAGGAAGAAAGTTAAATGGATCTAAAATTTGGAGGAGACCTTTCTCAATTTGTTGCGGCATGTATTACTATATTATGCAGTGAATATTGAACTACTAGCCTATGATTTTTTTTGTAGAAGCTATTGTAATAGAAACTGTTTCATTCCAATATCATTCTTAATTATAATCCTACAATTTCTCATATAAAAATTTTCCGCCAAAATTTTCCATATTATCTAATTATAATAATTAATTAAATAATAATAATAATAATAATAATTTATTAAATAACCTCCCACCAATTCCATTACTCCTAATTAACCCCACTACTTTATTGCCTATAAATCAACAAAGCCATTATTTGATAACCACATCTACAATCCATTACTATATATATTCTTAGTTTTGTTATTGTTTAGAAAGAACAAAAACATAAACTCTATTTACTATCTCTTTCTCCAAATGCTTCACTCTCTTTGCCTCTCCTATTTTTTTATCTATTTGATAGGTTTGTTTTGTAGTAACAAATGCAATAAATATATTTTATTTGTTTTAGAGTTTATTTTTTCTTAATGAATTAAAGTTATCTTTGAAGTCCACTACATATCAAATTATTACATAAAATAGTTACAAGTGATATTTAAGTCTTACACCTTTGTGGATAGTATGTTCATTCATTCATTATCGTTATTATTAATGTTTAGGTGTAATGTATTTTATTTTACGTCTATTAATGAATTATAATTGTTTTAATTCAATTCCAACTGAACCATTAAATAGTTTTTTTTAATTTCTGTGTAAAATTTCAAATAACTTTTTCAATTAATAAAAGAAATAATTTAAGAAAAAAACATTTAGGTAACTTTTGTACGGGGTTAGTGTCATACTCTGAATTTTTTTTAGAATAACATACATTAATAATTTAATTCCTAAAATAACAAAGTTTTAAAATAAATTACCAAACTAACATAGTTTGCATGCATGTTCGCCAATCAACTTGGTGAACAAGTTCATTTTCAATCTAATTCGCCAAATGGATTGGCTAGTTTCAATTTTTTTTAACTAATTCGCCAAATGGATTGGCGAATGAGTGTTATTGTTGTGTATGTATTCGCCAAATGGTTTGGTGTAAGTATTTAGGCTTGCAAATTTTTTTCTATAAATACATATGCCCGGTTATCACTCATACACATCAAATTTATCTCACTCCTTCCTTACAAACCCTCTCTCATTCATTCCTTTCAATCTCTCCCTCTTACAACATGGCTTCTCCTCGTCCATATAGTTTTGCATCGACACCGTCTTCCTCAACATCAGAAGAACCGCTTCCAAAATTTGATATTTTGAAGAAAAATGCTTTGGTGTTTTTCTCGGCAACAAAACCTCCTTTGAAGATGCTGTTATGGAACCCGCAAACTTTGGAACACTTGCATAGAGAATTAACCCGCTGGTTAGAAGGAGAGATCGACCACAAAGAAAAGATAATTAAAATTGAGAAGCGGGTTGTGGAGTCTGGTGTGACGAAATGGAGAAAAGTTGTCAATGATGCAGGTGTTCTTTCGATGATGTTAGGCGGAGGTGAAGTTGTCCTGATGGTTCTGATAGGCTAGATATGTTGAATGTTCCAGTTGTTTTATTTATGTATGGTCATGTTTGAATTTATGTATTTTCTAGTTTTATTTATGTACGATCATGTTTTGAATCATGTATTTCCTTGTTTTATTTATGTATGTTCGTGTTTGTGGTTGTATGATTTTACTGATATGAATGAAACGAACTAGGCTTCTATTTAAAATAAATACGGTTACAATGGTTTAATTTATGATGTTGAGCTTGGTCCAATGTTGGGACATTTTTTACGATTGTGACCGGGCTGACGACATGAACTACACAGTCTCACCATCTTATTCGCCGTATCCATTTCGGTGCGAATACGCGTGCTGTTAGGACGCCCTTTTTTCTTTCTTCGCATGTTCTCATTGTGCCAGACTATTTCCCCGTTGTAGGTGGGTCAGTAGTCCTCATTTGCAACAACCGGAAAGCTTTTGTTGTAGACGTTGCAAAGATTGTGCACTTGGTAAATAGGGGATAGTAAGCCTGAAGGGTCCAGCCGAACCTTCGAACATGCCGCTATGACATGGGAGCAAGGCATGCGAAAGGCTTGAAATTTTCCACAGTCGCACCAATTGTTATCAAGTTCTACCCGATAGGATCCCCTCGGTCTCCCTTCGTTGTGATCCATGATCTCAGCAACATTGAAATGTCCCTTATTGCGGTTAAACACGGTGACCACATGTGTGTTAGATTTGGATGCTTCGTCTTTTATGAATGTCATAGAACTATCGTTGAACACTTGACCAGACTGTAGGATTAAACTCCACTTTGAACGCTTGGTGTCAAAAAGTGCTCTGAGCCTAAAGTAGGTTGACCTCACCAAAGCGGTTATCGGTAGGTTGCAGATTCCTTTGAAAACAGAGTTCATTGATTCCATGAGGTTTGTTGTCATGTGACCCCAGCGTTGTCCTTTGTCGTAGGCCCTGGTTCACTTATCCAAAGGAATCTGGTTTATCCATCTGAACGCATCTTCATTTGTCAGTCTGATTTCGTCACGATAATGTTTGAATGACGGCTCGGTTAATGAGTACCATGCGTTCACGACCTTCTTCCGCAATGTCTTGTCTTTGATCTCTCTCATGAAGTTTTGCGCGATGTGTCTAATGCAATAAACATGTGTTGAAGGTGGTTCCTGCCAGCCGTTATCAACATTCTTCCATGCACTCTCAATTGATGCATGTCTGTCCGAAATCAAACATCAGTTAGACTGGGGAGCCACATGCAAGCGGAGATTTTTAAGGAAAAAACTCCATCCCTCGGCAGTCTCTCCCTCAACTATAGCGAATGCAATTGGGAAGATATTGTTGTTGCCGTCCTGTGCCACTGCCATCAATAAAGTTCCTTTGTATTTGCCGTAGAGCCATGTTCCATCAATTTCGATTATAGACTTGCAGAAGGCAATACCCTTTATACATGGGTCAAAAGCCCAAAAGAGTCGGTGGAATATGCCATTTCCACTAACACAATGACTTTCTGAAGTATACGCCGGCAAGGTCTCAAGGATGACAACGGTCCCTGGTGCATAGTGCTTTAGTGCCAGCAAAAACTTTGGGAGTTCTTTGTACGAGTCCTCCCAATTTCCAAATACAACGGCAACAACCTTAGTTCTAGCAATCCATGATTTCTTGTATGATGGAGTATAATTGTGCTTCTGTACTATGTGCTTAATTATCGTGCTGACCTTTACCGAAGGATCGTCTGGAACGATTGATAGGATATCGTTGCATATTAGCTGAGAGCTCAGTTGCCGATGATCCTGCAATGAGTTGGTTATTACACAAGTATGCTCCAGTCCCATAGAAGCAACCTCCCAATCTTCACTTCTCTTTATGTATGATGTTGTCAATCGAAACGGACACGCCACGTTATGACAACGTATCATATATAGTGTAGGATTCGTTCGGTCGACCTTATAATCAGTTGATAAATCCATGTGGTAAAATTTTATAGCTCGAACGCATTCTTCTTTTGTTCGAAAATGGTCGCCCTCCTTTAATGCACCTTGTCTTTGTGGATACGGGTCATAAAATATGTCTGAAGATGGGCCTTCACTTCCCAAGTTCAAGTTTGTCATGTGTGGAGGAGGACGATATACATGACTGACCGGGACCTCGTATTCATTGACCATTTCATCAACTACTGCCTCCTCTTGTTCCTCGTCCTCATCAACAACATCGACTTCAGCCAAATCATTGTCAGATTCGAAAAAGACTTGCGAAGGATCAATGGTTTGAGACATTTGTTGTTGGTGAAGCGTAACATAGAGCTCAATATCATTGAAACCAGAATACTCATGGCTTAGAAACATAGTACGAACACTTTCGTCATCAGATATAGTTAATTGGAAATACATGATCTGGTTATCCTCATAGAATACTGGATTTTTGTAAATAATGACGTCCACTAGACCAAGCTGCATTTTGTTTTCCAATCTCTTTTTTAGATGAGCAAAATTGGATTGTCGGGTTATTGAGAACCGAGTAACCTCGGTGTTACGAAAGTCGAAACCAGAATGGTTACATTCAAATATTTCGCCATTTATATGGGCGTTGATCATATAATGGGGTAATTGAGACATAGTTCATATACAAAGACACTTTTAGATACGAAAATGTTTTGAAGTTTATGGTACAATGAAGATATGAAAATAATCTATAAATAGTAAAGTTAAAAATTATTTTATGGATATATTTACTGTTTTGAATTAATGTGTACTAGTTGTCTCATAGGCTTATCTCCTGCACCTATAGGGTTATCTTCTCCACATATAGACTATATTAATATTCCACATATGTCTTATCTTCTGCACATATAGGTTTATCTTCTGCACATATAGACTATATTATTTTTCCACATATGTCTTATCTTCTGCACATATAGGTTTATCTTCTGCACATATAGACTATATTATTTTTCCACATAATGTGCAAGGCTTTGTTATGGTTACGCCCCTCAAAAGTCAAACCTTTGTCAGTAAAACCCAGCCCATGTCTGACATTCACATTGGCAACAACGACCTCCAATTGATTAACCATAATTTCCTGGGGGGCGTAGGCCATCTTCAAGACCTTCAACAATGCATCTCTATGTGCCTAGGAACATATCAACAATGACAAAATTGAGATATTCGACGGAGTCTGGTTCAGCTGCTCCAAAACCTTATAATCATTTTTCTTAATTATGCGCATAAATTCTTCCACCTCTTTCTCAAAAGTACTCTGACATGTGGCAGGAGTCACCACCTCGTCAATTTCCACCTGTTTACCTTTCGCTCGAGCTGCAGCCTCGGCTTCAGTATTGGTCCTTAGAGTTTGTGGAGCGAAGAGACGTCCACTACGAGTGAATCCTCCAACACCTCCCATATTAACAATGTTGGAACCATTTTCTCCTTGAAACTTCTCCTCTACCCTATGTCCTTGCACATAAATGTTTGCGCCATAATTCCACGGAACAACCCTCTCATTATCATAAGGTACAGGGCCATGAACAGTGATTGTAACTGGACTCACATCTTGAGGTACAAAGATGGTGACATGCTCCGGCCTGGGCGGCACCGGAATGTCAGCAGGCGTAAAGTATATTGTCACCGTTGAAACATTATCACTTTTGTTATTCACCTTATCGAATTGCAAGGACCCTTTGTTCATTAAGCTTTGTATCCCTGTTCTCAACTTATCACAACCATTATCACAAATCAAATAATCTTCACAGTCATCACCGCACCCAAGGAATACCTGCCCATTCAATAAACGACTCTTCACAACTGACAGCGGTGTCTGAACATCATTAACATCAACAATCAAATTCAAACCTTCTCTGTCCTTTATGGCATTCACCCTCGCACCGCCATGATTTGGCATTGGGTTATTAGTGGCATTCGGAGGTGGGGAAAAGTTTATAGCTTTGGAACCGATCAAGTCTTGAACCTTCAATTACAAATCTCTACATCTCTCGGTCGTGTGCCCCGGGGAACCTGAGTGAAACGTGCAACAAGCATTTGCATCATACCCTGGAGGAGGATTGCCAACTAGTGGCTCTAGTGTTCTAAGTTGTACCATGTTTAATTCCAACAACCTTTGCACCTTGCTCGCTAAGCGAGCTCTGCGATTATCGCAACTCTCCCTTCTGCGACCTGCATTCAAAACCACCATGAATTCCTGTACCAAAATCACTTATCCAGCCAGAAAATTACATAATTTCTTACACTAACAACCAATTCATATAATTATCTCATAATAACATCAATTTATCAACAACTCAACCAAAATCCCTACTCAATCACCAAAACCCCAACTTCTAATTATCAACCTACCCCATTTCCATTATAAAACCCTTTAGAGATGGAAGAATCTCTCCCTTACCTTGGTTTTGGTGATAAAACTCTTCTTCCTCGCGGATTCTCCTTTACGTTCTAGCTTTTTCCTTCCTCTTCTTTCAACTCTTCACGGTCATTCCTTTTTCTCAAAAACACGATCATTTTCCTTTTTACAACTTAGTTCCTTTTCCTTAAAATGATCATTCCATAATTACCCTCACTAATTCCACAAAATGACCACCTTACCCCTTACCTCTTATTATTCCAATTATTTTATTATTCTCCAAACCATAATATAATTCTTAAATTAAATTATATTCAATAATATATTATTTTTCTACACACAAACACCATAATCCAAATAAAATAATTAAATAAAATTTGGGGCTACAATGATTGGGATAAAAAAATTTTAATCAGGTGGAAATGATGACTAGGATATTTTAATATTTAGTAACATTTTTAATTAATTTAATATTTATTAATTAAATTAACATTTAATTATTTTATGATGATTTTTTTCAAATAATTAATTAAAATATTGAAATTACTAATGGGCATACACCCATCCAATAGAATATAAGTCCAATATACATTTTATAACATGAAATGTATATATGACCTATATAAACTATTGTATTTTTAGTAACAGTTTCGATGTGGGACTAAAACTTGAGTAACTCCCACCATCTTTCTTCAATGAATAGAAAGTTGTGTTCTTGTTCTCCTTCAACTCTCTAGCATCAGTCATTGAACGACTAGTGAAATACTCTTCAACTGCATATATGCACCATTTAAATAAAGCCGCCAATCAAATTTATTGCATACAAACTTATTAAACTAATAAAGTCTTTGTCAAATAACACAAAGTAACCTTCCTTCCAAAGAGTTTCCCATAACTATTGATGCAAAAGTTGTCATTTCCATTCACATACTTATGAATTTTTAGTATATTAATAAATATAATTATTTTCATATTTCAAGATAAGAAAATGGCTTATAAGACTAGACACAATGAAAATGGCTAATTCCATATGGAATTTTCCTTTTTTTATTTGATTGGTGTTTGGCATCAACTTCTATATGAAACTATATCATATTAAAGTGTTGCATTATATAGAAGAAATCTCCATAGTTGAAACTACATCATAGCATTTTCTTGTTCAATATCATTTATTGGAGACATTGAAAATGAGGTCAGTAAAAGTATCAGTCTTTCTTCCTCATATCTACATAATCCCTTAGCAACTAATATTCCTATGGGAAGCTGTTATTAAATAATGAATTTTCCTCAACATGCATTTTTTAAATTCATGCATTTCTTGTTTGCTATAGTAGATTTTAGACTATAGTAGTAGATTCTGGTTTTAAGGTGTTTTTATTTACTTTTCTTAATAAGTTCAGTATGTTTCATTTTGATGGAGAAATGGAGATAAATATACTATGGAGCATTTAGGAGATAAATTACCTGAATTTGTGGTCTATCATTTTGTAAATGGACGTTGTTTTCATTTTGTGAATACTTAACATTCGGTTATGGTCTTACAATTACAATACTTAACATTATGTGTATGGTTTGTGTGCACGCGTTTCACTTTTTCATTTGAGTTTGGTATGGATGTGTAAATGTTTGTTGTATAGATGGGTACATGGTTGCATTTTTGCAGGGTGATTATACCATGGATATCATGGAGTGATTATGGGTACATGGTGGTGATGGCTATAAGAATAAGAGTTGTCTCTGCATTCTATCTCTATGTTTTGATGGTAATAATGGAGTATTTATGAAAGAACCATTTTATGTTCTGATGTTTGTTAAAGTGAAGATCATGAATATTATATATTAAGATCAAACAAACATTATGAATGAGTATACAAATACTAATATGCGAAGTTACTATGTGTAACATTAGTCGCATGCATGTTGAAGAAGTAAGTATGTTTCTGAATCAGAACACAATTAGAAAGATCCAAGGATGCAGATGTTATGTTGGCAATGCTCGTGTGGATGTTTTTCTGAACGTGGTTCTGATCAGATAGTGAAGCGAACCTTCTGAAATTAATCTTATGAAGAACTAAGTTCTAAAGAATGATAACTTGAAGTTTTGAAGACTTAACTTCTGAAGAGCAAGTGCTTGAAAGATTATGAATACTTACGAGTTTTGAAGATTAAGGTTCTGAAGAACCAAGTGTTGAAGACTATGAAAACAATATTCTATGTGAACAAAGTTCTGAAGATTCTGAGACTTGAAGTTATAAAGATCATGAATTTTAAGCCAAGTATAGAAGTCCTAAATAACATAGTTCTATGTGAACAAGTTCTGAAGACTTAAGACTTAGGTTCTCTGAAGACCCAAGTATCATCATCTCTAGCTCATGCTTCATTCATTGATTTATAATCAGAAACCTCTGAAGTTCAGATGACAATGTTATCGTTGGCAAGGATAGTACACAATACGATAATTTTTTATCCCACTACCTCTACAATCTTTGAATTATGGAAAAGGACAATATGTGGTTGTACTATTTATTTCCTTGCGTAATAGATTCCTCAGTAGCTGAATTGGGCTGTAACAACTCTTTTATGTTTGGCTATAAAAAGAAAACATCACATGCTTTGTGATGTTGTTTATTCCTATAGAATCCTCGTTGGTTCCTTATGGAAACACAACCACATGCATTGATATTGTTGATTCCTATTTGGTTCAAACAAATAACCACACTCTTGAGTGTTGTTGATTTTGAGTAGGAACTCAATCAGGTTGATTATCCAAAAACTAAATATTCTTCTATGTGAAGTAATCATATATACAATCATTTGGTTTATGTGTTGTGTTAATTGATATAATCGAAAGGTTTTTGAACACATATACAACCAAGTTGTCAAATGGTCTTCGAACCATGTTGTTGTTGTTGTCATACAATCACATAATGTTGATGATAAACAAAGATAACATTGGAACAAGCCGCAAAAAGTTTACTTGAATATGCAACTCTTCTAGATGATTACTCTTTAACAACAATCTGCCGAAAGCAGAGAGATCTTAAATTCATGATGTGCTTAAATTCATATGCTACAGAAGACTTGCAAAGTCGTAGAAGGCAATGAATATGATCACAGAAGCTTAAACTACAAATCAACTACCGAAGTGATCATTGGATTGAAGAATAACATGGGTTGTTGTCTATAAATGTTCTTAAGTGAATCAAGATGAAGAAGTACTTCTCAAGCTTAATTGAAGATCAAACTAGCAAAGCTATTAAAGAAAAGAAGACTTCAACCTTCAAGTGCTCAATAAAGAAGCAACTTGAAGAAGCAGAAGACCATACAATGAAGCAAGAATAAAATTTAATATTATCAATGTGTATTTAGGTTCTTCTGATGTACTGAAAGAGTTTAGAATTTGCTTATGTAAAAAGCAAAACATATGTAAACAACCCTTTTCCTAGAGGACCGAGTGAAGGTAAGAACTTTAAGAAGGCACGGTGTTGTACCCTTAAATTTGCCCTCCCGTATTCAAGATGATATACCTCAAGAGGTCTCCTAATAATCACAAGAGTCACAATTGCTCAAAAGGATTTCAGGTTTCATCAGACAAAGCCTCCTTCTAAGCAATTGATCTGAAACTAGGTGTAGCGGTAAAATCATGAATGTAAGCTATCAATTAACTTAACTCAAGGTAAACAAAGTCGCCACCGCGCTTTTATTTTATTCCAAATAGAAAAGGGAAAAAGAGCGAATAAAACCTAATGAATCTAAAAGCAAAAAGCTAAAAGAATCAAACAGATAACAGGTAAGGGGATAGGTTACAAATTAGGAAGGTTTTACGCACCCAAAATGTCTGTGGTACTCCACGGGAGCCCTTTGAAATATTTAATGTTTTTGGTTTGAAAATTGTTTGTTTGAAAAGAGATTGAATAAATGAGAAATGTTTTTTAAGATTTTTGTGTTTGAAGAGACGTTCGTCTCATGCCTACGTACCCACAAAGTGCAATGCGAGATCAAAACCTCGTAGTTCGTGGTACAAAATGTGAAAAGAAACAATGTGTTGAATTGATTTTAAAATGTAAAGATAAGTCGTCATTCTTTAGAGAATAATTCCGCTAAAAAGAATGAATCATATCTAAACATAAAAATGGATAAAAAGAAAAGTGCACGAGAGCACAAAAACAATTGAATGAGTTTCGCATTTCTTAAAGTATTTTGAGAAGAAAGTTTCGATATGCTTATGTGATTTAGCATTTATTAAGAAATGAAATGAAAAGGTAAAACCGCTTGACCTAAGTCAAGGTTTGATTATGAAAACGTTTGAAGTTTGAAAACAAAGAAGGTTTTTGAAAATAGGAAAAAGATTTGAAAATTTAAGAAGTGGAGGAGATGAAGGGACTATCCTAAGACTTGAAAGTAAAAGTTAAAGGAAGAACGATCAAACCGTATGGTGAACATTCTTCGAAACAATAGGACTTCCATCTTCGTAAACAAGTGAACTAAATCGGCTAAAGTCTCCAATCCATAATAGCTCAAGCAAAGGAATGATCCTAGAATCTAAGTCCAAAACTCCAAGTCCAATGCTAAGGATAGTGGCCATAGTCCAAAATTAAAGTCACAAGTCTTTTAGATGTTTAATCCTTTATTAATGTTTTTGTGTCCAAATGAACAAAAGAAAAATCACAAGCATAACAATATGAACATAAACAATATGATGAACGATATAGTATAATAAAAGCATAATAAAAGAGATAAGGAGCGAGAGATTGAAATAAAGAGGATAAGGTGCGAGAATGAATTCAAATGTTAGTATATTAATAGTATAATAATATTTACATAGCAATGGTATGATGAACTTAATCAAACACAACCAAAAAGAGATAACCAAAATCGAGAGGCAACCAGATCCAATTGGATCTTATTCCGAATTCGGGACAAGTTTAGGTCTATGTTAAGCAATCGCCGAGTAATTTACGAAGTAATTACCCTACAAATGAGGTCGGCCACCACCAATTAAGGTGGAAAATATTTGTGCTAATACATGTTAGAGAAATGATATAATGAATAATCCTCCTAAAACATGTCGCACGAAAAGAAAAAGTGGTAACGGTCTAATCTTAATCGAGATTTCACATTGAATTATCGAATGCAACCTATCACGATCCCAAAGTATGGAGAATGATCCAAATGATCATTCATCCATAGATTTGAAATAATGAAGATTAAACATCTTCGAAAACCAATAATCTACGAATCAGAGATCTCATATACCAAAAGAAAAGTAAGAGATGAAAGAAAGTGGATCCAACATTTATGATTCGCTCCACAACCAAAAAATTGGAAATCAAAAGGAAAATGGATATAAACCAAAAGGAAACCAAAAGTCACTAAAATCTATCTAAGTTATTTTCATAAGATTTTTTTATGAGAATAAAAATATTCAAATATAAGTAAATACTAAAAAAAAACTAAGAAAAGAAAAAGAACAAAAACAATTATTAAAACCAAAAAATTAAAAGAAAGAAAAAAAAAAGAACACATGGAGGGGGGTATAGCGCAACAAACAGGTGGTGCATATAGTGAAAAAATGGACCCAAGGCCCAAACCACATTCATTTTTTAAAACAAAAAAAAGGTTTATACAAATAATGAGAAAGAAAAAATCGTAAGTCTTCCTTCTTCTTCTGTAAAACATCAGTGGTACTATTCACAAGAAAAAGGGGAACCGAGAATCTCTACCATCCTCACCGTTCCAAAACACGCCGCTGCTTCGAATCTGAGTACCTCTCTCGTGCGTCAATCACCACATCGTTGTGATACTTCTTCCATTTCAAAGCTTCGTGAATCGATCTTCTTCTCAGTGCAAGGGAAATTCCGCCGCTGAATATCCTTCTTTCTTTTCTTTTGATCTCGCTGTGATGTTGTTGTTGATGAAGGGATGAAGATGAGTTGCGATTTAGGATGAGAAATTTATTTCAGATTGAAGGAGGATGCAGGTTTTGAAATTGAATTTGACAGAGCTTTAGAGAGCTTTTGAAGCTTGTCGAATTGAAGAGGGAAGAGTCTTCTTTATAGAAGGAAGAGTCAAGATTCGAAAATAAATTTGGATGTCGTTTTTTACAGCTACGACTTGCGTTTCGACCTCTTGATTCCGTGTTTTGAGGGTCACGGAATTTTCATGTTCATGTGCATTTTTCTTCTTGAGTTTGCTGCATTTTATGCCTGTTATTATTGTGTTTTGCTTGAGTTTTGATGTGTGCAGCTTGCGTGTGAGTCGTTGATGTTAGGTGTTTCAGTCCCTTGTGTTTGGGCTTGTGTTTGGTTGAGTTTGCTTCCCGCGTTTTGAGTTCATCTTCATTGTGTTTTTATGGCTCTCTACTGCATTTTGACGACTGTTTGTGTGATGTGTGTGACGTTTTTGACTGTGATGCTGAATGTGAACGGCTTGGCTTGCTGAAATACGACTGGAGTTGCGTTTCAGGAGTGCACTTATGAATTGTGCAACGTGAGTAGCAGTTGGCTGAAGGAAAGGATTCACGTGGCAACTAGAATATGCAGTTCAAATGAGGTCACGTGCGGATGATGTGCAGCTGGCTTGGGAAAATTTGGAGAGTAGTAAAAAGTTGTAGGCTTAGCAAACAAGAAAAACAATTATGGGCCTAAAAAATGTATATGGAGTTTAATATGAAGAAATAATTTTTTAGAATTTTGGTAATGTGAAATATGAATAAAAATAAAAAAATTGAAATGTGTAGTAGGAAAAAATAAAAATGGATTAAAAAAAATGGTTATTCGAATAAAAGATGTAAAATGGATAAAAGAAAAATTGGAATTTGGATATGAAGAAAGATAATGAATAGTCACGAAAAATGGTTATTGAATAGGAATAATCGAGAAGAATGGGAAACAAAGGTTATTGAATAAAACGGATATTAGAACTTGGAAAATAAAAAAAGGTTCAATAAAAAAAGGGTGATGGATATATTTTGTAAATGGATGAGAATGGATATGAAACGAAAATTTGGAAAATCAAACGGATTGAATATAGAATAATGGAAATGATTATTGAAAAGTGAATGATTTAATAATAAAAAAATGAAATGATGATTTTAAGCCCACAACCAGCTCCTGATTTTTCTTTCACAAGTCACTGAACACGACCACTCCTGAACTATTGAATAACTTGCAACTTAAACCACAACCACTTGGATTGTCTGAAAATTGCCCGAATTATTTGAATTCATGCTGAGGAAAATAAATCCACAGATGAACCACTGATGAACTGATGAATAAACCGAACTTCACACGCAACACTTCTCGATAAACTGATGACTTTCGCACACTACACAGCTTGAACTTTTTTAATACACATTATCTGAGAAACAAAACACTAGTACACATAACTGGAAGTTGAAACAATCTTTGATAGTTTAACCAAGATTAGGTCAAACATCCATCTGAATCGCATCATAACTGAACAACCACATTTGAATTGAAATCACCGCCTTGTCTTTGAAAACCTGCACACCGAGAAGAAAAAGAAAACTGCGACATATTTTTGGTATTTTGGTTAAAGGTTAGTAAATATAAACAAATAAAGCAAGTGAAAGCACAGTGATCCCCTGTGAGGCATTAACCTACAACTGAAAAGGGGAGACAAACAATTGCGTGATCTTGTTTGTATGCAAGATGCAGATGAGATGTGAAAAATCTTAGGGTAAAAAATCAGGGTATGACAGATGACCTATTTAAGTTTCTTCAATCCAGAGATAATGAAGATTGAAATCTTCGTTTCGTCGAGATGGAAGATACTTAAATATTAAAAAAAAACAAATTTTTGATCCTAAGATGCCAAAAAATGGAATGGAATGAAATGATACGAAACAAACAGTATTAAATGATATGAAGATGATATGCAAATGATACGAAAATGTTATGAAGTAATATGACAACATATGAAATGTATATGAAAGCATATGAAATGCAGAGAAATCCGTGAGGAACAAAACGACACATGAAATAGAATAAATGCTGGGGATAAGGAAAATGAAACTCTGACGGGGAAAAACAACATGCTAGAGACCATAACATGGCTCAGCTGAGGAGAAAATGTCCAAGAATGGCAATTAGACAGAAAGGATCACAACATCCAAGAATGGCACTGAATGAAGTGAGAAAAGTCCCGAAAAAGTACATCAGAAGCATCCAAGAATGGCATTACTAACTTTACTAGGGATATCCGAGAATGGAAATCGGAAAAAGGTAATCACAACATCTGAGAATAGCAATTAGATAAAAATGTGAATCACAACATTCAGGAACAAAACTTAATGAGATGGGAAAAAGTCTGAGACAGTACACCAAAACAATGATGACTCCAACATGGAAATCCGAGAATAGCAATCGGGGGCAAAATGATCACAACACTCGAGAATAACAATCAGATAAAAATGTGAATCACAACATCCAGGAATAGAACTGAATGAAATGGGAAAAAGTCTGGGACAGTACATCAAATCAATGATGACTTCACTGTGGACATCCGAGAATGACAATCGGATAAAAGAGGTGTAAAATCTGAGAAGAACAACAGGCAGGTGAAGAAAAGGCTTTGGAGAGGCAATGATAAATGCCAAGTAAGTTGGACTTTGATCACAAGGTAAGATGTTGAAAACAACAGGACCTCGAGAAACGCATAATGAGGACTAACACACTCATTTATGCCACGAAAAGTGGGGAATAACATAGCCAAGAAAACACATATTGATGCATAACACATTCAAATATGCAAACATTAACAAGAATGGGGAATAACACACCCAAGAAAACGCATAATGAGGAATAACACACTCATATATGCACTCATATATGGAAATGGGGAATAACACACCCAAGAAGATAATATGAGAGAAAAGGCTTGACAACCAGCTTAGACTCTTAGAGGAGTAGAAATCAACAAGTTTATACTCTTTTATGGAGTGAAAAAGATGGAAGACTGATTCCTCAACACAAAGATCACTGCCATTCTGCTCAGAGATTAGAGATGCTACTGTTCTTGAACATATCTCTGTCACACCGGTAAACTGTACCAAGTTGAAAATCTTTTGAGAGAAGTCATGAAAAGCTGCTTGGAGATTCATGAAGAAGATTGCCCCAAGTTCAATGACTGATGAGGGTAAATTGATAATGGATTCAGTTCTTGACTACTGTCGAAGAAAATTGATCAAATCTTTGAAATGACTGTTGAGAAAATAAATTGATCATGGCTTCAGTTCTTGAAATGAATGTTGAGAAAATAAGCCCAGTATGAATATTGAAAAGATCTTCTAATTAACCCAATATGAGAATAACTTGCGCTGGGCAACAACTCTTCTTAAACCATAGGATCTGGAAAGAACTTGCCCCTGATAAGATCACCGACCAAGTTTCTCAACTGTTTGAAAATTCCTTGATGAGGAAAGTTTGTTTGCAAATAAAAAGTGTTTGTACAAACTTGGTAATTTTAATGCGAAGTTCAATGCAAAATTTTGAAATCAAGAATCATTTTTGGAATGAAATTTATTGATGTAAAGTAAATGAAAACATTGTCAAAACACAGCAGTTGAGACAAAATTAAAGATCAAGAAAAGGTAAGAAACAAATGATTGGTAACAAACTTGGGAGTTTGTTTACGCAACCTTGCTGTAGTATGCTTTTCAAAAGAAACCTGGATTCAATTAGGACTTTTGAAGGTTGTAATGTGGTCTGGTTCACGGTTTATAAACACAAAGGATATAGGCTCAAAGTTTATTTGTACCCAACCCAACATCGTGATGAACTCCAGTCCTACATTCAATTAATTCAGCCAATGCATTCAAGTTCCAAGAAATTTGGGATTGCACAGATGAAGATGGTTCATAAGCCAAGGGTTTTGAGATAGCAGTCACTTCTTCCTTTTTGTTACTTATGGTGAGGACTTTGGTCCATTCATATTATTTTTGTTGAGGATTTTGAGGACCTCTTTGACAAATCTTTCTTTTTATTATCCCTAACTTTTTCCTGAACTGTGTCATTTGAACTTACAGTCAGCGGGATGCCCTAGTTTTTGCCTAAGTCTCCTTCATAGGTTTTGACTACGCGGGTTTTGATTTTTTTATCATTTTTTTTTCAATATCATATTTTTGAAAGATAATGACTGCATGGCTTAATGATTATGATGAACCATCATTGGCTTTTGAATTGAAAGACATCTTCAACACATCTTGATGGGTGTGAAGGAAAGCTTGAGATTGCAACCTTTATTGAAAGGTGTCTTGAATGATTCTCTTGTACTTGAATGCGCATTCGAATTAATTGATAACTAACCATCCCTAGGTTAAAAATACGGGTTTTTTCGAATAGAAAGAAACTCCAACTTCAAGGCTCAAAGGGGTTAACAAGGGATTAACCTCCTTATTTCTCCAGTGTTTGGGATTTGAAACAATGCATGTATATCATCAGCCAAGTCTCAATTGAAAGCATACCAACAAAAATTATGGGTATCTCGTTTTCATCATTCTCCCCCCAATCATTGTAAAAGCTTGAGAAAGAAAAATGAACTTGAAATATAAAGCATAAAGATGCAAATAATAAATGAAATTGAATCAAAACAAAGCAATGCTCATTTCATTAAAATCAACATGAAAGTACAAACAAAGTTTAAAAGCAAACAAGTCAATACAATTGAAGAAAATTGTAAACATAAAGAAACAATGGCCTAGTGATCCATCAGCAACAAGGATGAGTTGTCCCGTCTGATATTCTGTCCTTGAAGACAAACTGACAGTTGAAGTCTTCTAGAAGATTCATTTCTCATGCTTCGACAAAGGATTGTTGACAACATTATGTCGCTCCCCAAAAGAATTGCGTCCCGGTGCAAACGCGAACCTTCGGCGATGTTGGAGGTTGAGGTTGAATAGAGTCACCAACTAGGCATTTTTATCCCGAAGGAAAGGTAATGCTGCATAAACCTGGAAGGGTATGGATAAGACGGTTGTGAACCAAAGAAACTGAGAAAGGGGGTTGGTTACGACCTGGGAAGGTATTAGCACCCAGATAATCCATCGTACTCGACGGGATCCACGCTTACTTGATTGTGTTTAAAAGGGGTAATGTATGTGCTGACTGTGTATGAAAAGCTACGGAGAAATGTACAGTGTGTCAGTGCAAAAGAAAGGGGTGCTCAAGACTGAAGCTTAGAAAAGAAAGCTGAAAGAGGGGGAAGACACATAGACTTTTGTTCGATAACTGTTAAGTTATACTTATGTATCCTCCCGTGCAATGAGGAAGTCAGAACACCGTAGTTCGACTCAAAGAGACTGAATGATGATTTGACTGTGAACTTCTTGCTTGTCTATGCTCAGGTGTATGACTCGTCTGGCTCGAGTGCTAATTGTCTTGCATTAGAAGGAAGAAGCAAGTTCTCGTTTGTGAATGAGTGTGATGAGAAAAGAATCCCAGAGGAGACGATTATTGTTTGTTTTTTTGTGTTTTCAATTTTTTATTGTTTTTGGTGTTTTGCATAGGATAATGAGCTTAAGCCTAAATCAAGGGTTGTAAACTCATTATATCCTCCCTGATTAGGGATAATGAGCCTACTTAAGTGTGAGATAAGCATCTCAACTTAATTACCATGATAATATAGGATTAAGATCATTAACCTACTTGGTAATTATTAAGATGTTTTTGGATTTTTGTTTAGTGTTAAGTAATGAGTTTAATCTCTAATCAGGGATTAGTGAACTCATTACACCATCATAAGAGAAGGATGATAGATGAGAACACTTAAGTTGAGGAAGATTCCTCAACTTAATCCATTGATAGGGATTACATTCATTATATAACAAGCCTTTATTAAAGTGGATTTTAATTAAAGGTGAGATTAAGAAGTGAGTTTTAAGTTTGTAAGACTTATCTTGAGGAGAACTTGTCCATTAAACACTAGGTTTAGTCCCTCTTAACCAAAAGGAAGAGATTGAACCCTAATGTAAGGCCCAAGTTACAAGCTTATGTCTTGATCATTGTAGACACCCTAAATTTGCCCTCTGGTTTTCTATCTTTGTCTGCTTTTCGTTTTGCATTCATACGCATTTTTTGCATATCATTTGCATAGGATCCTAAGACATGGGATCGAGATTTTCTGAAGATTAGGGTTTCACATCCTTGTTTGCAGATTATCAGGAAAATTCAAGGCTTTGGCTTCCAGCCAGCATTGGTCTCATTCTTTTATGCTAGTGTCACCAAACTAGGGTTTATTTCCCTGAATAAGTGGTTTCAGAAGATTTCTTCAGCTGCAAGTTTATTTGTCTCAGGGGTTGATTTCTCAGTGTACATCCAAAGCCAAGTTGTTGTGTGTGGAATTCTTCAAGATTTATTTGGTCGAAAACTTAGGAGGTGGTTTATTCATATGGTTGTATTTCAGTTGCTGATTATTCAGTGCATCAGGGTTGGATTTGTTTTTGATCAGAAGTTGTGAAAAGTCTAGAAATGTAGCTGTGGATTTAAATTTAATCAAGTTGTGAGGTTCATTCAAGTTTCTTTTTCATTCTTTTGTTTTTTTCCGTTTTGTCCATTATCCTCTCATCAATTTTCCGATCCATTTCATTTTTCTTCTTCTTCTTTGTTTTTTTTAATCATTATTCAACATATTATATCCAATTTTACCACATTCTTTTTGTTCTTATACTCTATTCTTATATTCCATTTATTTTAGAATTCAATTCCATTTTAATATTTTTAATCCATCTAGATGCCATTTTCACTATCCATATTATAATTAGCCTTTTCTCAAATCCACCTTTCTTTTTATGACCAAATGATCATTTGTTTTCTAATTATTTCTTTTTATCTTTTTGTACCATTATCTTTTTTTAGAAATTTAGAAATACAATAAAGCCAATACTTTGCTAGCTCTCAAAAAAAGAAAAGGCATTTTGTGCACTGCATCCTGTAGCGTTTTTAAAAAAAATTATTATGAGGCCCCACACATTTACCTCACAAAAATCTTGGTACAATTTTCCTCTCACAACAAGAAACCTGGACAGTTGAATTCATTCCCACAGCAACAGACTCGCAACAAAAGCATGATTCATGGGCCCACTGCTAACGCATACACACTCATTTTCCCCACCCTTCACGCATCACACACAGGCATTGCCCACCTGCAAAGGTGATTTTCCCAACAAGCACACCAAGCATTCACTCTAACAGAATTTTGATACCAAAAGCCAGCCACACCAAATTTCCGTACGATTTCTTCACGCATTCTATGCACCGGATTTTGGAATAACACAGCAGCAAAAAACGATATTCTCATTTTGGCATCATTTTTTACGTTCTAGCCTAAAAAACAACAGACAATTTTTTCCAACTTACTCACCATCAACTCCATCATAAAACCTCATCAATAACAATCCATCACTCTTCTTCATCACGTAAACAACCCACTACACCAAAACCATCAACGAAAACAATCAACACAAACCAGATCCACCGCTGCCTTGCCCTCTTGCTTCTCCCACCTTCACCTCAATGTACCAACACAGAGCCTCATTCCAAATTTCTTCAACCACCTCTCATCAATCCCACTGAACACCCTTCTTCGACTCACAAGCCTCCAAATCTCTCAACCAACTTCCATAAACCGCAATTTCAGAATAACAACAACACCTTATTCACCACCAAATCCGTCAAACCGCTTTCTCCTAAAACGACATCAACTCATCTCATCATCAACCACCTTTTTTACCGCACCACATCCTTCAACAAATCAACCACGAACCCCACCGCCACCGTTTTCACATAACCACCATCAACCTCACAACTAAACCAACCGCATCCACCATCACAACCCTTTGAACACTCCATAATCTTCTCATTCAATCAACATCCTCCACCCTCCACAAACAACCCCCAACCTTAATTTCCTTCGCCCTCAACGCATCAAGACAATAATCTGAAATCAAAAAAAAAAAGAGTAGAAGATGAAACGAAGAGCGGAGATTGAAGCCGAGGCGCGGACGTTGAGAGAACGAAGAGACGGAAGTGATTTGAGAGAGATCCGCAGAAACGAAGTAGTGTTGAGACTGTGAATCGTTGGCGGTTTTTAAAGGACCGAGAGCGGAGAAGGTGAGACGGAGCAAGCAAGGTCAGCGAGAGTTTTCGTCGGTGATGAGCGTTGCCGCCGGAGTTGGGTACGAAGAAGAGGGTTTGGCGAAAGGAGGTTGGTTCTGGGTTTTTCTTTTTTTTTTCTTCTCTCTTTTGTTTGTGTTGATTCTTATTTTATAATAATAGAAAGGATTTTGTTAATATTTTAGAAAGGATTTGTTAATATAATAATGAGGATTTTGTTAAGAGATTTGAAGAGGAATTGTTGATAACGAGGTGATAAGTAAGAGGATAGGCATTGGCAGCTTTGTTGATTCTCGTCCATACCGGCGGTGACACTTGTCACCGTCCGGTAGGACCTTTTGTTTTTTCATCCTCCGCGCGCGTTACCACCCTATCGTCATGCTCCCTTGTGCTATTGACCGTGTGATCAGATGACCTTGACAAGACCAAGATCTGACGCCTCATGTTCAATCAAGCAAGTTGACTGCGGCCCACCGTACACCCTCACTGTAGCTGCGTGTTGGGCCTCCCTGTATTTGCCGTTTGCACCCCTTTTCTGGCCCAGTTTCTTTCCTTTAACAGTTTTTATTACTAATTGCACCCCCTCCCCTATTTTCTTGTTTTTAATTTCTTTTTTTCATATCATTCCAATTTTAATTCATTTAAAATAGTAAAACACATTAAAAAAATTCCATAAAAATATTTTAGTTTCATATTTCATTTTATAATTTTTTCATATTTTTTATTTTCTGATTTAATTAATTTCTCAATTTTATTTCGAATTTTCTTTTATTTTCTTTTCATTCAATTTCCATAATTAACACCTTATCTTGTAAAATTTGTTTCTTCCACCTCAAGTATTATTTTAACTCCTTTCTTTTTACATTATTTCATAGACTCTTAAAAGTTCATAAAAATATTTTTTTATTATTTTTAATTCCATTTTATTCATAGTTTTAGGAGTCGTTTTTGTGCGATTTCATTATTTGTTCTTAAGCGACTTCATATGATTATTTGGTAGACTTTGGTTGTGAATTTTTGTGAGATATTTTGGCACATTGTTAGTCGCTGGTTGTTGGATTTAGAAGTTTAATTTCATAAGTTTATCATGTCATTTGATATTTGTTTGGAGTTTTGTTTCTTAGGTAGCGTTTCGTGCCTCTTTCTTCCTTCTTGCTAACATAGTTTGAGGAAGGCATTTATGCCATCCTATTAGGATTTTTGGTTTTTGTTTTAGGTCACCTATAGGGTTAAGTACTGACTTTGCTGATTGGGATTGATTCATGATTGTCATTTCTGGTTTGCGTATTGTTTAAATGTTATTATTGTATGCTTATTGCGGTTCACTAACCATTCAGGGGCTCTGGTAAGTGAGAGGTGTGGATGTGATTCCTACATCTCCAATTCATATCTCTTCTCTTCTTATTGTTATTTCTTCTAACCCTTTGATTGTTGGGCTTAGGCCTTACTTTTATCATCTCTTCTTCTATCTTCTTCTTCTCTTCTTCTTTCCTTCTTCATTAGGATAGAAACCACATTAACCCTTAGGACATCCATGCATGTTAACACTTAGGATTCTTTAGTCCCCTTTTAGAATTTTACCTTTTGTGATCCTTTGGTGCTTTCTCTTTTCATCTTCAAACTCAATTCTAATTCACTTAATAAAGGTTGAGTACTTTTCATGTGACATGAGACTTTGCTATGAGATACTTGCACGCGTTCCATTTCGGGGCGAGGTGTGAGTTATCACTCGTGGTGGATAGGTCTTAGCATGAGTACTTCTCAAAGAAAAGCTAAAAAACACTTCTTAACCAAAAAACCACAAAAATACTTAATAATGGTAATAGGCCAGTGTGCTTAAGCCTTCACTTGTTGGACTAGCTTTGGGGATTTCCTCCATAGATAGGTGTGCCTCTTGCGCATTCCATTTCGGGATGATGTGAGATGTACACATCCCATTGAGTAAGACTTAGGTACACTTACCTATGCAAACTTTCACTCATAAAAACTTCTAAAAAACACCAAACAAACAATAAACGTCTTTCCTTCGGGAATTCTTTTCTTATCTCATTCACTTCGTACGTGAACTTGCTCCTACTTGTCACATTGCAAGACGGTTACGCACTCGTCGTCCGAGTCTGCAACACCTGAGCAATGGCATAGGAAGTTCAAGCCTTAATTCACAAGCAATTTCCTTGTTACCCCTAGTTAGGGGAACTACAGCGTCTCTGATCCTCATTATCCTGATGAGGTACGTAGGCAGCGGGGTAGGGCCCGTTCGAGCACAATCTTTATTTTCCCTACATTTTTCTCTTTGTTTTCTTATTCATTTCTTTTCTCAGTTTCTTTTTCCAGTTCAGTTTCTTTTCTTTAGCTGCAACTTTCATCCCCTCACCCTTTGAAACAGTTTTCTTTGCAAGCGTGGATCCCGTCGGGTACGGCGGACGATCTGGGTGCTAATACCTTCCCAGGTCGTAACCGACTCCCGAACTCAGTCTCTTTGGTTCGTAGGACCTGTGTCCTTCCTCTTCTTTCTTCTGGTTTGTGCAGCATTACCATTCCCGTTCCTTCGGGATAAAAATGCCTGGCTGGCGACTCTATTCTTTTTCCGCGCCACTTTCGCGTTTGTACCAGGATGGAAATCCGGGGAGCGACAGCAATTTTGATTAAGAAGTGTAAAAAAATTAAAGATTTAACACTAAGTATTAAAGTTATACACTCCATCCTAAGATAATAATGCATACATAACCCTAATTCAAAGTCCTAAAGCTTTAAGTGTTTAGCCTCTGATTATGAGATGAGAAAAGAGACTCAAGGAGACTCAAAGGTAAAAGCTAGGGGGAACTATATACAACCCTAAAGATTATCATGCTTGGATATCCTATGGTTTGTGAGGCTTAAAGAAAGATCTTCAGGAAGCCACCAAGGAAGAGAAGCAGATGAAAAGAGAAGGAGAAAGAAGAATAGGTTACTTACTTCTTGAAGAAGATAAGTAACCTAAAGAAAGAAAGAAAGAGGTAGAGAGAATTAGTGAATTAGATTCACTTCAAAGACAAGTAAATAATGCATATGAAGAGATGAGAAGAGGTGGGATGTGAAGGCAAATCCACATCCCAAACAACTTACCATAAGCCCCTGAAATATCAGGATGGATGCATAAGACATAAAGCAAAAGGAAATGAGATGAATAAAGGTGCAAAATCCAAAACCAGAAGTGTGTATGCAAGGCAAATGTGTTATAAGATGATGCAAAGACATACATAATGCATATGAATGATCATACAAGGATGAGATGCAATGGAAGCATGAAAACACATGGATGTTCATGAAATGTAATGAATGCAAAGCATAGCAAATGAATGAAGAAATGATCAAGAAATGTTCAAGCATGTCTTAAGGTGTCTAAGATGTCATACAAATGATTGAAATGGCATGGCAAGTTCATATGATGATGGTGTGCAAAGATGAATGCAAATGAACATGAGAAATTAGGGTTTTAAGGCAACATGAGATGCACATGACCAAAACAGAAGCATACATCATGATAAAAATTTGAAATTGAACTCAAACAAACCCTAAACATATACAAGATCACTCACTTAAGGAGAAGGTCCGAAGCTAAACCTAGTGAAAGTTATGGATTTCCTAAGTTAACTAGGGTTTTTGGATACTTCTAAGGGAAAACTGCAAATCAAATTGAAAATGTAATGCAAAATCATGAGATAAATATCCTAGATACTAGATGCCATATGTGAAACAATGCCAAAAGAATCAAGTTCAAACTCATCATGGTTGACCAGAAGTGATTTTTTTTAAGTTAGTGTTAGAAAATGTGATTTTTAAGAACCCTAATTCAAAGATAATTGTGAAAATGTGATCAAACCTAAAAAGAAATTTGTATGGAGAGTTTGAAAATGTTTCTAAATGTCTAAGAATGCTTCATGAAGTTTTTGGTGATTTTTAGAAACCTAAATGTATTTTTAATTAATTAAAATCAATTAATTAATTAAATAAAACATTTTTAAATGTTTTAAAAATACTTTTTTAATGCAAAAATTAAAATAAAAAATGTTTTTGAGTTAATAAAAATATTTGAAGTAAAAATGCAGAAAATGGGATTTTTTAAAAGTCTTTTTCTATTTTAAAATAAATATGGAAACAAATGCAAATAAAATGAAAATAAAATGAAGTAAAATGAGAAGTAATCAAGATCTATGGCCCATATTTGAAGGGGGTTGACTGGCACGCAAATGAAAGGTCAGGATCCATTCTGATTAATTAATTAAAGATTAAGTTAATTAAGTGGATTAGGGTTTTAATGAGGCAATCAGGGTCATCCAACACGCGCGGGAAACACAAATCCAAAGGCTATAATTCAAACTGGCACTTAACCCTAATTAAGCCCTAATCTTTTTCAGGCGACTGGAACAGTGTTCCAGTCGTCTTCTCCGGCCAGCTCTTCACTCCATCTCACTCCCTAGGCCACCCCAAACTCCCTAAATCTCCAGAATCACTCATTAAACATCATAGGACAAGAATCAAGCAACAAGAACAATTTATTTTGCATCAAACAAGAGAATCAAACAAAAATATTTTTCACGGGAAAAGTTTCATAAGATCAATACATGCTTAATACCCAACCATTTTCAAAAGTAAACATATCACAATGACCAACACATCATGTAGAATCAATTTATAACTTAAAAAACAAGTTCTGGAAAAATTGTTCTTGATGATTACCTGAGTTGAAGCTTTTCAGTTTGGAGCTTTCTGACCCCCTCCTTTGTGCAAAACCACTCCACTTGATCCCTTGATGCTTCTTGAAGGCTTAGGACAAGTTTATGATGGCTGGTTTTAGTGTTTCAGTTCTGATAACTCATAAATCATGTTCTTGTTTGAGAAGCTTTCAGGCCATGGCAATGGGTGCTTTGTGTTCTATTATTGATTTTGAGATGAATGGTGAAAGAATTAGTGATTTTTGTTGGTTGTGGAGTGAGTTTCAAAGGAATGAAGGTTTATGGAATTCTTGGGCAATCTGAGCTTAGGGCTTGATTCAAGCTTGTGTGTGTTATGAAATGAGGTCCTTAGGGTTAGTATAAGCCAATGGGATTGATCAGAAAGTTGTTGTGGCACAGGCTGATTGGTATGGGAGGTTTTTGCAAAAAGTCAAGATTGTTTACTATAGGGTATGGACTCGGGTCAGAGGTGATCTAAAGGGGTGTCTTGCCTCAGCTGAGTTCATGGATGGCCCTAGGATTGGATTTCATGAGCTGGAACACTTGGATCATGTGATAGCATAGGTTTTGCAATTTTCCCTCTTTGAGAATTTTTGTGAAAATGGCTTATAGAAACTTGTGATTCAAGGCATGATTTTGGTCTTGAAATGTTGCATTATCATGTAATGAAGCTTAGAAGTGGATTAGAGGTCATTAGAAGTCTTGAAACTTGATTTTGCAAAAATCCCTCTTTGGCACATACTTGAAAATTATAGGATTTTTCCCAACTTTGAAAGATCATATCTTGAGTTCTTGGATGAATCAAGAGGAGTTCTTATACTTTTTGAAAATGGGAAGATCCAATCTACAACTTTCATGTTTAAGGATTGTTCGTTTGAAGCATTTTTGGTCAAGAAAGAGGAGGTTGAAAATCTTTCCCAAAATGGAAAGTTTCCATTACAAGTCATGTCCAAAAATGGAAAGTGTACAAATGGCTTGAAATTCTTCAATCTTGTGAAATTATAACCACTTCTAAGATCAAATAAAGATCATAGAACCTCAATTTGATGAAAATGACCCTTTGGTTCCATTGGTGGGGGGCCTCAGATGCCCTGATTTTGACTTTTCTTGCACAATAAGTTACCAGTTGATCAGATGACTTCCACAATGAATTTCTTCATCAAATTTGGTACACATGCTCCTTATAACATATTAAGACCATTAGAATCAAGAATTACCAAAATTTTTGGGTGTAAGGCCTCTGAAACCAAAACCCTAATTTTAGGTCATCTGTGCAGGAAATCTTCAGTCTGCTTTCATGCCTTTGCAATGCTTTGAGATATTATGACTTCGAAGACTTCTTGGGGATGCAATAAGATCATAAACCACTCATGGACCCTCTTGGAATGTTTCAAGACCTTTGAGATGTCTCAGATCACTTCTTGGATTCATCTGATCACAAACCCTAGATGCAGCTTATGCAGATAAAATGGACTATGTAGTGAGATGATATGCTTATGCAATGCAATATGAAAAGATCACAAGCCATGGTGTGAGAAAAAGTGAGGGAAAATTTGGGGTGTTTATAGATGCCCCTATTCAAACATGAGTTAGCTGTGCAGGGTGTAAGCGCCCGACTTAACAGACAAACAAGATAACTTGTGGTTGAATACCAAAGACAATCTGAAATTTGCACTCACTGGGGAGAAGAAGAAAAGGGATATAAATTGTAAAAGGCAGCATAGTATGAGTATCAAATGAAAGTGATGGAGGACGACCATCGAGCAGAGGATGACTGCTGGGGATGAAAAACGGTAAGTCAAGCAATGACGGGGACGACCATCATGCTGGGAAGTAAAGAGACCACGACGGGGACGGCCATCGGGTAAACAAATAAAATTCTCTGGGGATTAAAGAAAAGATGAAACAACTGACGGGGACAGCCATCAGGTTAAAGGGTAAATAAACCAGAACGGGGACGGCCATCGGGTAAAAGAATAAACGAAATAATGATGAGGGACGGTCATCAAAAGGTGAAGGACGATCACCTAGCAGGGGACGACTGCTAAAAATATCACGACATATGACGAATGCCGGATAGAAAAGATCAACGATGGGGACGACCATCGGATAAGCATTATGAAGGATGATCATCAAGAGGTGAAGGATGATCACCTAGCAGGGTACATCTGCTCTTGGGGATTATCTCGACATAGGACGAATGTCGAATAAAAGTATCAACGATGGGGACGACCATCAGATAAATGATGAGGGACGATCATTATAAGGTGAATGACGATCACCTGGTAGGGGATGACTGCTAAAATGATATTGCAACATAGGACGAATGCCGGATAGAAAGTTCTAACAATGGGGATTCCATTGGGGAAAAGGCATGAGGGACGGTCATCCAAAGGTGAATGACGATCACCTGGCAGGGGACGGCTGCCGAAAGTATCACGACATATGACAAATGTAGGATAAGAGGATCAACGATGGGGACGAACATCGGATAAACATGATGAAGGACGATCATCGAGAGGTGAAGGACGATCACCTGGCAGGGGACGGCTGCCGAAAATATCACGACATAGGACGAATGTCAGATAGAAAAAGTTGTTTTGTTTGTGACTTACTAGGGAATGGTAAACACGGATGAGTGCTTATGCTTTGAAATAAAAGGTATAAGTGTTTGACAGTGTGTATAAACTAGAGATGCGGACAAGCATCCTTAGGACCACGATACGGACGTGTATCGATAAAAGCAAATGTTGACACATGTTTAAGGATGATGATACGGACGAGTATCAAACGGTTAAGCAAGGAACTCGGACAAGTGTTTGATCTGCCGGGGAGGTGACATATACAAAATACGGACGAGTATAAGAGGATTGTGTATAAGTATGTACGAGTGTTCGATCTGCTGGGGAAATATGTGCAAGACAAGGACGAGTGTCAAAAAGATTGAGCAAGGGATACGAACGAGTGTTTGATTTGCTGGGGAAGTATGACACGGGAGAGTATCAAAAAGAATATGTATAAGTATGACCAAGTATATGTATTAAGAGTGTAAAAAAGTATTCCGGCTTTGTCTGCAGGGGATATGAGTTTTGTATATTCTTAGTGAAGTGATTTTGTATTTACAGGTGACTGGCTTGAACCTGGCTTATGATCATGCGAATGTTTGATTTTTGCTGTAATGCTCCGTATTAGACGGAATGCTACACTTTGTGTGGGGAAAAATGATGTGAATGCTATTATTATGCAAAATGAGAGAACCGATCCGAGATCCAGATTCTGCGGGGAGAAAGATCTCTTGGTGATCTGTCTGGAGGGAGCACTCCGCTGAGGAAAGAGATCATTGGCCGATCTGCGGGGAGAGAGGATCACTGAACGATCTTCTAGGGATCTCTGTGGTGATTTGGGGGAAGAAATCTGTGGGGATCCCGGCTGGGGAAGCTTCCATTAAAGAACTTATGTTGGGGATGAGGAGGTTTCGGCAACTCCGTTGGGTAACAGAAAACCCTGGCAACTATACTGGGGAGAAACTGGCAATTCTACGGGAAAGCGGTTCTGCCGACTCTGCCGAGGATGAGATAATTTTGGTAACTCTGATGGGGAACCGCAGTTTAAGCCTTGCTCGAGAGATTCTGCTTAGGGAGAAGAGAACTTATGGGAAGTAATCTGTTGTAACTCCTTCGTCCAAGTGACACGCTGGGGATTAAATGAGTTTCTCGAAGGATCCTCTGAGGGCATAACAACTTCGTGGGGGAAAACTCTTGTCAAGTAAACCTGCTGATGAGGTGATTGCTGACTTGGCTAGGGATACGAGGCTTGATACACCCCATGTTGTGAGATTGTCTATTTTGAGTACCTGCAACCTGTCAAAAGGAAACGCACAAGTGCCCCGAGGTATCCTCAACCGGGTTCTATCATAGGAGTTAGATTTGCTCGAGAGCAACATATTTCCTGCAAGCATATATTAAAAATGGTTTATACGTTCTCATGCAAGTGTTGTATTACGAACTTTGGACATTTTGCAAACGAAACAAAAATGTACAAAACAAAGTGTGACTGAAAATTCTGATTTTATTGATTCGTGTTCCCTGAATAGGCAAGTACAATGAAGAAGTGAATCCCTGAAAGGAGGATATTGTTGTAAATTTAGAAAATAAAAGTGTTGGCAATGTTTGAAGTTGACGCTCCAGTGAGCTCCCTTTGCTATGACTTGTATGGCCTTGACATTCTTCTTGTCTTGCTTTCTGAAGAAGGTTGATTCTGACCGACGCTTTATCCTTTCAAAGCTCGCCATGTTGTGAGTGATACAAACAAATTCAGAATGCAGTTGTTCACTTATTCCCTGATTTTGCGTGGATCTCCCTTTCGGGTTTTCAATCCACCGGGATACCCATTTTTTGCCTGAGTTGTTCGATATGGCTTTTCAACTCAGCGGGTGTACACATTTTTTTCATTTTTCCCTTATTTTTGCTCGAGTCTTTTATTCTATTTTTGACTCGCCGGGATGCCCTATTTTTGCATGGACTTACATTCTATTTTTATGTCCAGCGGGTCTTTTATGCGAAGTATTTTTTAATTGCATCTGAATTCACAGGAGATAAGAAATCTTCGCCATCCATAGTAGTGAGCATCAGTGCTCCACCAGAGAAAAATTTCTTTACTATGAATGGGCCTTCGTAATTTGGCTTCCATTTTCCCCTGTGGTCTGTATGAGGAGGAAGAATTCTTTTCAGAACAAGCTCTCCCACTTGGTATTCCCAAGATCTGACTTTCTGATCGAAGGCTTTCTTCATTCGCTTTTGATATAACTGCCCATGACAGATGGATGCTAATCTCTTTTCTTCAATCAGACTCCGTTGATTATATCGAGATCGGACCCATTCTGCTTCGTCTGATTTCACATCCATCATTAACCATAAGGAGGGTAGTTCAACTTCAACAGGTAGGACAGCTTCCATACCATATACAAGCTGATAAGGTGTTGCCCCAGTAGATGTTCTGATAGAGGTTCGGTACCCATGCAACGAAAATGGTAACATTTTGTGCTAGTCTTTGTAGGTGACTACCATCTTTTGCACAATCTTTTTGATGTTCTTGTTAGCGGCCTCAACAACGCCATTCATCTTTGGCCTGTAAGGAGAAGAGTTGTGATGTTGAATTTTGAAGTCCCGGCAAAGCTCTGCCATCATCTTGTTGTTCAAATTGGAACCATTATTAGTAATGATTCGCTCATGAACTCCATATCCACAAATGATATCCCTTTTCAGAAATCGAGCTACCACTTGCCTGGTGACATTTGCATACGAAGCCGCTTCAACCCATTTGGTGAAGTAATCAATGGCTACCAGGATGAATCTGTGGCCATTTGAAGCAGTCGGTTCAATCTTTCCAATCATATCAATGCCCCATATGGCGAAGGGCCAAGGTGAAGACATTACATTCAAAGGATTTGGAGGTACATGCACTTTATCTGCGTAGATCTGGCATTTGTGGCATTTTCTGGCATAGGCACAACAGTCTGCATCCATTGTGATCCAGTAGTAACCTGATCTTAATAATTTATTTGCCATTGCATGTCCTCTGACATGGATACTGAAAGAACCTTCATGCACTTCGTGCATCAGTAGGTCTGTTTCCTTCTTATCAACACATCTGAGCAAGACCATATCGAAGTTTCGCTTGTACAAAGAACCATCTGCATTGAGGAAGAAACTGTCGGCTAGCCTTTTTAATGTCTTCTTATCGTTTGACGATTCCCCAGGTGGGTATGTCTGAGTTTCCAAGAAGCATTTGATGTCATGAAACAAAGGTTTGTTACCAGTGACAGTGTCCACAGAGAATACATATGCCGGTCTGTCCAGTTTAGATACCAAAATCTGAGGTACATAGTTGGCAGTCTGTACTTTGATCATGGATGAAATGGTAGCTAAAGCGTCTGCAAACTGATTCTCATCTCGAGGGATATATTCAAGCTTAAATGTTGTGAAGAAAGTCAACAATCTCCTCGTATAGTCACGGTAGGGAACCAGATGCTCCTGATGAGTGTACCACTTGTCGTTGGTCTGGTTGATTACCAAAGTTGAATCTCCAAATACATTCAAGGTTTTAATCCTGAGGTCAATGGCTTCCTCAATACCCATGATACAAGCTTCGTATTCCGCTTCGTTGTTAGTGCAGGCAAAGGTGAGCCTTGCTAAGAAAGGCATATGAATTCCTTTAGGTGTAATAAGTACTGCACCAACTCCACGACCGTTACAATTAAATGCCCTGTCAAACATCATAGTCCATGCTTCTTCTGGGTCAGGCCCTTCAGTGTGAATAAGCTTTTCACAATCTTTTGCTTTCAAAAACATGATGTTTCCATAGGGGAAATCAAATCTCATAGGCTGGTAATCATCATTGGGTTGCTCAGCCAGATAATCAGACAATACACTACCTTTGATGGCATTCTGAGAGGTGTACTGAATGTCATATTCTGTTAAAATCATTTGCCATCTTGCAACCCTTCCGGTAAGTGTTGGCTTCTCAAATATGTACTTGACTGGATCCATCTTTGAGATCAATAAGGTAGTATGAGTCAACATATATTGTCTTAGTCAGCGAGCAGCCCACGCTAAAGCACGTCAATTTTTCTCGAACAGTGAATAACGTTGTTCATAGTCGGTAAACTTTTTGATTAGGTAGTATATTGCATACTCTTTTCGACCAGACTCGTCATGCTGGCTCAACACACACCCCATTGACTCTTCTAATACTGTTAGGTACATGATTAGAGGTCTTCCTTCAATTGAAGGCATGAGAATTGGAGGTTCTTGCAAATATTCTTTGATTTTGTCAAAAGCTCTCTGACAATCATCGTTCCACCTGACTGTTTGCTTTTTTCTTAATAGTTTGAACAAGGGTTCGTAGGTTGCAGTGAGATGAGATATGAACCTTGAGATGTAGTTCAATCTGCCTAAAAACCCTCGAACTTCTTTCTCAGTCTTAGGTGTAGGTATCTCCTGAATAGCTTTGACTTTATTAGGATCAACCTCAATTCCCTTTTCACTTACAATAAAACCCAGCAGCCTACCAGAAAATACCTCGAATGTGCATTTGTTGGGGTTCAACCTTAACTGATACTTCCTCAGATGCTTGAATAACTTCAACAGGTTCACACAATGCTCTTCTTCTGTAAGGGACTTGGCAATCATATCATCCACATAACACTCGATTTCTTTATGGATCATGTCGTGGAATAATGTTACCATAGCCCGTTGATATGTTGCACCGGCGTTCTTAAGACCAAACGACATTACCTTATAACAAAACATGCCCCAAGGCGTGATGAAAGTTTTATTCTCCATGTCTTCAGGTGACATCTTAATCTGATTGTATCTAGAAAATCCATCCATAAAAGAAAATATCGAGAACTGAGCTGTGTTATCCACCAATACATCAATGTGAGGTAATGGGAAATCATCCTTCGGGCTAGCTCTGTTCAGGTCCCGGTAATCCACACACATACGCACCTTGCCATCCTTCTTAGGTACGGGTACAATGTTAGCAACCCACGGCGGGTAACTAGTCACAGCAAGGAAACCGGCGTCCCACTGCTTTTGTACTTCTTCTTTGATTTTCATGGCCATGTCTGGGCGAGTACGGCGTAACTTCTGTTTAACTGGTGGACAATCTTCCTTCAATGGCAACCTGTGCATGACAATATCCGTATCCAAACCTGGCATATCTTGATAAGACCAAGCAAATACGTCGACATATTCTCGAAGCATACTGATGAGTTGTTCTTTCACTAGAGCTTGCAGACTGGCCCCGATCTTCACTTCTTTCACATCTCCCTCGGTACCAAGATTGATAGTCTCAACCTTCTCCTGATGAGGAACAATCACTTTTTCCTCTTGTCTTAACAACCTGGATAACTCTTCAGGCAAATCATAGTCTTCATCAACCCCTTCATCTGCTTGATTAATCGGATTGTCGAAGTCATACGAGGTCATAACAGTGTTGTTGTCGGTGCAATCTGGAGGACTATCTCTGCAAGGGTTGAGAGTTGTTCATTTTAGTGATTGATTTTATCTTATTTAGAAAAAGTGAATGAAGTTTATTAAGAAAAACATTGCCATTTATTGTTTTGCGCAAAAAATAACAAAAATGAAAAGACAGTGAGCGAAAACATTGTTTGCAAAAGATGTCCATTGTTCATTAATATTCCATTTGCACAAAATACATATATGGCCCTATTACAAAATGAGTCCTAACACCTTGGGCAAGATGCAGGACTTGATGCATGTTTAAATAGGAAATAATAATTACTCTGCAGCAGTAACCCTTATAATTTCCTGGGAAGACCAGTTGAGGACTTGTTGGCCCGGGACCCTTGGACGAATCCAGCTTTCCAGGTTGAAGTCGCTTTCAGCCTCGTCTTCCACATTGTTGATAGCATCCGGGGTCAACATTCCCCCACTTATGAACTTGGGAGCTTCAGCAGCCTCCTCTTGAGCTTGTCGGGATGGTCTGTAACCCAAACTGAATTTGTCTTCCTTGACCTGAACCTGCAGCAGCTTGCCCCAGCCCTGGGCAATCCCGTCTTCAACAACCTTCTGAGCTTGTTTATAAGAAGCAATTGAAGTACCAGACACTTCAGTTGTTGCTTCATTGACATTGAGAGCTTCAAAACCCTGACTCATTGTTTCATGGATCTCCCCATCCATCTCAATGTACTTGTATGTGGCCAGATGACTGACAAAGATGTCCTCCTCCCCACAAATGGTGATAACTTGGCCTTCCCACTCATATTTTAACTTCTGGTGAAGGGTCGATGTTACGGCGCCAGCGGCATGAATCTAAGGTCGACCCAACAAACAATTGTAGGCAGGCTGAATGTCCATCACATAGAAGATAGTTTTGAAAATCTACGGGCCAATGACCACAGGCAGCTCAATCTCTCCAAGAACCGGTCTCTTAGAACCGTCAAAGGCTCTCACAACCAGGTTACTCGGACGAAGTGCAAGACCATCATATTCCATCTTGACTAAGACTTTCTTTGGTAAGACATTGAAAGAGGACCCAGTGTCAACCAAGACATGAGAAAGAACAACACCTTTACATTCCAAGGTGATATGTAAAGCCTTGTTGTGGTTACGACCCTCCGTAGTCAGATCAGCATCGGTGAAACCTAGTTCATGACTAGTATTGACATTTGAAACCACCATCTCTAGCTGATTAACTATAATCTCCTCCGGCACGTAAGCTGCGTGCAAGACTTTGAGAAGTGTATTCCTGTGAGCTTCGGAACACATAAGCAGAGATAGTATAGAGATTTTTGAGGGTGTCTGATGGGGCTGGTCCACAACCTTGTAGTCACTCTTCTTGATAATTCTCATGAACTCGTCCACATCCTGATCAAAGCATGTCTTCTGAGTTTCCTTGGCAATTGGTTCTTCAGGCACCACACTCTTGCCTTTTGCTTTAGCAGCAGCTTCTGCTTCAGCATTAACTCTTGGGAGTTGTGACGCAAAGAGACGTCCGCTTCGAGTGAAGCCTCCGCCTCCCCCGACATTATCAATTTGTGGTGGGGAAGTTGAAGAATCAAGAGTGACTTTCTTTCTGTTGCAATACAGATCTGAGCCATAATGCCAAGGCACGACACTGCTGCTGTCATATGGGACTGGTCCAGGCACTGTGATAGTAATCGGAATGATTGCTGCAGAAGAAGGAGTTGTGACAGTTTGAGGATAATAATAGATTGTGACAGGAGGTCTGACTAGAGATGGTGCAGGTGCAAGGAGTTGTTGATGTTGATGGGGGTGTTGATGTGAGTTGTTGAAAGAATATGGAACATGGATTGTTGCTGGGTCATAATAGATGGTGAATGTGGAAATGTCATTGTTGATAGTTGTTGTTGTTGTAGAAGATGCTACTGAGCTGATGTCTGTTGAAGTTGAATAAGGGATGGTTGTTGATGTTGTAGAAGAATCTGTTGGAATGATTGTTGTTGAAGTTGTAGGAGTGATATTTGTTATATCTGATGAAGTGATGTTTGTTGGTGTTGTAGGAGGAATGGTTGTTAATGTTGTAGGAGCTGGAACTATTGAAGTGATCTGTAGGATGCCTTCTCTGATAAGACTGTTGATACCGGTCTTCAAATTTGCACAACCGTTGGTAGAAATCTTGCAAGCTTCACAATGGGCCTCACAACCTGGAAACACTTGGCACTTCAAAAGCTGGGCTTTAAACTCGGCCAGAGGTGTTTGAATATCTGCAACATTGTCAATTAGGCTTACTGATTAATCCTCCTCAATGGCATTTATCCTAGGCCCACCATGTCTAGGCATAGGATTCCTGGTAACACTTGGAGGGGGTGCAAATTTGACTGCCTTAGAATCAATCAAATCTTGAACCTTCATGTGTAAGGCCCTGCAATTCTATGTTTTATGGCCAGGTGCATTGGAATGGAAAGCACATCTGGCGTGACATCATAGTTCCTTGGGAGGTTCTGGGGATCTGGTGGAGCTAGAGTCCTTAATTCGATCAGATTGAGCTTCAGTAACTGTGGAAGTAAGGCAACATAGGGCATCAGAATGGGATCGATAACCCTGTTGATTTGTGAAGGCCTTTGTTGGAAAGGACACTCTTGCTGATTATTGTTGTTGTAAGATCTCTGTTGCGGAGGAAACTGTTGTTGAGGTGGATACTGTTGTTGTTGAGGATATTGTTGCTGAGGTTTTGGAGCAAGAATGGTGACAGCAACCATAGATCTTGGCATGTATTGGGGCCTACCTCTGCCCATATGCACTGAGTTGGTCTCACCTATTCTACGAGGTTCAGAGAAAGGTTTTCTTGCATTGCTGGAGCTAGCACCGTTGTCAGAGATCTTACCCATCTTCAATAGGCTTTCAATTATCTCACAAGCTATAACTACATCAACAAAACTGGTGGAAGAGAAAGCAGCAAGCCGATCAATGTAGGTTCCTTGTAATGTGTTCATAAACATATTAGCCATCCCTCTTTCAGACATAAATTGCTGGACTGGAGCAGCAAGTTGTCTCCATCTTTGGGCATATTCCCTGAAGCTTTCTCTTGAAGACTGAGACTTACCCATCAGGAGGGTCCTATTGGGAGCCATATCCAAGTCATACTGATATTAGCGTATGAAAGCTTCAGCTAAGTCCTTCCAATTCCGGACAGTAGCTCTGGATAGGTGAGAATACCACTCACGGGATGCCCCGGTCAAGCTATCTTCAAAATAAAACATCCATAGCTTATCATCCATGGTATAAGCTTTTAATCTTCCCAGGAAGGATTAAAGGTGGGTACAAGGACAGTGTCGCTCCCGACAAATGAAATGGATCAAATGAAGGTACAGACGCGAACGGTCGGCGAAGGGAACAGTGAGAACACACAGCCGTGAACTCACTGGAGGATGAATAGAGTCGCCAGCTAGGCATTTTTATCCCGGAGGAAAGGTAATGCTGCATAGACCTAGAAAAAGATGGATAAGACGGTTTGCGAACCAGAGAGACTGAGAAAGGGGGTTGGTTACAACCTGGGAAGGTATTAGCACCCAGATTGTCCGCCGTACTCGACGGGATCCACGCTTAAAAGATTTGTGCTATAAAGGGGTAGTGTCAGTGCAATCTGTGTGTAAAGAGCTGGAAAGCAATATGTACAGGTGTCAGTGTAAAAGAGGTGAAGTGATGTGAAGTATGTAAGTGTCAGTGTAAGAAAGAAGTGAAATGCTCAAGATCATGAGGCTAAAAGAAAGATGCTGGAAAGAGGGGGAATGTACAGAGACTTTTGTTCGATAACTGTTAAGTTATGCCTACGTATCCTCTCGTGCAATGAGGAAGTCAGAACACCGTAGTTCGACCCAAAGAGACTGAAAGATGAATTGACTTATGAACTGCTTGCTTGCCTATGCTCAAGTGTGTGATCTGTCTGGCACAGATGCAAACTGTCTTGCATTAGACGGAAGAAGCAAGTTCTCGTTTGTGAATGAAGGTGATGAGAAAAGAATCCCGGAGGAGACGATTATTGTTTGTTTTTGTATTTTCAGTCTTTTATTGCTTTTGGATTTGTCATAAGTTAATGGGCTTAAGCCTAAACCAATGGGTTAGTAAACTCATCACATCATCCCTCTGATTAGGGGTAATGAGAATTACCTTAAGTGTGAAGTCAGATTCTCACACTTAATCACCTTTGATGTAGGGTTAAGATCATTAACCTTCTTGTGATTATTTAGATGCTTTTGGTGTTTTTGTTTAGTGTTGAGTAATGAGGTTAAGCCATAATCAGGGATTTAACAAACTCATTACACCATCCTAAAAGAAGGATAATAGATGAGAATGTTTAAACTGAGGAAAGCTCCTCAGCTTAATCCATGATTAAGGATTAAATTCATGACAAAACAAGCCTTTATTAGATGGATTTTATTAGATGGATTTGATGATGAAGTGTTTTTTATAGTTTGTAAGACAACTTGAGGAGGACTTGTCCATTAACTTTAGGGTTAGTCCTTCTTAACCAATTAAGGAAGAATTAGAACCCTAATGCAAGGCCCAAGTTACAAGTGTAATGTCTTGATGATTATTAGATGGATTGATTAAGAGATTTCAACACCTTAAGGGTCCAAGACTTAGGATTAAAGTTATACACTCCATCCTAAAAGAAGGATGCAGGCATGATCTTAATCACAAAGTCTTAAAGCCTTGAGGGTTTAGTCCCTGATTATGAGGTGAGGAGAGATGACTCAAAGAGAGACACAAAGGTAAAAACTATGGGGGAGACTAATCAAAACCCTAATTCATTATCATGCTTGGTTGATCCTAAGGTTTGTGAAGTTTTCAAGAACAATCTTCAGATGAACCACCAGGTAGCAGATGAACAAGATCAAGAGAAGCAAAGTGACTTGCTTCATTCAAGAAGTCAAGTCACTTGAAGAAAGAAAGTGGGAGGAGGAAGAATGAGCAAGCTCAAACTCAAACACAAGTAAGAATGCAGCAAGGTATGCAAAAGAGATGAAAAGAAAAGTTATGAGAAGTGAAGGCAAATTCACTTCTCAAGTTTACTTACCACCTGAAATGTTAGAAACAAATGCAATGCAATGCTAGATGAAATGAAATGACATGATGCTAAGCCAAACCAGAAGCATGTTGATGATGATTATGATGTTATGAGGTGCTGCAAACATGAGGCAAAGCATGGGGATGTTCATACAAAGTCATGGATGCAAATGATGCAAGCTAAGGGGCATGAATAAGCATGGAATGTTATGGATCATACAAGACAAATGGCATGGCAAATATGCAATGCAATGATCAATGATGCTTCATACATGTCTTAAGATGTCAAATGAATCATGAGAATGCACAAAATGCAATGGCAAGTCAAGTCATGCAAGGAAATGCAAGAAGGATGCAAGGAAAAGCCCAAATTAGGGTTCATGGATCAAACCTCACACATAAACCAAAAACAGAAGCAAACCTTAACATAAGAAATGGAAAATGGTACCTAAAGAAACCCTAGACCTATAATGAATCACTGCCCAAAGGGGAGCTCTCACCTCTCAACCAAACTCAAGTTATGATTTTTGCAAGTTATTAGGGTTTTTTAGGGTTTGTAACAAAAGAAATGCCAATCAATTAGAAAATGCAAGATCAAATCATGGCCTTTTTATCCTTGAAAGTACATGTCAAATGGAAAACAATGCAAAAAGAATCAATGTCTCAACCTTTACCAAAAGACAGAAATGAATTTTCAAACATATGATCAAAATAATGCACAAAATGTGATTTAATTCAATGAAAAATTCTTAAAATGCATCAAGATCAAAAAAGAAATTTGGTTTGAAGGTTGGACAATGTTTCTAAATGTCTTAGAACACTTCATGAATTTTTTTTGTAATTTTTAAATACCTAAAAGTATTTTTAAGTAATTAATTCTCATTAATCAATTAAAAATAATCTTTTAAATATTTAAAAATACTTTTCAAATGACAAAAAATAAAATAAAAATGTTTTTGTGTCATAAAAATTAATAAAACTTTAAAGAAAAAGTTTCATAATTTTTATGATTTTTTAGCTATTTTAAATTAATTTTGCAAGTTAAAAGAAATAAAATGAATTAAAAATCAAATAAAAAGAGAAGTAATCAGATTGGATGGATGAGATTGGCCCTGGGTTTAAACATGTTGACTGCGCGCGCTAGTGGAGGGCCAGGATTCGTTCTGAACTAATTACACTTAATTAGAATTAACCACGTGGATTAGGGCTAAGTGGATGATCTGAGCCATCAAAAAGGGTGGGAAGTCAAATGTTCAACGCGTATCAACGGCCCATATTCAAACTATCATTAATTATGGGATTAGGGCATAATTAATCTCAGGTGGCCGGAGAAGACTTCCGGTCGTCTTCTCCGGCCAGAAGCTTGCCTGAAAAAGTTCAAAACCTCTCAAAACGTAATGTAAATGAAAGCTAAGACATGGGAAATGATCCCCAACACCTCACGAACTAAACCCCTCTCTCAAAACAAATTTATCTAACCTAAACAAGCTGAATCGAAGAAACTAAGTTCTAGGGTTCGTGAGCTTCAAACGACAATTAAATTCTCAAAACACATCCATTTCAAAAACTAAAAGCATCAGCATGATCAGGAGAGCATAAGGAACAAGTTTGTAACTAAAAAAGAGATTTCTGGAAAAAATTATTTGGAGCTACCTGAGATTTGCAACCTCTGATTTAGGAACTTTCAGGCCCTTTCTTTAAGTGCAAGCTGCTCCTCTTGGCCCCCCAAAGATGTCTGGATGCTCAAATGGAGTTTAGACTTGCTGGATGATGAGTTTCGAAGAGAACTGCTTCAGTTCAGTCAACAATGGCAGTTGAGATTTTGGCACTTTCAGGCTATGAGAGATGGTTGTTTGTGATCTATGAAGTGTGTTGAGAAGTTTGGCAAAGTTTGTTTTGATGTTTGTGGGCTATGGTGATAGTTTCAAGTGAAACTGCAGACTGAGGTGAGAGATGGCAGCAGGAGTTCTTGGCTGTTTCAAGCTCTGGTTCTTGATGCTTTGTGTTCTATGGATCAAGGTGAGATGAATGGAGGAAAAAGATTTTGTGTTTGCAGGCTGTGTAATGAAATTCGAAGGAAGTTGCAAGTTGGGGTGTTTTTTGTGTAAGTTGTGAATGTCAATGCTTCAGCCTTGGTTGCTATGTGATATGGCCAGCAAAATGAATGAATAAACAATTCTGATTGGCCTCTTGATGTGACATGGCCTGCTATGATAGGTGTGGCTACTTTTGCTCAAAATCCACTTTTGTGTAAGATAGGGCATGGCTCAACTCTAGCCAAGTACAAAGCATGGCTGGCACAGTAAAAGGTGAGGGAGAGGCTAGCCCAAAGTCAGCTTCCAATGCTGCAAGTTGTAGGAAGTGAATCATGAGTTTTTGCAACTTGGCTAGCTTATGTTTCACATGTGATCTTTTGTCCAACCAAGCATGAAACCATGAGCAAACTTAGTCCAATTCTGATTTTTAGGACTTAGAGGATGTTTGTGTAATGGTTTGACATGAATTAGAGGCTGCATTTTGACTTAGTACATGGTTTTGCAAAATTTCCTTTTGATGCATAACTTGAAAAATAATGATTTTTGGCAACTTTGCATGGCCATAACTTTTGATCCAAGAAGAGTTTGATCATGTTCTTGTACTTTTTGAAAAGGGAAAGATGAGATCTACAACTTTCATGACCAAAGTTTTTCCATTTGAAGCCTTTTTGGATCAAGAATCAAGGCTTGAAAATTGACCTAAAATGATGCATTCTTGAAAAGTCAACAAAACCCAAAAAGTCAACTTTTGCAAAAACCCTAAATTCTTGATTTCCATGAACTTCAACCTTCTTCCATGATCAAATAAAGATCATATACACTCAAAATGATGAAGATCACCCATTGGTTGGGTCATTGGGGGCCTCAGATGTCCTGATTTTACACTGACTTGTCTGAAAAGTCAACTCTTGATCAGATGACTTCCCCATGGAATTTCTTCATGAAAATTGATATGCATACTCCCTATACCATATAGAGATCAATGGAAACAAGAATGACCAAAAAATTTGGGGTTATGGCCTCTGAAACCAAAACCCTAATTTTCAGTCAACTGTGCAGTTCATCCTGGCTCTGCATTCACTCAAGCCCTAGTTCTTGTGATTCCTTTGCAGTTTTGACTTTGTGAGGATGGAAGATGATGTAAGAACACACATGGACCCCTTTGAGTTGATTAGTGGCCTTTGGAATGGCTCAAGATGCTTTGGGATTGCTCAGATCACAAACCCTAGGTGCAGATGCCTTAGAAGCTATCCAGTGAACAAAAATGAGATATGATATGATATATTTGTGTTTATGTATATGAGATGATCACAAGCCATGTGTGAATGGGTGAGGGCAAATTTGGGGTGTTTACAGCTGCCCCTATTCAAACATGAGTTAGCTGTGCAGGATGTAAGCAGCGGCTTAACAGGCAAATAAGATAACTTGTGGTTGAATACCAAAGACAGTCCAAAATTTGCACTCACAGAATGAAGAAGAAAAGGGATATAGATTGTATAAGAAAATAAAGTATATTGTAAAGTGTGGGCGACGGAGGACGACCGTCGAGCAGAGGACGACTGCTGAGTAAAGAGCAATGACGGGGACGGCCGACATGCTGGGGAAAAAGGTAAAACTAAGACGGGGACGGCCGACTAGCTGGGGAAAATAAGATATCATGATGGGGACGGCCATCAAGTAAAGCTGTAAAATTCTCTGGGGATTAATGAAACATGACGGGGACGGCCATCAAGTTCATAAGGCAAAGTAACCAACGATGGGGACGGCCATCGGGCTAAAAGGAAAAGGGACCACGACGGGGACGGCCATCGGGTTAAAGAATAAATGAAATAAACAGATGATGGGGTACGGCCATCAAAGGTGAAGGACGATCACCTAGCAGGGGACGGCTGCTCTGCTGGGGATAAAAGAAATATGATGGGGACGGCCATCAAAGGTGGAGGACGACCACCTGGCAGGGTACGGCTGCCGAAAAGATCAACGATGGGGACGGCCATCGGATAGAAAAGGTCAACGATGGGGACGGCCATCGGACGAGCATGATGGAGGACGACCATCAAGAAGTGGAGGACGACCACTCAGCAGGGTACGGCTGCTCTCAGGGTTTCTCATAACACAGGACGAGTGTTAGATAACCAAAATCAACAATGGGGACGGCCATTGGATAAAGTGATGAAGGACGATCATCAAAGGGTGGAGGACGACCACCTAGCAGGGGACGGCTGCTAAATATCAACGATGGGGACGGCCATCGGATGAGCATGATGAAGGACGACCATCAGGAAGTGGAGGACGACCACTCAGCAGGGTACGGCTGCTCTCAGGGTTATCATGACACAGGACGAGTGTCAGATAAGAAGAAAATGCTTTGTTGGTGATCTACTGGGGATCAGTAAACACGGACGGGCGTTTACATCTAAGAAACAAAAGGTATAAGTGTTTGGGTATTGTGTATAGATTAAAGATGCGGACGAGCATCCTTAAGACTATGATACGGACGAGTATCATGTAGAAACAAACTGACACATGTTCAGAGATGATGATACGGACGAGTATCAACTGGTTAACAAAGAACACGGACGAGTGTTGCATCTGAAAGAATCCTTCTGGGGAATGGTAGACACAGACGAGTATCTATATTCAAGGAGACATAAGTGTTTGACACGGTGTATGGATTAAAGATGCGGACGAGCATCCTTAAGACTATGATACAGACGGGTATCATGTAGAAACAAACATTAGACGCAATGTTCTGAGATGATGGTACGGACGAGTACCAACGGGTTAACAAAGAACAAGGACTACTGTCGAATCTGTGGGGATATGAGTGATGACGTATACAAGATACGGACGAGTATCTGTATAAGTGTACCAATGAGTAGTGAGTATTATATTTGTGTAGATGAGTGTTTATCTGTTGGGGGGAGTGACACGGACGAGTGTCGAAAGGAGAAAAGTATAGTATTAACAAGTATACGGGTTGTAAAAGTGCAAGCGACTGCGCTGGGGATATGACACGGACGGGTGTCAAGAAAAAGTATGTGTAAATATAGGCGACCACGCTGGGGATGTGACACGGACGGGTGCCAAGGATTGTGTATAGGTATATGTGAGTGCAAAGAGGATGTCTTTGGCTTTTGCTGCTGGGGAAAGATGACACGGACGGGTGCCAAAAGGTGTATATACTGGTGTTTGTGATTTGAAAGGCAGCTGCTTTTGCTGGGACTCTGATGGGGATTTTCTGTATATTGCATTTTGTATGATGACAGATTGTCAATGTCTACAAGTGTTCAATTCACACATGACTTATGATTATGCTATGCATTTGATTTTTGCCGTAATGCTCCGTATTAAACGGAATGCTACGCTCTGAGTGGATAATATGATGCAAATGCCATGATTATGCACAGGGGCACGAAGATCTCTGGTTGATCTGCTTGAAGCGAACATCCCAGCTGGGGATGAGATCATTGGTAGATCTGATGATGTATCTGCTTGGGGAATAAAGGTCACTGATTGACATATCCTTATAATACGGGACCCAGCTGGGGTTTGTAGAAGCTTTCTTCCTCTCTGTTGTGACTTCTTCATGCGTTGCTCTTCTGAATAGAGGCTGGAAGCTCAGTGGGGAGGTGATTCCCGGATCCTTGCATCTTGCTGAGGAAGGACAGTCGGTACTTCAACTGGGGAATGTTGTTGGTAATTCAGCTGGGAAGAACAATGGGAAGCAACTCAGCTGGGGATAGAGCATTTCGGATGCTGATATCTTTTGTTGATTTGCCAACCTGCTGAGATATACCTTGCATGCCCCAAGTTGCGTTCTGGATACCTGCAATCCTGCAAAGATAAGGAAACATACGAAAGGTCCCGAGGTATCCTTCACTGGGTTCCGTCATAGGAGATAAGTATTTTCGAGAGTAAGTATATTCCCTGCAAGCATGTGTTTTATTTTTAAAGAAAGGCATCTGTACTTATGCAATTTGTATATTTAGAGACATCAGACAATTCTTTGCAAAACATAAATGTAAAAACGAAACATGACTGAAAATCTGATTTTATTAATTCAAGTGCCCTGAATTGGCAAGATACAGTCAAAGAAACATATCTCCTGAAATGAGGAGATTGTTACAAATTGAGAAACAAAGTGCTGGCAGTGTTGATGACGCTTTGAGGAGCTTCCTCTCCCGCTATGACTTGTATGACAATGACGTTCTTCTCGTCTTGCTTTCTGGAGATAGTCGATTCTGATCAGAGCTGGATCCTTCCGAAGCTTACCAAGTTGTTGACAATACAGACGAATTCAGAGTGCAGTTGTTCGCTTATTCCCTTATTTTGCATGGATCGCCCTTTCGGGTTTTCAATCCATCGGGATACCCATTTTTGCCTGAGTTGTCCAATGCGGCTTTTCAACTCAGCGGGTGTACGTTTTTTCATTTATTTCCCTTATTTTTGCCCGAGTCTTTTATTCTGTTTTCGACTCGCCGGGATGCCCTATTTTTGCCTGGACTCACATTCTGTTTTTGTGTCCAGCGGGTCATTTTATGCGAAGTATTTTTTAACTGCATCTGAATTCACAGGGGACGGGAAGTCTTCACCATCCATGGTGCTGAGCATCAGTGCTCCACCAGAGAAGACTTTCTTTACCACGAATGGTCCTTCATAATTCGGAGTCCATTTGCCCCTGTGGTCTGTATGAGGAGGAAGGATTCTTTTTAGCACCAGATCTCCCACTTGGTACTCTCGATGCCTGACTTTCTGATCGAAGGCTTTCTTCATTCTCTTCTGATATAGCTGCCCATGACAGATTGCAGCCAATCTCTTCTCTTCGATCAGACTCAGTTGCTCGTATCGGGACCTAACCCATTCTGCTTCACTCAGTTTAACATCCATCAATACCCGTAGCGAGGGTAATTCAACTTCAACTGGCAGGACTGCTTCCATGCCATACACAAGCTGATACGGTGTTGCCCCAGTGGACGTTCTGATTGATGTGCGATACCCATGCAAGGCAAATGGCAGCATTTCATGCCAGTCTCTGTAGGTGATTACCATCTTTTGCACAATCTTCTTGATATTCTTATTTGCTGCTTCCACAGCGCCATTCATCTTTGGCCTGTAAGGAGAAGAATTGTGATGTTGGATCTTGAAGTCCCGGCATAACTCTGCCATCATTTTGTTGTTTAGATTTGAACCATTATCAGTAATGATTCGCTCGGGCACTCCATATCTACAGATGATATCTCTTTTCAGAAATCGCGCTACCACTTGCCTTGTGACATTCGCATATGAGGCTGCTTCAACCCACTTTGTGAAGTAATCGATGGCGACCAGGATGAATCTGTGGCCATTTGAAGCAGTTGGCTCAATCTTGCCAATCATATCAATACCCCACATGGCAAAGGGCCATGGTGAAGACATGATGTTCAAAGGGTTTGGAGGTACATGCACCTTATCTGCATAGATCTGGCATTTGTGACATTTTCTGGCATAGGCACAACAGTCTGCATCCATTGTGATCCAGTAATAGCCTGATCTCAACAACTTCTTAGCCATTGCATGTCCTCCAGCATGGGTACCAAAAGAGCCCTCATGCACTTCATGCATCAATAAATCTGCTTCCGTCTTGTCAACACATCTGAGGAGTACCATGTCAAAGTTCCTCTTGTATAAAGATCCATCAGTGTTCAGAAAGAAACTTCCAGCGAGCCTTCTCAAAGTCTTCTTATCACTGGGAGATGCCCCAGATGGGTATGTTTGATCTTCCAAGAAGCACTTGATGTCATGGAACCAAGGCTTGTCATCTTTGGCAATATCTGCTGCAAATACATATGCTGGTCTTTCCAGTCTGGACACTGAAATCTGAGGTACAACATTAGCAGCTTGAACTTTGATCATGGACGAAATGGTAGCCAAGGCATCTGCAAACTGATTCTCGTCCCGAGGGATATACTCAAGTTTGACTGTTGTGAAGAAAGTCAGTAACCTTCTTGTATAATCCCTGTAAGGTATCAGATGATCCTGGTGTGTATACCATTTTCCGTTGGTCTGATTGATTACCAAAGCTGAATCTCCGAATACGGTCAGTGTTTTGATCCTGAGGTCAATGGCTTCCTCAAGACCCATGATGCAAGCTTCGTATTCAGCTTCGTTGTTAGTGCAGTTGAAAGTGAGTTTTGCCGAGAAAGGCATGTGAACTCCTTTGGGTGTAATAAGTACTGCACCAACACCACGGCCATTCATGTTAACAGCCCCGTCAAACATCATAGTCCATTCTTCTTCTGGGTCGGGCCCTTCAGTGTGAATAGGCTCTTCGTGGTCTTTTGATTTAATGAACATGATGTCTTCATCCGGGAAGTCAAACCTCATTGGCTGGTAATCATCAATGGGTTGCTCAGCAAGATATTCAGATAGTACACTGCCCTTGATGGCTTTCTGAGATGTGTACTGTATGTCATATTCTGTGAGAATCATCTGCCATCTTGCAACCCGTCCGGTAAGAGCTGGCTTCTCGAAAATGTACTTGACTGGGTCCATTTTTGAGATTAACAAAGTGGTGTGGGTCAACATATACTGCCTTAGTCGGCGAGCAGCCCACGCTAAAGCACAGCAAGTTTTCTCGAGCAGTGAATAACGTTGTTCACAGTCGGTAAACTTTTTGCTTAGGTAGTATATTGCGTACTCTTTTCGACCAGACTCGTCATGCTGGCCCAGCACACACCCCATTGATTCTTCCAATACTGTCAAGTACATAATCAGAGGTCTTCCTTCAACTGGCGGCATGAGGATCGGAGGTTCTTGCAGATATTCTTTGATCTTGTCAAAAGCCCTTTGGCAATCTTCATTCCACCTGACCGTTTGTTCTTTTCTTAACAGTTTGAACAAGGGTTCACAGGTTGCTGTGAGGTGAGATATGAACCTTGAAATGTAGTTCAATCTGCCCAAGAACCCTCGAACTTCTTTCTCTGTTTTCGGTGCAGGCATCTCTTGGATGGCTTTGACTTTATCAGGGTCAACCTCAATCCCTTTCTCGCTTACAATAAAGCCCAGCAACTTACCGGATCGCACCCCGAATGTGCATTTGTTGGGGTTCAACTTCAGTTGATACTTTCTCAGACGCTTGAACAACTTGAGCAGATTCACCAGATGTTCTTCCTCTGTAAGGGACTTGGCAATCATGTCATCCACATAACATTCTATTTCCTTATGAATCATATCGTGGAATAATGTTACCATAGCCCGTTGATACGTCGCACCGGCATTCTTGAGCCCAAATGGCATTACCTTGTAGCAGAACGTGCCCCAGGGTGTAATGAATGTTGTCTTCTCCATGTCTTCAGGCGACATCTTGATCTGATTATATCCTGAAAATCCATCCATGAAGGAGAATACCGAGAACTGAGCCGTGTTATCAACCAATACGTCAATGTGAGGTAATGGGAAATCATCTTTCGGGCTGGCTCTGTTCAGATCCCGGTAATCAACACACATTCTTACTTTGCCGTCTTTCTTAGGCACAGGTACTATGTTAGCAACCCACGGCGGATAGCTAGTCACAGCAAGGAACCCGGCGTCCCATTGCTTTTGTACCTCTTCCTTGATCTTCATAGCCATGTCTGGACGAGTACGGCGCAGCTTCTGTTTGACTGGAGGGCACTCTTCTCTCAAAGGCAGCTTGTGCACAACAATATCAGTATCCAACCCTGGCATGTCTTGGTAGGACCAAGCAAACACATCAACATACTCTTGAAGCAGATCTATCAGTTGCTTCTTCACTGAGTCTTGCAGGCAGGCCCCGATCTTGACCTCTTTCACATTTTCCTTTGTACCAAGATTAATCACTTCAACCTCCTCCTGATGAGGAGTAAGGCTCCTTTCCTCTTGTCTTAACAACCTGGCTAGCTCTTCAGGAAGCTCGTATTCTTCTTCAACCCCTTCTTCAGCTTGATTGATTGGATTGTCAAAGTCATACGATGTCATAGCCGTGCTGTTGTCGGTGCGGTCAGGATGGCACTCTCTGCAAGGGTTTAATTGGTTCATTTTAGTGATCTGATTTTAGTCTTATTTAGAAAAGTGAAATGAAGTTGTCATTTTGAAAAACACTGCCATTTATTTTTTGTACAAAAAGAAAAATGGAAAAACAGTGAGCATAGAAGAAAAAAGACTCGTTTGCAAAAAAGATTGTCTGATATTTCATTAATTTAATCTTATTTGCACAAAAGTACAGATGGCCCTGATTACAAAATGAGTCTTGTCATCTTGGGCAAAATGCAAGACTTTGATGCATGCTTAAAAATACAGGAAATAATAATTACTCCGCTCGAGTAACACTTATAATTCCCTGGGAAGACCAGTTCGAGACACTGCTCCCCGGGATCTTCGGACGAATCCAATTCTCCAGGTTGCGCTCCTCTTCCAGCTCGTCTTCCAGACAGTTGATAGCATCGGGGGTAAGCATCCCCCCACTGACGAAACCAGGCTCTCCAGCAGCCTTCACTTGATGTTGAGTTGGTTTGTAACCCAACCCAAATTTGTCCTTCTTCTCTTCCACAGCTAAAACCTTGCCCCAGCCTAGGGCAGTTCCTTCCTCAACAACCTTCCGGGCTTGTTGGTATGATGACATGGAGATACCAGATACAGCAGACGCTTCATTCACATTCAAGGCTTCAAAACCTTGGCTCATTGTCTCATGGATTTCCCCATCCATTTCAATATACTTATAAGTAGCCAGATGGCTAACAAATATATCCTCCTCCCCACAGATTGTGACAACTTGGCCCTCCCACTCATATTTTAACTTTTGGTGAAGGGTAGACGTTATTGCGCCGGCGGCGTGAATCCAGGGTCTACCCAACAAACAACTGTAGGCGGGCTGAATGTCCATCACATAAAAGATAGTTTTAAATGTCTGCGGGCCAATTGTCACAGGCAGCTCTACTTCTCCCAGAACCGATCTCTTCGAGCCATCAAAAGCTCTAACCACCAGGTTGCTGGGTCTCAATGCCAGTCCATCATATTCAAGCTTCACCAGAGCCTTCTTTGGTAAGACATTCAGGGAAGAACCTGTGTCCACCAGCACATGTGAAAGGACAGCTCCTTTGCATTCCATAGTTATGTGCAAGGCTTTGTTGTGGTTGCGGCCATCCGCTGTCAAGTCAGAATTGGTAAACCCTAGCCCATTGCTAGCAGTAACGTTTCCAACCACGGTTTCCAATTGGTTGACAGTAATCTCCTCGGGCACGTAAGCTGCGTGCAGTACTTTCAGTAGTGCATTCCGATGGGCTTCGGAGCACATAAGCAGTGAGAGAATGGAGATTTTGGACGGCGTCTGATGAAGCTGATCCACAACTTTATAGTCACTCTTTTTGATGATCCGCATAAACTCATCAACTTCCTGATCAAATGGAGTCTTCAGGGCTTCTTTGACAGCTGGATCTTCCTGCACCGGGCCTTTTCCCTTTGCCTTGGCAGCAGCTTCTGCCTCGACAGTAGGTCTTTGGACTTGTGAAGCAAAGAGACGTCCGCTTCGGGTGAAGCCTCTGCCTCCGCCCACATTATCAATTTGTGGTGCAGGTGCCGATGTTTCAAGAGTGATTCTCCTCCCTTCACGATATAAGTCAGAGCCATAGTGCCAAGGGATGGCCCTATTGCTTTCATATGGTACAGGTCCAGGTACTGTGACGGTAACCGGACTGATTGATGCTGCTGAAGGGATTGCAATTGTCTGTGGATCATAAAAGATAGTAACTGGTGCTCTAGTGGGAGCAGCACCCTCTGAATGGTAGACAGAGTTATTTTCTGGATCGTAGAATATGGTAACTGTGGAGACATCTTCATGATCGATTGCTGGAGTTGTAGGAGGTTCTGTTGGAAGGACTGTTGTTGTTGTAGATGGAGAGTCGAAATGGAATGAAGCTGATGTTGTAGCAAGAGAAACTGTTGAAAACTGATCATTTGGGAGGACAGATGAAGTACTTGCTGATGTTGTTGATGAATTGTCGGGAACAGTAGTTGCTGCAGTTGTAGGAGGGTCTGAAACTGTTGTTGATGAAGTTGCCGGATTGGTCGGAAATGATGTAGTAATCTGTAAGAGGCCACTCTTAATAAGGCTGTCAATGCCATTCCTCAAGTCTTCACACCCATTCCAAGAGATATTGCAGTAAGGGCACCCCAGTTCACACCCCGGAAATATATCATTTTCACGGAGTTGGGCCTTGATTTCCACCAATGGTGTCCTGATCTGATCCACACTAGTTATCAAATAAGCCTGTTGGTCTTCTTCAATGGCATTAATTCGGGGACCACCATGGTGTGGCATTGGGTTCTTATTGACATTGGGTGGAGGTGCAAAGTTCAGAGCCTTGGAGTCTACCAAGTCTTGTACCTTCATATGCAGAGCTCTGCATTTTTCTGTACTGTGACCAGGTGCGTTGGAATGAAAAGCACACCTAGCATTGGAGTCATAGTTTCTTGGTAGACTGTTGGGGTCCGGCGGTGCCAACGTTCTTAGCTCAACCAGGTTGAGTTTCAGAAGTTGTGGCAACAAGGCAGCATACGGCATTGGGATCGGGTCGATCACTCGGTTAGCTTGGGAGGGCCTCTGCTGAAATGGCCTCTGTTGATTGTTGTTGTTGGAGTTGTTGTTGTAATTGTTTCTTGGAGGGTATTGATTCTGATGATACTGAGGTTGTTGTTGGAAATTTTGTTGAGGAGGTTGATAGACCGGTAGAGGAGGAGCTGGAGCAGGGATAGTGACTGCTGCTATTGTTCTGGGAATATACTGGGGTCTGCCCCTGTTGGTGTGAATGGCATTGGTTTCGCCAGATCTTCTCGGGCCTGCAAAAGGCTTTCTTGTACCGCTGGACGAGCTTGCACCATTATCAGATATCTTACCCATCTTCAACAGGCTTTCAATTCTCTCCCCAGCTATGACAACATCGGCGAAGCTGGTGGAAGAGAAAGCAGCCAACCTGTCAATATACGTTCCCTGGAGAGTGTTCATAAACATGTCTGCCATTTCTCTCTCAGACATTGGTGGTTGAACGGCAGCAGCCAATTGCCTCCATCTTTGGGCGTATTCTCTGAAGCTTTCCCTTGACGATTGTGACATTCCCATTAGGAGAGTCCTGTTGGGTGCCATGTCTAAGTTGTATTGATACTGTCGGATGAAGGCCTCTGCCAGGTCCTTCCAGCATCTCACAGTTGCCCTTGTCAAGTGGGAGTACCATTCCCTTGATGCTCCAGTCAAACTGTCTTCGAAGTAGAACATCCAAAGTTTCTCATCCATTGTATAGGCCTTCAGCCTTCCCAGAAATGACTGCAAATGAGTCCGGGGGCATGAAGTCCCATTATACTTTTCGAAACATGGAGGCTTGAACTTGTGGGGGATCCTGACCCCGTCTACCAGCCCCATGTCCATGACGTCGAAGCCCAAAGAATTTTGAGACTCCAGTGACCTCAACTTTTCAGCTATTTCATCCAATCGCCTATCATAGGCCTCTTCTCCAGCACCCATCACTGTAAATTGGTCCTCCTGAGGATCCTCTTGAAGTACTCTGGCTGCAGTAGCTGTTCCCTGAACGTTTGCGGGAATGTGGATCTCAGGATGTAGATGTGGGCCAAACACCGGGGGATTAACGTGTGGTTGCACCCTTTCGTTGTTGCTTGTGCCAGCAGTTCCCACATGGGGGTCCTCTTGAGTTCTCCCCTCTACCAAAACTCTAAGCCTCTCCTGGCTTTGAGCTAAGTTATTCATTACTTCCATGAATTGAGTTATCTGGGTTCTCATCTCCACTCTTTCGTTAGCCATCTGGGTTCTGGCCTCGTTGAGATCTTGCTGCAACTGGTCCATTTGGATGCCCGGAAGGTTGCTTCTAGTTGGGTACCTGTGTGGCCTGTTGAGAGGAAACACCCGGCGACGAGCAATTCTGCCTGAGATTCACAACAGAGGTTAGTAACAATAAAACAAAACCTACAAAACAAACAAAAGGGTTAGTATGCAATGCAGTTGTGCTTATTTGCTATCAAGGGTATCCGGTTTGGTCTTCAGTTTTGACCCTTCCAGACCCTTGAAGATGACGCTGTTGAAGTTGCTTTTGGAGTGAACTCAGGTAGAAACCAACACAAATATATTACAAAGGTGAAATAATACAAATTGTTCTTTTTACAACACAAGCCCTTAAAAGGGTCAAAATACATTACAAAAGAAAAGCAAAAGTACATGAGATAAGAACAGCAACAAGCAAATGATCAAACTCCAAGGCCAAACTCATCCTCGCGAACTTCCTTAAGAAGTGCTTCGGTCACAGGATCAGCCGGGCGCTCCGTGAGACTTCTGATGAGAAGATTTCTTGTTGCAACAGCTGCAGTCAACTTCTTGTTCTGACTTTGGTCCTTAGACCTCTTCACACCAGCTCTGATTTCTAGCTCTGATATTTCCTTCTGGGCTGCTGCCAGAGCTTTTTCCATCTGCTCCATTTTGTCCTGAACTCTCTTGTCTTCTAGAGTACGGGCTTCAGTGATCCGGACCCACCTGGCCTGACTCTCTTTCAAATACAAGTCTGTTCTGGCTCTTTGGAACTGGGCTTCTTTACAAGCGTTCTTCAGAATCTGCTCACCCGCTTTAGACTTGTTGATGTACTCTCCAGACTTCTCAATTTTAGTCAAGTGCTCAACCCTCAGCTTCTCCAATCTTTCGATCTCCCTCACACCTTCACTCCTCTCCCGGAGGGTCTTCTGCAAGGCTTGGGATAACTTCTCATTCCTTTCCTTCAGGCTTTCAAACTCTTCTAGACCAACAGTGGCAGGGGGTGGTGCTGATGATGACTCAGGCAAGTCCTCTATGGTGAAGGGCAATCCAGAGAATTGGGATCTAGCATAAGACCATTCATGATATTGGGCTGATGCCACATTATTGCACTTTCCCAAAATGGTGACTCCTTTGGTTTGAACATGATCCCAGGCCCAGGCAGCCTGCCTAACAACAGCCAAGTTAACCTTGTTCTCACAGTAGAGGGTCTCAACCAAGTCTTGTTCCCTAGGAGCATGGACCAGTGCATAGCCTAACTGCCTCTTGAACAGCAGAGGGTTGTAGTTGATACTCCCCTTAACTCCTACCAAAGGCACATTGGGAAAGTGTCCACAGCTTGTGATAATATCTCTGCCTTTGGTGCTCTGAGTGCACCATCTGATGTCTGCTGAAGTGAGAGTAGTGAGCCTCTTAGCCCAGTTGCTTTGCTGGTGAGGGTTCAGGAATGCATCTGTCCTGGGTAGATGCCTGAGAAGCCAAGCATGGAATAGTGGAGCACAACACCTCACTAACTTCCCCCTTTGCTTCTCATTCCTTTGATGTACTGAGTAGTAGAGATCACCCAGCAAAGTTGGCACTGGGTTCTTCAGGATGAACAAATGGATTGCATTCTTGCTGATGAATCTGGGCTCATCTGCAAACAACACAATTCCATATACACTTAAGGCCAACAGTGCACAAACAGCTTTCCACTCCCCCAGGGAGGCTTTCAGACTAGCTTGAGTAATCAGGAAGTCCAGATGAAAACCAGGGACCTTAGCCTTAGAGGTCATATGTTGCTCAACCAAAACAGGCTCCAGATGCAAAGCTTTGGCTATCTCTCCATTGCTAGGAAAGACCATTTCAGGGTTGAAAGGGATCTCTCTCTTAATAGGCAGACCAGTCAAATATGAGTATTCTTCCAATAGAGGCCCCAACTGGAAGTCTTTAAAAGTGAAGCACCTCAATGGGGGGTCATAGAACTGGATGCAGGTATGGATCAGGCTCCTCTGAGATGGGTCCAGATCCATGACCAGGTCAAGTATATCCCCATAGCTTTCTCTGAACAAAGATATGTGTTCTGGTGTAATTAAAGTCTGAATCCTCCTGATATCTGACAAGTCTGGTTGGAAGAAATGATAAGTGATGTTGCTTTTCTTTGGAGCCATGATGCTGAAGATTGAGTAGAATAAGTGCTGATGAAGATGCTGAGAAGTGGGCCACTGGTTGGCTAGTGCAAGTATCTGAAGAACTGAAGCAAATGCTGGTGGAAACAGGCCAAAACTGCAGATGGGGTCAAAACCAAAACCTGATGAAAATGGATACCCTGAAAAACAAATGAGCACATGTTAATATGATGCAATGGGTATGTATGCAGATGAAATGCAAAGGTTTGTGACTGAGCTGGATCTGATTAACTGCCTTGGTATAGATCCATGTGTGTTCAAGAATTCCAGATGGAGGTCTAAAAATCCAGTAACCAAGGTGGGGGACTCAAATAAAGAGCCACATGTCCAGGGTTTTAGAATCACAAGAACTATCCAACATGGAGCATTCTTAACAAAGTCAAAGTAACAGGGTATTTTGAGGTCAAGGTACCTGCAAACCTGTAAACAGCCCAACCCCCTCACAGGTAGTGATCTAGAACAAGGATCCTCAGACTTGGATCCGTTATGAAAAGTGCAAACACTTCTAACCCGGAGGCACAGTGTTTACAATAACCATAACAATTCCTCCTCTAATTCACCTCAGTTTCTGAAGGTCAAACTAAAAGGTCATCCAGACTTAGCAGGCTTCCCAGATCCCCCTAGCATTGCAGGAAATCCGCAACACAGAGTTCTCAAGAAGAAACCCATATCTGAACCGTGTTCCATATTCCCGCACCAGACCGAAATGGAATGGGAAAGAATATGGTTCACTCTATCCTAGGTGTCACTCAGGTCCCAGGTGTAGGACCTTAACTCTCAATGAAACACCCACCCACCAAAGGAAAACCAAATCCAGCCAGCCAGCACAGTATGATAATATGATATACACAAATGCAATAAAGAAAACAGTAAAGTAAACTGTACATAAAGCAATAAATAAAAGTAAATACAAGCACAAACAAACACATAACATCCCAGTAAACACAAATCAATCAAGCGCTAGGAGGAACCCACAAAAAGAACCAGAAGCCCTGGTTGCAATATAAGGATCCCCAGCAGAGTCGCCAAGCTGTCGCTCCCGACAAATGAAAAGGATCAAATGAAGGTACAGACGCGAACGGTCGGCGAAGGGAACAGTGAGAACACACAGCCGTGAACTCACTGGAGGATGAATAGAGTCGCCAGCTAGGCATTTTTATCCCGGAGGAAAGGTAATGCTGCATAGACCTAGAAAAAGATGGATAAGACGGTTTGCGAACCAGAGAGACTGAGAAAGGGGGTTGGTTACAACCTGGGAAGGTATTAGCACCCAGATTGTCCGCCGTACTCGACGGGATCCACGCTTAAAAGATTTGTGCTATAAAGGGGTAGTGTCAGTGCAATCTGTGTGTAAAGAGCTGGAAAGCAATATGTACAGGTGTCAGTGTAAAAGAGGTGAAGTGATGTGAAGTATGTAAGTGTCAGTGTAAGAAAGAAGTGAAATGCTCAAGATCATGAGGCTAAAAGAAAGATGCTGGAAAGAGGGGGAATGTACAGAGACTTTTGTTCGATAACTGTTAAGTTATGCCTACGTATCCTCTCGTGCAATGAGGAAGTCAGAACACCGTAGTTCGACCCAAAGAGACTGAAAGATGAATTGACTTATGAACTGCTTGCTTGCCTATGCTCAAGTGTGTGATCTGTCTGGCACAGATGCAAACTGTCTTGCATTAGACGGAAGAAGCAAGTTCTCGTTTGTGAATGAAGGTGATGAGAAAAGAATCCCGGAGGAGACGATTATTGTTTATTTTTGTATTTTCAGTCTTTTATTGCTTTTGGATTTGTCATAAGTTAATGGGCTTAAGCCTAAACCAATGGGTTAGTAAACTCATCACATCATCCCTCTGATTAGGGGTAATGAGAATTACCTTAAGTGTGAAGTCAGATTCTCACACTTAATCACCTTTGATGTAGGGTTAAGATCATTAACCTTCTTGTGATTATTTAGATGCTTTTGGTGTTTTTGTTTAGTGTTGAGTAATGAGGTTAAGCCATAATCAGGGATTTAACAGACTCATTACACCATCCTAAAAGAAGGATAATAGATGAGAATGTTTAAACTGAGGAAAGCTCCTCAGCTTAATCCATGATTAAGGATTAAATTCATGACAAAACAAGCCTTTATTAGATGGATTTTATTAGATGGATTTGATGATGAAGTGTTTTTTATAGTTTGTAAGACAACTTGAGGAGGACTTGTCCATTAACTTTAGGGTTAGTCCTTCTTAACCAATTAAGGAAGAATTAGAACCCTAATGCAAGGCCCAAGTTACAAGTGTAATGTCTTGATGATTATTAGATGGATTGATTAAGAGATTTCAACACCTTAAGGGTCCAAGACTTAGGATTAAAGTTATACACTCCATCCTAAAAGAAGGATGCAGGCATGATCTTAATCACAAAGTCTTAAAGCCTTGAGGGTTTAGTCCCTGATTATGAGGTGAGGAGAGATGACTCAAAGAGAGACACAAAGGTAAAAACTATGGGGGAGACTAATCAAAACCCTAATTCATTATCATGCTTGGTTGATCCTAAGGTTTGTGAAGTTTTCAAGAACAATCTTCAGATGAACCACCAGGTAGCAGATGAACAAGATCAAGAGAAGCAAAGTGACTTGCTTCATTCAAGAAGTCAAGTCACTTGAAGAAAGAAAGTGGGAGGAGGAAGAATGAGCAAGCTCAAACTCAAACACAAGTAAGAATGCAGCAAGGTATGCAAAAGAGATGAAAAGAAAAGTTATGAGAAGTGAAGGCAAATTCACTTCTCAAGTTTACTTACCACCTGAAATGTTAGAAACAAATGCAATGCAATGCTAGATGAAATGAAATGACATGATGCTAAGCCAAACCAGAAGCATGTTGATGATGATTATGATGTTATGAGGTGCTGCAAACATGAGGCAAAGCATGGGGATGTTCATACAAAGTCATGGATGCAAATGATGCAAGCTAAGGGGCATGAATAAGCATGGAATGTTATGGATCATACAAGACAAATGGCATGGCAAATATGCAATGCAATGATCAATGATGCTTCATACATGTCTTAAGATGTCAAATGAATCATGAGAATGCACAAAATGCAATGGCAAGTCAAGTCATGCAAGGAAATGCAAGAAGGATGCAAGGGAAAGCCCAAATTAGGGTTCATGGATCAAACCTCACACATAAACCAAAAACAGAAGCAAACCTTAACATAAGAAATGGAAAATGGTACCTAAAGAAACCCTAGACCTATAATGAATCACTGCCCAAAGGGGAGCTCTCACCTCTCAACCAAACTCAAGTTATGATTTTTGCAAGTTATTAGGGTTTTTTAGGGTTTGTAACAAAAGAAATGCCAATCAATTAGAAAATGCAAGATCAAATCATGGCCTTTTTATCCTTGAAAGTACATGTCAAATGGAAAACAATGCAAAAAGAATCAATGTCTCAACCTTTACCAAAAGACAGAAATGAATTTTCAAACATATGATCAAAATAATGCACAAAATGTGATTTAATTCAATGAAAAATTCTTAAAATGCATCAAGATCAAAAAAGAAATTTGGTTTGAAGGTTGGACAATGTTTCTAAATGTCTTAGAACACTTCATGAATTTTTTTTGTAATTTTTAAATACCTAAAAGTATTTTTAAGTAATTAATTCTCATTAATCAATTAAAAATAATCTTTTAAATATTTAAAAATACTTTTCAAATGACAAAAAATAAAATAAAAATGTTTTTGTGTCATAAAAATTAATAAAACTTTAAAGAAAAAGTTTCATAATTTTTATGATTTTTTAGCTATTTTAAATTAATTTTGCAAGTTAAAAGAAATAAAATGAATTAAAAATCAAATAAAAAGAGAAGTAATCAGATTGGATGGATGAGATTGGCCCTGGGTTTAAACATGTTGACTGCGCGCGCTAGTGGAGGGCCAGGATTCGTTCTGAACTAATTACACTTAATTAGAATTAACCACGTGGATTAGGGCTAAGTGGATGATCTGAGCCATCAAAAAGGGTGGGAAGTCAAATGTTCAACGCGTATCAACGACCCATATTCAAACTATCATTAATTATGGGATTAGGGCATAATTAATCTCAGGTGGCCGGAGAAGACTTCCGGTCGTCTTCTCCGGCCAGAAGCTTGCCTGAAAAAGTTCAAAACCTCTCAAAACGTAATGTAAATGAAAGCTAAGACATGGGAAATGATCCCCAACACCTCACGGACTAAACCCCTCTCTCAAAACAAATTTATCTAACCTAAACAAGCTGAATCGAAGAAACTAAGTTCTAGGGTTCGTGAGCTTCAAACGGCAATTAAATTCTCAAAACACATCCATTTCAAAAACTAAAAGCATCAGCATGATCAGGAGAGCATAAGGAACAAGTTTGTAACTAAAAAAGAGATTTCTGGAAAAAATTATTTGGAGCTACCTGAGATTTGCAACCTCTGATTTAGGAACTTTCAGGCCCTTTCTTTAAGTGCAAGCTGCTCCTCTTGGCCCCCCAAAGATGTCTGGATGCTCAAATGGAGTTTAGACTTGCTGGATGATGAGTTTCGAAGAGAACTGCTTCAGTTCAGTCAACAATGGCAGTTGAGATTTTGGCACTTTCAGGCTATGAGAGATGGTTGTTTGTGATCTATGAAGTGTGTTGAGAAGTTTGGCAAAGTTTGTTTTGATGTTTGTGGGCTATGGTGATAGTTTCAAGTGAAACTGCAGACTGAGGTGAGAGATGGCAGCAGGAGTTCTTGGCTGTTTCAAGCTCTGGTTCTTGATGCTTTGTGTTCTATGGATCAAGGTGAGATGAATGGAGGAAAAAGATTTTGTGTTTGCAGGCTGTGTAATGAAATTCGAAGGAAGTTGCAAGTTGGGGTGTTTTTTGTGTAAGTTGTGAATGTCAATGCTTCAGCCTTGGTTGCTATGTGATATGGCCAGCAAAATGAATGAATAAACAATTCTGATTGGCCTCTTGATGTGACATGGCCTGCTATGATAGGTGTGGCTACTTTTGCTCAAAATCCACTTTTGTGTAAGATAGGGCATGGCTCAACTCTAGCCAAGTACAAAGCATGGCTGGCACAGTAAAAGGTGAGGGAGAGGCTAGCCCAAAGTCAGCTTCCAATGCTGCAAGTTGTAGGAAGTGAATCATGAGTTTTTGCAACTTGGCTAGCTTATGTTTCACATGTGATCTTTTGTCCAACCAAGCATGAAACCATGAGCAAACTTAGTCCAATTCTGATTTTTAGGACTTAGAGGATGTTTGTGTAATGGTTTGACATGAATTAGAGGCTGCATTTTGACTTAGTACATGGTTTTGCAAAATTTCCTTTTGATGCATAACTTGAAAAATAATGATTTTTGGCAACTTTGCATGGCCATAACTTTTGATCCAAGAAGAGTTTGATCATGTTCTTGTACTTTTTGAAAAGGGAAAGATGAGATCTACAACTTTCATGACCAAAGTTTTTCCATTTGAAGCCTTTTTGGATCAAGAATCAAGGCTTGAAAATTGACCTAAAATGATGCATTCTTGAAAAGTCAACAAAACCCAAAAAGTCAACTTTTGCAAAAACCCTAAATTCTTGATTTCCATGAACTTCAACCTTCTTCCATGATCAAATAAAGATCATATACACTCAAAATGATGAAGATCACCCATTGGTTGGGTCATTGGGGGCCTCAGATGTCCTGATTTTACACTGACTTGTCTGAAAAGTCAACTCTTGATCAGATGACTTCCCCATGGAATTTCTTCATGAAAATTGATATGCATACTCCCTATACCATATAGAGATCAATGGAAACAAGAATGACCAAAAAATTTGGGGTTATGGCCTCTGAAACCAAAACCCTAATTTTCAGTCAACTGTGCAGTTCATCCTGGCTCTGCATTCACTCAAGCCCTAGTTCTTGTGATTCCTTTGCAGTTTTGACTTTGTGAGGATGGAAGATGATGTAAGAACACACATGGACCCCTTTGAGTTGATTAGTGGCCTTTGGAATGGCTCAAGATGCTTTGGGATTGCTCAGATCACAAACCCTAGGTGCAGATGCCTTAGAAGCTATCCAGTGAACAAAAATGAGATATGATATGATATATTTGTGTTTATGTATATGAGATGATCACAAGCCATGTGTGAATGGGTGAGGGCAAATTTGGGGTGTTTACAGACAGGAGGTACCATTGTACTTCTCAAAGCATGGAGGCTTGAACTTGTGAGGAATCCTGACTCCTTCTACTAATCACATATCCATTACATCAAATCCCAAAGAGTTTTGGGATTCCAAGGATCTTAGCTTCTCCGCTATTTCGTCCAGACGATGATCATAAGCCTCATCCCCAACACCAATTATTGTGAACTGTTCATCCTGAGGATCTTCTTGTAGAACACGACCTCCTGCATTTCCTTGGGTATTTCCGATAACATTGTCTTTAGGATTGAGGTGAGGCCCAAACTCTGGCGGATTTGTTCGAGGCTGCCCGTGATCGTTGTTACTAGTACCTCCAGTGCCTGGATGATTCTCTTCTGGAGTTTGCCGCTCGACTAACTCTCTCAATCTTTCTTGGCTCTGAGCCAACCCAGTCATTACTACCATGAACTGGTTCATCTGAGCCCTCATCTCAGTTCTCTCATTAGCCATTTGAGTTCTAACATAAATCAAATCTTGTTGAACTTGGTCCATCTAAACTCTCGGAAGGTTGTGTCTTGTAGGATACCTGTGGACTCTGTTGATGGGGAAAACCCTCCTACGAGCAATTTTTCCTGAAACACACAACAAAGTGAGAAATCAAAAACAAAAACACCTGTAAAAACACAGAGAATGAGGTTAGCATGAAATGCAGTATGTCTATTTGTCTTCCAAGGGTATCCGGTTTGGCTCTTTGGTTTTGACCTTCCAGACCTCTGGGAATGAAGATGTTGAAGGGAAATGAAATTCACAAGCAAACCCAGGTAATACATAAACTATAACATTACAAAATTCCAAAATACATAGTTTATGATTACAACAAGTTCCCATGGTGGGTCAAAATATAATCAAGTCAAGAATACAAACAAAATCACCATGGAGAAATAAAGTACAACCAGAATAAAATACAAGTAAAAGAGAAATCAAACATCCAGCCCAAATTTATCCTCCTTGTCTTCCTTCAGGAGAGCATCAGTTATTGGTCCAACTAGATGCTCTGTGATGGTCCTGATAAGAAGGTTCTTGGTTGCAATGGCATTTGTCAACTTTTGGTACTTGTCTTGGTATTTTGATCTCTTCAACCCCTCCCGGAGTTTTAGTTCGGAGATTTCCTTATGTGCTGCCAACTGAGCTTCCTGGCTCTTCTTCTCATTGGCTTCCAGCTGCTCTATCTTAGCCTGTGTCTTCTGATCTTTTTGCAAACGAGCCTCAGTAATTCTGATACATCTAGCCTGACTCTTCTCTAAATAATGTTCAACTCTGGCTTTCTGAATCTTGGCTTCCTTGCAAGCATTCTTCAATACCAATTCCCCTGCTCGGGCTTTTCTGATGAAGTCATTTTTCTTCTCTATCTTGGTTATGTGCTCGATACAGAGCTTTTCTAACCTCTCAATGTCCAGACGACCATCATTCCTTTCCCAAAGGGTCTTCTTCAGAGCTCCAGAAAGCTGGGTATTCCTCTCTTTCAGCTTCTCAAACTCTTCCAAACTGACTGTAGCTACAGGCTCAACTGCTGATGGCCCTGGCACATCTTCCAGGGTGAATGGCATGCGGGTGATCTGTCCTCTGATGCGAGACCATTCAATGTATTGAGCTGAAGCTATGTTGTTGCACTTCCCCAAAATGGCAGTCCCTTTAGTCTGTATGTTATCCCAAGCCCAGGTTGCGTGTCGGATGGTGGCATGATTATTCTGAACAACACAGTAAAGGGTCTCTGCTAATTCTTGCTCCCGAGGGGGATGTACTAAGGCATACCCTAACTGTCTCTTGAAAAGCAAAGGATTGTAGTTGATGCAACTCTTCACTCCAATAAGAGGTACATTAGGATATTGTCCACAGCTTGTAATTATGTCCCTGTCCTTGGTGTTCTGAGTACACCACCTGATGTCTTCTAAAGTAAGGGCAATCATCCTTTTAGCCCAATTCCTTGACTGATGTGGATTCAAGAAAGCTTCCGTCTTCGGCATATGTCTCATCAACCATATGTAGAAGAGGGGTGCACAACATCTGACCAGTCTTCCCCTCTGCTTCTCATTCCTCTGATGCACTAAGTAATAAAAGTCTCCCAATAAGGTAGGAACTGGGTTCTTGAGCATGAAGATATGGATAGCATTCTTGCTTACAAACTTAGGCTCGTCCGCAAACAAGATGATACCATATATACTAAGAGCTAGGAAGGCACAAACAGTTTCCCACTTCCCTGTTGCAGCATGGCTGGTGGCCTTGGTGATTAAGAAGTCCAAATGAAGGCTTAGGATTCCAGCCTTGGTGGTCATATGTTGATCAATGGCAGTTGTCACTCCCTCGAAAAGACACTAGGTCAGACAAGGTACAGACGCGAACGGTCGGCGAAAGGAGAGAAAATGAAGTGAAGATGAACAGAGTCACCAGCTAGGCATTTTTATCCCGAAGGAAAGGTAATGTTGCATAAACCTAGAAAAAAGATGGATAAGACGGTTGCGAACCAGAGAAACTGAGAAAGGGGGTTGGTTAAAACCTGGGAAGGTATTAGCACCCAGATTGTCCGTCGTACTCGACGGGATCCACACTTGAAAGTTTGTGATTGAAAGGGGGTAAGGTATGTGCTATCTGTGTGCAAAAGCTGGAAAAGAATGTACAAGTGTCAGTGCAAAAGGTGAATGCTCAGGAACTGAGACTTAGAAAAGAAATGCTGAAAGAGGGGGAAGACACAGAGACTTTTGTTCGATAACTGTTAAGTTATGCCTACGTATCCTCTCGTGCAATGAGGAAGTCAGAACATCGTAGTTTGACTCAAAGAGATTGGGAAATAAATTGATTGTGAACTGCTTACTTGCCTATGCTCAAGTGTATGAATCGTCTGGCTCGAGTGCTAACTGTCTTGCATTAGACGGAAGAAGCGAGTTCTCGTTTGTGAATGAGTGTGATGAGAAAAGAATCCCGGAGGAGACAATTATTGTTTGTTTTTGTGTTTTTAGTTTTTTATTGTTTTTGGTGTTTTGCATAAGTTAATGAGATTAAGCCTAAATCAAGGGTTGTAAACTCATTATATCCTCCCTGATTAGGGATAATGAGCATACTTAAGTGTGAGATAAACATCTCAACTTAATTACCATGATGATGTAGGATTAAGATCATTAACCTACTTGTGATTATTTAGATGTTTTTGGGTTTTTGTTTAGTGTTAAGTAATGAGTTTAATCTCTAATCACAGATTAGTGAACTCATTACACCATCCTAATAGAAGGATAATAAATGAGAATGCTTAAGCTGAGGAAGGTACCTCAACTTAATCCATGGTTAGGGACTAAATTCATTATATAACAAGCCTTTATTAAATGGATTTTAATTAAAGGTAGAGATTAAGAAATGGATTTTATGTTTGTAAGACAACTTGAGGGGGACTTGTCCATTAAACACTAGGGTTAGTCCTTCTTAACCATAAGGAAGAGTTAGAACCCTAATGTAAGGCCCAAGTTACAAGATAAAGTCTTAGTGATTATTAATGTGATTTGATTAAGAGGTTTAAACAAATTAAAGGTTTAACACTTAGGATTAAAGTTATACACTTCATCCTAAGAGAAGGATGCAGGCATAACCCTAAGATTATCATGCTTGGATGTTCCTATGGTTTGTAAGGCTTGAGAAAGATCTTCAAGGAAGCCACCAATGGAAGAAGCAGATGATAGGAGGATGAAGCAGAAGAATAAGTTACTTACTTCATTGAAGAAGATAAGTAACTTAGGGGAGAGAGTGAGAGAGATAGAACATAAGTGAATTAGATTCACTTTAAATACAAATAAAATGAAAATTAAAGAGATAATATGATGTGAGAGGTGAAGGCAAATTCACCTCCCAAAATGACTTACCAAAACCTGAAAAGTTATCATGGATGCATAAAGTATAAAGCATAAAGAAATGAAGTGAAATGAGATGGAATGAGATGAAGTGACCAAAGTCAGAAGTGTTTATGCAATGGAAATGTCATGTAATATGATGCAAAGGCATACAAAATGCATATGTGTGGTCATACAAAGATGAGATGCAAAGGAGGCATGCTTTGAAGTTTGAAAACACATGAAAGTTTATGAAATGAAATGAATGCTAATCATGGAAAATGAATGAAGAAATGTTTGATCAAGGTTCTAACATGTTCTAAGATGTCTAAGATGACATATGAGTATATGAAATGTCATGGCAAGTTCATGCAATGATGCATATGCAAGGAGAATGCAAATGAACATGAGAAATTAGGGTTACATGGACATGTGAGATGCAAATGGGTATAACATAAGCAAATGACATGATAAAAATTTGCAATCAAGCTCAAACAAACCCTAATACCATATTAGGTCACACCCCAAAGGAGAAGGTCAGAAGCCTAACCTATCAAAAGTTATGATTTTCCTAAGTTTTCTAGGGTTTTTTGGTGGTTCAAAGGGAAAAATGCAAATCAAATTGAAAATGCAAGATAAATTCATGAGGAAAAAGACCTATAAACTATATGCAATATGTAACACAATGCAAAAATAACCAACTTCAAACTCTTCTTTGTTAGGCAGAAATGATTTTTCAAAGTTAGGGTTTAAAAATATGATTTTTATGACCCTTAATTCAAAGAAAATTGGTAAACTATGATCAAACCTAAAAAGAAATTTGTGTGAATAGTTTGAAAATGTTTATAAATGCATTGGGATGATTCATGATTTTTTTAGTGATTTTTAGAAACCTAAATGTATTTTTAATTAATTAAAATACTTTAATTAATTAAAAATAACATTTAAATATTTAAAAAATACTTTTTTAATGCAAAAAATAAAATAAAAATTATTTTGGAATGAGAAATATATTTAAAGTCAGAATGCAAAAGAAAATATTTTTTGGATGCTTTTTGATATTTTAAATAAATTGTGCAAGAAAATGCAATAAAAATGAAATAAAAATTGATTTAAATGAAAGTATGAGGATCTGATGGCTGAGATTCAAACTGGAAAAGGGAGGGTTGACTGTGCGTGTCATCCACGGGCTGACCTTTAAACTGGCTAATTAAACTGATTAAATTAAATAATTAAAATTAGGGTTTAAGTGAAATGATCATGTCCACAGAAACACGCGCTAAACTAAATCCAAGGGCTGAGATTCAAACTGGGGAGATTAGCCCTAATCCTAACCCTAATTACTTTCAGGTGACCGGAGCAAGCTCTGATCATCTTCTCCGGCAAGCTGTTCATGCTATCTCCTTCCCTAGGCTTCCCCAAACCCCCAAACTCTCCAGAATCAACCCCCTAATCATTCTAAACAAGAATCAGGCCACAAACAACATTTATTTTGCATCAAACGCATGAATCGAAGAAAAATATGTTCAGATCAAAAAGTTTCAAAACATCAATACATCTTGGTTTCTCAACCATTTTCGAAAATAAACATATCAGGATGATCAGCTAAACATGTAGAATCATTTAATAACTTAAAAAAAAAGTTCTGGAAAAAAAGTTCATCATAGCTACCTGAGTTGAAGCTTTGAGTTCTTGAGCTTTCTGGCCTCCCTCTTGGTTCAAATCCACCCCAATGAACTCCCTGATGATGAGGAGGAGCTTAGAGCAAGTTTGTGATGGCTATTTTGAGGTGTTTGGTTCTGAGTATGCAAAAATCGTATTTCTGATTGAGGGTGTTTTAGGCTATGGTGAAGGGTGGAAAATGATCCTGAGGTGTTTTTGAGTTTATTGGTGAAGGAAGTTTGAAGTTTTAGTGGCTGGTTTTTTGAGATTCGAAGAGAGGAAGGTTTTGATGGATTTTTTGAAATCTGAGTTGTGGGATGATTCAGGCTCTTGTGTGTTATGAAATGGCTTGCATAATGTTTGTTTAAGCCAATGGGATTGATCAGAAAGTTGTTGTGGCACAGGCTAATTGGTATGGGGTGTTTTGCAAAAAAGTCAATTTTTGTGTACTTGAGGTATAGGCCATGGCAGGTCTTGCTTTTTGGGGTGTCTGGCCTCATCAAGATTCAAGGAGAGCCATAGAATCAGTTTGATGCAGCTGGCACAAGTGGATGAAAGGATCCAATGCATTTTGCAAATTTTGAGAGTTTTGGCCCTTTTGTGATTTCTTGAAGTTCAAGTCACGGAAACACTTGATTCAATGCACAATTCTGATGTTTATAGGTTCATTTGACATATTGTGAAGTGTTTGTGCATATTAGAAGTCATTGGAATGCTTGAACATGCCAAAATGCAAAATCCCTCTTTGACATGAAACTTGAAATTATAGGATTTTTGCCAACTTTGAAAGGCTATACATGAGTTCTATGATGAATCAAGACATGTTCTTGTACTTTTTGAAAAGGGAAAGACCCAATCTATAACTTTCATTACCAAGAATTTTTCATTTGAAGCATTTTTGGTTATGAAAGAGGAGGTTGAAAAACTTTCCCAAAATGGAAAGTTTGCATTTCAAGTCATTTCCAAAAATGGCAAGTTTGCAATTGGATCAAAATTCTTCAATCTTGTGAATTCTAACCTCTTATGAGATCAAATAAAGATCATAGAACCTCAATTAGATGAAAATACCCCTTTGGTTCCATTGTTGGGGGCCTCAGATGCCCTGATTTTGACTTAACTTACTCAAGAAGTTACCCAATGAACAGAGGACTTCCACAATGAGTTTCTTCATCAAACTTGGTAAACATGATCCTTATGACATATTAAGAGCATTAGAAACAAGAATGGCCCAAAAATTTGGAGTTAAAGCCTCTGAAACCAAAACCCTAATTTTGGTCATATGTGCAGTGAAAACCCTAGCTCTGCTTCCATGCCTTTGCCAGTTCTTGTGATCTCTTGATTTCCATGAACTTTGGGGAGCATAATATGATGGTAGAACACACATGGACCCTCTTGGAAAGCTTTGAGACCTTTGGGATGGCTCAGATGGATTCTTGGATTGCTCAGATCACAAACCCTAGATGCAGCTGGATTTGAACTATGCAGTGAAGCAAGAATGCAATATGAGATGTAATGCTTATGTTAATGCAAACATGAAAGATCACAAGCCATAGTGTGATAAATAGTGAGGGCAAATTTGGGGTGTTTACATCTGCCCCTATTCAAGCATGAGTTAGCTATGCAGGATGTAAGCACCTGGCTTAACAGACAAACAAGATAACTTGTGATTGAATACCAAAGACAGTCCAAAATTTGCACTCGCTGGATAGAAGAAGAAAAGGGATATAAATTGCAAAAGTTAGTATAGTACGATTATCAAATGAAAATGATGGAGGACGACCATCGAGCAGAGGACGACTGCTGGGGAAAAAGTAGTAAGTAAAGCAATGACGGGGACGACCGACAAGCTAGGGAAATAAAGAGACCACGATGGGGACGACCATCAGGTAAAGAAATAAGGTTCTCTGGAGGTTAAAGTAAAGAGAAAAGCAATGACGGGGACGACCATCAGGCTCAGAAAGTGAAATAAACAACGACGGGGATGGCCATCGGTTTAAAGAATAAATGAAATAAATGATGAGGGACGATCATCAAAGGTGAAGGACGATCACCTAGCAGGGGATGGCTGCTCTTTATCACGAAATAAGACGAATGTCGGATAGAAAAAGGGATCAACGACAGGGACGACCATCAGATAAAATGATGAAGGACGATCATCAAGAGGTGAAGGATGATCACCTAGCAGGGTACGGCTGCTCTTGGGGTTTATCATGACATAGGACGAATGTCGGATAACAAGATCAATGATGGGGACGGCCATCGGATGAAATGATGAGGGACGGTCATCAAAAGGGTGAAGGACGATCAACTAGCAGGGGACGGCTGCTCTTTATCATGACATAGGACGAATGTCAGATAGAAAGTTCCAATAATGGAGATTCCACTGGGAAAAAGGATGAAGGATGATCATCCGAAGGTGAAGGACGATCACCTGGCAGGGGACGGCTGCCGAAAGTATCACGACATAGGACAAATGTCGGATATGAGGAAGTTTCTTTGTTGGTGACTTACTGGGGAACGGTAAACACGGACGAGTGCTTACGCTTTCTGTAATACCTCAAAATTTGCCCTCACTCTTTTTACCTTAACTGGCTTATCGCTTTGCATTCATCCGCATTTTTCATTAGGTCATTAACGTGCACGGACATGCATTTCATTGGCTCTTAAGGCATGGGATAGATGCACTCTGAAGAATCAAGTTATTCCTTTGGTTTGAGGTTACTACTCTACTGGACTTGGAACTAGAACTTCACGCCCTATCTACAGTCATAGGATAAATTCAAGGTGTTGGGTTATGTGGCTAATAACATCTGTTTGTACTCTCAGTTCTTGATTAAGGTTTATTACTCTAATTAAGTCCACTGGCGGAATATTTTCGTAGGTGGTCACGTCGTTCAAGGAACTCCATCATTACTTGAGACACAATTCAGTGAAGATCGTGATGCGTGTAGAGCTGATTAGGGTTCATGGCAAAGGGACATTGGTTCACGGTGCAAGAGATCAAGTTATGGACTCGTATGGTGATTAGATCATTGTGTTTCGTTGTTGGTGATACAAGTTAATAAAGTCAAAGTTTTATTGATTGAAGTTTGAGTTTGGGGATTCGTTGAGGATACGAGTTTGATACGGATTGAGTCCTTGAGTTGATTAAGTTGAGTCGGATGTATTGAGTGGAATTCGAAGATACGAGCTTGTTGAAAACCGCATCCGGTCAAAATGATTATGTCGTGCCAATCAATGTTAATAACCAAGATTCGTGTCCATGGATGTTCAGGGTTCATTCTTAGTCCATATATTTGTTCTTGTTTCCAAACCCATTGATTATACTTCTATCATCCTTTTTAATCCTATTTCCTCTTAATCTTACTTTGGGCCTAATTAAAATCCCTATCCTGGCCTCATTTTGTTTTCCAAACTCAAATGGCAAATCCACAACATATCCATTTCTTTCTTTGCTTTTTCCCTAAACCAATAACCATAATTCTAGGTCCAATTCATTAAGTCCACTTAAAACTATTCATCCTCTTTACCACCATTAATTTCTTTCTATTTTTTTTAATAGGTCAAGAACTATGTCCATAGGTTTTGATTTCTTAATTCAAGTTCAGCCCAAATTGTAACTGATTTTTGCTTGCCACATTTCAAATTCAGTCAAAGGAAAAATCACATAAATTGACATAACCAAATGTTCATATAAAGGGAAAAAAGGGAAAAGGAATTATCGAAAAGTTATAGTTACAAACTATAATAAAATTGCACCAAAAATGATGAGGAAATTAAAATTCCATCAAAATTCAGTTACAAACAAAAGAAAAAATCAGTTCCATAACTGATATATCAGTGAAAAAATAACAGAAACAAAAAACGGTTACAAAGAGATATACAGAAAAAATCCAAGGGATGGTAAGAAAAAGCTCTCAGTGTCAATCTCAAAAATTCTTCTTCTGCATCTTTTTAGCAAGCCCAATCTTCATCTTTATCACCACCGTCATCTTCAATTCTGATTTCCCTCAAAAAAAAAAAACAGATTCATTCATCAACATTCATGCTTCCCCCAATCGCCACCTTCATCTTCACCTTCAATTCTTCTTCAATCAACCATTCTTCAATAACTCAACACTTCTTTAATCTTTTATGCAAAAACCAATGCAAAGATAGTATCAATACACCAAGAACAACACAAGAAAAAAGAAATTCAGAAACAAAAAGGAAACCTTCATCACCCACGGATTCTGCAGATCCAGTCACATAGCCATTGTGATTTTTCTTCAACAATTCGCCACTCTCGCAAATCTCCAAGCATCACTCTTCAATCTGCACAGATCCATCTCTCTGAATCTCCACAATCCCCATTAAGCACTCAGTGAAACTCAAACCTTCAAGTTTTTTTGTAACAAACTCCAACAGCAAAAACCTTCATCTCCAACCTTCAATAAAACCTCGCCAGAAAACAATAAGCTCAAGCAGAAACAGAACAAAGAAGAATGGAATCGAATCCGTCTCAATGATCAAAGTCTGAGCAGAAGAAGAAATTCGGTCTTACCGGCATTTGGCTGATGCTTCTGTTTTCCCGAATCCTCAGCTTCACGGCATCGTCGTCATCACCATTTCTTCAATCCGCCTCTTCATCAATCTCTCTCAATAAATCTTCAACCGCGACCTTCAACACCATTCATCAGCATCTTGATCAACATCAACAACAAGCTTTTCAAGAGCGCATCAACATCAATAATCTTCAATCTTTCCCTTCATTACCCTCTAAATTCATCATCAACTTGACCTCTCCTTCACAACCTTCATCTTCGCCATCGGTTCAACGTCTTCAATCGTCAACCTACAATAACCACAAACTCAGATTTGAACATAAGCAGAAGCATGAATCAAGAAGAAGAATTAAACCCAGAATAATGGAGCAAGATGCACATACCTAAGCTGAGAGTTTCGATTTGTCGTCTCTGACGAACTCCAATGCGTAAAACAAAACAGAGAGAGAAATGTGATCTCATGAAGATGAAGGTATCCAAGCTGATGACTTTGAACGAGAAAGCTTCGCCATCGCATATCAAGTTGGATGAAAAGAGAGGACGACTCCTCCAATTTGCGACGATAAGTTTAGGTTTTCAATACTGCATCAAGAAATTTGTCACTGGTTCGCCGCACGCACAACACTTCTACATCGGGCCTCCGATTTCATCTAAATTCGGCAAGACTTTCAGTTCTCCACTCTTTCGCTCCAGCAAAGCCTAGGTCCGAATGGTAGCTTTGATTCAAGGAACAGTAGCTTTGGCTTGCGGTAGATCGTCCTTTTCTCCGTTTTCGTCAATCGAGAACGTCGAATAGAAGCAGCCAAAGAAGCCGCCACCGCGAATCACTAGTCGGCGTTCATTTTGGGAGAAGGAAGATGATGGCTCATGCGATGGCAATGAGGAGAATTGTTTTCGGCTAAAGGCTTTGTTCTCTTTTTTCGACGGTGAAAGTTGAAGAAGAAGGGTGTTTTCACGGTGATAACGGGAAGGAGAGAGGCTCCTCTGTGACGCCGGTTAGCAAGTCGTGGAGTTTGGACTCCAAGTTTCGGAAGATGAGAGAACGGCGGTGGTATAAGGGGTTTTCGGCGGTGGTATAACGAAGAGGAAGAAGATTGAGGAGATTGTGTTATAATTTAGGGTTTTTCTTTCTATTATGAACTCAGCATAATGAGGTTGGGCCGGGTCAACACCTGTCTCCGTGGACTCCGTTTTGCACCCTCATTCCACTATCACAACCTCCCCTGTGAAATTGGTGAAAGAATTGGACCTCAGGCCCATGAAAATTTCTATTGACAGCAACTGTTTCCACTTCAGCACCCCCTTATGCGGATTTCCTATGGAATGGGCCTTCAGGACCCAATGGAAATATTAATCGCGCCATGGTTTTCACCGAATACACCCCCTGCGCTAGTACAAGGGTTTGGGCCTAGAGCCCTTATTTTATTTCTGCACCATATATTTTTAATGTGAACCCTGTATTTTTTTGTTTCTTTTAGAAATTCATACAAGGATTTCTTAATTAATTTTCTTGGAAAAAATATGGATTAAGTTTTCATATTAATTCATTTTGTGGATTGGAATATTAATCCACTTCTTGAAAATTTAATTAGAATTTCCTTTTTACTAATTTTAATTATTGTTGGAGATTAATTTTGGAATAAATGGTTCATGAGCTTGTTTTTGATCGATCTCAGATCGATTTCAATTATGGTGGATCTTCATGAAGTGATTATGGAAGATGGGCATTTATTTTGCTCATAGGAGACTACAAGACCTTGCTTAAGGTTTTTTCGGATTTCTTTTTGTGGGGAATCGACACTTCGATCAAGTAAGTAATTTCAAGTATATTCGGCGATTACGCATCATTTTAGTCATATGCGGCTTAGGAGCATATAACTTAAGGTGCATATTGAGCCCTCCCACCTGAGGCATTGGATATATATGTAATTTTTGATGATATGTATCGATTTCGGAACTTAGGGATTAGGTTGCGAACCATTAGGATCGATTCCTTTCACTTCCCTCAAAATCCACTTTTTTGTCCGTTTCGTCGCAATTATTAAAAATAGTTTTAGGTGGGATAAAATTCTGGAAAAATTCATGAGTGATCCTCATCCTCTTAATTAATTTGTCATTTTTTTTTCCAAATTTGGATGGTTTTAATAATTAATTTGGATTTTAGATCACATGCTGTCCCAAAAGGAAGTGTTTTGGCATAAGGGACCGAAATCGATTTTTCCCCATAGGTGTGAAACCTATTTTTTGTGTGTGATTAATCACTATAATTTGTGACATTTTGATGCTCATTAGGCATTTTTTTCATATTTTTTAGTGCCCTTTTTGATCCACTTTGTGGAGGTGTTTTTCGATGATCACGATTTGTTACCTTGCTAGTCAAGGATTTGTTTTGGCACTTTGGTGCATAATTTTATGAAATCCTTTTGGACCATGTGAGATAACGACTATATCATTCCAAGTATTTAATTTCATAATTTTTAAAGGCCTTTTGCTATTTTTCCATGTCACCTAGACCCTAGGTTAATTCATGTGTTTATGTGTCGCATAACCTAAGTGTTATTTAGGAGTTGATTATAGTTCATTTGTATGTCTTTAATTCCAGTCATAGGTCATTTTTTGAACCATACTCATTTGGTTTGTTTTGGTGCTTTAAAGTGCATACTTATGTGAACTAATCTCAACCCAAACTCATTTCTCTTCTCCTCTAAATAATAACATTAATTATGTGGAAATAATTAATGCCTATTCATGCATTCTAATTGCATCTCATAACTTGTATGCTACTTACCCATAATCCTCCCATGCATGTTCACATGGCATTCATCCTTAACGTGCGTCATTTGTGATCTTATGCGATGTTTGCTCATTTCTTCTCATATCTTCTTCTCATTGCTCCATATGCCTAATCCATTGCATCCATGATTGTATATTCATTCATCCATCTTCATAAGCATTCACTACTGACTTTTATGTTCATTTCATGTACTAATTCATGTTTGTAAGCCATATGCATTCATACTTCATCCATGAGTCTTAACTTGCATTTAGGTGAACTTAGGTGAACTTTTTGTACATAGTTTGACATAGTTTTAATTTATGAGGTATCCTAGCATACTTAGGGACCTATAGCATGTAGATACTGACTTTAGAAGTCATGTAACCTTTAGGTACCTTCACCTTTAGACTTAGGTCTTATTTTAACCCTAGTTCCATTCTAGGACGTTTATGGTGCTTAATCGCTTTCATGCTTTGATTTTACTTTCAATATGCATTGTCATGCTAACCTTTGTTTTGTAGGGGGAAGATTGAGGTAAGCCTCACTTCATTCCTATCTTTTATGCATTCTAAATGTGTTTTCCTTAGCACTTTGTGCTTTGCTCTTAGGATTTCCCTTTCTTTAGAGACAACTTAACTTCCTTAGGAAGTAAGTTAGTTTCTAATTCTCTTTTCTTCTTTTCCTTTTCTTCATTAGGATTAGAATACCTCATTAACCATAGGACCACAATTTTAATAACTAACTTAGGGTTGTGTCTTAGTCCCCCTTAGTTTGTCCTTTTTGCAATTTGAGTCATTCTTTCTCATCTTATAAAGAAAAGCAATAAAACATTTAATGAAAACCGGACATTCTTGTACGACACGAGACTTTGTTGCGGAGTGTTTATACGCGTCCTGTTTCGGGGCGAGGTGTAAATGCTTCCCGCGATGGATAAGTCTTAGTATGAGAATGTTCACAAACAAATTCAAAACACTTCTCATAAAAGACAAAAACAAATAACAAGCGACTATCCTGCGGGAACTTCTCTTCTCATCTCATTCACTCATAACGCGAACTCGCGACGACTTATCCCGCATGCAAGACGGTAACCGCACTCGTACCAGACGAGCCTGCAACACCTGAGCATAGACATACGCAGTTCCAGTGTAAAAAACACAAACAAATAGTTCCCGCCTTAGTTAGGCGAACTACGTCGACTCTGATCCTCATTATTCCGATGAGGTACGTAGGCAGCGGGGTAGGGCCCGTTCGAGCACATTCTTTATTTTCCCTACATTTTCCCCATTCTTTCTCTTTGTTCTCTTTTCCAATTCCCTTTCTTATTTCAGTTCCATTTCCAGTTAGCAGTTTTATTCAGCAGCATTCATATTTTTCTCACCCTTTGAAACAAACAAGCAAGCGTGGATCCCGTCGGGTACGACGGATGATCTGGGGTGCTAATACCTTCCCAAGGCCTTGTCCTTTCCTTCTTCCTCAGGTTTGTGCAACATTACCTTTCCCATTCTTTCGGGATAAAAATGTCTGGCTGGCGACTCTACCTTTTCCGCGCCACTTTCGCGTTTGTACTACGATGAAAATCCCGGGAGCGACAGCTGGCGACTCTGCTGGGGATCGAACCCAGAGTCTTTGGTTTCCCTTGTAGAGTCAATCCTAGCGCCTGTTTGGTTTTGTTTCTTTGGGTGTTTATCTGTTTGTTGTTGTGTGCTTTAGTTTAGCTTTACTGTTATTATTTACAGTTCTTTACAGCTTTACTTTACCGCATTTATTTACCGCTTTCAGTATTTATTTTCTATGCATCATATTATACTGGACTGTCTGGCTGTGCTGGTTTTCATTTTTTCTGTGGGATGGGAGTTACTGTGAGATAATCCAAATACCTGGCTTGAGTGCACTATAGGATTAGCATGGACAGACATTGTACTCCCATGGTATCTCACCATGATGGGTGGCGATGTGTTCCACACCCAGATTGCGACCGTCTTGGAACTATTCTGTGTGGGGATTACCTCACTTCAGGGTACGACCTTGATAGTTATGTGCATCTAGTGATCGATCTTCGAGGACCTTAATGGGAACACCCCTCTCCAGTGATGACAGTGGCAGACCATATTTGTTGGCAAACCCACTCGCATCCGAGGGTCCATTGGGAACTCGCATAGGATGGCCTGGTTCTCTCATTGGAATTCAGTTAAAGCAAACTGTTCGTATGACGATAGTATTGTACCCTTCAGGATGAATGTACTATTGTTTCTCGACTCAGTGCTTGAAGCTGGAAACTTGTGAGGGATGCTCGTTTTTCCGGACTCAACTGAGACCTCCCTGAGTAGTACATAATGCCAAACCGATTCCCTGATTTGGTCATGAGCCATTTCTCGGAAATGGTGAACGTATTATTGCTATTCGGCTTTGAGAGTCCGTGATGTTGACCCGAGTAGCACACCCGTGAGATTAGAAGGGGTTTACAGGTTTGTAGGAACCCTAAACTTCAACATACCCACTTTGCCAGTATTGTTCAGTGTTCTATGGTTCTTTGATTTAGAGATCCGGGATTTCTATTCAGAGAAATTGTTACCATCGTGACCCTGATATTGTGACTGTTATTATGACTCTCCACATACATCAGGCTCGTTGTTCAACTTCAACACCATCAGTGACTGTTCTATTATGTGATCCAGTTCTATAGTTATTGGGTTCTCAGTTATGGGGTTCTGTACAAAGATGGTGCTACTATTGTGGTTATATTCAGACACTTGACTCATTGCTCAACACCGACACCAATATCAGATCATTGATCACATGCCTGTTTCATACATAACATCATAGCATTCTAGCACACATGTTCAGTTGTTTCCGAGGATCACATATCTGAATCATGCCATTAGACTTTCTCTGTGTCAAAACTTGAATCAAAGCAGATAGATTCCTCAGAAATAATTGAACATGGCATTTGCATACATTCTTGCATTCTTGACAGGTGTTCAGAGACAGATTCTTTTCCTGACTTGATTTCTCATCAGTATGGACAACCTGAATCACAGTCATCGAGGTATATATTTGAAGCAACTCCGGGCGGAGGTAACCGAAAGAAAGACCCAACTGAGGCCATTCAGGGCAGAGGTATAAGCTTTATTTCAAAACCAGAAACTGCTGAAACAGGAAGTCAACCAGATGAAGACTCAGATTATCTTGGTTATGGAAATTCTGAACGAATCTATTTTCATCCCTATTGAGGGGAACTACGCTGCTCTGATTCTCCATTGGTCAATGGAGATACGTAGGCAGGAGATCGTGCAAGATCTTTCCGAGCAACCTTATCTATTAACTTTATCAACCTCTTCCCTCCATATGTCGTTTGTCAGCATCCAACCTGAGCTTCCCAGGAGTGTCCTAGGGGCAGAGCATAAGGGTAAAGGCCAAAACAACTTGAGAAGAAGTTTGATCATATTCTGATGTCGTACGTGCAACAAGTTTCCTCATGTACGTAAATTCGGAGTGGTTGAGCTAATTGCATCAGGATCATCTCCGACAAAGCTTCCTTTGGGGTTTCAATGCCAAGTATGATTACCATTCTGGGGCACCTAGCCTTTTAATTGAAGATCGCAAGTCTTTCAGAGGCAAAGGTGAAGACAAGGTCCCGAATTTGATCGACTCAAAGGTCATCATGCCAGAAAGTCTTCTCACATATTGAAGTCTCCTCATCAAATGGGTCTCCCAATTTGCAAAGGCATCTTCAGGAGCAATAAGTCCAGACGGAGTCAAGTCTCCTCAATGACGACAATGTTCAGCTTCTTTACTGCATTTCCATTTATAGTTTATATTGTTTGTTTAAACATTTGTATGCATGCGTGAAACTTATTTGTTTTTGAATGATAACCATAATAAAATGCACATGTTTTTCTTGAAGTAATCCATTCGTATTCACTCATGATTTTATGTATGTGCATTGCAATACCAATTGTCATGCTTAAACTCTATTAGGGAGGACGACGAAATGAAAACGCAAAAATCTCTAACTGTGTGCTTTTGAGAAAGACCCTGTTGACGATGTACAGGCATTGTTTCAAATCCTAAACACCGGAGATATAAGGGAGATAGACCCTCGCCAACCCATTTGAGCCTTGAAGTAGGAGTTTATTTTCGCATGAAAAAACCCATGCATTTAACCCAGGGGCAGGGTAGGTGTCAGCTAGTTGGACCGATCGTTCAAATTTCGAAAAGGAGTGCAAATCTGAGGATTCATTACCTTTCGTTGTACCAAATCAAGAGGTCCAAATACCGGAGACCACAATGGTTATCCCTCAACAACCAAGAAGTTAGACAGTCACGACTCTTTCAAAGAAATCAAGACAAAAAGTGTCACACGATTTGTTCAAAAAAGAATTAAAAAAATGATGAGAAAGCCCGCTAAGTCGAAACTTGAAAACAAGCGACTTAGGCAAAAATTAGGGCATCCCGCTGGACTTCACAATCAAAGATTCACAAGAATCAGTCCAGGCAAAAGTTAGGGATAATCAAAATAATGCAAAAGCGAAAGACGAAAAGGATTACAAGAAAGATCCTTGAACAAGAACAAAGTCATGTGATACAGACACGAAAGACGAAGGGATGACTGACTCCAAACAACAACCTGAGTGGTGCTTAAACCGTTAGTGTAATTGGTTCCTCAACCATCACAAAACCCTTTTTGAAAAGTGAGCGCTTGTGAAAGCTAGCTGAAAATAAGAATGGAGAACATCACGAAGATAGATGGGCACAAATAAACTTCGAGCCTATATCCTTTGTTTTTATAACTGTGAATCAGACCACGATACAACCCTCAAAAGTCCTAACTGAAACAGGGTTATTTTTGAGAGCGTACTACCACGAGATCGCGTTCCTGACTCCTATGAGTTGTGATAAAAGTTCTTTGTTGGTGTTGCATGTGCATGCTTTCATTCATCAAAAATCAATGTCGTATCTTAACCAATGATTCACTCACAAAGGTTGGCGACATCTTTTTACAGTAAAACTTCAAGATTAACATGTGTGTTGCATTAGAATTTTCATTCTTAAAATAAACATTTTCTGCTTACATACACTTGTTTGGCATCATAAAGTTCACGAATGGAATCTCAGTCCAGAAGCTTAATCTTGCCAAGTTGAGAAGTCTGAAACTTCCGAAGGACAATCTGTCGAGGTGCACTTTTCAAGGAAACTCCATTGAGTAGGGACTTTCCCAACAGTCGTGGTAAGAGCCAACTAATATGGGGAAATCATGTCGAGCAATCTCTTCAAAATTCAGCCAAGCTGGGGCAATCACTTCGAGATTCAAATCTCTCAAAGGGCCATCAGGCGGAGGCATTATTCAAATTTCAACCAAACTGGGGCAGTTACTTCGAGATCCAATCTTTCAAAGAACATTTGGTATGGGTGTTTTCTTCAAAACACAGTCAGTCATAGGTGATCACTTCAAGACTCGTATTAGGGAAGGCCACCCCAAGAGCACTAGAAGTTACTTTCTCCCGAAGACGATTAATCAGAAGCACCCATCCAAAGTTCAAAATATTGGGGCAGAATATCTCACAATGATATGAAGTTTTTCATGGATCCTCGCGAGACAAATTCTTTCACAGGCTATGCAAACTGGGGCAGTTATTTCGAGATCCAACGAATCTCTCCAAGAGTTTGAAGACACTGAGGCATTTCGTATGTCATGTTTTCTGTAAAATCCTCTTGAGACATTTTCTTCCGATGGACCTTAATCTGAGGCGAGTTGAAAATTTCAAAGAACCATTATTCAATCATGATTAGTTGGTGATTTATCAACCCAGAGTCTGGAAGCAAAGCCATTGTCAGCACAGTACTTCAAGAGTTATTTCATCAGCAGGCTTCATTGATTAGAATTCCTTAGTAAGTCTCATTAGACAATCCCTTCTCCAATAGTGCGGCAAATGGAAGGTTATCTCTTGAGAATAAGGGTATCATCGTCTCTCATCACCAGCATGAGACGCCTTACATCTTTCATTCCCAACATGAGAGGATTTATCTCTTATCCCCAGTAAGTGGCAGCTTGAGCTTTTATCTTCAGCAGGAAGCTTTATCATTTATATCACCTGTCATCCCCAGTAATGTGGAAGTTGAAATTTCTCCCAGCAAGGTAGCAGAAGGTGGGTGTCATCCCCAAGCAGGAGTTTCCCTTCAGACAGGGGCAATTCTCAGCAGTATAAGGAGTGTCTTTCCTCCCCAGCAATTGCTTCCTCAGTAGTGTCATGCCTTTGGTTCTCAGCCAAGTCAGGAGGTCTTCATTTCCCCATCAGAGTCCAAGAAGAGTCCATCTCCAGCAGGGTCTTGGCTCTCCAATCTCAAAGTCCAATTTATTTTTGGCAGTGGCGGTAGTTCAGAGCCGGTGTATCATTGACAACATTCCCCGCAGAGTTGTCTTCTCCTCACAAGGATTAACCAGATCAATGCAGTGATCATCAGTTCCTCCCCAGTCAAGCCATCTGGGATATCTGCTATCTCCTCATCGGGAGACCCCTTTGCATTTGCATTTGCATCTTGTAATCATCATTACATTTGCATCCTCCAAAGCGTAGCATTTCCATTATTATGGAGCATCGCCATAAATCTAAACATATGCATACCAGCATGGGCCAGTTTTGAGGTATATTACATAAGACCCGTTACATCTCCAATCAGATTGAAGTATTCGCCACAGAATGCAACTTCGTTTTCCAGGGTGGTTACTTCTACCAAGTCTTGTTGTTATCCCCAGTTGAGTCTTGTTTCAGTACAACAGTCTCATTTTTTCCGCGTCCCCGTTTCAATACAACGGTCGCGTCTCGGGTCATCATTTAAGTACAATGATCCCGTTCCTTTCGAGTCTCCATTTAAGTATAATGGTCTCGTCTTTGAGTCTTGTTTCAGTACAACAGTCTCATTTTTTTCGCGTCTCTGTTTAAGTACAACGGTCACATCTCGGGTTATCATTTAAGTACAATGATCCTGTTCCTCTTGGTCTCGTCTCAGTGCGAAGATAATGGATCGGTTGATACCATTTCCTAGTTAGATCGGTTGATCTTATTTGAGTTATGAATCGGTTGATATCATTTCTCTTCGAGTTGTAACTCGGATGATATTACATTCTCGCTTTCCGGGGTGGATCGGTTGATACCATTTCCGTGTTAGATCGGTTGATCATATTTGAGTTATGAATCGGTTGATATCATTTCTCTTCGAGCTGTAAATCAGATGATATTACATTCTCGCTTTCCGGGGTGGATCGGTTGATACCATCTCCGTGTTAGATCGGTTGATCTTATTTGAGTCGCAAATCGATTGATGTTGCGTTAAGTCCTGTTTCGATAACAGGCATCTTCCGTGGCTTGGTCCTGCCCAGCAGTCGCGTATTGTTTTCTTTATGGCTTGGTCCTGCCCAGCAGTCATATTGATTTGATTTCCATTCCGATAATGGTTTCGTTAAGCCCTGTTACGCCAACAGGCACCCTCGGTGTGGCTTTGATTCGCTCAGCAGTCGCAGTGATTGCATTGATTCTATTCCACCTGCTTCTATCCCTGTTACCTATTCAGAGGTCAAATCAAAAAATATATAAATAAATAAATGGGCAGATGGCATTTCTGTTGCCCTCAGTGTGCAAATTTTCAGGTTTTATTCGAGTATTCAATCACTCCATACCTTGAACGTCTAAAAGTTGTTGCAATTATCCATTCAAGTCTGCAGTTGATTGAATAGGGGCAGTTGTAATACCTCAAAATTTTCCCTCACTCTTTTAACCTTAACTGGCTTATCGCTTTGCATTCATCCGCATTTTTCATTAGGTCATTAACGTGCACGATCATGCATTTCATTGGCTCTTAAGGCATGGGATAGATGCACTCTGAAGAATCAAGTTATTCCTTTGATTTGAGGTTACTACTTTACTGGAGTTGGAACTAGAACTTCACGCCCTATCTACAGTCATAGGATAAATTCAAGGTGTTGGGTTATGTGGCTAATAGCATCTGTTTGTACTCTCAGTTCTTGATTAGGGTTTATTGCTCTAATTAAGTCCACTGGCGGAATATTTTCGTAGGTGGTCACGTCGTTCAAGGAACTCCATCATTACTTGAGACACAATTCAGTGAAGATCGTGATGCGTGTAGAGGTGATTAGGGTTCATGGCAAAGGGACATTGGTTCACGGTGCAAGAGATCAAGTTATGGACTCATATGGTGATTAGATCACTGTGTTTCGTTGTTGGTGATACAAGTTAATAAAGTCGAAGTTTTATTGATTGAAGTTTGAGTTTGGGGATTCGTTGAGGATACGAGTTTGATACGGATTGAGTCCTTGAGTTGATTAAGTTGAGTCGGATGTATTGAGTGGAATTCGAAGATACGAGCTTGTTGAAAACCGCATCCGATCAAAATGATTATGTCGTGCCAATCAATGTTAATAACCAAGATTCGTGTCCATGGATGTTCAGGGTTCATTCTTAGTCCATATATTTGTTCTTGTTTCCAAACCCATTGATTATACTTCTATCATCCTTTTTAATCCTATTTCCTCTTAATCTTACTTTGGGCCTAATTAAAATCCCTATCCTGGCCTCATTTTGTTGTCCAAACTCAAATGGCAAATCCACAACATATCCATTTCTTTCTTTGCTTTTTCCCTAAACCAATAACCATAATTCTAGGTCCAATTCATTAAGTCCATTTAAAACTATTCATCCTCTTTACCACCATTAATTTCTTTCTATTTTTTTTAATAGGTCAAGAACTATGTCCATAGGTTTTGATTTCTTAATTCAAGTTCAACCCAAATTGTAACTGATTTTTGCTTGCCACATTTCAAATTCATTCAAAGGAAAAATCACATAAATTGACATAACCAAATGTTCATATAAAGGGCAAAAAGGGAAAAGGAATTATCGAAAAGTTATAGTTACAAACTATAATAAAATTGCACCAAAAATGATGAGGAAATTAAAATTCCATCAAAATTCAGTTACAAACAAAAGAAAAAATCAGTTCCATAACTGATATATCAGTGAAAAAATAACAGAAACAAAAAACGGTTACAAATAGAATTACAGAAAAAATCCAAGGGATGGTAAGAAAAAGCTCTCAGTGTCAATCTCAAAAATTCTTCTTCTGCATCTTTTCAGCAAGCCCAATCTTCATCTTTATCACCACCCTCATCTTCAATTCTGATTTCCCTCAATAAAAAAAACAGATTCATTCATCAATATTCATGCTTCCCCTAATCGCCACCTTCATCTTCACCTTCAATTCTTCTTCAATCAACCATTCTTCAATAACTCAACACTTCTTTAATCTTTTCTGCAAAAACCAATGCAAAGATAGTATCAATACACCAAGAACAACACAAGAAAAAAGAAATTCAGAAACAAAAAGGAAACCTTCATCACCCACAGATTCTGCAGATCTAGTCACATAGCCATTGTGAGTTTTATTCAACAATTCGCCACTCTCGCAAATCTCCAAGCATCACTCTTCAATCTGCACAGATCCCTCTCTCTGAATCTCCATAATCCCCATTAAGCACTCAGTGAAACTCAAACCTTCAAGTTTTTTTGTAACAAACTCCAACAGCAAAAACCTTCATCTCCAACCTTCAATAAAACCTCGCCAGAAAACAATAAGCTCAAGCAGAAACAGAACAAAGAATAATGGAATCGAATCCGTCTCAATGATCAAAGTCTGAGCAGAAGAAGAAATTCGGTCTTACCGGCATTTGGCTGATGCTTCTGTTTTCCCGAATCCTCAGCTTCACGACATCGTCGTCATCTCCAATTCTTCAATCCGCCTCTTCATCAATCTCTCTCAATCAATATTCAACCGCGACCTTCAACACCATTCATTACCATCTTGGTCAACATCAGCAACAAGCTTTTCAAGAGCGCATCAACATCAATAATCTTCAATCTTTCCCTTCATTACCCTCTCCATTCATCATCAACTTGACCTCTCCTTCAAAACCTTCATCATCGCCATCGGTTCAACGTCTTCAATCGACAACCTACAATAACCACAAACTCAGATTTAAACATAAGCAGAAGCAAGAATCAAGAAGAAGAATTAAACCCAGAATAATGGAGCAAGATGCACATACCTAAGCTGAGAGTTTCGATTTGTCGTCTCTGACGAACTCCAACGTGTAAAACAAAACAGAGAGAGAAATGTGATCTCGTGAAGATGAAGGTATCAAAGCTGAGGACTTTGAACGAGAAAGCTTCGCCATCGCATATCAAGTTGGATGAAAAGAGAGGACGCCTCCTCCAATTCGCGAAGATAAGTTTAGGTTTTCAATACTACATCAAGAAATTTGTCACTGGTTCGCCGCACGCACAACACTTCTACATCGGGCCTCCGATTTCATCTAAATTCGGCGAGACTTTCAGTTCTCCACTCTTTCGCTCCAGCAAAGCCTAGGTCCAAATGGTAGATTTGGTTCAAGGAACGGTAGCTTTGGATTGCGGTAGATCGTCCTTTTCTCCGTTTTCGTCAATCGAGAACGTCGAATAGAAGCAGTCAAAGAAGCCGCCACCGCGAATCACTAGTCGGCGTTCATTTTGGGAGAAGGAAGATGATGGCTCATGCGATGGCAATGAGGAGAATTGTTTTCGGCTAAAGGCTTTGTTCTCTTTTTTCGACGGCGAAAGTTGAAGAAGAAGGATGTTTTCACGGTGATAACGGGAAGGAGAGAGGCTCCTCTGTGACGCCGGTTAGCAAGTCGTGGAGTTTGGACTCCAAGTTTCGGAAGATGAGAGAACGGCGGTGGTATAAGGGGTTTTCAGCGGTGGTATAACGAAGAGGAAGAAGATTGAGGAGATTGTGTTATAATTTAGGGTTTTTCTTTCTATTATGAACTCAGCATAATGAGGTTGGGCCGGGTCAACACCTGTCTCCGTGGACTCCGTTTTGCACCCTCATTCCACTATCACAACCTCCCCTGTGAAATTGGTGAAATAATTGGACCTCAGGCCCATGAAAATTTCTATTGACAGCAACTGTTTCCACTTCAGCACCCCCTTCTGCGGATTTCCTATGGAATGGGCCTTCAGGACCCAATAGAAATATTAATCGCGCCATGGTTTTCACCGAATACACCCCATGCGCTAGTACAAGGGTTTGGGCCTAGAGCCCTTATTTTATTTCTGCACCATATATTTTTAATGTGAACCCTGTGTTTTTTGGTTTCTTTTAGAAATTCATACAAGGATTTCTTAATTAATTTTCTTGGAAAAAATATGGATTAAGTGTTCATATTAATTCATTTTGTGGATTGGAATATTAATCCACTTCTTGAAAATTTAATTAGAATTTCCTTTTTACTAATTTTAATTATTGTTGGAGATTAATTTTGGAATAAATGGTTCATGAGCTTGTTTTTGATCGATCTCAGATCGATTTCAATTATGGTGGATCTTCATGAAGTGATTATGGAAGATGGACATTTATTTTGCTCATAGGAGACTACAAGACCTTGCTTAAGGTTTTTTTGGATTTCTTTTTGTGGGGAATCGGCACTTCGATCAAGTAAGTAATTTCAAGTTTTTTCGGCGATTACGCATCATTTTAGTCATATGCGGCTTAGGAGCATATAACTTAAGGTGCATATTGAGCCCTCCCACCTGAGGCATTGGATATATATGTGATTTTTAATGATATGTATCGATTTCGGAACTTAGGGATTAGGTTGCGAACCATTAGGATCGATTCCTTTCACTTCCCTCAAAATCCACTTTTTTGCCCGTTTCGTCGCAATTATTAAAAATAGTTTTAGGTGGGATAAAATTCTGGAAAACTTAATGAGTTATCCTCATCCTCTTAATTAATTTGTCATATTTTTTGTTTCCAGATTTGGTTGGTTTTAATAATTAATTTGGATTTTAGATCACAAGCTGTCCCAAAAGGGAGTGTTTTGGCATAAGGGACCGAAATCGATTTTTCCCCATAGGTGTGAAACCTATTTTTTGTGTGTGATTAATCACTGTAATTTATGACATTTTGATGCTCATTAGGCATTTTTTTCATATTTTTTAGTGCCCTTTTTGATTCACTTTGTGGAGGTGTTTTTCGATGATCACGATTTGTTACCTTGCTAGTCAAGGATTTTTTTTGGCACTTTGGTGCATAATTTTATGAAATCCTTTTGTACCATGTGATATAATGACTATATCATTCCAGGGATTTAATTTCATAATTTGTAAAGGCTTTTTGCTATTTTTCCATGTCACCTAGACCCTAGGTTAATTCATGTGTTTATGTGTCGCATAACCTAAGTGTTAGGAAGGCATTCATGCCATTTTCTTGAGGGGATTTTTGGTAGCTTTTAGGAGTTGATTATAGTTCATTTGTATGTCTTTAATTCCAGTCATAGGTCATTTTTTGAACCATACTCATTTGGTTTGTTTTGGTGCTTTAAAGTGCATACTTATGTGAACTAATCTCAACCTAAACTCATTTCTCTTCTCCTCTAAATAATAACATTAATTATGTGGAAATCATTAATGCCTATTCATGCATTCTAATTGCATCTCATAACTTGTATGCTACTGACCCATAATCCTCCCATGCATGTTCACATGGCATTCATCCTTAACGTGCGTCATTTGCGATCTTATGCGATGTTTGCTCATTTCTTCTCATATCTTCTTCTCATTGCTCCATATGCCTAATCCATTGCATACATGATTGTATATTCATTCATCCATCTTAATAAGCATTCACTACTGACTTTGATGTTCATTTCATGTACTAATTCATGTTTGTAAGCCATATGCATTCATACTTCATCCATGAGTCTTAACTTGCATTTAGGTGAACTTAGGTGAACTTTTTGTACATAGTTTGACATAGTTTGAATTTATGAGGTATCCTAGCATACTTAGGGACCTATAGTATGTAGCTACTGACTTTAGAAGTCATGTAACCTTTAGGTACCTTCACCTTTAGACTTAGGTCTTATTTTAACCCTAGTTCCATTCTAGGACGTTTATGGTGCTTAATCGCTTTCATGCTTTGATTTTACTTTCAATATGCATTGTCATGCTAACCTTTGTTTTGTAGGGTGAAGATTGAGGTAAGCCTCACTTCATTCCTATCTTTTATGCATTCTAAATGTGTTTTCCTTAGCACTTTGTGCTTTGCTCTTAGGATTTCCCTTTCTTTAGAGACAACTTAACTTCCTTAGGAAGTAAGTTTGTTTCTAATTCTCTTTTCTTCTTTTCCTTTTCTTCATTAGGATTAGAATATCTCATTAACCATAGGACCACAATTTTAATAACTAACTTAGGGTTGTGTCTTAGTCCCCCTTAGTTTGTCCTTTTTACAATTTGAGTCATTCTTTCTCATCTTATAAAGAAAATCAATAAAACATTTAATGAAAACCGGACATTCTTGTACGACACGACACTTTGTTGCGGAGTGTTTATACGCGTCCTGTTTCGGGGCGAGGTGTAAATGCTTCCCGCGATGGATAGGTCTTAGTATGAGAATGTTCACAAACAAATTCAAAACACTTCTCATAAAAGACAAAAACAAATAACAAGCGACTATCATGCGGGAACTTCTCTTCTCATCTCATTCACTCATAACGCGAACTCGCGACGACTTGTCCCGCATGTAAGACGGTAACCGCTCTCGTACCAGACGAGCCTGCAACACCTGAGCATAGACATACGCAGTTCTAGTTTAAAAAACACAAACAAATAGTTCCCGCCTTAGTTAGGCGAACTACGTCGACTCTGATCCTCATTATCCCGATGAGGTACGTAGGCAGCGGGGTAGGGCCCGTTCGAGCACATTTTTTATTTTCCCTACATTTTCCCCATTCTTTCTCTTTGTTCTCTTTTCCAATTCCCTTTCTCATTTCAGTTCCATTTCCAGTTAGCAGTTTTATTCAACAGCATTCATATTTTTCTCACCCTTTGAAACAAACAAGCAAGCGTGGATCCCGTCGGGTACGACGGACGATCTGGGGTGCTAATACCTTCCCAGTTCGTAACCGACTCCCGAAATCAGATCTTTGATTCGCAAGGCCTTGTCCTTTCCTTCTTCCTCAGGTTTGTGCAACATTACCTTTCCCATTCTTTCGGGATAAAAATGTCTGGCTGGCGACTCTACCTTTTCCGCGCCACTTTCGCGTTTGTACTAGGATGAAAATCCTGGGAGCGACACTTTCAAGAAATAGAGGATATAAGTGTTTAACAATGTGTATAGATTAAAGATGCGGACGAGCATCCTTAGGACCATGATACGGACGAGTATCGGTAGAAACAAACACTGACGTGTGTTCAGAGATGATGATACAGACGAGTACCACCTGGTTAACAAAGAACACGGACGAGTGTTGAATCTGTTGAGGAGTGATATAAACGGGATACAGACGAGTATCATAGACTTCTGTATAAGTATGAGTGAGTATTGGTTTGTTGGTGAAGTATGAGCAAGACACGGACGAGTGCTCGACTTGCTGGGGAATGCATGACACGGACGAGTGTCAAATAAGTATCATATATAAACAGGCATCTGTTTTGGGAGTGTAAAGGAGATGCTTTGGATTTCTGTGGGGGATAGGATGACACGGACGGGTGTCGAAAAGAACATGTTATGAACAAGTATTCATTTTTGAAAGTGCAAAGGGGACGCTTTGGCTTTTATGTGCAGGGGATACACTTTGTATATTGCTGATGAAATATTGATGGTAACTACATGTGACTGGCTCGAACCTGGCTTGTGATCATGCAATTGTTTGATTTTTTCCGTTATGCTCCGTATTAGACGGAATGCTACGCCCATTTGGTGAATATGATGCAAATGCTATGATTATGCAAAAAGAGAAACCGATCCGGGATTCGGATCCTGCTGGGATAAAGATCTGGCTGATCTGCTTGGAGGGATGTCCCGGCTGGGGAGGAGATCATTGGTAGATCTATCCGAAGGGATAACTCTGCTTGGGGAAATAGATCGCTGGTAGATCTATCAGTGAGGAGAATTCAGCTGGGGAGAAGGAAGCTTCAGCAACTCCGCTGGGGATGGGTTTCAGGCATTACTCTTCTGGGGAGAGAATGGAAACTCCGTGGGGAGACGGTTCCCATTAATTTTGCTGAGGATGAGAGAAAACTGGCATCCTGGTGGGGAATAGGAGATTCCTTTCTCTCCTTTCTGTGAAACAGTTATCAGGTACTGCTTGGGGAAATAGCATGTTGGGGATTCAATGCTTGGTATGCCCCATGCTGTGTTTTGAATACCTGCAACCTGTTAAAATAAGAAAAATGCACAAGTATCCCGAGGTATCCCTAACTGGATTCCGTCATAGGAGTTAGACTTTCCTGAAAGTAATATATTTCCTGCAAGCATTTATTAAAGATGGCTCATTTGTTTTATGCAAGTGTTGTATCATAAATATTGGACATTTTGCAAACGAAACAAAAATGTACAAAACGAGATGTGAATGAAAACTCTGATTTTATTAATTTTGGGTGCCCTGAATTGGCAAATACAATCAAAGAAACAAATCCCTTGAAATGAGGAGATTGCTATAAATTGAGAAAAATAAAAGTGTTGGCAATGCTAATGACAACGTTCCAGTGAACTTCCTTTGTTATGACTTGTATGACCTTGATGCTCTTCTCATCTTGCTTTCTGAAGAAGGTTGATTCTGACTGATGCTTTATCCTTTCGAAACTTGCCGTGTTGTGAGTGATACAAACGAATTCAGAATGCAGTTGTTCGCTTATTCCCTGATTTTGCGTGGATCGCCCTTTCGGGTTTTCAATCCACCGGGATACCCATTTTTGCCTGAGCTGTCCAATGCGGCTTTTCAACTCAGCGGGTGTACATTTTTTTTATTTTCCCTTATTTTTGCCCGAGTATTTTATTCTGTTTTTGACTCGCCGGGATGCCCTATTTTTCCTGGACTTACATTCTGTTTTTATGTCCAGCGGGTCATTTTATGTGAAGTATTTTTTAACTGCATCTGAATTCATAGGGGATAAGAAATCCTCGCCATCCATAGTAGTGAGCATCAGTGCTCCACCAGAGAAATCCTTCTTTACTATGAATGGACCATCGTAGTTTGGAGTCCATTTGCCCTAGTGGTCTGTATGAGGAGGAAGGAGTCTTTTCAGCATAAGATCTCCCACTTGGTATTCCCAAAGCCTGACTTTCTGATCGAAGGCTTTCTTCATCCTTTTCTGATATAACTGCCCATGACAAATGGCAGCTAGCCTTTTCTCCTCAATCAAATTCAGCTGATTGTATCGAGATCGGACCCATTCTGCTTCGTCTAGCTTTACATCCATCATTACCCGTAAGGAGGGTAGCTCAACTTCAACAGGTAGGACAGCTTACATACCGTACACAAGCTGATAAGGCATTGCCCCAGTGGATGTTCTGATTGAGGTTCGGTACCCATGCAAAGCAAATGGTAGCTTTTCATGCCAGTCTTTATAAGTGACCACCATCTTTTGCACAATCTTTTTGATGTTTTTGTTAGCTGCCTCAATAGCGCCATTCATCTTTGGCCTGTAAGGAGAAGAATTGTGATGTTGGGCTTTGAAGTCCCGGCACAGTTCTGCCATCATTTTGTTGTTCAAATTGGAACCATTGTCAGTAATGATTCGCTCGGGAACTCCATATCAACATATGATGTCTCTTTTCAGAAATCTGCCTACCACTTGTCTGGTGACGTTTTCATACGAAGCTGCTTCAACCCATTTGGTGAAGTAATCAATGGCCACTAGGATGAATCTGTGACCATTTGAAGCAGTCGGTTCGATCTTTCCAATCATGTCAATGCCCCACATAGCAAAGGGCCAAGGTGAAGACATCACGTTCAAAGGATTCGGAGGCACATGCACTTTATCTGCGTAGATCTGGCATTTATGGCACTTTCTGGCATAAGCACAACAATCTGCATCCATTGTGATCCAGTAGTAACCTGATCTTAACAACTTCTTTGCCATTGCATGTCCTCCAGCATGGGTACCGAAAGATCCTTCATGCACCTCATGCATCATAAAGTCTGCTTCTTTCTTATCAACACATCTGAGTAGCACCATGTCGAAGTTTCGCTTGTATAATGAACCATCAGCATTGAGGAAGAAACTTCCAGCCAACCTTCTTAATGTCTTCTTATCATTGGATGATGCCCCAGGTGGGTATGTTTGATCCTCTAAGAAGCTTTTGATATCATGGAACCAAGGTTTGTCATCTTTAGCAGTGTCCACAGAGAACACATATGTCGATCGGTCTAGTCTGGATACCAAAATCTGAGGCACATAGTTTGCAGTTTGAACCTTGATCATCGAGGAAATGGTAGCTAAAGCATCTGCAAACTGATTTTCGTCTTGAGGGATGTACTCAAGTTTGAATATTGTGAAAAAAGTCAATAATCTCCTCATATAATCACGGTATGGAATCATATGCTCCTGATGAGTGTACCATTTTCCGTTGGTCTGATTGATTACCAAAGCTGAATCTCTGAATACATTCAAAGTTTTGATCCTGAGGTCAATGTCTTCCTCAAGACCCATGATACAGGCTTCGTATTCAGCTTCATTGTTAGTGCAGGCAAAGGTGAGTTTTTCCAAGAAAGGCATATGAACCCCTTTAGGTGTAATGAGTACTGTACCAACTCCACGACCATTCATATTGACAGCCCCGTTAAACATCATTGTCCATTCTTCTTCTGGATCAGGCCCTTCAGTGTGAACAGGCTCTTCATGATCTTTTTCTTTTAAGTACATGACGTCTTCATCAGGGAAGTCAAATCTCATGGGCTGGTAATCATCAATGGGTTGCTCAGCCAGATAGTCAGACAGTACACTGCCCTTGATGGCTTTTTGATATGTGTACTGAATGTCGTACTCTGTCAGAATCATTTGCCATCTTGCAACCCTTCCGGTAAGCGCTGGCTTCTCAAATATGTACTTGACGGGGTCCATTTTTGAGATCAACAAAGTAGTGTGAGTCAACATATACTGCCTTAGTCGGCGAGCAGCCCACGCTAAAGCACAACAAGTTTTCTTGAGCAGTGAATAACGTTGTTTACAGTCAGTAAACTTTTTTATTAGGTAGTATATTGCATACTCTTTTCGACCAAACTCGTCATGTTGGCCCAACACACACACCATTAATCCTTCTAATACTGTCAGGTACGTTATCAGAGGCCTTCCTTCAATTGGAGGCATGAGAATTAGAGGTTCTTGCAGGTACTCCTTGATCTTGTCAAAAGCCTTCTGACAATCTTCGTTCCACCTGACCGTTTGTTCCTTTCTTATCAATTTGAACAGGGGCTCATAGGTTGTAGTAAGATGAGATATGAACCTTGATATGTAGTTCAATCTACCTAAGAACCCTCGAACTTCTTTTTCAGTCCTAGGTGCAGGCATTTCTTGAATGGCTTTGACTTTGTCAGGATCAACTTCAATTCCCTTTTCACTTACGATAAATCCCAACAACTTACCAGAATGTACGCCGAATGTGCATTTGTTGGGGTTTAACTTCAATTGATACTTTCTCAGTCGCTTGAACAACTTCAGCAGATTCTCCAGATGGTCTTCTTCAGTAAGGGACTTGGCAATCATGTCATCCACGTAGCATTCAATTTCTTTGTGGATCATGTCGTGGAATAGTGTTACCATCGTCTGTTGATAAGTAACACCGACGTTCTTCAGTCCAAAAGGCATTACCTTGTAACAAAATGTGCCCCCAAGGTGTGATGAAGGTTGTTTTCTCCATGTCTTCGGGTGACATCTTGATCTGATTATACCAAGAAAATCCATCCATGAAAGAAAATATCGAGAACTGAGCTGTGTTGTCGACCAATACATCAATGTGAGGTAATGGGAAATCATCCTTCGGGCTAGCTCTGTTCAGGTACCGGTAATCCACACACATACTCACCTTGCCATCCTTCTTAGGCACTGGTACAATGTTAGCAACCCACGACGGGTAACTAGTCATAGCAAGGAAACCGGCGTCCCACTGTTTTTGTACTTCTTCCTTAATCTTCATGGCCATATCTGGGCGAGTATGACGTAGATTTTGCTTCACTGGAGGGCAATCTTCTTTCAATGGCAGCTTGTTCATAACAATATCTGTATCTAGACCTGGCATGTCTTGATAGGACCAAGCAAAGATGTCGACGTATTCTCGAAGCATGTCAATAAGATGTTCTTTTACTGAGGTTTGCAGACTGGCCCCGATCTTCACTTCTTTCAAATCCTCCTCGGTACCAAGATTAACAGTTTCAACCTCCTTCTGATGAGGAGTAATCACTTTCTCTTCTTGCCTCAACAACTTGGCTAACTCTTCAGGTAGCTCATAGTCTTCTTCAACCCCTTCATCGACTTGATTAATTGGATTGTCGAAGTCATACAAGGTCATAGCAGTGCTGCTGTAGGTGCAATCTGGAGGATAATCTCTGCAAGGGTTGAGATTTGTTCGTTTTAGTGATCAATTTTAATCTTGTTTAAAAAGTGTATAATGAAGTTATTATTTTGAAAACATTGTCATTTTATTGTTTTGTACAAAAGTGAAAAATGAAAAGACAGTGAGCGAAAGAGAGAATTGTTTGAAAAAGATGTCCGATATTCATTGATATTCCATTTGCACAAAATTACAAATATGGCCCTATTACAAAATGAGTCCTGACACCTTGGGCAAGATGTAGGACTTGATGCATGCTGAAAAAAGCAGGAAATAATAATTACTCTGCAAGAGTAACCCTTATAATTTCCTAGGAAGACCAGTTAAGGACTTGGTGACCCGGGCTCCTTGGACGTATCCAGCTCTCCAGGTTGAGGTCGCTTTCCGCCTCGTCTTCCACGTTATTGATAGCATATGGGGTGAGCATCCCCCTACTGATGAACTTGGGCTCTTTAGTAGCCTCTGCTTGATCTTGTCGGGATGGTCTGTAACCCAAACTGAATATGTCCTCCTTCTTCTCCACCGGTAGCAGCTTGCCCCAACCTTGGGCATTTCCATCTTCAACAACCTTTCGGGCTTACTGATAGGAGACAATTGAAGTACCCATCCTATCCTCCTGGGATGCAGCAAATACTTCAGTCGCCGCCTCATTGACGTTCATTGCTTCGAACCCTTGGCTCATGGTTTCATGGATTTCACCATCCATCTCAATGTATTTGTACGTAGCCAGATGGCTAACAAAGATATCCTCTTCACCACAGATGGTGATAATCTGTCCTTCCCACTAATATTTCAATTTCTGCTGAAGGGTCGACGTAACTGCGCCAGCAGCGTGAATCTATGGTCGACCCAACAAACAACTGTAGGCTGGCTGGATGTCTATCACATAGAAAGTAGTCTGAAAGACCTGCGGACCGATTATCACAGGCAATTCCATCTCTCCAAGAACAGACCTCTTGGAGCCATCAAAAGCTCTAACCACCATATTTCTTGGTCGGAGGGCTATTCCATCATATTCGAGCTTGACAAGAGCCTTCTTTGGCAAGACATTGAGTGAAGACCAAGTGTCAACAAGAGCATGTGATAGCACAACCCCTTTACACACTAGGGTGATGTGTAAAGCTTTGTTGTGGTGACGTCCTTCCGTTGTCAAGTCTGTATTGGTGAAACCTAGCCCATGGCTAGTATTAACATTAGACACTAATGTCTCGAGCTGATTCACTGTGATCTCCTCTGGCACGTAGGCAGTGTGCAAGACTTTAAGTAGTGCATCCCGATGAGCTTCGGAACACAACAACAGGGATAAAATGGAGATCTTAGAAGGAGTCTGGTGGAGTTGATCCACAACCTTGTAGTCACTTCTTTTAATTATCCTCATAAATTCATCCACATCTTGGTCAAAGGATGATTTATGGGCTTCTTTTGGTACAGGTTCTTCAGGTGCCACACTTTTACCTTTGGCTTTGGTAGCAGCCTCTGCCTCAGTACTAGTTCTTGGAGCTTGTGACATGAAGAGGCGTCCGCTTCTAATGAAGCCTCCACCTCCCCTGACATTATCCACTTGTGGTGTATGAACTGAAGAATCAAGAAGGACTCTCTCTCCGTTGCAGTAAAGGTCTGAACCATAGTTCCATGGTACATCATTGTCTTTATCATATGGAATGGGCCCCGGCACCGTGATGGTGACTGGACTGACTGCAGCAGAGATAGGAGCTGTTATTGTTTGTGGATCATAAAAGATGATGACAGGACTTCTGATTGATGTTGGTGATGATTGACTGGAACTTGGTTGTTGCTGAAATTGTTGTTGAGATTATTGTTGATAATTGTTGGAAACAGGGACCATTGTAGGGTCGTAATAGATGGTAACTGTGGAGACGTCGTTGTTGGTGGTTGTTGTAGTTGTAGAAGTGGATGCAATTGAATTGTTGTTTGTTGAAGTGATAGAAGAGGTGGTTGCTGATTTTGTAGATGAGTTTGTAGGAACAATTGTCTTTGAAGTTGTAGGAGAAACATTTGTTATTGAAAAAGGAGTTGCTGGTGTTGTAGAAGCGGTTGTTGTTATTTGCAGGATACCCTCTTTGATCAAGCCATTGATGCCATTCCTCAAGCTTGCACACCCATTGACGGAAACCTTGCATGATTCACAACAGACCTCACAACCTGGAAACACCTGGCATTTCAAAAGCTGAGATTTAACCTCTGCCAGAGGTGTCTGAATACTTGCAGTATCTTCAATTAAATTCATGGGTGAGCCCTCCTCTATTGCATTTATCCTCGGCCCACCATGGCTGGGCATAGGATTTTTCGTGACATTAGGAGGTGGTGCAAAATTCAGGGCCTTTGAATCTACCAGATCCTGGACCTTCATATGCAGAGCCCTGCACTTTTCTGTGGAGTGACAAGGTGCATTAGAATGAAAAGCACACCTGGCGTTGACGTTGTAATTTCTCGGAAGGTTCTGAGGATTCGGTGGAGCCAATGTCCTTAACTTGACAAGATTAAGCTTTAGGAGTTGTGGCAACAATGTGGCATATGGCATTGGTATAGGGTCAACCACCCTGTTGATCTGAGATGGCCGCTGCTGAAAAGGGCGTTGTTGTTGGTTATTGTTATTGTTGTTGTAGGATCTTTGTTGAGGAAACTGTGGTTGTTGAGTAAAGTGTTGTGGTTCTTGAGTATATTGAGGAGGTGGAGTAGGAATAGTGATGGCGGAAACTGATCTCGGCAGATACTGGGGTCTACCTTTTCCCATATGTACAGAATTTGTTTCACCGGATCTGCGGGGCCCTGAAAATGGCTTCCTTGCACTGCTTGAACTGGCGCCGTTGTCGGAAATCTTTCCCATATTCAGTAAGCTCTCAATTCTTTCCCCGGCTATAACCACGTCTGCAAAGCTGGTAGAAGAAAATGCAGCCAACCTGTCAATATAAGTACCCTGGAGAGTGTTCATGAACATATCTGCCATCTCCCTTTCTGACATCGGGGGCTGAACGGTAGCAACTAATTGCCTCCACCTTTGGGCGTACTCTCTAAAGCTTTCTCGGGAAGACTGTGACATTCCCATCAGAAGGGTTCTGTTTGGAGCCATGTCTAGATTATATTGATATTGACGAATGAAAGCTTCTGCCAAGTCTTTCCAGTTTCTAACTGTGGCCCTGGTCAAGTGAGAGTACCATTCCCGGGATGCTCCTGTCAAGCTATCCTCAAAGTAAAACATCCACAGTTTCGCATCCATGGTGTAGGCTTTCAATCTCCCCAGGAAAGACTAAAGATGGGTACGTGGGTAGGATGTGTCATTGTATCTTTCAAAACAGGGAGGTTTGAACTTGTGAGGAATTCTAACCTCCTCCACTAATTCCATATCCATGACATCAAAACCCAGAGAGTTTTAGGATTCAAGAGACCTTAGCTTTTCTGCTATTTCATCCAACCGACGATCGTAGACTTCGTCTCCATCCCCGACCATAGTAAATTGCTCTTCCTGAGGGTCTTCCTGCAAGGCCCTCCCCCCAGTGTTACCTTGGGTGTTTCTTATAGCATTGATTTCTGGGTTCAGATGAGGTCCAAATTCTGGGGGATCAGTACGAGGCTGTACGTGATCGTTGTTGTGTGTACCCTCTGTACCTGGGTGGTTTTCCTCAGGAGTTTTCGGCTCTAACCCCCTTGTACCTGGGCCTTCATCTCTGTCCTTTCATTGGCCATTTGGGTCCTCACGTCAGTCAAGTCCTGTTGAACCTGATCCATTTGTAATCCCGGAAGGTTGTTTCTTGTTGGATACCGGTGCACTCTATTGACGGGGAACACTCTTCTACGAGCAATGTTTCCTGAAACCACAATAAAGTGAGAAACAACAACAACAAAAAAACCTACAAAACAAAGAAAAGATGTTAGTATGCAATGCAGGATGCCTATTTGTCTTCCAAGGGTATCCGATCTGGTTCTTTGGTTTTGACCTTCCAGACCTCGAGGAAATGATAATGTTGAAGAGAGATTAAACCCACAGAATAATACAAACCATATATTACAAAAATGTGAAGATACATAGTTTGATTACAACAAAATCCCCATGATGGGTCCAAATTAAACAACAAAATCAAAAGTACAAAAAAAACGAAAATACAAGTACAAGGAAATCAAACATCTAGTCCATAATCATCCTCTCTGACTTCTTTCAGGAGAGCCTCAGTCACTGGGCCAACTGGGTGCTCTATGATGGTCCTGATAAGAAGGTTTCTGGGGGCAATGGCACTGGTCAACTTCTTGTGCTTATCCTGATCCTTTGACCTCTTCAACCCCGCCCGGAGCTTCAACTCAGAGATCTCCTTCTGTGCAGCTAACAAAGCCTCCTGATTCTTCTTCTCACTAGCCTCCAGCTGCTCTATCCTAGCTTGGGTTCTCTGATCTTCCTGTGCACGAGCCTCAGTGATTCTGATCCACCTAGCTTGGCTCTCCTCTAAGTAATGCTCAGCTCTGGCCTTCTGAGTCTTAGCTTCCTTGCAAGCATTATTCAATATTAACTCTCCTGCTCTAGCCTTTCTGATGTAGTCATCCATCTTCACAATCTTGGTCAAGTGCTCAATTCGGAGCTTCTCTAACCTTTCATTATCCAGACGGTTGTCATTCCTCTCCCAGAGGGTCTTCTTTAAAGCTTCAGAGAGCTGAGTATTCCTTTCCTTCAATTTCTCAAACTCCTCTAGATTGACAGTAGCTGTAGGTTCCACTGTTGATGGTCCAAGTACATCCTCTAAGGTGAATGGCATCCGGGTGATCTGTCCCCTGACATGAGACCAGTCAAGATACTGAGCTGAGGCTATGTTGTTGCACTTGCCAAGAATAGCTGTCCCCTTAGCCTGAATATTGTCCCAAGCCCAGGCAGCTTGTCTGACAATGGCAAGGTTGTGCTGGATGTCACAATAGAGGGTTTCTGTCAAGTCTTGCCCTCTTGGGAGATGTACCAAGGCATGCCATAATTGCCTCTTGAAAAGCAAAGGGTTGTAGTTGATGCAACCTTTTACTCCAATTAAGGGTACATTGGGATACTGCCCACAGCTAGTGATGATATCTTTGCCCTTGGTACTCTGAGTGCACCATCTGATGTCTTCTGATGTAAGGGAAATCATCCTCTTAGCCCAGTTCCTTGGCTGATGAGGTTTCAAGAAAGTGTCTGACTTCGGCAAGTGCCTTAACAACCAACAATAGAAGAGGGGTGCACAACATCTGACTAATTTTCCCCTCTACTTCTCATTCCTTTGATGCACTAAGTAGTAAAAGTCTCCAAGCAAGGTGGGAACTAGATTCCTCAATAGGAAGAGGTGGATAGCATTCTTGTTTACAAACTTTGGCTCGTCTGAAAACAAGATGAATCCATATATGCTGAGGGCTAGGAGAGCACAAACAATTTCCCACTTCCCTGCTGCAGCATGCAGGGTGGCCTGAGTAACCAGGAAATCCAAATGAAGCCCTGGGATTCCAGCCTTAGTGGTCATGCTTTGGTCAATGAGGGTGGGCTCCAAGTGCAAAGCCTTAGCTATATCTTCATTCTTGGGAGAAACCATCTCAGGGTTAAAGGGAATCCCCCTCCTGATGGGGACACCTATCAACATGGAAAACTCTTCTAGCAAAGGTCCCAACTGAAAATCTGGGAAAGTGAAACATCTGAGAGGAGGGTCATAGAACTGGAGACAGGTGTGGATCATACTTCTCTGGGAGGCATCCAGGTCCATGACCATGTCCATAATGCCACCATAATGTTCCCTGAATAAAGGGACATGATCAGGAGTGATGAGAGACTGCATATGCCTGATGCCTGTCAAAGTGGGCTCAAAGAAATGATATGTGATGTTGCTTTTCCTGGAAGTGTCCATGCTGACAATGGATGCTGGTGAAGAAGACTGATGATAATTGCTGATAAAGGCAACTGAAGAAGATGCTGAAGAAGAGTCTCTGATGAAGACAACTGGTGAAGAGAGCTGAAAAGAATCTCTGATAAAGATGCTGGTGTAGATAACTGAAGGAATCTGAGCAGTAGAACATGCCAAAACCAAACCAAAGACAAGATGTGGATACCTTGTAAAACAAATAGACAAATGTTAAATGATGCAAAATGATGTATGCAGAATGATATGCAAAGGGTTTGTGATCAAGTGCTGGATATGTTATCTTCCTGGATAGGGTCCATGTGTGTTTACAAGTTCGGATGAAGGCTCAGAAAATCAGTAACCAGGTGGGGGACTCAAATAAAGAGTCACAAGTCCATGGTTTCACAAGAACAGTTCAAAATGATACAACCTTAAAACAATATTAGTAACAAGGGTATGATGAGGCCAAGGGTTCCTGCAAACCTGTAAACATCCTAACCCCCTCACATGTATTGTTCTAGAACAAGGATCCTTAGACTTGGATCAGTTATGAGAAGTGTAAACACTTCTAACCCGGAGGTACAGTGTTTACAATAAACATAAAGGATCCTCCTCTAATTCACCTCAGATGCTGAAGGTCATAAAAAGGTCATCCAGACTTAGCAGGCTTCCCAGATAGCCCTAGTACTACAGGAAATCCGTAGCACAGAGTTCTCAAGAAGAAACCCATGTCTGAACCGTGTTTCATATTCCCGCACCAGACCGAAATGGAATGGGAAAGAATATGAAGCCAATTTATCCTATGTGTCACTCAGGTCCCTGGTATGGAACCTTAATCACTCAAAATCCCTCCCACCAAAGGAAACAGCAGATCCAGCATAGATGACATGATAATAACAGTATGAAATGCATATAAAACAGTAAATAAAAGCAATAAATAAAGTTGTTCAGAAAGCAATAAATAAAGCAATAAATAAAAATCACAAGTAGCACATAACACCCCCGTAAACACAAATCAAAAAAGCGCTAGGAGAAACCCACAAAAAGACCAAAAGCCCTGGTTGCAAGATAAATGTCCCCAGCAAAGTCGCCAAGCTGTCGCTCCCGAAGATTTGCATCCCCGATACAAGCACGAACGGTCGGTGAAAGGAGAAAATGAAGGTGAAGATGAATAGAGTCACCGGCTAGGCATTTTTATCCCGAAGGAAAGGTAATGCTGCATAAACCTAGAAAAAGATGGATAAGACGGTTGCGAACCAGAGAAACTGAGAAAGGGGGTTGGTTACAACCTGGGAAGGTATTAGCACCCAGATTGTCCGTCGTACTCGACGGGATCCACGCTTAAAAGATTGTGTTTAAAGGGGAAGGTGTATGTGCTATCTGAGTGCAAAAGCTGGAAAAGAATATACAAGTGTCAGTGAAAAAGCGTGAATGCTCAGGACTGAGTGTCGCTCCCGGGATTTTCATCCTAGTACAAACGCGAAAGTGGCGCGGAAAAGGTAGAGTCGCCAGCCAGACATTTTTATCCCGAAGGAATGGGAAAGGTAATGTTACACAAACCTAAGGAAGAAGGAAAAGGACGAGGCCTTGCGAACCAAAGATCTGGGTCCGGAAGTCGGTTACGGATTGAGAAGGTATTAGCACCCCAATCCGTCTACCGTACCCGACGGGATCCACGCTTATTAATCTGTTTCAAAGGGTGAGAAATAATATGCTGTTTGAATGGAAGAATGGCAATCTGGAACGAAATGGAAATGAGAAAAGAAATGGAATTGAAAAAATGGGAATAAAGGGGGAAAATGTAGGGAAAATAAAAGATTGTGCTTGAATGGGCCCTACCCCACTGCCTGCGTACCTCATCGGGATAAATGAGGATCAGAGACGCCGTAGTTCGTCTAACTAAGGCGGGAACTTGTTTGTGATTTTTAGGATGACGTTGCCATAGCTCTAGCTCAGGTGTTACCGGCTCTGACTCGAGGGTGTTTACCGTATTGTTGTTTGAACTGTCGAGACAAGTCATGTTCGTCCGCAAAGAGTATGAGATGAGAAGAGAAGACGTGTTGTCTTGGTTTGTTGTCTTTTAGAAGAAGTGTTTTGCGTTTGTGTTTATTGTATGTACAACACTAAAGACTATGACACAGGAGAGAATACTTTCCAAGATCGCCCCTATGGAACGTTTGTAAAGCATCCTAGAAGAGTGAAGGAGACCTCCACTAATCATTTCCCGTATAACTTAAGGATCGTGGCGCATTGTACACATTTTCCTTTATTAAGTGTTTTTGATTTTCTTTTAAGATGAGAAGTGAGACTCAAGTCACAAAAGGAAAAAACTCTAAGGGAAACTAGACTTACCCTAAGTTAGTTGAGTTTAAGGATGACCTATGGTTAATGAGGTTTGAAAGATTAAATCTACCTAAGAGATATTAGACTAGAAGTGCAAGTGCAAAAATTAATAGTGAACAATATGGTCCTCCTAAGTCATGGTGGGTAAAAACGTGTATGAAACGTAAATGGGATGATACGATGGATCGGGTGGGTCGATTGTGTGGTGCTGAGATGCACGACTTATGGTGTGCAACATACAAGGCTTGCTTTTAGTGTAATGGAGTGAAACGATGGTGATCGAGGAATCCTAAAGTCACATGAAACTTTATTTAGTTAATAGAAAATTTACTCGACGTTGGATCGAGTCTTTATTTCACTTTTGAGATTTTTGTTTACTATCGATTCGTTTTATCTTTTCTATCCTAATTATAGGAACTATACAAGCATACAAGTTCTAAGCTATTACATCACAACGTACACAAAATATAATCGAGGCATAGTAAAATAATCCAAGTCCATATGCGAATCCTCGGAAAATACCTTGCACAAAAAGAAAATTGTTAGTAAATGAAATGAAAATGAATATGCAACAATATGATGGAAATGAATTAAGATGACAAAAATATCAAAAGTCATGGAAAAATGTGAAATTAATTCCCTAGGGTCTATAACCTGACTATAACATTGTGTTAAAAAAATCTCCTAAAAATTCAAAGTCTAACTATGTCAAATAGTCACTTAAATCTACCTAAGATTCAATCATAATTTTATACAAATCACACTACCAAAACAGTGGATAAAATGGCCTAAAAATACATCAAATATATTCTAGGTACTTTTATTTGTCCTCTAATCATACCAAAAAGAATGGGCCAAAAATGTTGTAGGAAGTGTTAGAAATAAAATGTACAAATTTATGTGTCCATGAAAGAATTCAATAGAAAAACAATTAAATGAAAAATCGAAATTAAATTGAAAATTACACAAATTCAGAAAGTAAAAATGTGGAATGTTTCTAAAATGAATTAAAAGTCTACTATGATTTTTGGGAATTTTTATTGAGCTTTTTAATATTTTTTATGAATTAGTTTTGAAACTATATTAAAACAAAATAAAAAATAAGAGAAATGGAGGAGAGGGTGGAAATAGAAATATTTATTAGTTAAAATACATTGGGCTTTCCTGTGGGGGTGCGGATAGCAATCCGGCTTAGGCCCAATGGCACACTGAAGCCAGGGGGTGTGAAGGCAGTATTTATTAGTTAAAAAAATAATTGGGCTTAAGTTAGGGGGTGCCGATAGCATCAATCCAAAGCCCAAAACGCATAGAGGGGAGAGGGAAGACCACAACGAAATTGGTCCAACCGGACGGTGACACGTGTCACCGCCGGATTGGACCGAACAGAGGGGAATCTACCTTGAGGAAATTGGGCGGTGGACATTATCTGGGGATTTACTCCGTTTTAAAAATTAAATGAGGGTGATTAAGAGAGTTTATTGAGCATTTAGTTCTTCTTAATCCCTAATCAATATTAATTTAAAGAAAAAATCATAATTAAAAACAAAATCAAACTCAACATGTACCGTGTTCTTCCCCTTTTCTCACCTTCTTTCTTACAAAAACCCTAAAATCCCCTCTTCGTCTTCTTCCTTGCTAATCTTCGAACCCTAGCCGCCGTCTCTAATCTTCCCCAAACTTACCGCTGCCGCCTAAGAGAACATGACGAAGAAGAGTCCCGAACAGCCTTTCACCCTTCCTCCATCCCGATTTCAACCTAATTGCAACCTAAACTAACCTCTCTCTCACACAAAAATATGAAATCTGAACACTCTCCTAACGGCAAACTCTACGCACCAAGATCGTGCAATCAAGATAGGAAACATCAAATAAATGCGTCATCCCTTCACACATGAGATTCATATTCGTACCTTACGAATCGAAGTTGTGGAATACGTATCTGTGACACCACCGTGGTGTTTTACTTCGTCTCCGATTGATGAACGATGATACGCCAAACACTAGTTCAGGTACGTGTGGCTTCGTTTCTTCTTCTCGTTTTCCGGTTCTATTTCTTTGTGAGACTTTGCGGTCGCAAATTTTTGTTGAATGATGTTATTGATTCCACATCATTTCTTTGTTGATCTTGCAGTGAAGGCTATGGAAGATGTGACTTGCCGAAGATAAAGAGGATGTTTGATGGTTCAGCATTTCTTTGCATATTCTTGATGAACTAATAATGAAGAGTGATGTGTTATACTCTGAAGATCGAAAAGGAGGAGATAAAAGTCTAGAATGGAGATTGAAGAAGATGCGATGTCGTAGACTTGTTTAATTTTTGTTCAGGTATGCGAATCTCCTTCCTCTCCGATTTGAAACTGCTGTTGCGAATCTGTAGAATTCTTGTGTCCCTGCATCTGATATGGATCGGTGTTTGTGAACTTGCAGGACCCAAATCTTGCTACAATGTTGCTGTAGTGTTCTTGTGAAATGATGTAGGTGAATTCGGTTGAAGATTGAAGGTTGGAAGATGAAGTTCTGAGAGTTAAGAGGGATATAGAATGAAGAAGCTAAAAAAATCAAAAAATTGAGAGGGAGATGAAGATGGTGCAAAATGTGAGAGTGGAGAAGAATCCAGAAAACTCCCCCCCCCCCTAGATGAAGATGACACTGCAGATTTATATCTGATGAATGATGAGGATTAGAATGACATTTCAAGGTAAAGTTAGTTAGAAAATCTGTTATGATTCGGTTGGGGTAGTTAGGCTTTCCAACTGAATTTGTATTGAGCTCTTTTCTCCTGCTGAATTTCTGAAAATGTGCCAGGTTGAATGCAGTGATATCTTTCCTGCTGGATCGGATGCTGAGGTCAGTTCTGATTTGAGTTTGAGAAAAGTTGAAGACTGGTGACCGAAGAGATCAAAGATTGAGGCTTGCTGCGGGTTGTTAAAGAAATTCGGACTGGAGAATTGAGAAGATTGTAGTGATGAGTTTATGAGAGCTTGAAACAAGATTGATCCCGCCGCTTTTTATGAGTTCCATGTAGAAATTGGAGACTTAGAGGAATGAAGACACCTATCTCCATTTTCACTGTCTTTTTTTCCTTTCACTATACTGGAAATTCTCTTCTTACTGTAACTGTATTATTTTCTCTTTATTGAACCCCTCTTCAATTCTATTATCAAAGTTCTGATAAATTATTGTTTGAGAAGTTCTTTTTCTTTCTGAAAATCATTGGTTTCTGCTTTTGACAAGGACCATCCAATTGTCGTCGTATTTTACATTTCCTTACACATTTGGCTTGCCTAACTCTAACTGTTTTGATGTCACCGAATCTTCTTCTGCGAGGGAACTTCTTATCATGCTTTTAGGAATTTCTCTTCAAAATGTGAACATAACCCTTCTTGATTTGACTCTAATAATAGTCTTAGAATTGCTAGAAAATTAACAAGTCCCTTGACCAAAGACCACTTGAATGTATCTTGGAAGTTAAAGTGAAAATAATTGAGATCAAAGTTCGAACCAAATGTAATTAGATGATTTGAATTATTTTAGCGTTCATCGACCGATTAACCATATGAATGAGGGTAGTTCTCCTCCTTAGTTTGTTATGAACTTAACACACTCCCAAGAGCCACTAATTACAGAGATGACACATAGGATCTCCGTGACCTAAATCTCTAGAGACTCATCGCCAAAATTCAATCTTAAAAAGGATGCTTTAATGATATCCGAGACAATAATCCTACGTCCTCTTGAAGTAGTACTCTAGCATTTCCTTAGGATATTGGCCCAAAGTCATATTGGGATTAAAACTAATTTGGCTCGTGCCTTAAAGATCAACCAAGCATTTTCGTCTTGCATTTTATTTGCGATAATCTATTATAAATCCACAAATACAACAACTTCTGAGCACAACTTAACTTATCAATTTAATTAATTATATGGCTTGGACTTGAGCGTGATTTGACTATCCCACGAGCTTCCTTGAATTTTTTGTTGTATATGCCCAAAAACGCCTCATTAATCTTGAAACCAAAACAATTTGGACTGAAAGCAAAAATTCAAATCTTAATTCTCAAACTGAGGGCCCATCTCTCTTTAAACTTCACATACTTACAAGAGCCTGTAATTATAAACAGACCATCAAGCAAAATTTCCCATGGCTTAAAATGTTATAAACCACAATCGAGGACCCAAAGACCGATTAGAGAATAATAACGAAACACTCCATCAATTAGCATGAGAAACGAACAAGGTAGGACACACATGGGGGTATGATGCAGACGAAATAAACGTCTTCTACTTACTGAGGCTTGAAAGGTAACCTTGACCCCACAGTCACAACACAAAAGGATACACCTGATTATGATTATATGACCTAATGGAGAATGCAGACGATGTGAAACCAGGACCACCTAAATGGTTATAAGTAGGAGGGCAAACTTTGGGGTGTTACAGGTGCCCCTATTCAATCACTGTAGACTTGAATGGATGATAGCAATTGCTTTCAGACGTTTGAAGTATGCAGGGATTGAATACCAGAAACAACCAGAAAATTTGCACTCTGTGGCAGAAGAACAGGGAGATAAACTCAACCGAATCAAATCTGCTTGGATATAATTCTGATGGGAAGGATAGTAAACAGGGGATACCTTTTGAACGATGTCAGAAGACTACTGACTTGCCACGCTGCGGGTGGACCTTGATAGGTTGTAACAATGCATTTATGATGTATTATCGGATCGAGTTAGGCGAATAACGACTTGCCATACTGCGGGTGGACTTTCAACAATTTGCAATCGAAATTTAAGATACTTTGCCACCCTGGGGATGGACTTTTGCCAATCTGCGGTTGTACTTCAGATACTTTACCACACTGCGGGTGGACTGCTGGATAATTTGCCACACTGCGGGTGGACTTTAAGAACATGCCATACTACGGGTGGACTTCTGCTCACTGCGGGAGACTTTTGCCCACTACGGGGGACTTTAGAAATTTGCTACACTGCGGGTGGACTTCTGCTCACTGCGGGAGACTTTTGAAACTTGCCACCCGAAGATGGACTTTGGCCAGTCTGTGGCTGGACTTTTGCTCGCTGTGGGAGAACTTTGAAATTTGCCACCCGAAGATGGACTTTGGCCAATCTGTGGCTGTAATTTTGCTCGCTGTGGGAGTCTTTTGAAACTTGCCACCCGAAGATGGACTTTGGCCAGTCTGTGGCTGGACTTTTGCTCGTTGTGGGAGACTTTTGAAATTTGCCACCCGAAGATGTACTTTGGCCAGTCTGTGGCTAGACTTTTGCTCACTGTGGGAGACTTTTGAAACTTGCCACCCGAAGATGGACTTTGTCCAGTCTGTGGCTGGACTTTTGCTCGCTGTGGGAGACTTTTGAGATTTTCCACCCGAAGATGGACTTTGGCCAGTCTGTGGCTGGACTTTTGCTCACTGCGGGAGACTTTTGAAATTTGCCACCCGAAGATGGACTTTGGACAGTCTGTGGCTGGACTTTTGCTCACTATGGGAGACTTTTGCCCACTGTGGGGGACTTTTGAAACTTGCCACCCGAAGATGGACTTTGGCCAGTCTGTGGCTGGACGTTTGCTCACTGTGGGAGACTTTTGAAACTCGCCACCTGAAGATGGACTTTGGCCAGTCTGTGGCTGGACTTTTGCTCGTTGTGGGAGACTTTTGAAATTTTCCACCCGAAGATGGACTTTGGCCAGTCTGTGGCTGGACTTTTGCTCACTGTGGGGGACTTTTGAAAATTGCCACCCGAAGATGGACTTTGGCCAGACTGTGGCTGGACTTTTGCTCACTGTGGGAGACTTTTGCCCACTATGGGGGACTTTTGAAAATTGCCACCCGAAGATGGACTTTGTCCAGTCTGTGGCTGGACTTTTGCTCACTGTGGGAGACTTTTGAAATTTTCCACCCGAATATGGACTTTGGCCAGTCTGTGGCTGGACTTTTGCTCACTGCGAGAGACTTTTGAAATTTGCCACCCGAAGATGGACTTTGGCCAGTCTGTGGCTGGACTTTGCATATGTTGAATTGCATGGCATGTTGCCCCATGTCACTGGGGATGGTAGGTTTTGAGTATCGTAATGAACTGGTGTGAGTGTAAAGGAATTCCTGACGCGGAAATAATAAGTCTCTGCTAACTCTGTGGGGAAACACAATGATCGCGAATTCGATATTTAGAAGCCCTACGGGGATAACATCTTTGTTGGAAAAGAGCGTGAATAATTCATTTGTCCTGAATTACCACATTTGCCAAAAATAAATTGGACTTTAGACTTGAGGACCATGCCAGGGGATAACTTGACTATTGGGGACTATCCACTCTCATAGATCTGCTGGGGAGGAGAATGATTTATCTGAAATCTGCTAGGGGAATAGGAATTGCCTTAGATCTGTTGAGGAACCGAGATCAAGGAAACCATCTGAAGGAAAAAACTTGGTGACCTTACTGGGGATAACTTCCATTTGTCTGTTGGGGATGACCAAAACCGAGACACATCCTGTTGGGGAGGAGAAGAATCCAAGTTGTCTCGTGCAGGGGATCATTTGCTTCTGTATGGATTTTACCTCAAGAGGATTTTACAAAAGACTTAGTGTCTTTAAACTCTTAAGTATCGTAACGACTGCATGAATCAGCGTAATAACATTGCTGATGAGGTAACCATTGCCAATGCAAATGAGCTAGGAGCTGTAAGAAACATTGAATGAGATAATTGGCTTGACAAGCGACCGCTAGATGGGTAATGGACTCAATCAGTAAGAGTTATGACAAGAGGGTTCCATAGAAACTCTTTGAGAGTGTAAATGTACTGGTACTCTGAACTCCGGGTAAATGTCTTCGATCGTCTGTCATCGAGAAAGGATGAATTCTCGTACTATAGGGGTGGCCTGCCCCAGTACGAGTATTTGAATAGTTTTGACTGACTAATCTTCGCTCTTGGAGAGATTTGAATCTCGAAGTGATTGCCCCAGTTTGGCTAAATTTTGAAGAGATTGCTCGACGTAACTACCCCGGATGGGTCAGCTCTTTAATTTTGAAGAGATTGCTCGACGTAACTGCCCCGGATTGGATAGCTCTTACCATGACTAGTTGGGGAAGTCTTCACTCAATGGAGCTTTTCTCGGAAAAGTGTACCTCAACGTGACTGTCTTTCAGAAGTTTTGGACTTCTCAACTTGGCAAGCTTAAGCTTCTGGATTGAATTTCCGCATGTGAACCATTTATGATGCCAAACAAATGTATGCAAGCAGAAAATGTTTATTCTTAGAATGAAAATTCTAATGCAACACACATGTTAATCTTGAAGTTTTGAAAAGGGATCGCAAACCTTCGTGAGCGAATCACTGGTTAAGATACGATATTATTTTGAATGAAAGTATGTACATGCAATACCAACAAATGCCTTTTAGCATAACTCATAGGAGTCAGGAACGCGGTCTCGTAGTAGTACGCTCTTAAATTAACCCTGTTTCAGTTAGGACTTTTGAAGGTTGTATCGTGGTCTGGTTCACGGTTACAGAAATAAAGGATATAGGCTCGAAGTTTATTTGTGCCCACCCACTCTTCGTGATGTTCTCCATTCCTATGTTCAGCTAATTTTCACAAGCATTCAACTTTCATAAGGGTTTCATGTTGATTGAGGAACCATTGCTGCTATCGGTTCAAGTGCCAATCAGGTTATTGTTGAGAGTCAATCACCCCTCTATCTTTCATGTCTGTGCCACACGACTTTGTTCTCATTTGAGGATCTTTCTTGTGTAATCCTTTTCGTCTTTCACTTTTGCGTTATTTTGCTTTATCCCTAACTTTTGCCTGGACCGATTTTTGTGAATATTTGATTGTAAAGTCCAGCGGGATGCCCTAACTTTTTCCTAAGTCGCTTGTTTTCAAGTTTTGACTTAGCGGGCTTTTTCCTTTTTTTTTGAACGAGTCGTGTGACACTGTTTGTCTTAATTGCTTCACGAGGGTTGTGACTGCCTCATTCTTTGGGTCGACGAAAGATAACCATTGTGGTTTTCAATCTTTGGACCTTTTGAATTGGATAACCATTGTGGTTTTGGGTCTTTGGACCTCTTGATTAGCATAGTAGGATGTAATGGATCCTCAAACACACTCCTTTATGAAAGCCTGAACGCTTGGTCCAACTAGCTGACGTCTACCCTGCCCCTGGGTTACATGTGAGGGTTTTTCATGTGAAAAGAAACTCCTACTTCAAGGCTCAAAGGGGTTAGCAAGGGTCTATCTTCCTTATATCTCTAGTGTTTAGGGATTTGAAACAAAGCATGTACATCGTCAACAGGGCCTTACTCGAGAGCACACAATTAGAGATTTTGTGTTTTTGTTTCGTCATTCTCCTTCATAGAATTTAAGCATGACAATTGGTATTGCGATTTACACATGCAAAATTATAAGTGAATGCGAATGAATTACTTCAAGAAAAACATGTGAGTTTTATTATTGCTAACATTCAAAAACAAACAAATTTCATACATGTAGACAAATGTTTAGCATATAAAAGAAACTACAAATGGAAATGCAGTAAAGAAACTGAATATTGCCGAGTTGATGAGGCTTGGCTTCGTCTGGACCTGTCAGTCTTTGATACTTTCAGTGATCAATAACTCTTTTACAGACTTGTAATTTTCAATTTGCAGCCGTATACCTAACCATGGCAGTCATACTTCTTCTTCTAGCTATTCTGACTCTGACACGAGATGTTTGAAGGAAAAAGTGAAGCTGGGGGAGTAAATTTGTCCCATAAGGTTGCTCGGAAAGACCTGATGATCTTCTACCTACGTATCTCCATTGACCCATGACCAATGAAGAATCAGAGCGACGTAGTTCCCCTCAATAGGGATGAAAATGAACAATGAAGAAAGGCAAACACATAAATGTCATCACTGAGAATATTTGAATACTGCTGGCTTTATTTGCTTCATGAATACCCTGGCGTCCTGGGTGATTAACTTGAAGACTTCAGCTTAACGTGGACTATTTGGTAGAACAACCGTGACACCGGTTCCATTGTGACTAGGCATTGGATTCTGGAGTACATTTGGGAGAGGAGCGAAATTGATCGCCTTGGAGTCAACTAGGTCCGGTACCTTGTTCTGAAAAGCCCAACATTTCTCAATACTGTGCCCCTGGGCACCCGAATGGAACTCGCACCTGGCGTTAGCATCAAAATTCGGAGGTAGATTGTCCGGAGGAGGAGGTCTCATGGTACGAAGCTCGACCATGTTCAACTTTAACAACTCTGGGAGTAATACAGCATATGGACATGGGACAGGATCAATCTTACGGTCCCTTGCTCTCGCTCTTTGCTGAAATGGTCTCTGTACCTGTTGTTGTTGACCTTGTGGTCGTTGTTGTTGAACCTGTGGAGTAATAGTCATTGCATCCGCTTGGTAGTAACCTTGAGAATAACTTCTGTCTCAGCCTCTATACACAGCATTTGTCTCGCCTTCTCTTCTTCTTTGGCCGTTGCCAAAAGGCTTTCTCACACCAGAAGAACTAGCACTGCTTGCATCCTGAATCTTCCCTAATTTCAGAAAAATCTCTATTCTTTCTCCAACAATGACGATATCAGAAAAACCAATGGACGGACAGGCGGCCAGACGATCCAAGTAAACACCTTGCAGGGTGCCCATAAACATGTCAGCCATCTCCCGATCGAGCAATGGAGGTTGAACCTATGCGGCCAGCTCACGCCACCTTTGGGCATACTACTTAAAACTCTCCTTAGGTCCTTAAGACAAGTTTTGCAACTGAGTGCGGTTCGGAGCCATATCAATGTTATATTGATACTGCTTGAGAAAAGCTTCCGCTAAATCCTTCCAACTTCGAATAGAGACCCTGCTCAGCTTCATGTACCAGCTCAATGAAGCTCCGGATAAACTATCTTGGAAGCAGTGCATCCAAAGTTTCTCGTCATCAGTGTGAGCCGAGATTCTTCCAAAGTATGCGTGAATGTGAGTCCTAGGGCACGTGTTGCCGTTGTACTTGTCGAATGATGGCGCCTTGAACTTAGGAGGGATTCTGACTCTTGGCACTAACCCGAGACTAGTTACATCGATGCCCAAGGAATTATGACATTCCATGGCCTTGATCTTCTCTGTCAACTCTTCATACCTGCGATCGTTGATCTCTTTCATGTTACCCATATCAGCATCCAGTAGAGTGAACTGGTCCTCTTGATTGTCTTCTAAACCTGCATTACATGTTGCGGTCCAATTTGGATTAGGCTCTCCGTTACGGGCAGCATTAGAATCCACATTCTCAGTCGGTATTCTAGCATTAACATTCCCATGGGGTTGCTCAACCATCATCCTGAGACACTCCTGGTTCTGGGCCATGCCAGTCATCATTTCCATGAACTGATCCATCCTCTGACGGAGCTCATTGAGATCTGTCTACATTCGTTCAGCCATTCTTACTCGGTTTCTCTTAGTCGGATATCGGTGAACGCGTTGACCAACTATATTGCCTACAGTTGAATAAGTTAGAAACTCTGGGTAACCTGCAAAAACACAAGAACATGATATGCAGGAAATGAATTCTTATGGCATTTCGATTCATTTTTAGGGCATTCCATCCCCTGATTCCAGTTTTGTGGGTTTGATGAAGACAGAAACTCCTTTTGTTGCGAAATAACAAGCAATGTTGATAAAATAAGGTGTGTGTGTATGTATCAGACGTGTCAAACAATTCCAAGAATACGAAGACCAACGTGTTTTGCAAGTGTGTCAGATGTGTCGGTGATCACAAAGCAACAGCACACAGAATGATAGTAAAGAGATCTTTTTATGATAAGAACTTGTTGATATAGTCAAAACACCCAAAGCATGGATTCAAACAGAAGTGCAATAAAAAGGATTCCATCAACAGTCCTGATGGTAATCCCACAACATACAAGCAAACAGAAAAATGTCTTTGTCAATGCGATCCTCTATCTAGGTCTGAGTCAATGATCGGTCCTGCCTTTGGAACTTCTACCAACTCCTTTGCCTGCGCCTGGTTGTCTTCAACCCTTTTCAGCTTCTTCTGATAGTAGATCATCATCCGCTTGTAATAAGCAGCTTCTTCTCGGGCTTTAGAAAGTTCTGCATCCTTTCCTCTCAACTTACCGACCATCTCTTCATCTTTCTCATTTAGCTTACTCACGATCTCTTCAGCTTGAACTTTATCTTGTTCCTCTCTTTTGATCCTGTAAGCAGCATGCCTCTTTTTCATGTTCTCGAACATCAAGGTCTTTTGATCCAGTTGCCTTCTAGTGTCAATGTGTTCCTTGGAAGAACTTCTAGTAGCAAACTCGAACCTCGCGTACCGAGCTAACTCGACTTCAAATTGTTTCCTTGCAATAACATGCTTCTCAGCATCTTCTTGAGCTTTCCACTCAATCTCAAGTCTGGTGTGATTAGCTTTAGCAAGCTCTTGATTCAACTGTGCATTCTCCTTTAACAAACTGTCTCTTTCCATCTTCACCTTGTTGAACTCTTCAATGCTAACTGTGGTAGGCTGTTCAATGGTTGTGGGATATAGAAGAGGCGCAGGCCCAAATGGTAACAGTAACACTTCAACCCGTTCTCCTAGCCATTCTGCAAACGGTGGATACATTCGACAATCCCCGACTCCCAAAGTCTTATTCCCTTTTGTCTTTCGACTATGCCAAGCATTAGAAGCTTTCTGAGCAATCTCGAATCCGTCTGCTGATTGGAAGTACAAGGACTCTGTGATCTCTACAGCGGCTGGTGGTTCCTTTAAGGCGTACCCGAACTGTCTAAACGTGAGGGAAGGGTTATAATTAATTCCCCCTTTCCTCCCGATCAATGGAACATTAGAGAATTCTCCGCAACTATGAAGAATGTCAATGCACCGCAATCCCTGATTAACCCAGACAATGTCCTTTGCTTGCAAGCCCATCAGTCGTTCCGACCATTCAAGTGTGTTCTTTGTCCTCTCAAAAGCCCCTGATTATGGAAGAAAGCGTGTGAACCACTTATAGAATACAGTCGCGCAACAATTCAACATTCCACCTCTTCGCTTCTCATTTTTATAATGCACAGAGTGGTAAAGATCACCTAAAAGAGTAGGAACATGATTCTTTACTATGAAAATGCGAATAGCATCGACATCCACGAAGTTTGGCATGTTCGGGAACAAAGTGATTCCATAGATACACAAAGATAGGATCGCATTGAAGGTACTCCAACTTTTTTCCTCTGCTGCTTTAGTAGCCTCATCTAACAAGAAACTCAAATGATATCCTCGGAAGCCTCCTTTTCTATCAATCCGGTCTTCCAATAATGACTTGCTCAAATAAAGAGCAGTTGCTACATCTTTGAAGTCGGGGTCAATCTTGGACCCAAAGAATGGTGCACAGTCCTTTACGGAAACTCTCAGGATGCTCGAATACTCCTCTAATGTAGGTGCCAATACGAAGTCAGAAAGTACAAAACATCTAAGCTATGGATCATAAAACTGTAGCAAGGTGTGCATCCCTCTGAAAGCATAGTCACTGATGGGCTCTATGAAATACAAAATCCACCCGTAATCCTGCTTGAAGACATTGAGAACTTCTGGAGGAGCTAAGGCTTTCACTTTGAGGATTTCCTTCACAATAGGCTGATGAAACTTGTAGGAGATAATACATTTGGTCTTTCTCTTGGATTCCATGCTCATAGATCAATACCCACAACTGGAATCAAGGATGTGATATGCAGCCCTGCAAATGAATAAACATGCGTTAGGAATGCAAGTATGGGGATGATGCGATGCAATGCAATGGCATGTGATCACTGTTGCATATGCTGAGCATTGTTGTACTGCCTTCTGATTTGCCTGAATACCGACTGTCAAGAATACCAGATCATAAGTATATGTTAAAAGAAAACCCAAGTATCAAGAACAAGGTAGGTTAAAGGTCAATTTTCCTGCAAACCTGTAAACCCCTCCCAATCTCACAGGTATGCTACTATGGGTCAACATCACGGACTCTCAAAGCCAAGTAGCAATAATACGTTCACCATTTCCGAAAAATGGCTCATGACCAAATCAGGGAATCGATTTGGCATTATGTACTACCCAGGGAGGCCTCAGCTGAGTCCGGAAAAACAAGCATCCCTCATAAGTTCCCGGCTTCAAGCACTGAAGTCGAGAAACAATAGTACATTCATCCCAAAGGGTACAATACTACCGTCATACGACCAGTTGCTTTAACTAGGTTCCCATGAGAGAACAAAGTCATCCTATGCGATTTACTAGTGGGCCCTCGGGTGCGAATGGGTTTGCCACAAAATGTGGTCTGCCACTGTCACCACTGGAGAGGGTTGTTTCCACTAAGGTCCTCGATGATTGGTTCCCAGTGTTAGCAGCTCAAGTGGGAACATTCTATGGTCTGCCTAGGCAGTATAGAACATATCCCAAGAGAGCCTGATCTGGGTGTGGGACTCGTGAAAACTACATGTGCTCAAAACCATGCAAGCCACACGACTGCCCACTCTAAATCCTATGTGTATACTCAAGCCGGGTATTTGGCTTATCTCACAATAATCCCATCCCACTAAGGAAAACTAGAACAGCCAGTACAATACTTGCCAGTATATGCAACAATAAAGTAAAGTGCAGAAAGCTGTAAATAAAGCTGTAAAGTAAAGCGATAAACCGTAAACAAAACAGTAGAGCTAAACTAAAGCACAACAATGAATGAATAAACACCCAAAGAAAATAGAAACAGACAAGCGCTAGGATTGACTCTCAAAGGGGAAACCAGAGATTCTGGATCCCCAGCAGAGTCGCCAGCTGTCGCTCCCGGGATTTTCATCCTAGTACAAAAGCGAAAGTGGCGCGGAAAAGGTAGAGTCGACAGCCAGACATTTTTATCCCGAAGGAATAGGAAAGGTAATGTTGCACAAACCTAAGGAAGAAGGAAAAGGACGAGGCCTTGCGAACCAAAGATCTGGGTCCGGAAGTCGGTTAAGGATTGAGAAGGTATTAGCACCCTAATCCGTCTGTCGTAACCGACGGGATCCACGCTTATTAATCTGTTTCAAAGGGTGAGAAATAATATGTTGTTTGAATGGAAGAATGGCTATCTGGAACGAAATGGAAATGAGAAAAGAAATGGAATTGAAAAAATGGGAATAAAGGGGGAAAATGTAGGGAAAATAAAAGATTGTGCTCGAATGGGCTCTACCCCACTGCCTACGTACCTCATCGGGATAAATGAGGATCAGAGACGCCATAGTTCGTATAACTAAGGCGGGAACTTGTTTGTGATTTTAAGGATGATGTTGTCATAGCTCTAGCTCAGGTGTTACCGGCTCTGACTCGAGGGTGTTTATCGTATTGCTGTTTGAACTGTCGAGACAAGTCATGTTTGTCCGCAAAGAGTATGAGATGAGAAGAGAAGACGTGTTGTCTTGGTTTGTTGTCTTTTAGAAGAAGTGTTTTGAGTTTGTGTTTATTGTATGTACAACACTAAAGACTATGACACAGGAGCGAATACTTTCCAAGATCGCCCCCAATGGAATGTTTGTAAAGCATACTAGAAGAGTGAAGGAGACCTCCACTAATCATTTCCCGTATAGCTTAAGGCTCGTGGCACATTGTACACATTTTCCTTTATTTAGTGTTTTTGATTTTCTTTTAAGATGAGAAGTGAGACTCAAGTCACAAAAGGAAAAAACTCTAAGGGAAACTAGATTTACCCTAAGTTAGTTGAGTTTAAGGATGACCTATGGTTAATGAGGTTTGAAAGATTAAATCTACCTAAGAGATATTAGACTAGAAGTGTGAGTACAAAAAGTAATAGTGAAAAATATGGTCCTCCTAAGTCATGGTGGATAAAAACGTGTATGAAACGTAAATGGGATGATACGATGGATCGGGTGGGTCGATTGTGTGGTGCTGAGACGCACGACTTACGGTGTGCAACATACAAGGGTTGCTTTTGGTGTAATGGAGTGAAGCGATGGTGATCAAGGAATCCTAAAGTCACATGAAACTTTATTTAGTTATTTGAAAATTTACTCGACGTTGGATCGAGTCTTTATTTCACTTTTGAGATTTTTGTTTACTATCGATTCGTTTTATCTTTTCTATCCTAATTATAGGAACTATACAAGCATACAAGTTCTAAGCTATTACATCACAATGTACACAAAATATAATCGAGGCATAATAAAATAATCCAAGTCCATATGCGAATCCTCGGAAAATACCTTGCACAAAAAGAAAATTGTTAGTAAATGAAATGAAAATGAATATGCAACAATATGATGGAAATGAATTAAGATGACAAAAATATCAAAAGTCATGGAAAAAATGTAAAATTAATTCCCTAGAGTCTATAACCTGACTATAACATTGTGTTAAAAAAATCTCCTAAAAATTCAAAGTCTAACTATGTCAAATAGTCACTTAAATCTACCTAAGATTCAATCATAATTTTATACAAATCACACTACCAAAACAGTGGATAAAATGGCCTAAAAAATACATCAAAAATATTCTAGATACTTTTATTTGTCTTCTAATCATAGAGAAAAGAATGGGCCAAAAATGTTCCAGGAAGTGGTAGAAATAAAATGTACAAATTTATGTGTCCATGAAAGAATTCAATAGAAAAACAATTAAATGAAAAATCGAAATTAAATTGAAAATTACACAAATTCAGAAAGTAAAAATGTGGAATGTTTCTAAAATGAATTAAAAGTCTACTATGATTTTTGGGAATTTTTATTGAGCTTTTTAATATTTTTTATGAATTAGTTTTGAAACTATATTAAAACAAAATTAAAAATAAGAGAAATGTAGGAGGGGGTGGAAATAGAAATATTTATTAGTTAAAATACATTGGGCTTGCCTGTGGGGGTGCGGATAGCAATCCGGCTTAGGCCCAATGGCACACTGAAGCCAGGGGGTGTGAAGGCAGTATTTTTTAGTTAAAAAAATAATTGGGCTTAAGTTTGGGGGTGCCGATAGCATCAATCCAAAGCCCAAAACGCATAGAGGAGAGAGGGAAGACCATAACGAAATTGGTCCAACCGGACGGTGACACGTGTCACCACCAGATTGGACCGAATAGAGGGGAATCTACCTTGAGGAAATTGGGCGGTGGACATTATCTGGGGATTTATTCCGTTTTAAAAATTAAATGAGGGTGATTAAGAGAGTTTATTGAGCATTTAGTTCTTCTTAATCTCTAATCAATATTAATTTAAAGAAAAAATCATAATTAAAAACAAAATCAAACTCAGCATGTACCGTGTTCTTCCCCTTTTCTCACCTTCTTTCTTACAAAAACCCTAAAATCCCCTCTTTTTCTTCTTCCTTGCTAATCTTCGAACCCTAGCCGCCGTCTCTAATCTTCCCCAAAGTTACCGCTGCCGCCTAAGAGAACATGACGAAGGAGAGTCCTGAACGGCCTTTCACCCTTCCTCCATCCCGATTTCAACCTAATTGCAACCTAAACTAACCTCTCTCTCACACAAAAATCTGAAATCCGAACACTCTCCTAACAACAAACTCTACGCACCAAGATCGTGCAATCAAGATCGAAAACATCAAATAAATGCGTCATCCCTTCACACATGAGATTCGGATTCGTACCTTACGAATCGAAGCTGTGGAATACGTATCCGTGACACCACCGTGGTGTTTTACTTCGTCTCTGATTGATGAATGATGATACGCCACACACTAGTTCAGGTACGTGCGACTTCGTTTCTTCTTCTCGTTTTCCGGTTCTATTTCTTTGCGAGACTTTGCGGTCGCGAATTTTTGTTGAATGATGTTATTGATTCCACATAATTTCTTTGTTGATCTTGCAGTGAAGGTTATGGAAGATGTGACTTGCCGAAGATGAAGAGGATGTTTGATGGTTTAGCATTTCTTTGCATATTCTTGATGAACTAATAATGAAGAGTGATGTGTTCTACTCTGAAGATCGAAAAGGAGGAGATAAAAGTCTAGAATGGAGATTGAAGAAGATGTGATGTCGTAGACTTGTTGAATTTTTGTTCAGGTATGCGAATCTCCTTCCTCTCCGATTTGAAACTGCTGTTGCGAATTTGTAGAATTCTTGTGTCCCTGCATCTGATATGGATCGGTGTTTGTGAACTTGCAGGACCTAAATCTTTCTACAATGTTGTTGTAGTGTTCTTGTGAATTGATGTAGGTGAATTCGGTTGAAGATTGAAGGTTAGAAGATGAAGTTCTGAGATTTAAGAGGGATATTGAATGAAGAAGAAGAATGAAGAAGCCAAAAAAATCGAAAAATTGAGAGGGAGATGAAGATGGTGCAAAATGTGAGAGTTGAGAAGAATCCAGAAAACTCCCCCCCAGATGAAGATGACACTGCAGATTTATATCCAATGAATGATGAGGATTAGAATGACATTTCAAGGTAAAGTTAGTTAGAAAATCTGTTATGATTCGGTTGGGGTAGTTAGGCTTTCCAACTGAATTTGTATTGAGCTCTTTTCTCCTGCTGAATTTTTGAAAATGTGCCAGGTTGAATGCAGTGATATCTTTCCTGCTGGATCGGATGCTGAGGTCAGTTCTGATTTGAGTTTGAGAAAAGTTGAAGACTGGTGACCGAAGAGATCAAAGATTGAGGCTTGCTGCGGGTTGTTAAAGAAATTCGGACTGGAGAATTGAGAAGATTGTAGTGATGAGTTTATGAGAGCTTGAAACAAGATTGATACCGCCGCTTTTTATGAGTTCCATGTAGAAATTGGAGACTTAGAGGAATGAAGACACCTATCTCCATTTTCACTGTCTTTTTTTCCTTTCACTATACTGGAAATTCTCTTCTTACTGTAACTGTATTATTTTCTCTTTATTGAACCCCCCTTCGATTCTATTATCAAAGTTCTGATAAATTATTGTTTGAGAAGTTCTTTTTCTTTCTGAAAATCATTGGTTTCTGCTTTTGACAAGGACCATCCAATTGTCGTCGTATTTTACATTTCCTTACACATTTGGCTTGCCTAACTCTAACTGTTTTGATGTCACCGAATCTTCTTCTGCGAGGGAACTTCTTATCATGCTTTTAGGAATTTCTCTTCAAAATGTGAACATAACCCTTCTTGATTTGACTCTAATAATAGTCTTAGAATTGCTAGAAAATTAACAAGTCCCTTGACCAAAGACCACTTGAATGTATCTTGGAAGTTAAAGTGAAAATAATTGAGATCAAAGTTCGAACCAAATGTAATTAGATGATTTGAATTATTTTAGCGTTCATCGACCGATTAACCATATGAATGAGGGTAGTTCTCCTCCTTAGTTTGTTATGAACTTAACACACTCCCAAGAGCCACTAATTACAGAGATGACACATAGGATCTCCGTGACCTAAATCTCTAGAGACTCATCGCCAAAATTCAATCTTAAAAAGGATGCTTTAATGATATCCGAGACAATAATCCTACGTCCTCTTGAAGTAGTACTCTAGCATTTCCTTAGGATATTGGCCCAAAGTCATATTGGGATTAAAACTAATTTGGCTCGTGCCTTAAAGATCAACCAAGCATTTTCGTCTTGCATTTTATTTGCGATAATCTATTATAAATCCACAAATACAACAACTTCTGAGCACAACTTAACTTATCAATTTAATTAATTATATGGCTTGGACTTGAGCGTGATTTGACTATCCCACGAGCTTCCTTGAATTTTTTGTTGTATATGCCCAAAAACGCCTCATTAATCTTGAAACCAAAACAATTTGGACTGAAAGCAAAAATTCAAATCTTAATTCTCAAACTGAGGGCCCATCTCTCTTTAAACTTCACATACTTACAAGAGCCTGTAATTATAAACAGACCATCAAGCAAAATTTCCCATGGCTTAAAATGTTATAAACCACAATCGAGGACCCAAAGACCGATTAGAGAATAATAACGAAACACTCCATCAATTAGCATGAGAAACGAACAAGGTAGGACACACATGGGGGTATGATGCAGACGAAATAAACGTCTTCTACTTACTGAGGCTTGAAAGGTAACCTTGACCCCACAGTCACAACACAAAAGGATACACCTGATTATGATTATATGACCTAATGGAGAATGCAGACGATGTGAAACCAGGACCAACTAAATGGTTATAAGTAGGAGGGCAAACTTTGGGGTGTTACAGGTGCCCCTATTCAATCACTGTAGACTTGAATGGATGATAGCAATTGCTTTCAGACGTTTGAAGTATGCAGGGATTGAATACCAGAAACAACCAGAAAATTTGCACTCTGTGGCAGAAGAACAGGGAGATAAACTCAACCGAATCAAATCTGCTTGGATATAATTCTGATGGGAAGGATAGTAAACAGGGGATACCTTTTGAACGATGTCAGAAGACTACTGACTTGCCACGCTGCGGGTGGACCTTGATAGGTTGTAACAATGCATTTATGATGTATTATCGGATCGAGTTAGGCGAATAACGACTTGCCATACTGCGGGTGGACTTTCAACAATTTGCAATCGAAATTTAAGATACTTTGCCACCCTGGGGATGGACTTTTGCCAATCTGCGGTTGTACTTCAGATACTTTACCACACTGCGGGTGGACTGCTGGATAATTTGCCACACTGCGGGTGGACTTTAAGAACATGCCATACTACGGGTGGACTTCTGCTCACTGCGGGAGACTTTTGCCCACTACGGGGGACTTTAGAAATTTGCTACACTGCGGGTGGACTTCTGCTCACTGCGGGAGACTTTTGAAACTTGCCACCCGAAGATGGACTTTGGCCAGTCTGTGGCTGGACTTTTGCTCGCTGTGGGAGAACTTTGAAATTTGCCACCCGAAGATGGACTTTGGCCAATCTGTGGCTGTAATTTTGCTCGTTGTGGGAGACTTTTGAAACTTGCCACCCGAAGATGGACTTTGGCCAGTCTGTGGCTGGACTTTTGCTCGTTGTGGGAGACTTTTGAAATTTGCCACCCGAAGATGGACTTTGGCCAGTCTGTGGCTAGACTTTTGCTCGTTGTGGGAGACTTTTGAAACTTGCCACCCGAAGATGGACTTTGGCCAGTCTGTGGCTGGACTTTTGCTCGCTGTGGGAGACTTTTGAGATTTTCCACCCGAAGATGGACTTTGGCCAGTCTGTGGCTGGACTTTTGCTCACTGCGGGAGACTTTTGAAATTTGCCACCCGAAGATGGACTTTGGCCAGTCTGTGGCTGGACTTTTGCTCACTATGGGAGACTTTTGCCCATTGTGGGGGACTTTTGAAACTTGCCACCCGAAGATGGACTTTGGCCAGTCTGTGGCTGGACGTTTGCTCACTGTGGGAGACTTTTGAAACTCGCCACCTGAAGATGGACTTTGGCCAGTCTGTGGCTGGACTTTTGCTCGTTGTGGGAGACTTTTGAAATTTGCCACCCGAAGATGGACTTTGGCCAGTCTGTGGCTGGACTTTTGCTCACTGTGGGGGACTTTTGAAAATTGCCACCCGAAGATGGACTTTGGCCAGACTGTGGCTGGACTTTTGCTCACTGTGGGAGACTTTTGCCCACTATGGGGGACTTTTGAAAATTGCCACCCGAAGATGGACTTTGGCCAGTCTGTGGCTGGACTTTTGCTCACTGTGGGAGACTTTTGAAATTTTCCACCCGAATATGGACTTTGGCCAGTCTGTGGCTGGACTTTTGCTCACTGCGAGAGACTTTTGAAATTTGCCACCCGAAGATGGACTTTGGCCAGTCTGTGGCTGGACTTTGCATATGTTGAATTGCATTGCATGTTGCCCCATGTCACTGGGGATGGTAGGTTTTGAGTATCGTAATGAACTGGTGTGAGTGTAAAGGAATTCCTGACGCGGAAATAATAAGTCTTTGCTAACTCTGTGGGGAAAAACAATGATCGCGAATTCGATATTTAGAAGCCCTACGGGGATAACATCTTTGTTGGAAAAGAGCGTGAATAATTCATTTGTCCTGAATTACCACATTTGCCAAAATTAAATTGGACTTTAGACTTGAGGACCATGCCAGGGGATAACTTGACTATTGGGGACTATCCACTCTCATAGATCTGCTGGGGAGGAGAATGATTTATCTGAAATCTGCTAGGGGAATAGGAATTGCCTTAGATCTGTTGAGGAACCGAGATCAAGGAAACCATCTGAAGGAAAAAACTTGGTGACCTTACTGGGGATAACTTCCATTTGTCTGTTGGGGATGACCAAAACCGAGACACATCCTGTTGGGGAGGAGAAGAATCCAAGTTGTCTCGTGCAGGGGATCATTTGCTTCTGTATGGATTTTACCTCAAGAGGATTTTACAAAAGACTTAGTGTCTTTAAACTCTTAAGTATCGTAACGACTGCATGAATCAGCGTAATAACATTACTGAGGAGGTAACCATTGCCAATGCAAATGAGCTAGGAGCTGTAAGAAACATTGAATGAGATAATTGGCTTGACAAGAGACCGCTAGATGGGTAATGGACTCAATCAGTAAGAGTTATGACAAGAGGGTTCCATAGAAACTCTTTGAGAGTGTAAATGTACTGGTACTCTGAACTCCGGGTAAATGTCTTCGATCGTCTGTCATCGAGAAAGGATGAATTCTCGTACTATAGGGGTGGCCTGCCCCAGTACGAGTATTTGAATAGTTTTGACTGACTAATCTTCGCTCTTGGAGAGATTTGAATCTCGAAGTGATTGCCCCAGTTTGGCTAAATTTTGAAGAGATTGCTCGACGTAACTACCCCGGATGGGTCAGCTCTTTAATTTTGAAGAGATTGCTCGACGTAACTGCCCCGGATTGGATAGCTCTTACCATGACTAGTTGGGGAAGTCTTCACTCAATGGAGCTTTTCTCGGAAAAGTGTACCTCAACGTGACTGTCTTTCAGAAGTTTTGGACTTCTCAACTTGGCAAGCTTAAGCTTCTGGATTGAATTTCCGCATGTGAACCATTTATGATGCCAAACAAATGTATGCAAGCAGAAAATGTTTATTCTTAGAATGAAAATTCTAATGCAACACACATGTTAATCTTGAAGTTTTGAAAAGGGATCGCAAACCTTCGTGAGCGAATCACTGGTTAAGATACGATATTATTTTGAATGAAAGTATGTACATGCAATACCAACAAATGCCTTTTAGCATAACTCATAGGAGTCAGGAACGCGGTCTCGTAGTAGTACGCTCTCAAATTAACCCTGTTTCAGTTAGGACTTTTGAAGGTTGTATCGTGGTCTGGTTCACGGTTACAGAAATAAAGGATATAGGCTCGAAGTTTATTTGTGCCCACCCACTCTTCGTGATGTTCTCCATTCCTATGTTCAGCTAATTTTCACAAGCATTCAACTTTCATAAGGGTTTCATGTTGATTGAGGAACCATTGCTGCTATCGGTTCAAGTGCCAATCAGGTTATTGTTGAGAGTCAATCACCCCTCTATCTTTCATGTCTGTGCCACACGACTTTGTTCTCATTTGAGGATCTTTCTTGTGTAATCCTTTTCGTCTTTCACTTTTGCGATATTTTGCTTTATCCCTAACTTTTGCCTGGACCGATTTTTGTGAATATTTGATTGTAAAGTCCAGCGGGATGCCCTAACTTTTTCCTAAGTCGCTTGTTTTCAAGTTTTGACTTAGCGGGCTTTTTCCTTTTTTTTTTGAACGAGTCGTGTGACACTGTTTGTCTTAATTGCTTCACGAGGGTTGTGACTGCCTCATTCTTTGGGTCGACGAAAGATAACCATTGTGGTTTTCAATCTTTGGACCTTTTGACTTGGATAACCATTGTGGTTTTGGGTCTTTGGACCTCTTGATTAGCATAGTAGGATGTAATGGATCCTCAAACACACTCCTTTATGAAAGCCTGAACGCTTGGTCCAACTAGCTGACGTCTACCCTGCCCCTGGGTTACATGTGAGGGTTTTTCATGTGAAAAGAAACTCTTACTTCAAGGCTCAAAGGGGTTAGCAAGGGTCTATCTTCCTTATATCTCTAGTGTTTAGGGATTTGAAACAAAGCATGTACATCGTCAACAGGGCCTTACTCGAGAGCACACAATTAGAGATTTTGTGTTTTTGTTTCGTCATTCTCCTTCATAGAATTTAAGCATGACAATTGGTATTGCGATTTACACATGCAAAATTATAAGTGAATGCGAATGAATTACTTCAAGAAAAACATGTGAGTTTTATTATTGCTAACATTCAAAAACAAACAAATTTCATACATGTAGACAAATGTTTAGCATATAAAAGAAACTACAAATGGAAATGCAGTAAAGAAACTGAATATTGCCGAGTTGATGAGGCTTGGCTTCGTCTGGACCTGTCAGTCTTTGATACTTTCAGTGATCAATAACTCTTTTACAGACTTGTAATTTTCAATTTGCAGCCGTATACCTAACCATGGCAGTCATACTTCTTCTTCTAGCTATTCTGACTCTGACACGAGATGTTTGAAGGAAAAAGTGAAGCTGGGGGAGTAAATTTGTCCCATAAGGTTGCTCGGAAAGACCTGATGATCTTCTACCTACGTATCTCCATTGACCCATGACCAATGAAGAATCAGAGCGACGTAGCTCCCCTCAATAGGGATGAAAATGAACAATGAAGAAAGGCAAACACATAAATGTCATCACTGAGAATATTTGAATACTGCTGGCTTTATTTGCTTCATGAATACCCTGGCGTCCTGGGTGATTAACTTGAAGACTTCAGCTTAACGTGGACTATCTGGTAGAACAACCGTGACACCGGTTCCATTGTGACTAGGCATTGGATTCTGGAGTACATTTGGGAGAGGAGCGAAATTGATCGCCTTGGAGTCAACTAGGTCCGGTACCTTGTTCTGAAAAGCCCAACATTTCTCAATACTGTGCCCCTGGGCACCCGAATGGAACTCGCACCTGGCGTTAGCATCAAAATTCGGAGGTAGATTGTCCGGAGGAGGAGGTCTCATGGTACGAAGCTCGACCATGTTCAATTTTAACAACTCTGGGAGTAATACAGCATATGGACATGGGACAGGATCAATCTTACGGTCCCTTGCTCTCGCTCTTTGCTGAAATGGTCTCTGTACCTGTTGTTGCTGACCTTGTGGTCGTTGTTGTTGAACCTGTGGAGTAATAGTCATTGCATCCGCTTGGTAGTAACCTTGAGAATAACTTCTGTCTCAGCCTCTATACACAGCATTTGTCTCGCCTTCTCTTCTTCTTTGGCCGTTGCCAAAAGGCTTTCTCACACCAGAAGAACTAGCACTGCTTGCATCCTGAATCTTCCCTAATTTCAGAAAAATCTCTATTCTTTCTCCAACAATGACGATATCAGAAAAACCAATGGACGGACAGGCGGCCAGACGATCCAAGTAAACACCTTGCAGGGTGCCCATAAACATGTCAGCCATCTCCCGATCGAGCAATGGAGGTTGAACCTATGCGGCCAGCTCACGCCACCTCTGGGCATACTACTTAAAACTCTCCTTAGGTCCTTAAGACAAGTTTTGCAACTGAGTGCGGTTCGGAGCCATATCAATATTATATTGATACTGCTTGAGAAAAGCTTCCGCTAAATCCTTCCAACTTCGAATAGAGACCCTGCTCAGCTTCATGTACCAGCTCAATGAAGCTCCGGATAAACTATCTTGGAAGCAGTGCATCCAAAGTTTCTCGTCATCAGTGTGAGCCGAGATTCTTCCAAAGTATGCGTGAATGTGAGTCCTAGGGCACGTGTTGCCGTTGTACTTGTCGAATGATGGCGCCTTGAACTTAGGAGGGATTCTGACTCTTGGCACTAACCCGAGACTAGTTACATCGATGCCCAAGGAATTATGACATTCCATGGCCTTGATCTTCTCTGTCAACTCTTCATACCTGCGATCGTTGATCTCTTTCATGTTACCCATATCAGCATCCAGTAGAGTGAACTGGTCCTCTTGATTGTCTTCTAAACCTGCATTACATGTTGCGGTCCAATTTGGATTAGGCTCTCCGTTACGGGCAGCATTAGAATCCACATTCTCAGTCGGTATTCTAGCATTAACATTCCCATGGGGTTGCTCAACCATCATCCTGAGACACTCCTGGTTCTGGGCCATGCCAGTCATCATTTCCATGAACTGATCCATCCTCTGACGGAGCTCATTGAGATCTGTCTACATTCGTTCAGCCATTCTTACTCGGTTTCTCTTAGTCGGATATCGGTGAACGCGTTGACCAACTATATTGCCTACAGTTGAATAAGTTAGAAACTCTGGGTAACCTGCAAAAACACAAGAACATGATATGCAGGAAATGAATTCTTATGGCATTTCAATTCATTTTTAGGGCATTCCATCCCCTGATTCCAGTTTTGTGGGTTTGATGAAGACAGAAACTCCTTTTGTTGCGAAATAACAAGCAGTGTTGATAAAATAAGGTGTGTGTGTGTATGTATCAGACGTGTCAAACAATTCCAAGAATACGAAGACCAACGTGTTTTGCAAGTGTGTCAGATGTGTCGGTGATCACAAAGCGACAACACACAGAATGATAGTAAAGAGATCTTTTTATGATAAGAACTTGTTGATATAGTCAAAACACCCAAAGCATGGATTCAAACAGAAGTGCAATAAAAAGGATTCCATCAACAGTCCTGATGGTAATCCCACAACATACAAGCAAACAGAAAAATGTCTTTGTCAATGCGATCCTCTATCTAGGTCTGAGTCAATGATCGGTCCTGCCTTTGGAACTTCTACCAACTCCTTTGCCTGCGCCTGGTTGTCTTCAACCCTTTTCAGCTTCTTCTGATAGTAGATCATCATCCGCTTGTAATAAGCAGCTTCTTCTCGGGCTTTAGAAAGTTCTGCATCCTTTCCTCTCAACTTACCGGCCATCTCTTCATCTTTCTCATTTAGCTTACTCACGATCTCTTCAGCTTGAACTTTATCTTGTTCCTCTCTTTTGATCCTGTAAGCAGCATGCCTCTTTTTCATGTTCTCGAACATCAAGGTCTTTTGATCCAGTTGCCTTCTAGTGTCAATGTGTTCCTTGGAAGAACTTCTAGTAGCAAACTCGAACCTCGCGTACCGAGCTAACTCGACTTCACACTGTTTCCTTGCAATAACATGCTTCTCAGCATCTTCTTGAGCTTTCCACTCAATCTCAAGTCTGGCGTGATTAGCTTTAGCAAGCTCTTGATTCAACTGTGCATTCTCCTTTAACAAACTGTCTCTTTCCGTCTTCACCTTGTTGAACTCTTCAATGCTAACTGTGGTAGGCTGTTCAATGGCTGTGGGATATAGAAGAGGCACAGGCCCAAATGGTAACAGTAACACTTCAACCCGTTCTCCTAGCCATTCTGCAAACGGTGGATACATTCGACAATCCCCGACTCCCAAAGTCTTATTCCCTTTTGTCTTTCGACTATGCCAAGCATTAGAAGCTTTCTGAGCAATCTCGAATCCGTCTGCTGATTGGAAGTACAAGGACTCTGTGATCTCTACAGCGGCTGGTGGTTCCTTTAAGGCGTACCCGAACTGTCTAAACGTGAGGGAAGGGTTATAATTAATTCCCCCTTTCCTCCCGATCAATGGAACATTAGAGAATTCTCCGCAACTATGAAGAATGTCAATGCACCGCAATCCCTGATTAACCCAGACAATGTCCTTTGCTTGCAAGCCCATCAGTCGTTCCGACCATTCAAGTGTGTTCTTTGTCCTCTCAAAAGCCCCTGATTATGGAAGAAAGCGTGTGAACCACTTATAGAATACAGTCGCGCAACAATTCAACATTCCACCTCTTCGCTTCTCATTTTTATAATGCACAGAGTGGTAAAGATCACCTAAAAGAGTAGGAACATGATTCTTTACTATGAAAATGCGAATAGCATCGACATCCACGAAGTTTGGCATGTTCGGGAACAAAGTGATTCCATAGATACACAAAGATAGGATCGCATTGAAGGTACTCCAACTTTTTTCCTCTGCTGCTTTAGTAGCCTCATCTAACAAGAAACTCAAATGATATCCTCGGAAGCCTCCTTTTCTATCAATCCGGTCTTCCAATAATGACTTGCTCAAATAAAGAGCAGTTGCTACATCTTTGAAGTCGGGGTCAATCTTGGACCCAAAGAATGGTGCACAGTCCTTTACGGAAACTCTCAGGATGCTCGAATACTCCTCTAATGTAGGTGCCAATACGAAGTCAGAAAGTACAAAACATCTAAGCTATGGATCATAAAACTGTAGCAAGGTGTGCATCCCTCTGAAAGCATAGTCACTGATGGGCTCTATGAAATACAAAATCCACCCGTAATCCTGCTTGAAGACATTGAGAACTTCTGGAGGAGCTAAGGCTTTCACTTTGAGGATTTCCTTCACAATAGGCTGATGAAACTTGTAGGAGATAATACATTTGGTCTTTCTCTTGGATTCCATGCTCATAGATCAATACCCACAACTGGAATCAAGGATGTGATATGCAGCCCTGCAAATGAATAAACATGCGTTAGGAATGCAAGTATGGGGATGATGCGATGCAATGCAATGGCATGTGATCACTGTTGCATATGCTGAGCATTGTTGTACTGCCTTCTGATTTGCCTGAATACCGACTGTCAAGAATACCAGATCATAAGTATATGTTAAAAGAAAACCCAAGTATCAAGAACAAGGTAGGTTAAAGGTCAATTTTCCTGCAAACCTGTAAACCCCTCCCAATCTCACAGGTATGCTACTATGGGTCAACATCACGGACTCTCAAAGCCGAGTAGCAATAATACGTTCACCATTTCCGAAAAATGGCTCATGACCAAATCAGGGAATCGATTTGGCATTATGTACTACCCAGGGAGGCCTCAGCTGAGTCCGGAAAAACAAGCATCCCTCATAAGTTCCCGGCTTCAAGCACTGAAGTCGAGAAACAATAGTACATTCATCCCAAAGGGTACAATACTACCGTCATACGACCAGTTGCTTTAACTAGGTTCCCATGAGAGAACAAAGTCATCCTATGCGATTTACTAGTGGGCCCTCGGGTGCGAATGGGTTTGCCACAAAATGTGGTCTGCCACTGTCACCACTGGAGAGGGTTGTTTCCACTAAGGTCCTCGATGATCGGTTCCCAGTGTTAGCAGCTCAAGTGGGAACATTCTATGGTCTGCCTAGGCAGTATAGAACATATCCCAAGAGAGCCTGATCTGGGTGTGGGACTCGTGAAAACTACATGTGCTCAAAACCATGCAAGCCACACGACTGCCCACTCTAAATCCTATGTGTATACTCAAGCCGGGTATTTGGCTTATCTCACAATAATCCCATCCCACTAAGGAAAACCAGAACAGCCAGTACAATACTTGCCAGTATATGCAACAATAAAGTAAAGTGCAGAAAGCTGTAAATAAAGCTGTAAAGTAAAGCGATAAACCGTAAACAAAACAGTAGAGCTAAACTAAAGCACAACAATGAATGAATAAACACCCAAAGAAAATAGAAACAGACAAGCGCTAGGATTGACTCTCAAAGGGGAAACCAGAGATTCTGGATCCCCAGCAGAGTCGCCAGCTGTCGCTCCCGGGATTTTCATCCTAGTACAAAAGCGAAAGTGGCGCGGAAAAGGTAGAGTCGACAGCCAGACATTTTTATCCCGAAGGAATAGGAAAGGTAATGTTGCACAAACCTAAGGAAGAAGGAAAAGGACGAGGCCTTGCGAACCAAAGATCTGGGTCCGGAAGTCGGTTAAGGATTGAGAAGGTATTAGCACCCTAATCCGTCTGTCGTAACCGACGGGATCCACGCTTATTAATCTGTTTCAAAGGGTGAGAAATAATATGTTGTTTGAATGGAAGAATGGCTATCTGGAACGAAATGGAAATGAGAAAAGAAATGGAATTGAAAAAATGGGAATAAAGGGGGAAAATGTAGGGAAAATAAAAGATTGTGCTCGAATGGGCTCTACCCCACTGCCTACGTACCTCATCGGGATAAATGAGGATCAGAGACGCCATAGTTCGTATAACTAAGGCGGGAACTTGTTTGTGATTTTAAGGATGATGTTGTCATAGCTCTAGCTCAGGTGTTACCGGCTCTGACTCGAGGGTGTTTATCGTATTGCTGTTTGAACTGTCGAGACAAGTCATGTTTGTCCGCAAAGAGTATGAGATGAGAAGAGAAGACGTGTTGTCTTGGTTTGTTGTCTTTTAGAAGAAGTGTTTTGAGTTTGTGTTTATTGTATGTACAACACTAAAGACTATGACACATGAGCGAATACTTTCCAAGATCGCCCCCAATGGAATGTTTGTAAAGCATACTAGAAGAGTGAAGGAGACCTCCACTAATCATTTCCCGTATAGCTTAAGGCTCGTGGCACATTGTACACATTTTCCTTTATTTAGTGTTTTTGATTTTCTTTTAAGATGAGAAGTGAGACTCAAGTCACAAAAGGAAAAAACTCTAAGGGAAACTAGATTTACCCTAAGTTAGTTGAGTTTAAGGATGACCTATGGTTAATGAGGTTTGAAAGATTAAATCTACCTAAGAGATATTAGACTAGAAGTGTGAGTACAAAAAGTAATAGTGAAAAATATGGTCCTCCTAAGTCATGGTGGGTAAAAACGTGTATGAAACGTAAATGGGATGATACGATGGATCGGGTGGGTCGATTGTGTGGTGCTGAGACGCACAACTTACGGTGTGCAACATACAAGGCTTGCTTTTGGTGTAATGGAGTGAAGCGATGGTGATCGAGGAATCCTAAAGTCACATGAAACTTTATTTAGTTATTTGAAAATTTACTCGACGTTGGATCGAGTCTTTATTTCACTTTTGAGATTTTTGTTTATTATCGATTCGTTTTATCTTTTCTATCCTAATTATAGGAACTATACAAGCATACAAGTTATAAGCTATTACATCACAATGTACACAAAATATAATCGAGGCATAATAAAATAATCCAAGTCCATATGCGAATCCTCGGAAAATACCTTGCACAAAAAGAAAATTGTTAGTAAATGAAATGAAAATGAATATGCAACAATATGATGGAAATGAATTAAGATGACAAAAATATCAAAAGTCATGGAAAAAATGTAAAATTAATTCCCTAGAGTCTATAACCTGACTATAACATTGTGTTAAAAAAATCTCCTAAAAATTCAAAGTCTAACTATGTCAAATAGTCACTTAAATCTACCTAAGATTCAATCATAATTTTATACAAATCACACTACCAAAACAGTGGATAAAATGGCCTAAAAAATACATCAAAAATATTCTAGATACTTTTATTTGTCTTCTAATCATAGAGAAAAGAATGGGCCAAAAATGTTCCAGGAAGTGGTAGAAATAAAATGTACAAATTTATGTGTCCATGAAAGAATTCAATAGAAAAACAATTAAATGAAAAATCGAAATTAAATTGAAAATTACACAAATTCAGAAAGTAAAAATGTGGAATGTTTCTAAAATGAATTAAAAGTCTACTATGATTTTTGGGAATTTTTATTGAGCTTTTTAATATTTTTTATGAATTAGTTTTGAAACTATATTAAAACAAAATTAAAAATAAGAGAAATGTAGGAGGGGGTGGAAATAGAAATATTTATTAGTTAAAATACATTGGGCTTGCCTGTGGGGGTGCGGATAGCAATCCGGCTTAGGCCCAATGGCACACTGAAGCCAGGGGGTGTGAAGGCAGTATTTTTTAGTTAAAAAAATAATTGGGCTTAAGTTTGGGGGTGCCGATAGCATCAATCCAAAGCCCAAAACGCATAGAGGAGAGAGGGAAGACCATAACGAAATTGGTCCAACCGGACGGTGACACGTGTCACCACCAGATTAGACCGAATAGAGGGGAATCTACCTTGAGGAAATTGGGCGGTGGACATTATCTGGGGATTTATTCCGTTTTAAAAATTAAATGAGGGTGATTAAGAGAGTTTATTGAGCATTTAGTTCTTCTTAATCTCTAATCAATATTAATTTAAAGAAAAAATCATAATTAAAAACAAAATCAAACTCAGCATGTACCGTGTTCTTCCCCTTTTCTCACCTTCTTTCTTACAAAAACCCTAAAATCCCCTCTTTTTCTTCTTCCTTGCTAATCTTCGAACCCTAGCCGCTGTCTCTAATCTTCCCCAAAGTTACCGCTGCCGCCTAAGAGAACATGACGAAGGAGAGTCCTGAACGGCCTTTCACCCTTCCTCCATCTCGATTTCAACCTAATTGCAACCTAAACTAACCTCTCTCTCACACAAAAATCTGAAATCCGAACACTCTCCTAACAACAAACTCTACGCACCAAGATCGTGCAATCAAGATCGAAAACATCAAATAAATGCGTCATCCCTTCACACATGAGATTCGGATTCGTACCTTACGAATCGAAGCTGTGGAATACGTATCCGTGACACCACCGTGGTGTTTTACTTCGTCTCCGATTGATGAATGATGATACGCCACACACTAGTTCAGGTACGTGCGACTTCGTTTCTTCTTCTCGTTTTCCGGTTCTATTTCTTTGCGAGACTTTGCGGTCGCGAATTTTTGTTGAATGATGTTATTGATTCCACATAATTTCTTTGTTGATCTTGCAGTGAAGGTTATGGAAGATGTGACTTGCCGAAGATGAAGAGGATGTTTGATGGTTTAGCATTTCTTTGCATATTCTTGATGAACTAATAATGAAGAGTGATGTGTTCTACTCTGAAGATCGAAAAGGAGGAGATAAAAGTCTAGAATGGAGATTGAAGAAGATGTGATGTCGTAGACTTGTTGAATTTTTGTTCAGGTATGCGAATCTCCTTCCTCTCCGATTTGAAACTGCTGTTGCGAATTTGTAGAATTCTTGTGTCCCTGCATCTGATATGGATCGGTGTTTGTGAACTTGCAGGACCTAAATCTTTCTACAATGTTGTTGTAGTGTTCTTGTGAATTGATGTAGGTGAATTCGGTTGAAGATTGAAGGTTAGAAGATGAAGTTCTGAGATTTAAGAGGGATATTGAATGAAGAAGAAGAATGAAGAAGCCAAAAAAATCGAAAAATTGAGAGGGAGATGAAGATGGTGCAAAATGTGAGAGTTGAGAAGAATCCAGAAAACTCCCCCCCAGATGAAGATGACACTGCAGATTTATATCCAATGAATGATGAGGATTAGAATGACATTTCAAGGTAAAGTTAGTTAGAAAATCTGTTATGATTCGGTTGGGGTAGTTAGGCTTTCCAACTGAATTTGTATTGAGCTTTTTTCTCCTGCTGAATTTCTGAAAATGTGCCAGGTTGAATGCAGTGATATCTTTCCTGCTGGATCGGATGCTGAGGTCAGTTCTGATTTGAGTTTGAGAAAAGTTGAAGACTGGTGACCGAAGAGATCAAAGATTGAGGCTTGCTGCGGGTTGTTAAAGAAATTCGGACTGGAGAATTGAGAAGATTGTAGTGAAGAGTTTATGAGAGCTTGAAACAAGAATGATCCCGCCGCTTTTTATGAGTTCCATGTAGAAATTGGAGACTTAGAGGAATGAAGACACCTATCTCCATTTTCACTGTCTTTTTTTCCTTTCACTGTACTGGAAATTCTCTTCTTACTGTAACTGTATTATTTTCTCTTTATTGAACCCCCCCTTCAATTCTATTATCAAAGTTCTGATAAATTATTGTTTGAGAAGTTCTTTTTCTTTCTGAAAATCATTGGTTTCTGCTTTTGACAAGTACCATCCAATTGTCTTCGTATTTTACATTTCCTTACACATTTGGCTTGCCTAACTCTAACTATTTTGATGTCACCGAATCTTCTTCTGCGAGGGAACTTCTTATCATGCTTTTAGGAATTTCTCTTCAAAATGTGAACATAACCCTTCTTGATTTGACTCTAATAATAGTCTTAGAATTGCTATAAAATTAACAAGTCCCTTGACCAAAGACCACTTGAATGTATCTTGGAAGTTAAAGTGAAAATAATTGAGATCAAAGTTCGAACCAAATGTAATTAGATGATTTGAATTATTTTAGAGTTCATCGACCGATTAACCATATGAATGTGGGTAGTTCTCCTCCTTAGTTTGTTATGAACTTAACACACTCCCAAGAGCCACTAATTACAGAGATGACACATAGGATCTCCGTGACCTAAATCTCTAGAGACTCATGGCCAAAATTCAATCTTAAAAAGGATGCTTTAATGATATCCGAGACAATAATACTACGTCCTCTTGAAGTAGTACTCTAGCATTTCCTTAGGATATTAGCCCAAAGTCATATTGGGATTAAAACTAATTTGGCTCGTGCCTTAAAGATCAACCAAGCATTTTCGTCTTGCATTTTATTTGTGATAATCTATTATAAATCCACAAATACAACAACTTCTGAGCACAACTTAACTTATCAATTTAATTAATTATATGGCTTGGACTTGAGCGTGATTTGACTATCCCACGAGCTTCCTTGAATTTTTTGTTGTATATGCCCAAAAACGCCTCATTAATCTTGAAATCAAAAAAATTTGGACTGAAAGCAAAAATTCAAATCTTACTTCTCAAACTGAGGGCCCATCTCTCTTTAAACTTCACATACTTACAAGAGCCTGTAATTATAAACAGATCATCAAGCAAAATTTCCCATGGCTTAAAATGTTATAAACCACAATCGAGGACCCAAAGACCGATTAGAGAATAATAACCAAACACTCCATCAATTATCATGAGAAACGAACAAGGTAGGACACACATGGGGGTATGATGCAGACGAAATAAACGTCTTCTACTTACTGAGGCTTGAAAGGTAACCTTGACCCCATAGTCACAACACAAAAGGATACACCTGATTATGATTATATGACCTAATGGAGAATGCAAACGATGTGAAACCAGGACCAACTAAATGGTTATAAGTAGGAGGGCAAATTTTGGGGTGTTACACTGAGGCTTAGAAAAGAATGCTGAAAGAGGGGGAAGACAAAGAGACTTTTGTTCGATAACTGTTAATTTATGCCTACGTATCCTCGCGTGCAATGAGGAAGTCAGAACACCGTAGTTCGACTCAAAGAGACTGAAAGATAAATTGACTGTGAACTGCTTGCTTGTCTATGCTCAAGTGTATGACTCGTCTGGCTTGAGTGCTAACTGTCTTGCATTAGAGGGAAGAAGCAAGTTCTCATTTGTGAGTGAGTGTGATGAGAAAAGAGTCCCAGAGGAGACGATTATTGTTTGTTTTTTGTGTTTTCAGTTTCGTTATTGTTTTTGGTGTTTTGCATAAGTTAATGAGCTTAAGCCTAAATCAAGGGCTTGTAAACTCATTATATCCTCCCTGATTAGGGATAATGAGCCTACTTAAGTATGAGATAAGCATCTCAACTTAATTACCATGATGATGTAGGATTAAGATCATTAACCTACTTGTGATTATTTAAATGTTTTTGGGTTTTTGTTTAGTGTTAAGTAATGAGTTTAATCTCTAATCACATATTAGTGGGCTCATTACACCATCCTAATAGAAGGATAATAGATGAGAACACTTAAGCTGAGGAAGATATAACAAAGCCTTTATTAAGTGGATTTTAATTAAGGGATGGGATTAAGAAGTGAATTGTATGGTTTGTAAGACAACTTGAGGGGGACTTATCCATTAAACACTAGGGTTAGTCCTTCTTAACCATAAAGGAAGAATTAGAACCCTAATGTAAGGCCCAAGTTACAAGATGAAGTCTTAGTGATTATTAAGATGATTTGATTAAGATGTTTAAACAAATTAAAGGTTTAACACTTAGGATTAAAGTTATACACTTCATCCTAAGAGAAGGATGCATGCATAACCCTAATTCCAAAGTCCTAAAACTTTAAGAGTTTAGTCTCTGATTATTGAGATGAGAAGAGAGACTCAAGGAGACTCAAAGGTAAAAAGCTAGGGGGGACTAATTACAACCCTAAGATTATCATGCTTGGATGTTCCTATGGTTTGTGAGGCTTACGAAAGATCTTCAAGGAAGCCACCAATGGAAGAAGCAGAAGAAAGGAGGAAGAAGCAGAAGAATAAGTTACTTACTTCATTGAAGAAGATAAATAACTTAAGGAAATAAAGTGAGAAGGAACGCAAGTGACAAAGTTCACTTAAAAGACAAGTAAGAATGCAAATGAAAGAGATAAGAAGAAGTGAGAAGTGAAGGCAAATCCACCTCTCACAATAACTTACCAAACCTGAAAAGTTAGCATGGATGCATAAGGTATAAAGCATAAAGAAATGAGGTGAAATGAGATGAAATGAGATAAAATGAGATGAAATGACCAAAGTCAGAAGTGTTTATGCAATGCAAGTGTCATGTAAGATGATGCAAAGTCATACAAAATGCATATGTATGATCATACAAAGATAAGAAGCAAATGGAATCATGCTTTAAAGTTTGAAAACACATGAAAGTTAATGAAATAAAATGAATACAAATCATGGCAAATGAATGAATAAATGATCAAGCATGGTTCTAACATGTTCTAAGATGACATATGAGTGTAAGAAATGTTATGGCAAGTTCATGTGAGAATGCATATGCAAGATGAATGCAAATGAACACATAAAATTAGGGTTTTATGGACAAGCAAGATGCAAATGAACAAAACAGAAGCATATGACATGATAAAAAAATTAAAACCAAGCTCAAACAAACCCTAATCCCATACTAGGTCACACCCCAAAGGAGAAGGTTAAAAGCCTAACCAATCAAAAGTTATGAATTTCCTAAGTTTTCTAGGGTTTTTGGGTGGTTCAAAGGGAGAAAAGCAAATAAAATTGAAAATGCAAGATAAATTCATGAGGAAAATGTCCTATAAACTACATGCAATATGAAACACAATGCAAAAAGAATCATCTTCAAACTCTTCTTGGTTAGGCATAAATGTTTTTTTAAAGTTAGGGTTCAAAAATATGATTTTAATGACCCTTAATTCAAAGAAAATTCACAAACTATGATCAAACCTAAAAATAAATTTGTGTGAAGAGTTTGAAAATGTTTCTAAATTCCTTGGGATGATTCATGATTTTTTTGGTGATTTTTAGAAACCTAAATGTATTTTAAATTAATTAAAAATAACATTTAAATATTTTAAAAATAGTTTTTTAATGCAAAAAATAAAATAAAAATCATTTTTGGAATGAGAAAAATATTTAAAGCATAAATGCAAAGTTTCATATTTTTTGAAAGTGTTTTGATATTTTAAATAAATTATGCAAGAAAATACAATTAAAATGAAATAAAAATGAATTAAAATGAAAGTATGCAGATCTGATGGCCCAGATTCAAATGGAAAAGGAGGGAATTGACTGGCGCGCATTCCAGTGGTCAGAATTCAAACTGGCTTTTAATTATGTTTTATAATTAATTAAATGGATTAATTAGTTAACGACGCATCTGGACCACGCGCTTGCTAACCCTAATCACCATCTAACGGCTACAAACACATCTGGGGATTTAAACAAAGTTTAGCCCTAATCACTTTCAGGTGGTCGGAGAAGACCTCCGGTCATCTTCTCCGGCCAACCCATCACCTAAACTTCCTCAAATCACCACCCCAAGCCCCCAAAATCTCCAGAATTAATCAACTAACTATTCTAGACAATAATCCAGCCTCAAAAATCATTTATCATTCATCATCAACAAGATTCGAATCAAAACATCAAAACGGCAAAAATTTCAGAACATCATGAAATGCTTAAAACTCAACCATTTTCAAAAATAAAGACATCAACATGATTAGTGAAGCATGAGGAATCATTCTATAACATGAAAACACATTTTTGGAAAAAACGTTCTTGATGACTACCTGAGTTAGAGCTTTGCAATATGGACTTTCAGAGCTCTCCCTTTGTGCAATCCACTCCCCTTTGACCTCCTGAAGTTATTGGCAAGCTTGAATGAAGCTTAGAGTGGCTATTTGGAGTGCTTTGTTTCTGAAGTTGCAGAAATCGTATTTGTGTCTGGTTGTGTTTTAAGCTATGCTGATGGGTGGGAAATGATCCTGGGGTGATGTTGAGTTGATTGGTGGAAGAGTTTGTGATTTTTGTTGGTTGTGTTATGAAATTCGATGAAGGGAAGGTTTCTTGATGTTTTTGTGATTCTGAGTGTGTGTATGGATTCAGGGCTCAATGTTGTATGAAATGAGTTGCTTATTGTCCACATAAACAATGTTGATTGGCCAGAGAGTTGTTGTGGCACAGGCTAATTGGTCTGGGAGCTTTTGCAAAAAGTCAAGATTTTGTACTTTGAGGTATGGTCATGGTGCAGGTTTGATTTCTTGGGGTGTCTGGCCTCAGTTGAGTTCAAGGATGGCCATGGGATTGGTTTTGATGTGCTGAATGGCTTGGATGAGGAGTTATCACATGTTTTGCAAAATTCCTTCTTTGAGGTTTCTTGGATCATAAGTCATGGAAACTCTAGTTCAATGCATAATTCTGATCCTTTGAGGTTTGTTTGACATATTGTGAAGTGTTTGTGTCCATTTGAAGTCATTGGAATGCTTGAATATGCCAATTTGCAAAATCCCTCTTTGACATGAAACTTGAAATTATAGGATTTTTGTCAACTTTGAAAGGCCATATCTTGAGTTCTAGGATGAATCAAAACATATTCTTGTACTTTTTGAAAAGGGAAAGATCCAATCTACAACTTTCATGACCAAGAATTTTTCATTTGAAGCATTTTTGGTTGAGAAAGAGGAGGTTGAAAAACTTTCCCAAAATGGAAAGTTTGCATTTCAAGTCATTTCCATTTTTGGCAAGTTTGCAAATGGCTCAAAATTCTTCAATCTTGTGAACTTCCAACCTCTTCTAAGATCAAATAAAGATCATATAACTTCAATTTGATGAAAATACCCCTTTGGTTCCATTGTTGGGGGCCTCAGATGCCCTGATTTTGACTTAACTTGCTCAAGAAGTTACCCAGTGAACAGATGACTTCCACAATGAATTTCTTCATCAAACTTGGTACATATGATCCTTATAACATCTTAAGAACATTAGAAACAAGAATGGCCCAAAAATTTGGAGTTAAGGCCTCTGAAACCAAAACCCTAATTTTGGTCATCTGTGTAGTGAAAACCTTAGCTCTGCTTCCATGCCCTTGGGATGGCTCATATGGATCCTTGGATTGCTCAGATCACAAACCCTAGATGCAGATGAACTTGAACTGTGTAGATGAAAAAAATATGCAATATGAGGTGTAATACTTATGTCTAAACAAAAATGAAAGATCACAAGCCATTGTTGATATGAGTGAGGGCAGATTTGGGGTGTTTACAATGACGATATCAGAAAAACCGATGGACAGGAAAGCAACCAGACGATCCAAGAATGCACCTTGCAAGGTGACCATAAACATGTCGGCCATTTCCCGGTCCAGCAACGGGGGTTGAACCTGTGCAGCCAGCTCACGCCACCTCTGGGTATAGTGTTTAAAACTTTCCTTAGGTCCTTGAGACAAGTTCTGCAAATGGGTGTGGTTTGGAGCCATACCAGTATTATATTGATACTATTTGAGAAAGGCTTCAGCTAAATCTTTCCATCTTCGGATGGAGACCCTGCTTAGCTTCATGTACCAGCTCAATGAAGCTCCAGATAAACTATCTTGGAAGAAATGCATCCAAAGTTTCTCGTCATCTATATGAGCTGAGATCCTACCAAAATATGCGTGAATGTGAGTTCTAGGGCACGTGATGTTGTTGTACTTGTCGAATGATGGCTCCTTGAACTTAGGAGGGCTTCTGACTCCTAGCACTAACCCTAGACTAGTTACATCAATGCCCAGGGAATTCTGACATTCCATGGCTTTAATCTTCTCTGCCAACTCTTCATACCTACGATTATTTATCTCATTCATGTTACCCATATCAGCATCCAGTAGAGTGAACTGGTCCTCTTATGTGTCTTCTAAAACCACATTACGGGTCACAGTCCCATTTGGATTTGGCCATCTATTATGGGCAGCGTTCGGATCCACATTCTCAGCAGGTGTTCCATTATTAGCATTTACCCGGGGTTGCTCAACCATCAATCTGAGACGCTCCTGGTTCTGGGTCATGCCGGTCATCAGTTCTATGAACTGATTCATCCTTTGTCGAAGCTCATTAAGATCATTCTCTATTTGCTCGGCCATTCTTACTTAGTTTCTGCGAGTTGGATATCGGTGAACGCGTTGACCAGCTATACTGCTTGTGGGTGAATAAGTTAAGAAATACGATTAACCTGTTAAAATGTGAATATCAAATGCATGCAATGAATGCGTATGATATGTTTATTCATTTTTAGGGCATTCCATCCCCTGATTCCAACTTTACGAAGTTGGAGATGATAAAAACATTAAGCTTTTTTCTTGTCTTTCATACTCATAGAATGATACCCACAACTGGAATCAAGGATATGATATGCAGCCCTGTAAATGAATAAACGTGTGTTTGGAATGCAAGCATGCAAATGATGTTATGCAATGCACTGGAATCTGATCATTGTTACATATACTGAGCATTGTTGTACTGTCTTCTGATTTTCCTGAATATCAACTGTCAAGAATACCAGATCACAAGTATGTGCACACAGAAAACCCAAGTATTAGGAACAAGGTAGGTTGAAGGTCAATTTTCCTGCAAACTTGTAAACAGTCTCCCCACCTCACGGGTGTGCTCCGAGTCGACATCACGGACTCTCAAAGCCGAGCAGCAATAATACGTGCACCATTTCCGAGAAATGGGTCATGACCAAATCAGGGAATCGGTTAGGCATTATGTACTACTGAGGGAGGTCTCAGCTGAGTCCGGGAAAAACAAGCATCCCTCATAAGTTCCTGGCTTCAAGCACTGAAGTTGAGAAACAATAGTAATATCATCCTGAAGGGTACAATACTACCGTCATACGAACAATTGCTTTAACTGAGTTCTTACGAGAGAATAAGATCATCCTATGTGATTTCCTAATGGGCTCTCGGGTGCGAATGGGTTTGCCACTAAATATGGTCTGCCACTGTCACCGCTAGAGAGGGTTGTTTCCACTAAGGTCCTCGGTGATCGGTTCCTAGTGTTAGCAGCTCAGGTGGGAACATTTTATGGTCAGCCTAGGCAGTATAGAACATCTCCCAAGAGAGCCTGATATGGGTGTGGGACTCGTGAAAACTACACGTGCTCAAGACCACGCAAGCCACATGACTGCCAACTCTAAATCCAATGTGTATACTCGAGCTGAGTAATTGGCTTATCTCATAGTAACCCCATCCCGCCAAAGAAAACCAGAACATCCAGTATATGCCAGTATATGCAATAGTAAGGTAAATGCGGAAAACTGTAAATAAATCTATAAAGTAAAGCAATACATTGTAAATAAAACAATAAAGCTAAACTAAAGCGCACAACAGCAAACGAATAAACACCCAAAGAAAACAAAAACAGACAAGTGCTAGGATTGACTCTCAAAAGGGAACTGTCGCTCCCACCTGATGACAACTAAGGTCAAGAGGGGTACAGACGCGAACGGTCGGCGAAAGAGGAGAGAACACACAGGGGTGAACTCGGAAAGACAAGAGTCGCCAGCTAGGCATTTTTATCCCGGAGGAAAGGCAATGCTGCATAGACCTAGAAAGATATGGATAAGACGGTTGCGAACCAGAGAGACTGAGAAAGGGGGTTGGTTACAACCTGAGAAGGTATTATCACCCAGATTGTCCGCCGTACTCGACGGGATCCACGCTTAAAAGATTGGTGTTTTAAAGGGGTAGTGTCAGTGCTATCTGTGTATCAAAGAGCTGGAAAAGGATGTACAGGTGTCAGTGTAAAAAGAATGTGAAGTGTATAAGAGAAGTGTCAGTGTAAGAACAAGAATGAAATGCTCAAGATCATGAGGCTAAAAGAATAAAGCTGGAAAGAGGGGGAATATACAGAGACTTTTGTTCGATAACTGTTAAGTTATGCCTACGTATCCTCTCGTGCAATGAGGAAGTCAGAACACCGTAGTTCGACCCAAAGAGACTGAAAGATGAATTGACTGATGAACTGCTTACTTGTCAATGCTCAAGTGTATGACCTGTCTGGCTCAGGTGCAAACTGTCTTGCATTAGACGGAAGAAGCAAGTTCTCGTTTGTGAGTGAATGAGAAGAGAGAAGAATCCCGGAGGAGACGATTATTGTTTGTTTTTGTATTTTCAGTCTTTTATTGCTTTTGAGAGTTTGTCATAAGAAAATGAGCTTAAGCCTAAACCAATGGGTTAGTAAACTCATCACATCTTCCCTCTGATTAGGGGTAATGAGAATACCTTAAGTGTGAAGTCAGTATCTCACACTTAATCACCGTTTGACGTAGGGTTAAGATCATTAACTTATTTGTGATTAATTAGATGTTTTTGTTGTTTTTGTTTAGTGTTAAGTAATGAAACTAAGCCATAATCAGGGATTAAACAGACTCATTACACCATCCTAATAGAAGGATAATAGATGAGAATGTTTAAGCTGAGGAAGACTCCTCAACTTAATCCATGATTAGGGATTAACTTCATGACAAAACAAAACCTTTATTAAGTGGATTTTAGTTAATGATAAGATGAAGAAGTTATTTTTATGATTTGTAAGACAATTTGAGGGGGACTTGTCCATTAACCCTAGGGTTAGTCCTTCTTAACCAATTAAGGAAGAATTAGAACCCTAATGCAAGGCCCAAGTTACAAGCTTGATGTCTTGATGATTATTAAGAATTGATTAAAGGACTTAAACACATTAAAGGTTTAACACTTAGGATTAAAGTTATACACTTCATCCTAATAGAAGGATGCAGGCATAAGCTTAATCACAAAGCCTTAAAGCCTTTAGGGTTTAGTCCCTGATTAAGAGATGAGAAGAGAAAACTCAAAGAGACACAAAGGTAAAAGCTAAGTGGGGGACTAATAAACCCTAATTGTTATCATGCTTGGTCATTCCTAGGGTTTGTGGGGTTTAAGAAAGAAATCTTCAAGGAACCACCAAGGAGAGAAGCAGATGAAAGGAGCAAAGAGAAGCAAAACAACTTGCTTCACTTAAGAAGTCAAGTTGCTTGAAGGAAGAAGGTAAGAAGGAAAAGAATGAGCAAGCTCAATCCAATACACATACAAAATTCAGCAAGGGAAGTATGAAAGAGATGAAAAGAGAATATGAGAAGTGAAGGCAAATTCACTTCTCAAACAACTTACCACCTGAAAAGTTAGCAAAAGAAATGAAATGCAATGCAAATGAGATGCAATGTCATGATGAAAATCAAAACCAGATGCATAAGCATGATGTTAATGATGCTAAGAGATGATGCAAACATGAGGCAAGGCATTAGAATGATCATACAAACATATGGATGCAAGAGAATCATGCTTTGAACCATGAATGTTCATGAAATGTTATGGAATGCAAAAGACATACAACATGGCAAATGCAAGATGCAATGATCAAACATGATTCTAATATGTCCTAAGATGTATTATGAATCAAATATATGCACAAAATGTCATGGCAAGTCATGGTATGCAAGCAAATGGAAGATGGATGCAAAGGAAAGCCTAAATTAGGGTTTATGATCAACACACAAGGCAAAATCCAAAACCAGAAGCAAATGACATGATAAAAATTCGAAAATGCAATCAAAGGAACCTTAGACCTATACAAACTCACTGCCCAAAGGAGGGGATCCAACTCTTAACCTAGTGAGAGTTATGAATTTCCTAAGATTGCTAGGGTTTTAAGGTACCTTGTCAAGAAAAATGCAAAACAAATTAAAAATGCAAGATCAATTCATGCCAATTTTATCCTATAAACTACATGCTATGCAAGATGCAATGCAAAAAGAATCATCATCCAACTCTCAAAGGTTAGGCAGAAATGAATTTTTGAAGTTTGTCACAAAATATTGCCTAATAATGAATTTAATTCCATTGAAAATGATCAAAAGGCATCAAGAACAAAAAAGAAATTTGGTTTGAGAGTTGGACAATGTTTCTAAATGTTTTTAAAGGTTGCATGAATTTTTTTGTGATTTTTAAATACCTAAAAGTATTTTTAATTAATTAATTTTCATTAACTAATTAAAAATAAACTTTTAAATGATTTAAAAATAAATTTTAATGCAAAAAATAAAAATAAAAATATTTTCTGATTGCGAAAAATATTTGAAACAAAAATGCAAAAGGAAATATTTTTGGGATTTTTCTAACTATTTTAAAATAAATATGAAAGAAAATGCAAGAAAAATGAAATTAAAATTGATTTAATGGGAAGTCAACAGATCCAGTGGCTGGGATTCAAAGCTGGGACGCGGGAGTTGACTGCGCGTGTGATCCAGTGGTTGAAATTCAAACTGACTAATCTTAATTAATTAGTTTAAATAAATGAGATTAGGGTTTAAGTGAGGAATCTGGGCCATTGAAACGCGCGGGGGATTGACTTAGTCAGCCTAATCTACGCTCCACATTCAAACTTCATTTAATGACAAAATTAGGGTTTAATGACTTTCAGGTGGCCGGAAATGACCTCCGGTCATCTTCTCCGGCCACAATCCTCCCTGAAAATTGCTACCTTCCTCCCTAGGCCACTAAAGCTTAATCTCTCTGCCCAGAATCCATCCCCAAACATCATAGAGCAAGAATCAACAATCAAAACACATTCATTTTTCATATTAAAGCTGAATCGAAACAAAATGCATTTAGGTCAAAAAATTTCAGAACACGAATACATGCTTATTTCTCAACCATTTTCAAAACAAAACATATCAACATGATCAGTGAAGCATGGAGAACCATTTAGGAACTTAAAAACATGTTTCTGGAAAAAATGTTCTTGAGCTCACCTGAACTGAAGCTTTAATTTCTGGAACTTTCTGGCTGGCCCTTTGATCCAAAATGCCTCTAATGAACCTCCTGAGAAGCTTGCAATGCTTGGTTGGAGTTTTTAATGGCTGGTTTGTGAGATTGAGCAGGTTCTGTTCAGTGAAGGGAAGAAATTGTGTTTTGATTTCAGGAGGTTTTAGGGCAAAGTGAGGGCAGGGAAATGATCAAGAGAGTGTGCTGAGATGTTTTGTGAAGTTTGTTTGTGTGTTTTATGCTTGTGCTGTGTGTTTCGAAGGAAGTTGCATAAGAGGTGAAAAATGAGAATGCTGGCTTAGAGAGAGTTTCAGGCTTGTGTGTGTTATGCAAATGAATCCTTGGAGTGTGTTTGTAAGGTCTGGATTGGGCAGAGAGTTGTTGTGTCACTGTGGGATTGGCATGGCTCAAGTTGCAAAAAGTCAAGAAAGTTGTACTTAGAGGTATGGGCAAGTGGCAGGATGAGATAGGGGCATGGCTATGCGCAGCAAGGATCAAGGGGTGTCATGAAATCAGATTTTGTGAGCTGGCTCAAGTGGATGAAGAGTTATGGATCATTTTGCAAATTTGTGAACTTTTGGTCCTTTTGGAATTTCTTGATCCACAAGCCATGAAAATGAGTGAACTTTTGATGCAATCTGATCTTTAGGCCTTGGTTTATGTTTGTGTGAAGTTTAGAAGTCCATTTGAAAGCTCAATTTGCCTTGGCAAGGGATTTTGCAACTTTGCCTCTTTGGTAGAAAACTTGAAATTATGTGATTTTTCCCAACTTTGACAAGCCATAACTTTTTATCCAAAATGAATTAGGACAAGTTCTTGTACTTTTTGAAAAGGGAATGATCCATTATACAACTTTCATGACCAAAGTTTTCCCATTTGAAGCATTTTTGAATCAAAAAGCAAGGGTTGAAAAAGTTTCCCAAAATGGCAAGTTTCCATTACAAGTCATTTTCCCAAAAAGTCAACTTTGCAAATGGCTTGAAATTCTTCAATTTTGTGAACTTATAACATCTTATATGATCAAATAAAGATCATACACAATCAAAATGATGATGAACACCCTTTGGTTAGGTCATTGAGGGCCTCAGATGCCCTGATTTTGCACTGACTTGCTCAAAAAGTCAACTCTTGATCAGATGCCTTCCCCATGGAATTTCTTCATGAAAATTGATATGCATGATCCCTATACCATATAGAGACTAATAGAAACAAGAATGACCAAAAAATTTAGAGTTATGGCCTTTGAAACCAAAACCCTAATTCTAGGTCACCTGTGCAGTTAAACCTGGCTCTGCTTCCATGCCAATCTCAGTTCTTGTGATTTTTTGACATTATTGACTTTGAGAGGATATAATATGATGCTTGAACATACATGGACCCCTTTGAAGTGATTGATGACCTTTGGAGTGGCTCAAAAAGCTCAGGGATGGCTCAGATCACAAACCCTAGATGTAGATGACTTAGAAGCAATGCAGTGAATCAAAAATGTGGTATGAGATGCTATGGTTGAAATTATGTATATGAGGATATCACAAGCCATGGTGTGAATGGGTGAGGGCAAATTTGGGGTGTTTACAGGAACCCAGAGATTTTGGGTTCGCTCCCCAGCAAAGTCGTCAACTATCGCTCCCGGGATTTTCATCCTAGTACAAACGCGAAAGTAGTGTGGAAAAGGTAGATTCTCCAGCCAGACATTTTTATCCCGAATGAATGGGAAAGGTAATGATGCACAAACCGAAGAGAAAAGGAAAGGACAAGGTCCTACGAACCAAAGATACTGGGTTCGAGAGTCAGTTACGACCTGGGAAGGTATTAACACCCCATACCGTCCACCGTACCCGACGAGATCTATGCTTGTAAGTTTGTTTCAAAGGGTAAGGAATAAAAGTGTTGTTGAATAAAAGCCGCCATTGGAACTGGAAAAGGGAATTGAAAAAGAGATTAAAAAAATGTACGAGAAAAATGTAGGGAAAAGAAAAAGTGTGCTCGAACAGGCCCTACCCTGCTGCCTACGTACCTCATTGGGAAAATGAGGATCAGTTTCATTATTAAATGTTTTTGATTTTTTCTTTAAAGATGAGAAGTGAGACTCAAGTTTGTAAAGAAAAACTATGGGGAGACTAAGACTTGAACCCTACTGTTAGCATGCAATTATTGATCCTAAGGTTGAGGATTAAAGGGAAAAATCTACCTAAGTTAGCATACATGGATGACTATCCTAATGTCTACCACATCGTGGCTTTAACTGGAAATTAAGTCCAAGTTGTGAACCCTAAGTGAGTAGGTGAAGAAAACACAAGTATATGGAAATTAAGTATGAAATATGAATATTAAAATGAAATAATGAACATGGTCATCTTATGTCATGGTGGGTGAGAACGTATGATGAGTCACGAAAGGAATGAAATGGATGATCGGGTGGGTCGATTGCGCGATGCTGCGACACACGACTTATGGTTCATAACATACAAGGTTGTGCTTTGGTTTATTAGAGTGGAGCGAAGGTATAATCGAGGAAACCCTAATATCATATTCAACTTGTTCATTTATTTTTGTTTTGAAATTATTTGACGTTGGATCGAACATCTCTTTTCTTCCCTTTTTTGAAATTTGGTTTTCTAACGCTTCATTTTTATCTTTTCTCCTTAATTATAAGCATCATACAAGCATAAAGAGTATTCTAAACTATTATATCATGAAAGCATAAGAACCATAAAAATACAAAACATAACGGAAAAAATAATCCAAATCCGTAAGCATAGTCCTCGAATAATATCTTGCACAATAAAAAAAAATTAGTAAGTGAATTTAATATGAGTATGCAAAAATATGAACAAAATGAATTAATGGGTAAAATCGCAAAAAATATTAAAATGAATATAAAGCATAAAATCGAAATAAATGCCAAAAAAGTCGGAAAAAAAATTAAAAAATAACCAACTATTTTTTTATTATGTCAAAATGTTATTTAAATTTTTCTGGAATTTATATATTATGGAAACTACTTTTAAAATGAATTTCTTAAAATAATTATTAAAAGAAGCTAAAAAACCATGAAAAGGATCAGGGGTGCATGGGAAGCAAATTCCTAGTTTAAAAGACTTGGTCCTGTGTATGAGGGGGTGCGAATAGTGTTGGCTTAAGCCCGATGCGCTGGAAAGCTGGGGTGTATGGTATGAGTCATTAGTCAACACGGTTCACTCATCCCGGACCGTTGGATGATGTTATTCATGATGATGATGTATCTGAAGGCTGAAAAATCCTAGATGTATGGTTCTTATGGTGTGGTGGCATGTGCAGAATAAGAATCTGGTGGTCCTACCGGACAGTGACAAGTGTCACCGCCGGAGTGGACCACCAAAAGGGGAATCTGATCCATTTTTAAATTGTAACAGTGGGATTTATTGATTTTTATGAGTTTTTATTTGTTCACTTATTCTATTAAAATCAAACTGAATCAACAAACTTCACAATGTCTCTCTCTTTCAAAAACATGTTCTTCCTCTCAATTTCTTCACCGGAGGCAATGCTCCGCCGCTAGAAACAGTACACTGACGATGTACCCTGCATTTCGGCCATTAAAACAATTGTCTTCGTGTCCTCTACCTAAACCCCCGACTCACTCTTCCTAATTTCCACTCAATAACTCAAATCGAAGGAAGAAACTCAAGAACCCTAGAACGAAGAAGCAGAATTAAACAACCACCACTGCCTAACCGAAGCTCAAACCATAGATTTTTCTATCGTTACCTCTTACTCATCTTATTGGTAACTGAAATTGTGAAAAAAGAATCGCAAAAGGTGGACTTACCGAAGCATCTTTGAAGGTGAAGGTGAAGATGTCAGCAAACTCAGGTAGCTTCAGTATGCTTCTTGTTTCGTTCTTCGACCTTTCTTATCCTTCTTGCTGCGATTTGCATAGATTGTTTGAGTATGGATCTTTCGTATATTCTTGAATTTTCAGGTTTGGGAAAATCGTTTGTTATTGATGATTAATGAAGAACAATGAAGTATGGTGAAATTGGCGATGCAGATTTGAAGGTTGAGAGCTTGAAGACGATCAATGATGATTGTGCGTTGAAGGATATGACGATGAAGATGGAATAATGCTTTGTTTGATGAAGAGTTGAAGAAGAAGTTTTCGGTTGGATCCTTGTGGTAGGATTGATGATGACGAAGGTTGAAGAGTATTGATGATTGGTGAAGTGAAATCAATTGAAGGTCGTTGCGATTGCTGATTGTTCTTCTTTTGTTCACTTCTTTTATTTCTGCAAAAATCATGTTAAGGATTTGGTGATGCAGTGTTCTGAACCTTAGCAATGATAATGATGATGATGAACACTGATAATCTGGTTTTGCAGGTTTATTGAGGTTGAAGGCGATTTGAATGTGATAATGATTTGAGGATGAAGATGAAGTTGAAGAGTGAAAAGGTTGAAGATGGATGCAAAATGATGAAGATTTAGATTGAATGGGAGAGATGAAAGTCAGGGTGAAGATTAAGGAGCTTGGAGTGAATGAATCCCAGGCTCAATTTGCAGCAACAACAATTTATAGATGATGATTGGTGAGGGCAGATTGGTCTTTTTAGGTAAAATTTCAGTTAGAGTTAGTTACTAATTCTGTTAGAAATTGTTGTGACTGAATTTTGGTTTTGAATTCTACCCCTGGTTTAGATTTTTCCCCTGAGTTTTTGAGTTTTCTTTGTTATTGTAGGAGTGTGAAAGTGAAGAGTAAGTTGGCCGTAGGTTTGAAGATAATGATTGAATGAATATTGAGAGGTTAGAGTTTGTTCAGGATTGATGAAGAGAGGATCCAGTTTTTTCTCTAGATTCTGCATTTTTTACCAAGTGGAGTTCTCTTTTCTGTTCTCATTTAACTACTAATTTCTGTTATGCCTTCTCCCACTAAAATTTTTTAAGTTAGTTTGTAACTGGATTTTTCTTGGAGTTAGTCTCTGTCAGCTGAATTTTTGTTATTTGTTAAGAACTCTATTGTAATGTGAGATTTTTTCCTGCTTTTCCTTTTTTGCGCTTGGGTCCTCTACTGCTACCAGTTTTTTCGCAATGTTTCCTGTGTTGATATGGACCCCGCTTGATGGCCAAAGTTAAGAGCTACTAACACCAAAGCACGGTACCACAATAATTATGAATCAGCTCACCACTAGTGCCTAAATAACATACAATAGTATGATATTCACTAGTTAAATGAGTCTATTCCCAAAAAGAAGCACGTGAAGTTCCTTTTTTTACTTATTAAATTTTTTTTAAACAAATAAGTTCAAAGTAAATGGCCTTTAAATGGGCTTGTTTTATAACAATGTGGTTTATAGGTTTAACTTGACTTGATAATGGTTTGTGGAATGTGATTTTAATATGAAGTTAGAGTTACAGGTCTTGTATGCTATTTGAACCATAACTTGTATGTCTTGAACTCATGGCATTAAGTAATCACTTGGATGAATACTTCATAGATGAATCCGAATCAACTTCAATTTTCAGTTAAACTCTAACTTTAATTTTAAATCCACATCATCTTGTTCAAAGAACTCACAATCTCATCTTTTGTATCATGATCCATACTGGCACCTCAATTAACAAAATGACTTGACCTGGCGTCCTACGATCCTTGACGTGAAACCCTGATTAGTCTTGTATACGCCAAAATCTTCAACAACATGCGCCTCATGTAATGATAGAATTCCTTGAATGATCAAATTACGATGAATAAACTGTGCAAGAAAGCTCTGTCGAGTATCACATGATTAGGGAAATAAACAATAACCCATAATCTGAATAACAAGGATGGCCCAAGATGCTGAGAATCATAATTCATGGTGAAATTCAATTATAATTTTGATGAAACCCTAACACTTAAGATATTCACTGATGAAGAGATCAACCTGAGATATCGAAAATAATAAAAACCCTAATCATATGATGCTCCTGATACATCCTGAAGAAGATGGCCTTGGTACTTGATGAACTTCAGAATATGAATATGCTTGTGATGACATGAGCTCAACCTTTTGTCTCATTCTGAATATAATGGTCAGATAAGTCACCTTTGGACAAGGGAATTCTAATCGCAAGAAAATTCTTTGATCCCATGCCTTAGGAGCAAATGAAAGTGCATGATTGTGATGTTATGACCTAATGAGAAATTCATATGATTATGAAGCATAAGCAAATTAGGGTAATAAATTAAGAGGACAAATTTTGAGGTGTTACAACCATTTCAACCTTTGTGGCTTGAGCAACAGAAATCCTTCTTTGAGAAAGTAATTTATGCTTACTTTTGGGAGTTGCAAGTCATGATTATGATTTTTCATAAAAGATGTCACAACATATTCTCCACTTGATATTTGACTAATGACCATGTGGGCAAAACATCTGGTTCGAACTTCTTTTCGAGTCATTTTTTCTTCATAATCTTTTATTTTCTTGAATCCTTCTTTAAAACAAACAAATTTTCTAGATATCACTATCTCTTTATCTAATTTGCTTGTGTTTCTCCAATATTTTCTGATGCTAAAACCAACAAAGCTACCATACATATTATAAAATATATATGCATGATCTTCTGACTCAAACCTCATGCCAACATATGAAATTATGTCTTCATGACTAGCTTCATGTTCAACATTATCTTTGCATTCAACTATGAATAACAATTTCACACAATATAAAAAGCTTACCATTATAATCCTCTATTAATAATACATTTACCTATCATAAAATTGAAAAATACTTACCGGTAGCATCCAAGGTTGCAGGAACGTTGTTAGCATTTGTTGGTCCATTTAAATCATTACTTTCAAATATTCCATAGTGTTGAGAGTTTCTTTAGTTATGTTGGACATCTCCATGATACACTAAAAATTTATGAGGGTAACTTATTAATTTGTAACTATTATTCTTCCATGTTATCACAATATCATGTAGTTATCAAAAGAAACATTTTAATTTATAACTATTATTCTTCCTTCAACTTGAATAAAAGAAATAATGACAAATTGAATAAAGATAAGGGTCATTCATTATTTTAATATTAAAAACACAAACAAAAATCAACATAGTTTTATCATTTTTTTTTCACCCAATATCTTTTTCAATTTATTATATTTTGTTTGATCTATCTACACAAAGAAATAAAAAAAATTGCAACAAATATTAAAGTTAAAAGAGAAAAGTTGCAAAGACCTGCTGGTGCTCTCTTTTGTAGATCCACAATTTATTTTTCTGGAATATTCCTTCTTGAAACCAATCTTCCCCAAATTTCTTCTTTCGTTCAACAATTTCCTTTCTTGAGATATTTCTTCTTCAGAGACTAATCTTCCCCAATTTGACACAAATTAGATTATCAACCTTTCTTTTGATGATACAAGGGCTTGTATCATTATCAGATTAGCAGCTTAAGGTTCAAATTTTATCCAAAATTTGTTAACTAGAAATTTCTTGTGTTTGCTGCATACTTGTTATCACTGTCATTGTCATTAATTTTTTAACAAGTAATAAAAACTTGATTTATTACTTATCTATTTGTTACTTTTTACTTTGCAATAATCAGGGCTGGCCTTGGGCTAGGGCAACCAGGCACAAAGCTCAGGGCCTCAAAAACATTTGTGGTTTGGCTTAGTAATAACATGATTCAATATTTTTATATATATTATTTTGTTTAAGTCTATTATATATTTGCTACATTGTTCTAGCGGCACAACACCTTAATTTTACACTATGGTCGTGTGTTCGATACATGATTGATGTATGTATATATTATTTACTCCTTTTTTTCTTTCAAAAATTGTCGAAAGTTAAAAAAACAACATATGGAGGTAGGGGTGGCAAAACAGGTCGGGGCCCGCCAGCCCGCTCCGCCACCCACCAAAAAAATGGCGGGCTAGGTTGGGATTTTGGGCCCGCCTACCCATTTCGCCCGCCCCGCCAAAACAAAAAACCCCGCGGACGAAATACATAATGGGGCGGAGTTGGCCCGCTAGCCCGTTAAAATTTTTGGAACAAAAACTACTTAAAAATTTATTGTAATTTCTTTTAAATTTATTGTAATATGCATTTATATGTATGTCATAATTCAAATTTAAATGAAATTATAGTAAATCAATTCAAATTTAAAATGAGTTATTGTTATATGCATCCATATAGAAAGTTTAGAAAAAGTATGTAAATTTGTATACAATACCAATATAGATATTTACTTATATTGCGTATAAAAACTCTAACCAATAAAATATTGCAATGACAAATTCTCTATAATGAAATGTATACAAATATATAATACACAATGCAGAGAAAAACACAAATGGCATTGCTATACTGTAACACCTATCGAATACTCTAATTTAATATTTCAATTATAATATGTAAATATTTTTAATTGTGAAATTTATATTCCATTTATATATACTGGAACATTCATATATACCAAACTATATGCAAAGTAGTTTTCACTATTTCTTAACATATACATCTATTTTTAAACTATATTATGTACTGAACATATTCAACTAGTAAGAATTTCTCTATTATCATATATGCGACACCAGAGACGGATTCAGACATTGCATATGGGTGACGCTAAACATAAAGAAAGTATGAATTAAATTATATTCAAAATAAGAAATAATATTGTTTAATGAAGTACTTTTACAATGAAAAACTTCCACTATTCAGTTTTTGAAAATTGAAATACTTATTATACATTTGAATTTTAATCCCATAAATAAATGCTATCAAATCAAGTGAAAAAATTATAGAGAAAAAAATGAAGGATTAACAAATATGAGAGGAAGAAATAAGCATTAGAAATGGTGAGGTTTTAGAGGAAGAGAAAAAGAAGTTACTTTAAGCGAGAAAAGTAAGAGGAGTGTTTTAAAAATTTGACTAAACGTCAGTCGGATATGGAACCAAAGGGGTCATCGGTCTAGTTTGATTGTTGGACCGGGTAAACTGTTGAATCGGTGTGAACCGGAAAAAACCAGTAAAAACTGAAGAAACGGGCAAGTTAATTGTTTGTTTTTTCTTAGACAAAACGACGCCCTTTTGATAATTTATTTTATAAAAAAACAAAAATAAAAATAAAAATATATTTTGTTCAAAACTTATTTGGAACAAATTTTTCCTCCATAGATTTAAATTTACTAGACAAATTATTATGTTATTCATTTTATGTTGCAATTAGACTTTAGTTTAAACTTTATTTGGATTTATATTTTGTATTATTATATTGTGTGTGATGACATTGACAACATTAAGAATTTGAATTTCAGAAGTGAACTAGTGAAATTATGATATTTTGAAATTTTGTAGGTGTTGTGATATATTTTAGAGACCGAATCATCTGGTTCGACCGATTTAATAAGTATATAGTTTTGTTATTTATATTGATTTATTCAACCGAATTATCCAAATTTATTTGACGGATTTATTTCAAAAATCTTTTATAGTTTTGTTAAAACATTGAGTAAGAGGAAAAATTATTATAAGAGAGAAAAAATTAAATTGATAATAATTTTTTTCTTTTATTAACTAAGTTATGTATAAAATGAAATAAAAATTGAAAAACTGGTGTGGCTATAGCCACACCTTGCCTCAAGATAGGTCAGTCCATGTGCGACACAATAGTTTTACTAACATTAAAGTTATTTCTCTTTATAGTTGACTTTGTTTCTTGTTAATTACATTAGTTTGATTCCTCATCTCTTACAATTTAAAAATAGCTATAAGAAAATTTAAAAAATAAAAACAAAAAAGAAATTTAAAATAGCTTATAAAGAAATGGAAAAAAAATAAAAATAAAAAGAAGACAGGCAAGTCCGCCACCCGCCAACCCGTCTGCGGGGCGGACTTGAATTTCATGTCCAATTCACCTTGGCAGGCGTCCGTCCCGCTCTTTTTTTGACGAGCTTTTGGCGGAGCAGAACGGGACGAGCGGCCCGTTTTTACACCCCTATATAGAGGTATAGAGAATCGAACCCCTGTAGATAGGAATATAATTCTCACCTACTCGGCAACGAAGTTTAGAAGTGACTTGTTGGAATTGAAAATATATTATTTCTAGCATTATTCCAATACTTAAATATTTATGTTATGCTCATTTATTTATTATTAAGTTTTTTAAATAAAATATAACACATTTTTACAGTGGTTTGATCTATTATTATTTTTATATAGAAAGTTATATTTAGTTTTATTCTATAATAATATCAAAAGTTTAGCAAAATTAATATTACTTTTATAATTAAATATTTAAGAAAATATCATATAATCAAAAATAAGATTAATTGTCTAATTTTTTTTATTAGAATTTCATTTTTATTATTAGTTCTAGGTCTCTAAAAAGTCAGATTTGGTCCTGATAATTATAATTATTAGGAAAAGCTGGAAAATATTTATAACGGGGAGCTATTGTGAATTGTATTGTACTAATAGTGTTAAATTTAATTAATATGGTGCGTATTAATTATCCAAGTGTTATAATTTGATTGGTTAACAACACCACAAGCATATAAGCTAAACATCTATGTTTTCTCAACAAAAAAAAAAGATCATAATAACACTAAAATATTGTTTGTGTTTGATTCTACACGATAACAAAAATTAATTTTATAAAATTGATTATAACCATAAGAATTTAATTGAAATGTATTGAATTTATTAGTAAATGATAACCGTCAGATTCAAAATTATATTTGATTTTTATTTTAATTATATTTAAAATAATGATTATGAATGATTGTGATGAATTGATGATATAAAACTTTTTATATAAGAATTAATGAAACTTGCTGTTGAAACTCTTCAAAATATAATCAATTTAATCAAGTATCAATCCACATTGAGATGTGATTGAAAAACCACTAGTCCACTAAAGGCCAAAGAGGCAAAGAACTAGCAGCAGCGAGTATCCTCGGACTTACGAAGAAGCTGAAAGTTGAAGCCGTGTCAAGATGAATGACTCATTCCGTGGATTCAATTCATCGACAATGTCATAGACCGTTTCTTCCAAGTTAGTCACGTACTCACTCACACTGTAGACATGTCACCTCCACATCAAACCAAGCTATTGGGTCTGTAGTACTGTATGTAGAAGTGTAAAAGCAGTCACGCAACTCTTAAAGTCCTCCAAGTCAATTCTGGAATTAAATGCATGCATCATGCATGGTTTCTTTTTCATCTGGTGGACTACAAAAGTTACGTAACATTTCATTAGCCGCGGTATCCAATTCCAACCTCTAATTGTGTTTGATCTTTCACATTTAACCTCCATAATCAGTATTTAAAATAAAGACTAAATATAGTCCTTTAAGTTATTTAATTATAACAATGTAGTTATTTATTTCTTTTTCTATTAGTAGATATTTTAAATTATTTTAAAATATTTGAATTGGCTTTTGCGTTGATCACGAATATGCAATCAAATTTATTAAAAAAATTACACTTCATGAGAATCACGTAAAAAATGGACGAAATACATAATGAAAAATCATCGATCTGACCAAAATACACAATCAAACACAAAACTAATTACATATTCATGATCGGCACGAAAAACCAATTCAAATGATATATGAGTTTGCAATTTATTTTAACTGAATTTTTAAAAAGGGATTAAAGCGTCAAAAAAAATTAAGGAATTAATTTGATATTTGAAATATATTATTTATTAATATTATTATTTTGATTTAAAATATGAAAATTTTAACATTTAATATAGATATTAAGAAAAATTAGTTGTAGCAATGAATTTTTAAGAAAATGTATATTTCTTTTATCTAATTAACTCTACAACTATTTTCTATCGATTGGATTTTTAAGAACAATTGATAGTATATTTTCTTGCTCTGAGTCTTGTCTTCTTTGCCTTTGAATTTGCTAGAACCACTATGTTTCTTTTATGTCTGAGCATTTAGACATTGTATCGAATCTTGAACACATTTTCTTTCAATAATCCTCATCTCATGCGCCTCAAATAAACTAACCAAATCTTCTAATTTTAATGTTTCAAGATTGTTAGATTCTTGAATAGAAACGATAATGTGATCAAAGTGAGAAGTCAGTGTACACATTACCTTCTCAACTATCATCTTTTCAGTTATGGTTTCACCACATCCTTTCATGAGATGAACAAGCTTCTGCACCTTCGACACATATCATGTAATCATGTAATCTTTTCTTCTTCTTCCATCTGATGTAATTCATAATGCATTCGCAACCTGTGCAATGTGACAACTTTAACCTTCTCATCTCCTTTATAATACTTGATAAGAATATCTTATGCCTCATTAGCCGATTCAGTATGAGAAATCGAATCAAATATCTTCGCGTCTACCACCGATTGAATATAAAACGCATCCTTGTAGTTTTTATTCTTGGCCTCCTTGTTCGCGACTCTCTGAGCATCAATTGCATTCTCAGCAAGCTTAGGGACGCCATTAGCAACCACTTATAGGATTAAATGAAAGTTAAAACAGATGGCATCTATTTTCTCCATCGGATTCAATTATTGGCGTCAAGAATTTGAAGAGAATTCAGAATTGTTGGATGATTAGAATAAGTCAAATGTAGTGTAATTGGCTTTTGAAGTGTTTTTGGAGAATAACTTATTTGAGAAGCTATTTTGGAAGGCTTCTTGTTTGCTGCATGTTGTACCCCAAAATTTTCCCTCCCATGTTCAAGATAATGTATCTCAAGAGGTCTCCTAATGGTCACAAGATTCACAATTGCTCAAAAGGATTCAAGGTTTCATCAGACAAAATCTCCTCATAAGCAATGGATCTGAAACTAGGGTTTTGAGTTTCTCAAGGAAAAGTGGATTGTCAAAGAACAGGAAAATCGGTCACTAAATTCAGTCTCTAAATCCGGTCACAAAACCGGTCTCTAAATTTCGGTCACTAAATCCGTCATAAAATCTTAGCGACTAGAACTTTTACAACCGAAAAATAATGGTCTCAAAATTGGTCGCAAAATGTTATAGTGACCGATTTTTAAGCTTTTTCGGTCTCTAATACAGTCACTAAAAGCGAATTTTCTAGTAGTGTGATTACCACCGGTGTTACTCCTCTTGTTGAAGAGGCTACTGCAGCCCAACAAACTACTCACAAAGAAGAGAAGAAGAAAGACTACAAAGCTCTCTTCTTGATACATTCTTGCGTCGATAGTGACAACTTTGAGAAAGTTGGCGATTGTGACTCAGCAAAGCAAGCATGGGGGATTCTTGAGAAGGCTTATGCAGGGGCAGACAAAGCGAAGGTTGTGAGGTTACAAACTCACAAAATTCAATTCGAGTTACTTCAAATGGAAGAAAAGGAAACGGTCAACGATTATGTGACGCGTGTTACACGTTTAGTGAATCAAATGAAGTCTTACGGTGAAGCTGTTTCGGAGAAGAATATTGTATCGAAAGTGTTGCATTTTTTAACACCTAGATTCGATAACATTGTGGTTGCGATTGAAGAATCGAAGGACCTCAAGACTATGACCAAAGATTAGCTTCAAAGCTCATTGGGAGCTCATGAACAAAGGATGGATGAAAGAGGAAACGATAAGGCAAAAGTGGAAATGGCTTTGCAAGCTCGTTTAAATGAAAAGAACGAGAGATCGAAAGGGAAACGGTCTTCTAGAAGTAAGAAGAATTTCCAGAATTTTGGTGGAAAAGATCCACAAAATTTAAATGGGTTAAAGGGTGAAGGAAGCTCCAAATAAGGTAATCAAAGTGCCTATAAACGACTCGACAAAAGTTCCATGAAGTGTTATAATTGTCAGAGGTTTGGGCATTTTTCGAGAGAATGTCGCTCAAAACGCAAGGAAAATGATACGGATGAGGCTAAGGTAGCTGGGAAAGAAACGGATGATGAAAATACGCTTATTGTGGTGATTACGGAGGAGAATAATGGAATGGACAACAGCAGGAAGTTGTTGGACAACAACTACTGCATTACTGAAAAAGTGCAGAAAACGTGTTCGGAGAAAAACACATTGGTAACGGTTCGAGATGGAGTTCAAGGTAGTGATGAGTGGTACTTAGATTCTGGTTGTTCGACTCATGACGGGTAGAAAGGATTGGTTCGTGAAGATCAATCAAGCCACGTGAAGTAGAGTGCGATTCGTGGATAACACGACTTTAGTGGTTGACGGTGTCGGTGATGTTTTGATCATGAGAAGGGATGGTGGTCATTCCTTGATCAAAGATGTATTGTATATTCCTGGAATCAAATGTAATCTTTTAAGTATTGGCCAATTGCTTGAAAGGAATTACACAATTCGCATGGAAAAGAAGGTTTTACGCGTTTTGGACCAAAACGGTGTTTTGATCCTTAAGGCTCATATGGCTGCCAATAGAACTTTCAATATTGAGTTGAAAGTTATGGAGCATAGGTGCTTAGCTACTGCTGCAAGTCGTGAAGAATGGTTATGGAACTACCGTCTCGGTCATCTCAACTTTCGAGACCTCGACGCGTTACATAGGCACTGTATGGTGTCCGGGTTGCCACTAATTAATATTCCAACTGAAATATGTGATGAGTGTGTGAAAGGGAAGCAACACAAGAGTAATTTCAGCAAAGATGAGGGTCATATAACAAAGCATCACCTTGAGGGGGTGTATTCCGATGTATGCGGACCAATGCAAGTCAATTCGTATGGAGGCAACCGATACTTTGTCACGTTTATTGATGATTTTAGTAGGAAGCTATGGATTTATCTCATTAGAAGGAAGGATGAGGTGTTTGAAGTGTTCAAACGGTTCAAATCCATGGTTGAGCGACAAAGAGGCTACAAACTCAAAATTCTCAAAACCGACGGTGGAGGCGAATTTACTTCGGGTGAATTTAGGAGTTATTGTTATGATAAGGGTATAGTGCGTGAGGTTGTACCACCTTAAACGCCTCAGCAAAATGGTGTTTCCGAGAGGAAAAATCATACGATTATGAACATGATGCGTAGCATGTTGAAAGCGAAGAAATTACCGAAAGAGCTTTGGGGTGAAGTCGTTTCTACGGCCGCCTATTTGCTGAATAGGTGTCCTACAAAGAAGCTTGAAAAGGTTACTCCAGAAGGGGTATGGTCCGGATTCAAACCGAGTTTGAGTCATTTGCGTTTTTTCGGTTCGATAGCGTTTCGACATATTTCGGGTCAACTTTGAAAGAAGTTAGATGACAAAGGTGAAAAAATGTTGCTTGTTGGTTAACATCCTACTGGAGGCTACAAGTTGTTTGATATGAGTAGCAAGAAGATCGTGATTATTAGAGACGTGATCGTGGATGAAATTCGGACTTTTGACAGCAGAATTTCTGCTATACCAGTCCAGGAAATTGATTCCCATAAAGGGGAAATCGATTTCCAACCCGAAATTACACTTTCTGAAGTTGCTGAGAATCGAAATGCAGGACTAGAAATCGATTTACCGCATTGGGAAATCGATTTCCTGGGAGGAAATTTGAATTTTAGCCTATTAATGATGCTGGACAACAACCATTCACAACAGAGAATGGTGAATCGAGTAGACGACCAACGAGGTAGAGAGGTATGCCTAAAGACTCCGAGATTGTGAGGTATTTCGTGATAGTGATATCAATAACGATGGTGATATCGTTCATTTCGCTTTAATGGCCGAATCTGAACCGGTAGATATGGAGGAGGCATTAAGTGATCCAAAGTGTATGAATGCAATGAAGGAAGAGCTTGAATCAATTGAGAAAAACAATACTTGGATGTTGGTTGACTTACCGAAAGGTAAAAAGGAAATTGGTGTGAAATGGGTCTTCAAAGTGAAAGTGAATCCGAAAAGCGAGATAATCAAGCATAAGGCTCGATTAGTTGCAAAGGAATTTTTGCAAAAGGAAGGCATAGACTTTGATGAGGTATTTGCTCTGGTTGCTCGACATGAAACCATCTGGTTAGTTGTTGTGATAGCAAATAACATTAACTGGCTGTTATATCAAATGGACGTCAAATCAGTATTTTTGAATGGTCCATTGGATAAGGAGGTGTATGTTGGACATCCCCCTGGTTTTGTTGTTCAAAATCAAGAGGCAAGGGTCTACAAGTTGAGGAAGGAACTCTATGGTTTGAAACAAGCTCCAAGAGGTTGGAACAAACGCATAGATGGTTTTCTTAACAATATTGGTTTCAAAAAGTGTGTGTCTGAGCATGGTGTTTATGTGAAATCAAGTGCAAGTGAATGAGTAATCATACTCTGTCTATGTGTGGACAATTTGTTAATTACTGGAAGTTGTGAAAAGTACATTTCAAACTTCAAAGAAGAGCTTATGAAGGAGTTTGAAATGTGTGACCTTGGGTATGTGAAGTACTTCTTAGGCATAGAGTTCCAAAAGACAAAGTTGGGGCTGCTTATGCATCAAAGTAGGTATGCTTTGGAGATCTTAAATAGGTGTGATATGGAGCATTGTAATGCTGCCATAACTCCAGCCGAGGCACAGTCACAACTATCTAAAAGCGAGGAAGAGCAAGATGTGGATCCGACTCAATACCGGAGATTGATTGGATCATTGTGTTATTTGTGCAATATGCGGCCAGATTTAGCATTTAGTGTCGGTATTGCTAGTAGATTCATGGAGAGGCCAAAGGTATCACACTTGGCAGCGGTTAAGAGGATCCTTCGTTATGTGAAAGGTACTCTTGGCTGTGGAATTTTTTTCCGACAAGTGACACGGGCAGAAGGTGCAATTTACTTGGATACACCGACTCCAATTGGTGCGGAGATAAAGATGATCGAAAGTCTACGACTGGTTATGTCTTTATGTTCGGCGGAGCACCAATCTCTTGGTGTTCTAAAAAGGAGTCGGTGGTTTCTCTCTCTTCTTGCGAGGCGGAGTACATTGCAGCGTCATTGTGTGCATACCAAGTTGTGTGGCTTGTAAAGTTACTGTGTGAGCTGGACAATAGCACGAGAGAAGATATTTTGTTATTGGTGGACAACATTTCAGTCATCAATCTTGCTAAGAATCCCATATCACATGGGAGGAGAAAACACATTGAGATGAGATTCCATTACTTGAGAGACTTAGTGAGTTCTGGACAGTTACGTTTGAGCTACTGTAGAAGTGAAGAACAAGTCGCGGACTTGTTGACGAAAGCGGTTACGAATGGTGTTTTCAAGCGACTCGTGGTGAGGTTAGGCATGAAGAACATTGAGCATTTGACTTAAGGTGGTGTGTTGGATGATTAGAATAAGTCAAATGCAGTGTAATTGGTTTTTGAAGTGTTTTTGGAGAATAACTTATTTGAGAAGCTATTTTGGAAGGCTTCTTGTTTGCTACAGAAATAACAATATCCTGAAGCCAAAACAGAAAAACAGTTTTTGCTTTGTTTAGTCTATTCGTTTGTTTAGTGGTTTGTACACTATAAATAGACCTCAATTGTAATATTGGAGGTTAATGTCTTTAGATAATGTCATTCAATATTCTCATCTCAATTTTTCTTATTTCTCTATTTTCATCATCTTCCTCAATTAACCTCTCTACCACTAAAATAACAACTTCCACCATTGATACACCTTGAACAAGTATGATCTTGTTCCAACAAGAATGCCATTGTTACTATTCATCTTTTTAGCAAACGCAATTAACAACCCACGATTCTAGAAACACGATTACCGACGTGTGATTCTTGAAAACACAATCAAAAAAGTCATTAAAGCTCTAGATACCAATTTTTGAGTACGTGAGACTCTTTGAGAAATATATATATATATATATATATATATATATATATATATATATATATATATATATATATATATATATATATATATATTGATCTTACCTGATCAGGAGGACCTTCCAGCAATTTGGTGCGAACAACAAGTGGATGGAATTGAGAGGGTGTACCTGCAAGGCGCTCCGATGCCAAAGTCAATAGAGGTACAACAAATAGGTAAGTTAGAAGAATAGAATCAGAATACCTGACCCTTTAGTGAAAAAGGGTATTTATAGAGAGCCCCCAACGCTGGGCCAAGGTCCTTCTGTGGGCTGGATCAGCTAGGCCCAAGGAAGAACTGCCAAGGAACGCGTGAGAAGCGTGAAGACCTAGCTAAGTGGTTTGATCCTTGGTCCAACGGCCCCTATCTTTCAGGAGATAATGGGGGACAGTTGGGTGACGTAGCAAGTGAACTGACAGACATGTTCTTTGCCCGTTCTGAGTGTGCGCCCGACACGTGGGATGTGTGTCCCGGCTGTTAACTGTCCCCGTCCGTCTAGCAAGTGTACTTGCCCGAGCATATGGGCCTCTGCTCGACACATTGGGTCGTAGCCCAATATAGTCTGGAGGCCCAGTCCGAAAAACAGAGAGAGAGAGAGAGAGAGAGAGAGAGAGAGAGAGAATCAACTAAAATTTCTATTTAATAAAAGACTAAATCTTTCTTCCTTGCATGGCAAAAATTTCAGCTCTTCGTACTATGGCAACATTTTCTCTAACGGGACCCATGAATCAGTGTTGAATATTATGATACGTACATTGAACGTCCATATGGTTGGGTGAAAAGATAGATTAGACCGTAGTAATAGTGAACATCAACAACAATCTTAACCTATAAAAACCCACCATGCACATTCATTCTTAACACACTAAACTAATATTAATCAATCATGTTCATCTTCACTTCACAAATTCCCATTATTTGGCTTCTGCTACTATTGCTGCTATCTACAACAATATTTGAACGGTGCAATAGTACGCAGTTCGCTAGTTGTAATGAGAAGGATCGTTTTGCATTGCTCAACTTCAAACATGGTGTGGACATTCCTTCCTCCAACAGGCTTTCCTCTTGGTCCATCAATGAAAAAGATTGCTGTTTATGGAAAGGAGTTCGATGTGACAACACCACTGGAAGAGTTACATCACTTGATCTTCACCAACAATACTTGGAAGGTAAAATCAACTTGCATTCTTTGTTTCGAATCGAATCTTTGACCTACTTGGACTTGAGCTTGAATGGCTTTACAACTCTAAGTAGTTTCAATGAATCAGATGATTACAATAACAACTTGTCTAATATTCAGTACCTAGACATATCCTTCAATGATGATCTTCACTTGGATAACCTTAACTGGCTTTCCAAATTCTCTTCATTGAAATCTCTCAACCTCAGTCAAATTAACCTTCAAAATCAATCAAACTGGTTTCACACCATGGATATGCTGCATGGATCACTGTTAGAGCTGAGGTTGTCAAGTTGTCATTTGACCAATATCTTTCCATCCACTAAGCATGTCAGTTTTACTAAATCCCTTGTAACCCTTGATCTCTCAGCAAACAATTTTGACTCTGAATTACCTGCTTGGCTGTTTGATCTCGGCAGTGATACAAGTATCTCTCATATTGACCTTAGCTTCAATATGTTACAAGGCCAAATACCCAAGAGCTTGTTAAATCTTACAAAACTTGAATTTTTAAAGCTGAGTAACAATGAACTAAATGGATCTATTCCGGATTGGTTAGGGCAACATCAAAACTTAAAATATCTTAATCTAGCCGAGAACTTGTTTCATGGTTCTATCCCTTCATCTCTTGGAAATCTCTCTTCCTTGGTTGATTTAAGTGTCGGCTCCAATTTTCTGACTGGTAATATTCCGTCCACTATTGGAAAACTCTTTAGTTTGAAGAGTTTGTTCATTGGAGGAAATTCCTTGTCAGGTGTTCTATCTGAACAACATTTCTCCAATCTCTCTAACTTAGAAACACTTGTCTTGAGTGCACCTATTTCATTTGATATAGATTCTAAATGGATTCCTCCATTTCAATTGCAAGGGATAAGTTTAAGCAATACAAATCTAGGTCCTAAGTTTCCAGCATGGATATACACACAAAAATCACTACAATATCTTGAGGTTGTTAACTCTAGATTATCATCCATAGATGGAGATACATTTTGGAGATTTGTAGCTAATATTACACAGCTTAACCTCTCTAACAACAACATCAGTGCAGACTTATCGAATGTCACACTAAGCTCGGAACTGATATTTATGGACCACAATAATTTCAGAGGAGGGCTCCCACGTATATCAGCAAAAGTCATCTATTTGGATTTATCACACAATTCTTTCTTTGGAACCATTTCCCCTCTGTTCTGCCACAAAATAGGTAAGGAAAACAGTTTGGATTATTTGGACATTTCGTCCAATCATTTAACTGGAAAAATTCCTGATTGTTGGGAGTATTGGAAAGGCTTATCTTTTCTTCTCATGGAGAGTAATATGCTGTCTGGTGAACTTCCCCCATCCATGGACTCGTTTATCGATCTCATCATATTGGATTTGCATAACAACCGCTTGTCAGGTAATTTTTCATTGGACCTGTCAAACTTAACAAATTTGGAATTCATTAATATTGGAGAAAACAATTTCTCGGGAGCTGTACCAGTGAAAATGCCTCATGGTATGGAAGTGATGATGTTAAGATCCAACAAGTTTGAAGGTAACATTCCACCAGAGTTGTGCAATATCTCTTCACTGATACAATTGGATCTTTCCCACAATAAACTTTCAGGGCCTATTCCCAAATGCATAAATAAAATCACTGGTATGGGTGGAGAAAAGAAAACAAGTCATTATCCATTTGAGTTCAATTTGTATGCAAAAGGGCAAGAGTTACAGTATTTAGACTATGGATTGTTGAGAACTCTTGACCTTTCAGGTAACAAGTTATCAGGTGAAATTCCCACACAAGTTTTCAGTCTAGTTCAACTCCAGACATTGAACTTGTCTCGAAATCATTTCACAGGAAAGATAGCAAAAGAGGTTGGAGACATGAAAAACTTGGAAACTCTTGATCTGTCCAACAATGAACTTATTGGAGAAATTCCTGCTACCATTTCAATTTTGTCTTTCTTGAGTTTGTTGAATCTTTCAAACAATAACCTTGTTGGACAAATCCCAATTGGCACTCAGCTTCAAAGTTTTGATGTTTCCTGCTATGATGGGAATCTTGAACTCTGTGGAGCTCCTCTACCAATATGTTCCATCGAGCCAAACCAACACGGAGAACACAATGATATTGACAAAGAGAATTCTTTTACACAGTCACTCTACTTTGGAATGGGTGTGGGATTTGCCGTTGGTTTATGGAGTTTATTTGGTTCTGTATACCTCAACAGGACTTGGAGGCACACTTATTTTCGGTTTATTAATCATCTTTTGGGGTCTTCCAGTTGAGGTAAGTGAAAGTCGAGTTCTTTCTATGACACGTACATAAATATAAAAAATTACAACTAAATTAGTTAATTTGTAGAGCCACTTGATAGATAACATTAACATCTTCTGTGGTTGTTTTGTCAGGTTGGAGACACAGTACATTCATAATTTGCTGGAACGATAAGAAGAAAGTTAAATGGAACTAAAATTTGGAGGAGACCTTTCTCAATTTGTTGCGGCATGTATTTACCTTATGTATTACTATATTACGTACTGCATATTGAATTACTAGTCTATAATTTAGTAAAAGCTAGAAACTGTTTCATTCCAATATATTATTCATCTAATAACCCAAGATTTCTCTACACCAAAATACACTTTATGTTATAACAAAAAGAAAAAGAAAATTGAAATTTACTTAAACCTTCATATTAATAGCCTCGGTATAATACAATTAATCACGGTCGCCATTGTTAAACATAGAACACTGTGATGCTGGTCTAGATAATTCTTCACCTGCATTTGCCGGACACGTCATCAGCGTCGCCGGCGGCTTCATGCAGTTGTACAACAAGCACATCGACGCCGTATCAGGCATCACCGTTCCCTTTTCCAACGGTATACCCGTGAAGTAGTTATGCTGAAGGTACATTGTTCTTGTTCTTCCGCGGCACACGCTGTTAACGTACTCCTTAGGCACTGTCCCCATCAAACGGTTGTTATTTAAAAATAAGTTTTCAACTCCATCAAACACCGTGGATAGTTCTCCGCTAAGTGAGTTATGACTCAGATCTACTATGGATCCTTGACCATACGATGAGGATCCGATCGAAGGTTCTCCGTCGTTGGGCATCTGTGGAAGCCCACCAGAGAGATTGTTCCGTTGTAGGAAGAGTGAAGAGAGCGTGGGCCTGAAGAAGAGTTGGGCTGGAATAGGCCCAAAGAATTGGTTCATGCTCAGGTCGAGAAACTCTAACTCTGAAAGCGACTCTAATCCGTTGGTAAGTAGACCCCACATTCGGTTCTGTGATAACGAAAGATAACGGAGAGATGACGGTATTGACGTTGGTAACGGTCCTGTGAGTTGATTGTTCTTCAAGTCCAAATGAAGTAACGGCGAGGAAACGTTTTCTGGTAAATAGCCGGTCAGAGAATTAGAAGCGAGGATTAGGATTCTGAGTTGCGGCAACTCGGTGAGACCAGGTGGGATTGACCCGGCGAGTCTGTTATGACTGAGGTCTAGTGTGTGGAGATTTGAAAGAAATGACAATGCGGAGGGTATGGTTCCGGTGAAGCGGTTATTAGGCATTGAGATGACACGGAGTTTTGTGAGCTGAGCGAGTTGGGGAGGGATTGAACCGGTGACGATTCCAGGGGAGAGGATGAGCTGGGTTAGCTCAGTGAGTGAGGATATGGATGCGGGGAGTGATCCGGCGAGTTGGAGTGAGTCGGTGCCGAGTGAGAGAATGGTGACTCGGTTGAAGTAGCAAGTGACCCCGGAGAATGAGGAGCAGGGATTTCCTGCGGTGAGGTTCCATGTGGAGAAGAAGGAGCTGGTGGGTGAGATTTCAGTAAGAGTGGTTTTGATGGAAAGAAGAGCTTTGAGATCCAACGGATTCATTTTTGAACTGTAAAGTTTTTGAGAATGAACAAAAGGGGGTGTGAAAAGTAGAACTAGTAAAAGAACAACAACAACCTTAAAAGTTGCCATTCATACAACGTGTGAGAAACGAAAGTGCGTGTATGTTGGAAGCAGGAGCTTTTGTAAAGAAAGTTCAGATCTTTCAGGAAAATGACAGTACATAGATTTTGGGATTAGTTTTTGTTAGGGGTTTTGTATTTTGGTGATGTGGATGACAAGTTGGAAGAGTGAGGGGGTTCGTAAAATAAAAGGAGTGTGTGGTTATGAATACAATTGCAAGAGGCTCTCATGGCTCATGCATTTTGACTGACAGAGTTGCGTAACTGTTGTGGGTCCCATTCTCGAGATTTTTGCAGAGGAATTTAACGTAGGAGTATGCATTTGCTTTGCATTAATGAACAAACAGATGCTACCTTCAACGTCTATAGATTTTTTAGTCATGGGGACATAATGGTTTCAGATCTCGCTCTGCTACTTCAATGACTTGTTCACAAAAATAGATAACAATAGTTAATGTTATGTTTGATCATTTGCACGAATAATTCGTACAATTTGGCCCTTTAGTAGTTATGTTACAAGTATGGTACAATCAAATAAATAACCACTTGTTACTTCAGTCTCATGTTAAGTGTTTTAAGTTGATTTTGATTAGGTAAAAAAAATTACTTCTGTCTTAACCATGAGTCCGTGACTATTGTTGCGTTGCGTTTTGGTATCTTGCACAACAATGTAAATGCCGCAGACATTTTCCAACCGCAAAAGAGAGTAAATTGAGAAATTGTGACCAAGTTAGGCCTAATGTAAAGGTTATGAGCCTCAACTTTTGGGTTAGAAATCTCCCATCACTCCTAGTCGACCTTACGTCGGTTCTTTGGCTGGTTTTATGTTTTCGGAAATTGCAGTACTAGAGGTAGGGCCTGTGTCGGTGAAATCATTTGTGTGTGGTTTTAACACTTTCTGGTAAAGGAGTTTTGATAATTTGAAGTTTACCGAATTAATAATAGTATTCTATTATAGTTTGAATTGATTTTTTTAAAATAATTTATCTTTAAATGGAGTTCATAATCACTTAAACTCAATCATAAATAATTTCATGCAATATACCAATGTAATAACCAATGTTTTAATAATTGATTGAACCGATCGGTTCAATTGGTTGAACTGAAAATCAGAGTTGAATTCGATTTGACTAATCTTTTAAAATCGTTAGTCAGTCAAAATCGAAGTAAAACTCAGAAAATTGGATTAAACCGTTCAAAATCGTTCGAATCAAAGAATCGTAGTTGGTATTGTAAAACCGCCTGATTCAAAAATACATCAAATCCATCATTTTTTAAATCTTTTTAAAATATTTTAATATGCGAATATCAAAATTTAAAACATTATTCAATTAAAAAAAAACAATTCATTATTTGTCATTTTGAATTGCTTATTGATGGTAAGTTAAGTTTGTTAAATTTGTTTATTTTTGTAATTCTATATTCTTAATTATTTGAATTTTATTTTAGTTATTATATTCTATTATTTTAATTTTGGTTTGAATTAATTTAATTTAGTGTATTTTACTTCTTTAATTTGTTCAATTATTTTTAAATGAATGTTGAAATTAAGGGCACAACTATATTGTATTATTATAAGTATTATTGATATTATTGTATTAAGTTTGTAATAATTTTTCTTAAATATTTATTTTATTAAATTATTAATTTATATAATTGTATGTGATATATCTATAAAATTTAAGTTTATATTATTAATTTATTTAATAAACACAGTTTGACCAATATCATGATTTGATCTCTTGTCCATTATTTAAAATATTGGTAATAACAAGTAGGGTAGGGGTGAAAATAGTAAAAGACAAGTAACACGGGCCTACCAATATCACAAAGGTTTTAAGAGGGGTTTTTTAATAGGAAATGTATTTAGTTAAAAATATTATGTAAAAGTTTATTATTATTATATTTATTTTATATTTAAAATTAATATATAAAAATAATATTTATTTATTTTGAAGAGTTTATAGAAATAAATTGAAAAAAACCTTATGGACAAATCTCATAAGTTATTTTTATAAGTTTTCAAAAATAAATAATTTTACTAACATAAGTAGGTTCGGATACATCGATGCAAAAAAATATTTAATCTCATTATTCTTTCAATTTATTAGTCTATTTAAATATTATTTGAATTGTTTATTTATACATATTCAAATGAAATAGATATTAAAGTAAGATAGTAGATCAATCAGACATTCAAATAATCATACTCAAATATAAAAATAAATGGTTAGTGTCCATTTTCCCATCTTCCATATGCGGATAATTGAAAATATGTCATTGTAAAAAACACAAATTATGTCATTGTGTCCTTTAAAGATTCCCCTATTTTACGCCCCCCCCCCCCCCCCCCCCCCCCAATGGGTTTATTGGTCAACAGATATTTGACGTGGCAAGTATATAGTGGTGTTTATTTTATTTTTCATTTAAATTATTATCAATGTGGAATGACACATATGAATTTATATTTTTTATTTATAACTTATATTCAAATGAATAAAAGTTAAAAATTAAACATACTTAATAATTAAACTTAATTAGAATCTTTTAGTGTTTCATTTTCACCATGAAACCTAAAAAAGAAATACGATTGTTGGACATCGTCTTCTCCCCTAATTTGTCGCGTATCAATTAATACATTGTGAAGCTTCTCCATCTTTTCAAGATAATTTTCTTTTCTTCTTTCGATTTCTTATACATTTGCATTTTCACTTCACATTTCTCAGAAAAATTGTGTTTATGTTAGGTTTTAGGTAAGTCCATGTTTAATGTTATCGTTCACCATGGTAGAGAGTTTGTGCGTGATAACTTCATTTTATTACAAAGGAGGTGTTGAAATAATCCTTAGTGGGAAAGATTTAGATAAATGGTCGTATTTTGAAGCTCTGAGCTTAATTAATAAGAGAATGGGGTTATGATAGTAGTGGTATTAGGTTGTGGAGAAAGGTTGAAGGGATTGATGAAGGTTTCTCCCATAGGATTGATGATTTTAATGTTACACAAATTGCAATAATTCGATTTCTAATAATATTATGGACATATATGGGTGGAGCATAATGTTGAAGAGAGTGATGAAAACAGTGATGATGATGCTAGAGGGATAAGATTTAATGATAGTGAGGATAGAGCTAATAAAAATAATGGATGTTTTATGATGATTAATGTTGATCAACTAGATGAAGATAATAGGGTTGAAATCAATGGTAAGAAATATAGGTAAAAATTAAAAGGCAACAAAAATGGATATATTGTAAGAGCACCTTCAAAGATCAAGTTTGTTGCTCCTCCATGTATCATTGCTGGAAGTTCAAGAATGGATGGGAAATCAAATAATTCAAAGTGTGTAGAAGATGATGGTGACTATGAAAGTGAAGAATTGGGTAGCTCAGACCCGAATGATGGTGACAATGAAATGATGCCCAAATATGAACATTTTAAAATATATTTGATGATCAAAAACTTTGAGTTTATACTAGGTAGGGACTTTAACTCATTAGTTAATTTAAATAAGTTTAAAGATTGGTCAATTTTTAATGGTAGAGATATTAGGTTTGTAAGAAATGAAAGTTATGGGATTATAATGGAGTGTATGGGTAAACGAAGTTTTTTAAACAATTTGTAGTAAAGTGAGGGACAAACACACAAACCAAATAAATACATGGGTGGGGACACACACATGTTCTAAGGTTTTGAATAACAAGTCAGCTAACTCCAAGTGGGTGTCAAAGGTTGTTGTCAAAAAGAGGTTGTCTAAACCCTATTTTGGTGATACTGATGATCTTGAGGCTTGATCCTCATGAGATTGTGCAATCTTATGCTTGATCCTAGATGTTGAGGAGCTTTTGAATTCTATGGATGATTAAGGAGCTTGAGGAGTTAGATATAATGTCAATTATTGATTGATCATTTGCCTGAGTTTTCTTGCGGGGATCAAAACCAAAATTCATTGTAAGTACAAGACAAGAAACAAACTTTGGTTTTCTCCAATGAGTTAGTGATGTATAAAAAAATGTATGCAAATGAGGTCAAATAGATGAAAATGATGTGAGATCTTAGATTCAAAAATTAGGTTATGATAATGGTACATGACTTGAAAATGTTGGTACAAGACATGAAGATGTTGATGCAGAAACATACATTGATGCTACAAATGTGACAGGTGACTTGTTTGACCCTGACATTGATACAACTATTGAAGAAATGTGACAGGTGACTTGTTTGACCCTGACATTGATACAACTATTGAAGAAATGTGATCATTAGAGCCTGAAAGTCGAAAATCTTATGAACAACAATCTCATTATTAATCATACTTCTGTAGCTAAATAAGTTGTTGTGCCAAAACAAATCTCCAAAAAAACATTGATGGAAAGAAGAAATTCCAACAACCTAAGAGGGTAAGTGAAAGGTTAAAGACAATATGGAGATCCAAGAATAATGTAGGTCCAGGACCAAGTACATCAACACCCTTTGAGATTAACAGTATCAACGATGATGATCTTACCCCAGAAGACCTTAAATTAGGAACATGTATTCACAAAATGAAGTCACGGGATGAGATATCAAGGTCTATGTCACAATGAATTGTAAACTTGGAAACTTGACTGTGTGTAACTTAGAAACTTCATTATGTGTAATGTACTTCTTTTGGTTTATATTTGAACTAATGTGTGTAATGAACAAATTTAAGTTATTATGTATTTGACTATAATGCAAATAACATGCTTCTTTGTAGAGCACATAATGTGCTTCTTTTGGTTTACTTTGGAACCCGTGTGTGTAATGAAGAAAGTTATAATATTAATGGGAATGTTTTGAATTCATTTATTTTGATTCACTATGATATACATAACATGTAAGTGTGCATAGAAGTTTATAACAGTTTATAATGTGCTTATACATTGTAATGTTACAAGTCATACATTGTAATCACATAATGTGCTTATACATAACCCATAAGTATGCACAAAATGTAATGCACAAATAATACATAACATGTAACTTTTGTTTACTTTGTAAAATTCAGAAAAAAATACTAGGTAATAAGGAATATAGAAACATAATCAATGTATCAAAAAATATGAGCTTTCATTCATTTCATTGATAGAAAAATATTACAAGTCATTGTTTTGGTTCACATTACTAATTGCCCCACTATGTTACATCTACTTGTACATTACAACAACAACAACAAAATCCAAGATACAACAAGTAGGAAAGTTAGTGCATTAATTTTCTTCGTATTTGAAGACTTCTGCTTCGAATTCTCAATCTTTATGTTGCTTAGTGCCTTCCCAAACTCATGATCAAATTTTTTGTCAAACTCTGTACTATATTTTTTCAAGTTAACTTTCATTCTTTCAAATTTGTAACACTCAGTATCAGACCTTGATTCCACTTGTTTTCAAAAAAAAGAAGAAATTGGCATCCCAATAAAATATTTGGCAATCATCATCGTTCTGGAAAAAATACATTTACACGCACAAATTAAAAAATGGAAGAAATTTAAATGAGGAAGAAATGAGAAGAAATACCAATAACAAATAAATACGAGTAAAAGGAATAAATAATTTTAACAAATCTCCTAAAATTTTCACTTTCAATATCTTCTTCTAGGGTTTACGCGGGATTTGGAAACATGAATCTTCATGGATAATTCGTTTCCACGTAAAGAAGTTTTTCTACCATTCGAATTATGAAAAATGATGGATTTCTCGAGGTGGAGAAGACAATGGTTTTTTCATGTGAAACTATCAAGTGCGTCTATTTGAAAAAAATATGTGTCACATTTTAATTAAGTTTAATTATTAATTATGTTTAATTTTCAGCTTTTATTTATTTGGAAATAAATTATAGATAAAAACAAATATAAATTTATATGTCATGTCACATGGATAATAATTTAAGAGAATAATAAAATAAACATCCTTATATATTTGTCATGTCATAGTTTTTATTGACCAAATTCACCGAAGAATCAAAATAAATGAGTCTAATGACTGAATTTGTTATTTTCATAGATATTTGACCGAAAGAAGCAGGAAAAAGAAAAGGCATATTTTGATTGTGATAAGGAAAGTGCATATAAAGGTAATATAATATGAATGGACGAAGTTGCTTCTGAAAATCAGTGTACACACATTATGCATAATATTTTAGACTATTAGGATGAGGGTATCAATACATACACACACCTTGGGTGTGGAACAATTTTGGAGTATTTTGATTTGGGCTCTATGCGACATGGATACATAATGGTATTTTATGTCCCATTTTGAATACTATTTTGGACTACTATTGCGTCAAATAGATGACCTATTGTGCACCAATTTAACTATATGCATTATAATTCCATTTTCTAACGAATTTCAAACACAACTTAATGCTGCACATAAATTCAACCTCAAAAGAAAAGAAATTAATAAATTGTGAGCAAGCTAGGCTGTATGAACAGACGATGAAACCTGGAGTAAGGGCCTAAAGTCAGTGAAATGGTAACAGGTTCCACTGGATGTTTTAATATAGATGGGGTCATACTCACGTTGGAGTAACAATTGAACATTTCACAAATTAAATGAGTCAAACTGATTGACCCGTTATTTTCTTCGAAAACTATTAAAAAAATTAATGAGTTGCTAAAAATGGTAAACATTTACATATTCTAAAATTTTGGCAAATTAATCGGTTAATATTATATATATATATATATATATATATATATATATATATATATATATATATATATATATATATATATATATATATATATATATATATATATATATATATATATATATATATATATATATATATATATATATATATATATATATATATATATATATATATATATATATATATATATATATATATATATATATATATATATATATATATATATATATATATATATATATATATATTAAAGTGAGTTTATATTATGATTTTTTTATGAGATTCCAGTATTAACGAAAAAATCTTTGTTTTTTTTAAATATATATATATGGTGGAGTCTATGAGTAAAGAAATCCATTTTAACATCTTTTTCTGAATTATGGATTTCAATTTATTTCCAAAATATGAAGGATCAAGTTGAAAATTTAACACAATAATTTTAGATTGTCTGCAAGTTTATCTTTAGAAGCCATTTAAATTAAAATTTTGCTTGAATATCTCGACTAAAAAAATATCAATAAGTTTGATCTCATCATCAGAGTTGTGACATTATTAATGCGTGAGACATTTTTAGCTAGAAATGAAAAAAACAAAATAAAACAAATAAGGATTATATTATTGAATTGAATTAATTATAAAAATGAATTACTGGTATTTATATATACATCTAAGTGATTTGTTTACTAAGTAACAAATATAACAAACTAAGTAATAAATCATAAATCCTAATTAGCTTTGGGTTTGGACCACATTACTCAACTTGGATTATATCTAATATCTCAACATATCACATATAATCCAATTTGTCGAAACAAACTAATCATTGATCTGAACTCTTCCTAATTTCTTTCTCAAAGTTAGGAACCCGTCGATCTTCAATCTTTTGGTGAAAATGTCGGTCAATTGTGTTTCACTTGAGCAATGTCTCACTTCAAATTCACCTCGATTTACCTTCTCTCTAAGGAAATTAAATTTAGCTTCGATGTGCTTACTTCTTTCATGTAAAACTGAATTCTTCATCAGATTTATGGCTGACTTGTTGTCGATCTATAGTACCAGAGGTTTCTTCACTTTGACTTCCATTTCTTCAAGCACAACTCTTATCTAAATTGCTTGATACACAACATAGGCTCCTGCTATATATTCAGCCTCACACGATGACAATACCACCACATGTTGTTTTCTCGAGCACCATGAAATAGGGGCACCAAATACTTGAAAGAAATATCCAGTAGTTCTTCTTCGATCTTCCTTATCTCCACACCAATCAACATTTGAATAACAGGTAAGTTATAGACATATCAACAAGTGTCATAGTCATTCAAATTGGTTTAGGTTCACCACATTTTAACGTTTTCATCATAGAAAGAAGCATAAAATTGATGCTAGCTCCCAAGTCACATAAGGCATGGTGAACCAACCATGATAAATTAATTTTTGGGGTAACTTCCTTTGGATGATCGCACTGTGTTCTTCTGCTAAAAATATGTTCTCATCCTCCCTCAATTTTCGCTTTTCCAACAAAAGTACTTTCCTGAATTTTGCATAAGTCGACATTTGCTCAAGAACTTTACATAATGGAATGTTGACTTGTATCTTTCTCAACATTTCCATGAACTTCGTATACTACCCTATTTCAAGCTCTTGTTTTTGCTTCTTCTTTAAAAATGGGTAAGGTGGTTTAATGTAGTATGGAAGTTTTGGGTTGGGATCATTCAAGATTTGTTTTTTAGGCCTCCTCCATAGTGAGTCTTTGTCTCCCTCCGATTTTTCCTCAACTTCTAACTCTTTTTCAACCTCTTTTTCAACTACCACCTTAATATACCTCGAAAAATACGATCTTTCGCGAAACGTATTACGCGTAAGCGGAAAATGATTTGAACAGAGTCGCCACCGAACTCTATTTATTCCAATGAAGGAATAGGAAAATATTGATTAAGCCTTTAAAAGAAGATAGTTGTCGCAACCATATTCAGGTTCGGGAGTCGATTACGCAAGGAGAAGGTATTGGCACCTCTCACGTTCGTTGTACTCAACGGGAACCTCTTAGTTAAACTTGCGATTGAATGTTAGCTTATGTATAATTGTTTTCTTCGAGTTATTAAAAGTATAAAGAGAAAAGAAAAGGGGTCGCAATTTTTTTATTAATGTGCATGACAAGATTGCGGGTCTTGCTCCTACATATCTTCGCGTGCGATAGATAACTCAAGGTTACGTAGTTCTGGGTAGAAAATGTTCGTTTGTTGGTCGATTTTGGCTAAAGTTATTTTATCACAATCAACGGAAAAACATTGCTTACCCAAAATATTTTGAGGAGTGGAATTTGCATCACATTGAATGGATTTTACATATCAATATTCATGGGAAAATGTCACTTATCTCAACTCACTCATATATGGGCGAGGCATTGTTTTGCATCGTCTTGAGACGAAATATATTTCGTTTAAAATATTTTAATTTGTTGAATGGTTATATAAGTGAATGACAAATGCTTGATGAGAATAAGACGTAATCCCCAGGACCAATCATTCGGGGTTCCACCAGAATGCTAGACTTCCATGGTTCTTTTTCATTCAAGGTATTTAGAAAATTTTGTTTAATGGACAATGAACGCAATAAACGCTTATTAAGAACAAGACGTATGCCTTGGAATCATTTTTTCAAGGGTTTCATTGGAATGTTAGACTCCAATGGTCCTTTCCTTGTCTAAGTTATTAAGTATTTTAGGAGCGATATAAAAAAATGAACGGCTAACCCAAAATGTGTGCCTCGGGACTGATCATTCAAGAGTTCCATCGAAAAGCTAGAACCCAACAATCTTCTTCTTTTGAATTTGTTAGGAAAAAGGTTTTGATATTATGTTTGATTCGGGAAAAGTCACTCAATATTGATCGAAGTTTGATTTGCGTTAAATCAAAATGGGATGAAATGATTTGAAGGTTTGAAAATGATTGAGAAATTGGTATATTGGAAATGGTTTTGATTTGAGAAAAGTACTCGACATTAGATCAAACGTTTATTTTTTTTCTTTGAAAAGTGATTGATTTTAATCTTGAGTTAGAAAATGACTAAAATAACCAAACAATCAAAAGGAAAACGATAAAGTTAAGCAATAAATACAAATCGAGGGTTAGGGATACATTTTTTCGAATGGGGATTGTAGTACAGATAAGCATTGGAAATAGAATCAGCACACGCAAGCAGAGATGCAAGAGATAGAAGCATACACGACATATTTACAAACTCACATCTTCATTGTAACTGAATTGAAAGAAGCGAAGCACAAAATGGAACATGCACATATTAAGATCATAGTGCAAGGACGCGAATCGATGTCGCATAACACAAAACCGTGCAAAGCTACCAAATTATAATTTAACTTAGATTTAAGATTAAGGATGTTGGATCGTTATAGGATATCATGAATCGAGTGAATTGCTAATGTGAAACATATCATTGCAAAATGGAACAAAATGAGAATGAAACTCAAAATGCTCTAAATGAAATCATAATGCAACATGATTTAAAATGTGTGAAGGTAAAACAAATGGTATTAACTCGGAATGATGTGGAACTCACAATTGAAATTGAAATAAGCGTATTGTTGCACCCCAAAATTTGCCCTCACAATACAAGACTTTGTGATCTAAGAAGATTCACAAGGTTCACAAGTTCTCCAACAACTTGCATAACCTTTCATGAGGTTCATAAAGTCCACAAGCTACTTTATGAAGGTTCACAAGGTTCACAAGTCCCACAATGCTTTCAAGACCTTTCATGAGGTTCATGAAGTCTACAAGTTACTTTATGAAGGTTCACAAGGTTCACAAGCTTCTCAACATTTACAAGACCTTTCATGAGGTTCAAGAAGTCTACAAGTTATTTCTTGAAAGTTCACAAGGTTCACAAATTCCATAATGATTACAAAGCTTTCCTGAGGTTCATGAGGTCTACAAAGCCACTTCATGAGGTTCACAAGGTTCACAAGCTTCACAATACCTCCCATGAGGTTCACAAGACATCTTATGATGGTTCACAAGGTTCACAAAGTTCACAATTGGTCAAAGAAGTTGACAATTCCCTCAGACAATGCACCTCCTAAGCAGTGCATCCAAAACTAGGGTTTTGACTTTAATCAGGCTAAATGGACTTCCAATACCTCAAGTGAGCTTCATAACATCTTATATGGGTATAAGAACCTCCATGTCAAGTTTCAAGACTTTTCTCAAAAGTTTGCTCATTCAGATGATCAATAAGTCAAAATCAGTCAATGCAGTTAAAAAGTCAAACTGAGGTCAACTGTGGTCAAACCAAAGTCAAACTTCATGATTTTTTGCCAACATCAAGTATATGAAGTAAAATTCATCATTTGATCAAGGGTTGATCATGATTCATCAAGGAGATTCCAGATCATCAATAATCAGGAGTTTCTAAATTAGGGTTTCCTTAGTAAAAGTCAACTGAACTTTGACCAGCCATAACTTTCACATACTTCATCACCAAGTCTCCAACCAAAGCTCATTTTGAAGGAAATTGAATTCTCTACAACTTTGATGTTGAAAGTTAAGCCCAAAAATGCTTCATTTGAAATATATGATCTAAGACATTATAGGTCATTTCAAAAGTCAACAAAAAGTCAACAACTTCAAAAGGGCATAACTTGAGATTGGTAAATGATATGGACCTGAAACCAATGGGGTTGTTTAGAGGACTCTTCAAGCTTTCCAAAAAGTCCAAGAACACCCTCATACCCTTAAAATTGAGGGAGATGTGCCCTTGCAAAGTTGGGAAAATTTGTGATGGTTCATGATGAAAATGAGGGCTTAAAAGCAATTTTCTCCAAATGGGCTGGCCAAATCATGACCCAACCCATACAACAACATCATGCACGAAATTTCCATAATATTTTCATATTTTTTATTTTATTTAATTAATTTATTATGATTTATTATATTTAAAATCATTTTAAATTTAAATAAAATATTAAAAATGAAGATATATTTTTGTGATTGATTCTAGAAAGTCTTAAAGGGTGATTGAAGTCAAAAGAGAAAAGAATCATATAATTTATCCCAAAATAGCAAGCATTCAAGAGCAAATATTTGACTTTTACAACACCATCTTTTTCAATCTTTTTGAATCCAATCTTGCACATAATCAATCAAAGTTTTTGACCTAATTGAGTCCCATATATATACATAACTCATTGCCATTGCCCATACACGAAATCCAGCAGCTCATAGGTAAGTTCAAAACTCAAAATTCAAGCAAAAAAGTGGGATTCGGATTCTTCAATCCAAGGCATTACAAGGTATTCTAAGGACATGGCTAGCTTCCCTGGACCTCACTGGTTGTAAAGCATCCATCATGTGCATCAATACAACCTCATGTTGCCTTACCCGAATCAAACTTTGCCATGGATTTCAAATTTTCGATTCTGTTTGTTTATGCATTATTAACGAATTTTGTTTGTGCTTTTGTGTTTGTGATGACCCAAGGAACAATTCTGGACAAATTAATTGGATTTTCCTTGCCTAGAACCGATTCGGCCATTGTTAGGGTTTAGCTCTTGAAATTAGGGTTTGGTGTTTCAATGAGTTTAAATAGATTCTAAGAACATGGGAATGTTCTATGAGACCTAAGGATCATAAAACTGTAATCAATTTGATAAATCATTACTGTTTGGTGTGAGTTTGATTTTCGCAGGTCAAGAACTATGAAGAACTTGCAACAATATTCGCAGGAAAATTCAAAAGTAATTTCGCAGGTAAATTGGAGAAGATGAAGCTGCTTCCCGCGCGCTGGAAAATTCAAATATTGACGAAAATATGTTTTGTATTGTTGTTGTTTGTTTATCACAACTGGCTGGTTGGCCCAGTGGAGCAGCACGCGTGTGTTTGGCAAAAGGGGAGGGGATCGAATCCTGGCCATGACAAAATTTTGGTTATTTTCCTTATTTACGCATTGGTTAGTATATATTATGAATTGGTGTTGGTTTATAAGCAGATGGGCTCTCCCAGCCAGGCGGTAAGGCACGCGTATGAATGATCAAAGGACCTGAGTTCAACTCCCATCCCAAGCCTTTTGTTTCTTATTTTTCTGGATTTTCGCAAGCAAGCAACAAAAGGAACTCTTCCTCCTCATTTATTGCCTGCGCGCCAGTGGCCTGATGGTTGTTCTTATTGCTGGAAATCAAGCTGGCCTGGGTTCAAAACCCAGCCAGGTAAGTTTCCACACTTTTTTTTCTTATTTGTTTTTAAGTGTTATAATATTAAAATTAAATATATTATATATGTTTCTAAAACAATGAAAATAATAATAAAATATGTATGTTATCTTTAATTTCAAAAAATATATTTTTATAAATTATGTTTTTTTTATTTTGTGTTTAATATATAATATGTATATATAAATTAGAATAAATTTTGTATATAAATAAACCCAAATTCTCAAAACCCTAAAAAATATTTTCCAATTAAACCCTAATTGTATTTATTTTCTAATTTGTGATATTTAAAATAATTCTAATTTATTTATATACTTGAAATTCAAATTATTTTCTTTTTAATGTTTAGAAACAATTTAATTTATAATAATTATATTTTTGTATATGATTTAAAATAATTTGTAAATATAATAATTAATAGAACTAAATTTTTATAAACATGATTAACATTGTAAATATGATATTTAAACCTATTTTTTTTATAACATGTATATATTGTTTAAAAAATAAATGTTAATATATGCTTATAATAATTAAATTTTATAATTATAATATATTTAAAAAAATAATAATTTAATAATTTGCAAATTAAAAAAATAATTGTTTGGTTATGTTTTTTTATATAATTGTTTATATTAAATAGTTAACCTCTTATTCTTATATTTTGATTTAAGTTTTGTTTATTATTGTTATCACTAATCATATAATTTATTTTGCTTTATTAATTTTATATGTTATTATTATTTCAATTAATTTTTATTATTCACTAACCTCTCTTATTTTATTTTGCTTATTATTTAATATTATTATTTATCACTAACCCCCTATTTTTCTTTATTATTGTTTATTGCTTATTTATTTATATTTTATTTTTGCTATTTAATTATTTTGCTTATTATTATAATTTTGTAATTGTTTCTGGGATGTAAAATTTGTAATTATTTAATTATTTTTGGTTAGTAATTAGGGAGTGTAAAACATGTATGTTATATTAAAATAAATTTAGATAATTTTAATCATAAGATAATTAAAATAAACACTCACACACACGTAAGTCGATTTTAATCGCCATCTCACATTTCCAAGGTTATCCCTCAAGTTGCCTACGAATAATGGTCTAGTGGGGTGTATAAAGCAAGTCCCTTAAAATAGAAAATCATCAAAGTCCCTTATGGTTGCCTATACGAATCGAGTCCCTTCGAAAAAATGATGATAGTCCCTCATATGTGCTTATTACACCCCACAGTTGCCTTTTATAAACAAATTGTCCCTCACATGTCCCTTAACATCCAAAGTAAGGACTACCTACTCTTTAATAGTAGGGATAGTCTTACCAAGGAAAGGATAAAGAATAAGAGAGACCTTAAAACATTAGGGTAGGTTCCTCCTATGTACTTGCTCACTTCAAAACTTTTTCACACTTAAACAAATTTCCAAAAAATTTTCAAACAAGTTTTTACACATCCGTACATGGATTATTTATTAACTATTCTGAAAATTTTCTTATTCACACACTACACTTTCAAAAACCATTTAAAGTGAGCTTAAGTACCTAAGAGCCCATGGATAACCATGGATGAAAAGGATGCTAATACCTTCCCTTTTCATAACTTACCCCCCGGACCCAAAATATTCTCTCAAGGTCTTTCCTGTTCTTTTATAACCTTTCCTTATGGATAAAATAAAAGTCGGTGGCGACTCTTGCTATCCGCAACATTGCTTAAAGTCAGTTCTCCCACCGTGTTACAGAACTGGCGACTCTGCTGGGGATCTATTAAAGAGGGGTACCCTTAGGAATTAAGATCACTTTAAATTGTTTGCCTTGTTTACTTTATATTACTTGTTGGGGTGCTCTTATGTGTGAAAGGTCCTAACCCGGATCTAGTGTACCTTAGGTAAATGGCAATAGACCAAGGAAACTGTACGACGTATATCGATACGGTTGATCTGGTGGCCATAGTTAGTGCGACTTCTTGGTTGGTGCTTATGTTCCTTAAGTCAAGTTGAGGATAATATGAGGCTGCCATATGTTGTCAATGCACTAACTGACTTTTAGAACCCTAGTTAACTCATCTTGGCCTTTAGAAGGTAGTGAGGTAACCGGCTTTGGTGCAGACTGAAGTTGGTTGACACTCGATACTACGCTCATTGAGATTCTAAACTTGGAGGGTTTTGGTTGGCAAGTAAGTTGCCTACTGAACAACCACCCTTGTGAAGGATCAATGATATTGAGATCCCTTAGAACCTGGTTACTTTTGTAGGACAGGATGAACCATCTAACTTCAGGGGAGGGTACTTACCTTAAACCTCATGCAAGCCTTTAAACCTAGGGCTATGGTGTGACTTGTTTGTGTGTGCCACATGTTTGTGATTGAACATAACATCATGACATCATCATGCATCATAAGCATAGCATTTTCACTAACCATTTCAAGGACCAAAGGATTTATCTTTGTTCTTTGTTGCAGGTCATGGCTTCTGCTCGTAGAAACACCATCAGGATCAACTTTGTAGGGATACCTCCCAAGCTTAAAGAGTTGGTTTCTCAAGTGTCTGATCATTCCCAGTTCATCAAGAGACATGGTCACCTATTGGATCTAGTCACTTCAGGGTTCAATGAAGACATGATGAGTGTTCTGTTTCAGTTCTTTGACCCTAAGCACCATTGCTTTACATTCCCTGACTACCAGCTGGTTCCTACAATGGAGGAGTTCTCTAAACTTCTGGGTATACCTGTTCTTGATCAAAGACCCTTCACAGGCTTGGAGAAAGAGCTTAAACCAGAGGTTATTGCTGCAGCTCTACATCTGAAGAAGTCTGACATTGTTCTAGAAACGAGAAGTGGAGTTAAGGGTATTCTCGCCAAGGTATTAATGGATAAAGCTCAAATGTTCTTGAAGGCCATGAGCTATGATGCTTTTGAGGAGATCTTAGCCTTACTGATATATGGCTTAGTGTTGTTCCCCAATCCAGATCAGTTCATAGATGTTCATGCCATCAACATTTTCCTGAGTCACAATCCAGTGCCTACATTGCTTGGAGACATCCTGCATTCTCTTCACACTCGTACTACAAGGGCAAGAGGAACCTTGATGTGTTGCATACCTTTGCTATCTAGGTGGTTTATTTCTCACCTTCCTCGCTCAGTAATGAAGAATGAGCAAGGGTTCAGATGGTCCAAGAGGATCATGTCACTTTCTCACTCAGATATCCATTAGTGCTCCAGATCTATGGAGAATGTCACCATCATTGACCGTTGTGGGGAGTTTCCTAATGTGCCACTTCTAGGCATAAGAGGAGGCATCACCTACAACCCCTCTCTAGCTTTACGACAGTTTGGTTACGCCCGAAGTGATGGTCCACATGACATGTTGATTCAGGGCATTGTGTTTGATTACGACAACGATCTTCAGGGTTACCGTCAAAGATTCATACGAGCTTGGGGAAAGGTAAACAGGATTGACAGCAAGACACTGGAGCCTAAGTACACTATTCCTATGGAGGCTTATCTCAGATGGGTACGATCTCGTGCTCAGACACTCATGATGCCATATCCTGCCGTCCTACCAGTTACCATGGAACCTGTTGCTGAAGGAGACACAGCTTATACCATCCTTCACCCAGACATGCCTACTGATAAGGAAGACTTGCAGAGATCATGGATCCAACTGAAGGAGCAAAGGGATACTTTCGAGGCTCATTACAAAGCAAGCCAAGCAAGGATCCTAGAGCTAACAAAACAACTTCACGAGGAACGAAACCTCAATTCATACCTCAACACAAAGAGGAAACGTCCATGGGAGACTTAAAATCCCATCTTTTGTACTTATTTCACTTTCATTTTTTGTAAGCCTTAAAGGCAAAACAAGTTATTATTAATGAAAAGTTACTTTCTTGTTTGTTTAAGCAAATTTAAATCCTGCGGTCCTTGAAAACATTGCATATGCATTCCCATATCATTTCATTGCATCACAGGTTTATAATTGTGCACAGGTTTCTCATCTTCTCGCTGTTTATTTCAGCAATGGCTCTTGAACAATCAGTTAAGGATCTTCAAGCACAGAATGCACAGTTCCAAGAGCTGATCTTGAACCTATCCAAGGGGCAGGATGAATTGAAGACACTGCTGGCCAAGAAGACTAAGAAGACTAGAAGGTCTGCTGGGTTGCTCAACATGGGAAGAAGGTTCAAAGGTCCTGTCAAGACCAAGGAAGAGGTTGAAGACTATGAATCTGAGGAATCTGAGAAAGAGAGAGGAAGTCTCCACAACACGGTGGGGGACTCTGATTCTGAGGCTAACTACTACCATGAGCCTAATGAAGACAAATTCAAGATGCTGGTGGATAGAATGGATGCTATGGAGTTGCAGAAATCATCTGGGCTGGATTTTGAGGATTTGAGTCTGATATCTGGGGTAGTCATACCCATTGGGTTCAAGGTTCCTACATTTGTTGTCTATGATGGGGTCTCTTGTCCCAAATTGCATCTGAGGTCTTATGTTAGAAGAATTCAACCCCACACTGCTGATAAAAAGTTGTGGATCCATTTCTTTCAAGAGAGCTTATCGGGAGCTCAGCTGGAGTGGTATTATCAGTTGGAGAGTGTCAACATCAGAGACTGGAATGATCTTGCTGAAGCTTTCTATAAGCAGTATCAATACAATGCTGACTTAGCCCCCACTCGCATGCAGCTTCAGAGCATGTCTATGGGTGCCAAAGAAAGTTTTAAGGAGTATGCTCAGAAGTGGAGAGATTTAGCTGGAAGAGTTCAACCCCCTTTGACTGACAGGGAGCTGGTTGATATGTTCATGTGTACGCTGAATGGTCCGTTTTACAGTCATCTCATTGGAAGCTCATCATCTGGCTTCACTGAGTTGATCATGACAGGAGAGCGGGTAGAGAATGGTATCAAGAGTGGTAAGATCCAAGTGGGCACTTCTTCATCAGGTGCTGCAAAGAAGCCTCCCACTGGAAAGAAAGAATCCAATGCTGTTTATGGTCAACCTGATCGTAACAGAAGGCATCAGTCTGTTAGTGCAGTTCATATTTCAAATCCAACTCCTGCAACAACAGAGCAGCCTCAAGGCAACCAACAGAGGGCTAGAAGATAGTTCACGAAGATCAACATGTCAATGGCTCAAGCATTGCAATATTTGTTGAAGGCTGAACTTATTACCCTGAGGGAGGCTCCTCAGAATCCCAATGTCACCTCTCCCAAGTACAATCCCAATGCACGGTGTGCATATCATTCAAACTGTCCAGGACATGATACTAATAATTGCTGGGTCTTGAAGAACAAAATTCAAGATATGATTGATGCTGGAGAAATTAAGTTTGATCCACCAGGTACTCCAAATGTGATTACAGCTCCAATGCCAAATCACGAGAAGACTGTCAATGCTATTGCTGAAGATTTACATATCCATTCAGTTGCGGAGTTGACAACACCATTGTCTGTAATCAGAAAGAAGTTAGTGCAAGCTGGGTTCTTTCCGGGTTGTCGTGAAGATTGTGTTTATTGTGAGTATAATCCAGAAAAGTGCTTCAGATTGAAGGACGGAATTCAGCGTCTCATGGATAATTACACCATAGTGTTTGAAAGAAGACCAGCATCTGTAGAAAGTATGGTAGATCATCTGACTCAGGGTAAGAAGGTTGAAGAGGTTGATATGGTTGACAAAGTACCGGTAAGAATCACTTCAAAAGGTCCCATCAAAATCACTCATCAGGGCCCAATCAAGATTACTGCTGAAGGTCCTGTGAAAGTTGTTGCTGAAGCCAGAGTGGCTCCTCTGATCATTACCACTCCTGGTCCTATTCCTTATACATCTGACAAAGCGGTGCCTTGGCACTATGGGTCTGACGTTTACATCCATGGTGTTAAGCAGGAGCCTTTACCTGATGTGCCTGTTGACATTGATAATATTGCTGGATCTAGCAAGATCACTCGTAGTGGAAGAGTCTTCTCTCCTCCAGATACTTCCAAGAATGCAGTTACTCCTACTGCTACTTCCACCACTGATGCTCGGGGCAAGAGTCCTGTTATTGAGCCTGTATCTACTGATGTTCCAGCTGCTGATGATCTCTCTAAGCAGATGGAGGAAGTATTGAAAATCATTCGCAAGAGTGATTATGACATTGTTGATCAACTGGGGCATACTCCCTCAAAGATTTCTATGCTCTCCCTATTATTATGTTCTGAGGCTCATGCCAAATCATTGATCAAGTTTCTGAAGATGGCTCATGTACCCAGTGCAATTTCTGTTGACCAATTTGAGAACTGTGTTGCCCACCTGACCTATGACAATGGGTTAGGATTTTCTGATGCTGATTTGACCCCTGCCAAGAGGGATCATAACAGGGCCTTGCATATTTCAATTGAATGCAGGGGCACTACCCTGTCTCATGTGCTGATAGACAATGGTTCCTCTTTGAATGTGTTGCCTAAAGAAGTCCTGAACAAGCTGAGTCCTGAAGATGCTGTGCTGAAGCCCAATAATATTGTGGTAAAGGCTTTTGATGGTTCTAGAAGAGTAGTGCATGGAGAAATTGATCTTCCAATCCAAGTTGGTTCTCAGGTGTTTACTGCTACATTTTATGTGATGGATATTCGTCCTTCATACTCTTGTCTGCTTGGTCGTCCCTGGATCCATGGGGCAGGTGCTGTGACCTCTACATTGCACCAAAAGTTGAGATATCCGGTGAATGGAAAGGTTGTTACTGTCTATGGGGAAGAAGAATACTTTGTCAGCCATGTGAATACCTTCAAGTATCTGGAAATGGAAGGTGAATACATTGAGACTCAGTGTCAGTCATTTGAAGTGGTTCCCTGGGTTGTTAATGATTGTGTAGCATCTCCTGTTGTGAAGAAAGTTCCTGTGGTCACCAGAAAGCCTCCAACAATGGCAATGGCCTCCCTCAATGATGCAAGAGCTGTGGTGGATGAAGGTGGTTGTACTATTTGGGGTCAGCTTCCTGATATTCCATACAAGTCTGACAAGTTTGGTTTGGGTTTCACTGCAGAGTCCCAGAAGGCTGTTCGTCGTGCTCGTGCTGCTCGTATCACTAATCAAGGGGTTATCAATGCTGTGGGAGACTATGATGAAGACTACAACTTGGATGCATGGATTTTTCCTACTGTGGGTGCCGGACTCAATAATTGGAAAGCTGAAGATGTTATCCATATCTCCTTTAGTCAGGAGTAAATACTATTACTGTGTTGTTATTTTTAAATTTGTAATTTCTAAACAATAAAACTTTCAAGCCATGTGCCTTACCCGGGGCACAATGGTGTGCTTGTTACGGGTTGTCATTTCATTTGCATACTTCATTCAATAAAATCAGTGGACGTTTCGTTTTAGTAAATATTGTGTTCCTTGTCTTTCTTTTCTTTTATTTTTGCTTTATCAGCTATGTGTTCTTACACACACCCACATCACTAAAATGCAGATCCTCATCCACTCTGGATCCTGTTGATAACAGTTCTACTATTGCCAATTATAATTTCGAGAATCCGATCTATCAAACTGAAGACGGAAATGAGGACGATTGTGAAATACCTGTAGAGCTTGCTAGGTTGTTACAACAAGAAGAGAAAGCTATACAGCCACATGAAGAGCCAGTCGAAGTTGTGAATTTGGGAACTGAAGAAAACAAAAAAGAGGTCAAGATAGGGGCTGATTTAGAGGACAGTGTCAAGAGCAGGTTGATTCAGATGTTACGTGACTATGTGGAGATCTTTGCTTGGTCTTATGAAGATATGCCAGGGTTGGATACAGACATTGTGGTTCACCGTTTGCCAGTGAAAGAAGATTGTCGTCCAAAGAAGCAGAAGGTTCGTCGTATGCGTCCTGAAATGTCAGAAAAGATCAAGGCAGAGGTAATGAAACAGTTTAATGCAGGGTTCTTAGCAGTGACTTCTTATCCTCAGTGGGTTGCAAATGTGGTACCGGTTCCAAAGAAAGATGGTAAGGTACGTATGTGCGTGGACTACAGAGATTTGAACAAAGCTAGCCCCAAAGATGACTTTCCACTCCCTCATATTGATATTCTGGTAGACAACACTGCTCAGCATAAAGTATTCTCTTTTATGGATGGTTTCTCTGGTTACAATCAAATCAAGATGGCACCTGAAGACATGGAGAAGACAACATTTGTGACACAATGGGGCACCTTTTGCTATAAGGTAATGCCATTTGGTTTGAAGAATGCAGGGGCAACATATCAGCGTGCTATGGTGGCTTTGTTTCATGATATGATTCATCATGAGATAGAGGTATATGTAGATGATATGATAGCCAGATCTCAGAATGAAGAGCAACATCTTGATCATCTGCACAAGTTGTTTGAGAGGTTGAAGAAATACAAGTTGAGGTTGAATCCAAACAAGTGTACCTTTGGAGTTAGATCTGGAAAGCTCCTGGGTTTCATTGTCAGTGGAAAAGGTATTGAAGTGGATCCTGCAAAAGTGAAAGCTATACGAGAGATGCCAGCTCCCCGTACTGAGAAGGAGGTTAGAGGTTTCTTGGGACGATTGAACTACATTGCAAGATTTATTTCCCAATTAACTACCATCTGTGAGCCAATCTTCAAGTTGTTGAAGAAAGATCAGGTGATGGAATGGAATGATGAGTGCCAGACTGCCTTTGATGAAATCAAGAGATATCTGCTAGAACCTCCAATTTTGATGCCACCAGTTGATGGAAGACCCTTGATTATGTACTTAACAGTGTTAGACAATTCAATGGGGTGTGTGTTGGGGCAACATGACGAGTCTGGTCGAAAAGAGCAGGCAATATACTACCTTAGCAAAAAGTTTACCGACTGTGAAACAAGATACTCACTGCTCGAGAAAACTTGCTGCGCTTTGGCATGGGCTGCTCGCCGACTAAGACAGTATATGTTGACCCATACTACCTTGTTGATTTCAAAGATGGATCCAATCAAGTACATATTTGAGAAACCTGCTCTCTCCGGAAGAATTGCAAGATGGCAAATGATCTTGACAGAATATGACATACAGTATACTACTCAGAAGGCCATTAAAGGAAGTGTTGTTGCTGATCATTTGGCTCATCAAGCAGTGGATGATTATCAGTCAATGAGTTTTGAGTTCCCTGATGAAGACATTATGATTATTATCAAAGAACCTGGACAATATGATGGACCTGAACAAGGATCCCGATGGACTATGGTTTTTGATGGTGCCTCTAATGCACTTGGTAATGGTGTTGGTGTTGTGATTAGTTCCCCTGAAGGTTGTCATACCCCGATTACTGCCAGACTTTGTTTCCATTGTACTAATAACATGGCTGAGTATGAAGCATGTATCCTGGGTATTAAAGCTGCTATTGATATGAAGATTCAGTTCTTTGATGTGTATGGAGATTCAGCCTTGGTAGTGAGTCAGATTAAAGGAGATTGGGATACCAAGCATGATAATCTCATTCCTTACAGAGAGCATGTGTTGTCTTTGATCCCACATTTCAAAGAGATTACTTTTGAGCACATTCCACGAAAAGAGAATCAGTTGGCAGATGCATTAGCCACCATGGCATCTATGTTTGAGATCAGCTGGGATGATGAAGCTCCCAAGATTACTATCGACAGATTTGAAAAGCCTGCATACTGCAATGAGATTGACACAGAAGGGGCAGAGGAGAAGCCTTGGTTCCATGAAGTGAAAAGATATCTTGAAGCTCAGGAGTTCCCTGAAGGGGCATCTGTCAAAGATAGGAAGTTCCTGAGAAGGTTTTCTGCTAAGTTCTTTTTGAGTAATGGGATTCTGTACAAGCGCAATCATGATTCAACTATGCTTCGTTGTGTGGATAAGAAGGAAGCAACTGAGATTATGGAAGAGATGCATGATGGGACCTTTGGCACTCATTCCAGTGGTTATACTATGGCAAAGAAGATATTGAGAGCAGGTTACTATTGGTCTACCATGGAAGCTGACTGCTATCAACACTCCAGAACTTGTTACAAGTGTCAAATTTATGCTGATAAAGTCCATGTACCTCCATCACCTTTGAATGTGTTGACTGCCCCTTGGCCCTTTGCCATGTGGGGCATTGATATGATTGGTGAGATCAGGCCTACTGCTTCTAATGGGCATCGTTTCATCCTGGTTGCTATTGATTACTTCACGAAGTGGGTAGAGGCAGCTTCATTCGCATCTGTTACCAAGAATGTTGTGGCTCGATTCATTAAGAATAATCTCATATGTAGGTATGGCATCCCTGAAAGGATTATCACTGACAATGGCTCTAATCTGAACAACACTATGATTACTGATCTCTGCACGCAGTTCAAGATTAAGCATCACAACTCTTCTCCGTATCGTCCAAAGATGAATGGGGCAGTTGAAGCTGCTAATAAGAACATTAAGAAGATAGTACAGAAGATGACTGTTACTTACAAGGATTGGCATGAGATGTTACCATTTGCTCTTCATGGTTATCGTACTACAATACGTACTTCAACAGGGGCAACCCCATTCTCCTTAGTCTATGGTATGGAAGCAGTTCTGCCCATTGAAGTTCAGATCCCCTCCTTGAGAATTATGAAGGATGCAGGCTTGAATGAAGATGAGTGGATTCAGACTCGACTGGACCAGATAAATTTGATTGATGAGAAGAGGTTAGCAGCAGTTTGTCATGGCCAGATGTACCAAAAGCGAATGATCAAAGCTTTTAACAAGAAGGTTAAACCAAAAGTATATCAGGCTGGTGACTTGGTAATCAAGCGTATCATATTACCACAAGGTGATCCTAGGGGCAAGTGGACTCCAACATATGAAGGACCATTTGTAGTCAAGACAGTATTCTCAGGAGGTGCCATGATACTGACTACAATGGATGGTGAAGACTTCCCACAGCCTGTGAACGCAGACATAGTTAAAAAATACTACGCATAAAAAGAGACCCGCTAGGTTGACAGGCCTAGGCAAAAATAAGGGCATCCCGGCAAACCAAAAGGGTTTAGGCAAAAATTAGGGATATATATAAAAAGATGTACACCCGGCAAGTCGAAAACCTGAAAAGGCGGCTTGGGCAAAAAAGGGTATCCCGGTGGATTGAAAACCTGAAAGGGCAATCCAGGCAAAAGTTAGGGATTAAAGCGTATGACTATGTCTCGTTTGGATCACCCATGAAACTGCAACCAATTGTACTACTTACTCAAGCTCGAACAGATAAAGCTCAATCCAATCATTTCCGTCTCAACAGCAAGAAGATGAGATACTTGAATGGCAATAGTAGAATTGAAACTCAATAGGATTGTTTCCCACATAGCTGACTCTTTTTGTAAAACTTTATGGCAAAATCCTCTTACTAGGGTTTATGTCTCCTTGTACAAACTTACCCGTGTATGGGTCACTTTTTGATATAAATAAATTCCATCTTTTGAATCCAGATTTACTTTTACCCTATTTACATAAGCGAAACGTCCATTGGTTGTGTTTGAATGTATGTATGCCTTTGAATATGATTGATGTTTACCAGAAATGCATGTATGCTTTTTAATATGATTGATGTTTACCAGAAATGCATGAAAATGCAGTAATAGTATTTACTAAGGACGAACGAGGGAAGGATTTCAACGAAGCTTCGCCGGTTCACCTTTACAAGACAGTTACAAATCCCTCAGTAGGACAAATACATCTTCATAAAGTCTTATCTCCCCTGGAATTTATATCCATCTCTTTTATCCTCATACGGATATTCGGGAAATTACTTTCCAATAAGGGTACGACGAACGAAGACGGGATGTTATACTTATCCTACTATCAAACGAAGACGAAGGTTATATACCCTACTATCCCCAACAACGGGAGGTTATATATACCTTACTATCCTCCAGCAGACGGGAGATTATCTATACCCTGTTATCCCCAGCAGACGGAGGGTTATATATTCTTCAACAACGAATCGGGATTTATTTTCCCTGGCCAGCAGTTGCTATACGAAGATATCCAGATGCTTCCGACAGTATCATATCATACATACATCATTTACATCATACCATAGCATATATATCCATAGACATGTAGTACATTACCTAAGTACATCATATCATACATGCATACATAAGGCATAAACTAATGTTATTATACAAAAGCTGCCTTGTTTCAGGTTAATTATTCAACAAACAAACTTATGATCTTTGGGACTGCTTTATTGTAACCTCAGGGTTACTTTATCCTCCTGATAACATCTCATGACTTCAAGACTGCTTTAGAGCTACTGATTGCTCTATCCTCCTGAAATCATCTTATTATTTCAAGACTGCTTTAGAGTTATCATTATTGATTGCTCTATCCTCCTGAAACCATTACTTCAAGACTGCTTTAGAGCTATTGATTGCTCTATCCTCATGAGGTCATATTACTACTTCAAGACTGCTTTAGAGCTATTCATTGCTCTATCCTCCTGAAGCCATCTTATTATTTCAAGACTGCTTTAGAGTTATCATTATTGATTGCTCTATCCTCCTGAAACCATTATTTCAAGACTGCTTTAGAGCTATTCATTGCTCTATCCTCCTGAAATCATATTTACTACTTCAAGACTGCTTTAGAGCTATTGATTGCTCTATCCTCCTGAAGACATATCACATTATTATTTCAAGACTGCTTTAGAGTTATCATTGCTCTATCCTCCTGAAATCATATTATTTCTTCAAGACTGCTTTAGGGTTATCATTATTGATTGCTCTATCCTCATGAAAACATGCCGTTACATCAGTATTACTCCAGACTCCTGACAGCTCTCATTATACTGCTGAAGAACTTTCCCCTAGTGGCATCTTTAAGCCCACTCAATCATGTTCAACCAACCATCAATATCACTCTAGGAACTGGTGAGTGCAAATTTTTGGGCTTTTGTGTTCAATCCCCTTCAACCTTCCAGGTTACGACTGGCAAATATACCAATCTAACCCCTCAGGTTTCAGAAAATTGAACAGGGGCAGCTGTTGCACCCCAAAATTTTCCCTCACAATACAAGACTTTGTGATCTAAGAAGATTCACAAGGTTCACAAGTTCTCCAACAACTTGCATAACCTTTCATGAGGTTCATAAAGTCCACAAGCTACTTTATGAAGGTTCACAAGGTTCACAAGTCCCACAATGCTTTCAAGACCTTTCATGAGGTTCATGAAGTCTACAAGTTACTTTATGAAGGTTCACAAGGTTCACAAGCTTCTCAACATTTACAAGACCTTTCATGAGGTTCAAGAAGTCTACAAGTTATTTCTTGAAAGTTCACAAGGTTCACAAATTCCATAATGATTACAAAGCTTTCCTGAGGTTCATGAGGTCTACAAAGCCACTTCATGAGGTTCACAAGGTTCACAAGCTTCACAATACCTCCCATGAGGTTCACAAGACATCTTATGATGGTTCACAAGGTTCACAAAGTTCACAATTGGTCAAAGAAGTTGACAATTCCCTCAGACAATGCACCTCCTAAGCAGTGCATCCAAAACTAGGGTTTTGACTTTAATCAGGCTAAATGGACTTCCAATACCTCAAGTGAGCTTCATAACATCTTATATGGGTATAAGAACCTCCATGTCAAGTTTCAAGACTTTTCTCAAAAGTTTGCTCATTCAGATGATCAATAAGTCAAAATCAGTCAATGCAGTTAAAAAGTCAAACTGAGGTCAACTGTGGTCAAACCAAAGTCAAACTTCATGATTTTTTGCCAACATCAAGTATATGAAGTAAAATTCATCATTTGATCAAGGGTTGATCATGATTCATCAAGGAGATTCCAGATCATCAATAATCAGGAGTTTCTAAATTAGGGTTTCCTCAGTAAAAGTCAACTGAACTTTGACCAGCCATAACTTTCACATACTTCATCACCAAGTCTCCAACCAAAGCTCATTTTGAAGGAAATTGAATTCTCTACAACTTTGATGTTGAAAGTTAAGCCCAAAAATGCTTCATTTGAAATATATGATCTAAGACATTATAGGTCATTTCAAAAGTCAACAAAAAGTCAACAACTTCAAAAGGGCATAACTTGAGATTGGTAAATGATATGGACCTGAAACCAATGGGGTTGTTTAGAGGACTCTTCAAGCTTTCCAAAAAGTCCAAGAACACCCTCATACCCTTAAAATTGAGGGAGATGTGCCCTTGCAAAGTTGGGAAAATTTGTGATGGTTCATGATGAAAATGAGGGCTTAAAAGCAATTTTCTCCAAATGGGCTGGCCAAATCATGACCCAACCCATACAACAACATCATGCACGAAATTTCCATAATATTTTCATATTTTTTATTTTATTTAATTAATTTATTATGATTTATTATATTTAAAATCATTTTAAATTTAAATAAAATATTAAAAATGAAGATATATTTTTGTGATTGATTCTAGAAAGTCTTAAAGGGTGATTGAAGTCAAAAGAGAAAAGAATCATATAATTTATCCCAAAATAGCAAGCATTCAAGAGCAAATATTTGACTTTTACAACACCATCTTTTTCAATCTTTTTGAATCCAATCTTGCACATAATCAATCAAAGTTTTTGACCTAATTGAGTCCCATATATATACATAACTCATTGCCATTGCCCATACACGAAATCCAGCAGCTCATAGGTAAGTTCAAAACTCAAAATTCAAGCAAAAAAGTGGGATTCGGATTCTTCAATCCAAGGCATTACAAGGTATTCTAAGGACATGGCTAGCTTCCCTGGACCTCACTGGTTGTAAAGCATCCATCATGTGCATCAATACAACCTCATGTTGCCTTACCCGAATCAAACTTTGCCATGGATTTCAAATTTTCGATTCTGTTTGTTTATGCATTATTAACGAATTTTGTTTGTGCTTTTGTGTTTGTGATGACCCAAGGAACAATTCTGGACAAATTAATTGGATTTTCCTTGCCTAGAACCGATTCGGCCATTGTTAGGGTTTAGCTCTTGAAATTAGGGTTTGGTGTTTCAATGAGTTTAAATAGATTCTAAGAACATGGGAATGTTCTATGAGACCTAAGGATCATAAAACTGTAATCAATTTGATAAATCATTACTGTTTGGTGTGAGTTTGATTTTCGCAGGTCAAGAACTATGAAGAACTTGCAACAATATTCGCAGGAAAATTCAAAAGTAATTTCGCAGGTAAATTGGAGAAGATGAAGCTGCTTCCCGCGCGCTGGAAAATTCAAATATTGACGAAAATATGTTTTGTATTGTTGTTGTTTGTTTATCACAACTGGCTGGTTGGCCCAGTGGAGCAGCACGCGTGTGTTTGGCAAAAGGGGAGGGGATCGAATCCTGGCCATGACAAAATTTTGGTTATTTTCCTTATTTACGCATTGGTTAGTATATATTATGAATTGGTGTTGGTTTATAAGCAGATGGGCTCTCCCAGCCAGGCGGTAAGGCACGCGTATGAATGATCAAAGGACCTGAGTTCAACTCCCATCCCAAGCCTTTTGTTTCTTATTTTTCTGGATTTTCGCAAGCAAGCAACAAAAGGAACTCTTCCTCCTCATTTATTGCCTGCGCGCCAGTGGCCTGATGGTTGTTCTTATTGCTGGAAATCAAGCTGGCCTGGGTTCAAAACCCAGCCAGGTAAGTTTCCACACTTTTTTTTCTTATTTGTTTTTAAGTGTTATAATATTAAAATTAAATATATTATATATGTTTCTAAAACAATGAAAATAATAATAAAATATGTATGTTATCTTTAATTTCAAAAAATATATTTTTATAAATTATGTTTTTTTTATTTTGTGTTTAATATATAATATGTATATATAAATTAGAATAAATTTTGTATATAAATAAACCCAAATTCTCAAAACCCTAAAAAATATTTTCCAATTAAACCCTAATTGTATTTATTTTCTAATTTGTGATATTTAAAATAATTCTAATTTATTTATATACTTGAAATTCAAATTATTTTCTTTTTAATGTTTAGAAACAATTTAATTTATAATAATTATATTTTTGTATATGATTTAAAATAATTTGTAAATATAATAATTAATAGAACTAAATTTTTATAAACATGATTAACATTGTAAATATGATATTTAAACCTATTTTTTTTATAACATGTATATATTGTTTAAAAAATAAATGTTAATATATGCTTATAATAATTAAATTTTATAATTATAATATATTTAAAAAAATAATAATTTAATAATTTGCAAATTAAAAAAATAATTGTTTGGTTATGTTTTTTTATATAATTGTTTATATTAAATAGTTAACCTCTTATTCTTATATTTTGATTTAAGTTTTGTTTATTATTGTTATCACTAATCATATAATTTATTTTGCTTTATTAATTTTATATGTTATTATTATTTCAATTAATTTTTATTATTCACTAACCTCTCTTATTTTATTTTGCTTATTATTTAATATTATTATTTATCACTAACCCCCTATTTTTCTTTATTATTGTTTATTGCTTATTTATTTATATTTTATTTTTGCTATTTAATTATTTTGCTTATTATTATAATTTTGTAATTGTTTCTGGGATGTAAAATTTGTAATTATTTAATTATTTTTGGTTAGTAATTAGGGAGTGTAAAACATGTATGTTATATTAAAATAAATTTAGATAATTTTAATCATAAGATAATTAAAATAAACACTCACACACACGTAAGTCGATTTTAATCGCCATCTCACATTTCCAAGGTTATCCCTCAAGTTGCCTACGAATAATGGTCTAGTGGGGTGTATAAAGCAAGTCCCTTAAAATAGAAAATCATCAAAGTCCCTTATGGTTGCCTATACGAATCGAGTCCCTTCGAAAAAATGATGATAGTCCCTCATATGTGCTTATTACACCCCACAGTTGCCTTTTATAAACAAATTGTCCCTCACATGTCCCTTAACATCCAAAGTAAGGACTACCTACTCTTTAATAGTAGGGATAGTCTTACCAAGGAAAGGATAAAGAATAAGAAAGACCTTAAAACATTAGGGTAGGTTCCTCCTATGTACTTGCTCACTTCAAAACTTTTTCACACTTAAACAAATTTCCAAAAAATTTTCAAACAAGTTTTTACACATCCGTACATGGATTATTTATTAACTATTCTGAAAATTTTCTTATTCACACACTACACTTTCAAAAACCATTTAAAGTGAGCTTAAGTACCTAAGAGCCCATGGATAACCATGGATGAAAAGGATGCTAATACCTTCCCTTTTCATAACTTACCCCCCGGACCCAAAATATTCTCTCAAGGTCTTTCCTGTTCTTTTATAACCTTTCCTTATGGATAAAATAAAAGTCGGTGGCGACTCTTGCTATCCGCAACATTGCTTAAAGTCAGTTCTCCCACCGTGTTACACGTATTACAACAAGTTCTTCCCCATTCAAGTTCTCTAAGTAATAAACTCCATTTTTTGTTTTTGCGCAGACATGGTAGGGACCTTCCCAATTTGCGGCCAAATTGCCTTCTCTGGAGTCCTTATGGTTTCTCCTCAGGACGAGACTGCTAACTTCAAATGTTTGCTTTATGACTTTAGAGTCATGTTTGATGGCGATTTTATGTTTAAGTGATGCTTCGTGTAGGGCTTCTTCTGACCGAACTTCTTCGACCAGATCGAGCTCCTCGCATAATGCCTCTGAATTGGTATCCCCGTCCATTAGAGTTTCTGTTAGTCTGGACGGTATGTGCATTTCAATGGGGATGACAACCTCTATTTTGTATGCTAGTTGGAAAGGGGTTTCCTCGGTTGTGGAATAAGGCGTGGTCCAGTATGCCCATAGGACAATGTGTAGCTCTTCGACCCAACGCTTCTTAATCTCATCTAGTATTCGCTTGAGTCCTCGTAGGATTACCTTGTTCGCTACTTCTGTCCGCCCGTTAGTTTGTAGATGCTCGACTGAAGCGAAATGTTTCTTGGTTCTTATGTTGGCAATGAATTTCTGGAAGTTCTTGTCTGTGAATCGTGTCCCGCTATCTGTGACTATAGCTTAGGGTACCCCAAACTGAGCGATGATATTTCATTTGAAGAAATGCAATATGTTGAGTGCTGTGATCTTAGCTAAGGCTTCGGCCTCTATCTACTTTGTGAAATAGTCTACGTCGACGATCAAGTACTTGTTCTGGTTTAACCAACGACAAAGGGACCGAGGATATCTAGGCCCCACCATGTGAATGGCTATGGGGAAGACATTGTCTTGAGCTCGTTTGGAGGTACCAGGTGCATATCCCCGTGTCGTTGGCATTTATCGCATTTTTTCATGTGTTCTTTAGCATCGTTATGCATTGTTGGCCAGTAATATCCTGCTCGCAGAGCCTTCCTTTCCAGTGATCTTCCACTCAAATACTGGGCATTGATGCCTTCGTGGATCTCACGTAGGATATGCGGGATCAACTCCTCTTCAACGCACCTGAGAGGGGAATGTAGAATCCTCATCAGTAAAGTTTAACCTCAACTAATACATATGAACAAGCACTTCATCAGACTATAATGGCATCCTTAGGATCTGGGGGCAGTTCTTCGTTCGTCAAGTAGTTACAGATCGGGGTCATCCAACAGTTGGCGTCACCAATGATATTTGTGTATATCGTCGAGGACGCTTTTTGATGCTCAGCCGATGGATTATCTCATGTATCACAAATTTTTTCCACCTTTCCTCTTCGTGCTCGTGAGTTTTGATAGTATGTATGCTCGTAAGTTGTGTTCATGAAGAACATGTTTTACCTCTAAGGATGCAAATTTCTTCATTTTTTCTTTGACCAGGGTCAGGTATTTGGACAAATTGTCGTTTTTGACCTGGTATTCTCCCTTGACTTATAGGGCCACAGGTTGGGAGTCTGTACAAATGATTATTTCCTCGGCTCCTAGATCGCCGGCCAACCTTAAGCCGACAAGGAAAACTTCATATTCTGCCTGGTTGTTGGAAGTAGGGAATGAAAGTACGATGGATACCTCTATCAGGATGCCTTCCAAAATAATCCTCGCTTCGCTGCCCGTTGAGCTCAACGCTCCATTCACGAAAATAGTCCATTTCCTAGACGCGCAAGCCACACTCTTCGGGGTGGTCATTTCGACTACAAAGTCGGATAGGACTTGTGCCTTGAGGGTCAGCCTGCTTTCGTATCTAATGTCGAACTCATATAGTTCCAAGGACCACTTGAGCATCCTTTCGGCCATGTCTGGTCGACCAAGAAGTTGTCTGATGGGTTGGTTTGTTCGAACGACGGTCGTGTGTGCCAGAAAATAGTGCCTGAATCTCCTTGCTGCGTTGAGGAGGTCTAGGGCAACCTTTTCAATCTGATGGTACCTGAGCTCGGGCCCCTGCAGGGTTTTTCTCGTAAAATAAATGTATTTTTATCCTTCAGGTGTTTCCATATCAGGGCAGCGATTACGACCTCATTAGCAACGACGAGGTATAGAAACAACGTTTCACCGGACTCATGTTGGGAAAGGAGCAGGGACTCTAATAGACCTTTCTTGAGATGCGTCAAGGCTTGTTCGCACTCTTCCATCCACTCGAAGGCAACCTCTTTGCGAAGGAGCTTGAAGAGGGGGAAAGCGTGTTAGGCAGATTTTTCTACGAAGCGAGATAGCGAGGCGAAGACCCCGTTTAGCGATTGAATGGATATTTTGGAGTTTGGTGTGGGTGTTTCAGCGAATGCCCAACACTTGTCGGGGTTAGCTTCGATTCCTCTTTCGGTTAGATAGAAACCAAGGAACTTTTTCGTGCACATCCCGAACGTGCATTTCTCTGGATTAAATTGTATTTTACACTTCCGCGCCTAGTCGCAATTTTTCTTTAAATGGAGGGCGTGATCAGTTTCCTCGTGGGATTTAATGATCATATCGTCCATGTAAACTTCGAGTATGTCCTCAATCTCATCTCGGAAGACTTTATTCATCATGCGTTGGTAGATTGCGTCTGCGTTCTTCAAGCTGAAGGGCATTACGTTGTAGTAATAGTTGCTCGATTCGGTCATGAAGGCAGTGTATTTATTGTTGGTCACGACCATGGGTATTTGATTGTACCCGAAATAGGCTTTGAGGAACAACAATAATTTAAAACCTGCAGAATTATCTACAAATCTATCTATGTTAGGTAAAGGATAAACATCTTTCGGGCAAGCCCGGTTGAGATCGGTGTAGTCCATGCACATGCGCCATTTTTCATTACTCTTTTTAACTAATACAACGTTTGAGATCCAGGTAGTGTACTTAGCCTCAGGTAAAAATTGTGCCTCTATGAGGTCTTTAACTGCCTATTTGACAACTTCTATCTTTTTCGGGGATTGCTTTCTTCTGGTATGCCCCACAACTCGGACAGATGGATCCATCGTCAGGTGATGGCAGACAGTTTCTGGGTCCAACCCAAACATTTCAATTGTGCTCTACATGAATAGATCTGTGTTCTCCCTTATGCACGCCTTCAGTTGCTTCCTCGTAAAGTTGGGGAGGTCGGAACCAATTTTATCCCTTTGGTAGGGTCTTCGCCGAACACGATTAGCTCAAAGTCACCATCGGGCACTGGACGTGTCGACAAAGAACTACTTGCTTCCAGTTGTGATTTTTTCTCCTCCTCAGTGAACCTACTATCAAGATCAATAGATTCAATGCGAAGGAGTGGTTTCGGCTCCTCAGAGCTACTGAGAAGAGTGGGTATGGCCGCCAACTTTGGTTTGGCCGCTATGGCATGGAGCCCCTTGGACGTTGATTCAAAACATCGACGAGCAGCCTCAATATCCCCGTGAAGAGTATCCACATGTCCTGATAAAATGTAATAATGCATCTTCAAGTGTATCGTGGATGGTAAAATAATGAGCTCAACCAGTGTCAGGCGACCCAGGATGCACTGGTACAACGACAGATAGTCTATGACGAGGAAATGGACTTCGACTGCCCTTACAATCTCTCTTGCTCCAAAAGTCACGAACTAGTCGACATACCCCCAAGACCTGGATACTGATTCGTTGAACCCTTGTAGGTCAGACCCAACGTGTGGCGTCAGATGTGTCTCGTTGAGCTGCAGGGTGGTGAAGAGCTGAGAGTACAAGATGTTTACTGAGCTTCCCTGGTCAACCAGGATTCGTTGAACATCAATGTGTGATATTTGTGCTCGAATGAGTAGGGGGATACTGGCGTTGGGTGCGCCACCGAGGAGTTCCTCCTTGTAAAAGGAGATGGGAGTTGACCCTCTACGAGGAGGATCAAGCGTGGAGTTCTGGCTAGAACTCGTGCTGATCAGCTGGTCGAACCTTCGCTTCACCGAGCCCACGGTGACCTTGTTATGATCTCCACCTGAGATCACCATGGCTGATGGGAAGAACTCCCATGGACTGTAGGTGTAACACCCCACTTTCCCATTTTATAAAATAATAAAATAACGCATAAAAATAAGAGTTTTATCCAAAGTGGAATGTTACATCATCAAAAATAACAACGTAAACTTCTTTATTAGAACAACAGAAAATTAAGAATTATTCAACAACTCATGGCAATTTGCCCACATCAACAATATTCATCAACATCTCTTGATTTACAAATTTTCAACCAAAATGCGATACATAACAAAATAATGAAAATAAGTAAAACATCAAAATAAACCACAAATCATGTGTTACATATCAGAGCAATCCTATGACTTGAACAAGCAACATGCAATCCATGCACACTCAAATACCTAGATTATCTATACTTCCAAGGAAGCATATATACAACAAAAAAGGAGTGAGAAACACATTCAATAATTGACGGTGCATAATACATTTCAAGAGTAGTATCTCACACAATCAACATACACAACAAACATTTAATAACATGACTCATGATTCAACAACAATTAATATGCAATGTGACTCAACATTGGCACAATACATGTGGTACCAATTCACCTTAATTCATTCAATCGAATTTGATTCATAAAAGAATCCGGTAAACAAACATTCGTTGTGTTTCTTGCCTTATTCTGTTATATTACCTGTGTACGGATTATTATTGTTGTTGATCATCATTTATTATGATTGCTACTATTTATTCCACAATTGATATTGAATTTTATTGTAATTCATAACAAGATTCCCAAGAGTTACCAAAGATATACTCATAAAATTTGGATTTATGAGTGATGAGTAGGGCTGTTAAAAAAATCTATGAACTGTACTGAACCGTTAAACTGAACCGAACTGAAGTTAAAATAACCGAATCATTATGTTTGGTTAGTGAACCGAACCATTTATTTATTAACGGTTCTAGAACCGAACCAAACTAAGATTAACCAAACATAACCAATAGTGAACTATTAACTTATTAGAAATTTAGAACTACACTAAACTGAATTTGAAGTTCACAAATGAAATAAGTGCTTTTAAAATAAGTTTAAAATAACTATAACAGGAGCATGATGAGAAGAAACAAATCAAAGCAAGATATCAAAATTTGTTTCTTAAAATGGTTGATATATGTGGAAGGATCAATAAGAAACTTAAAATAGTCCAAAATCCGGTCATTTTCTTTCTCTTGTCTTTGTTTCTTCAAAGTCTGTAAAAAAAAAAACATGAAATTCAGCACATTATGTATAAATAATAATAATAATGGTAAGTACTTTTAAAATAAGTTTAAAATAAGTGCTTTTAAAATAAGTGTTTTTAAAATAAATTAAAAATAAGTGTTTTTAAAATAAGTTTAAAATAAATGTTTTTAAAATAAGTTTAAAATAAGGTATTTTAAAATAAGTTTAAAATAAGTGTTTTTAAAATCATGTAAGTTGTGTCTGAAATGATTTTTTTAAATAAGTTTAAATTATTATTTTTTAAATAATATAAAAAAAACAAAGTATAACGGTTTGGTTCTTTAATAAATGGTTCAGTTTGAAAATTTTTGTCTTCTAATGGTTTGATACAGTTCGAAGTTCAGAACCGTTATAGCAAATAAAATTTTTTGGTTCAATTCAGTTCTAAGAAAAGATAGAAACGGTTCGATTCAGTTTGGATGATCTTATATAACTATTCGATTCGGTTCGATTCAGTTTTCTCACAAAACCATCCCATGAAGAGCCTTACCCTAGTGATGAGGTTTGTTGTTTTTGTAGTGACAGAAGTCAAAGCCACCTCTTCGTTCATTGTAAGGCTATGCAAGATTTTTGGCAATATGTTCTTGAACCAACTTGTTGGACAGAGGAGCTCAATTGGGTTTTGAAAATGTACAAGTCCAAGAGTCCCATTAGCAGCATCCTCAAATGTGCTCTAACTGAAACTTTATATGTTCTATGGAATTGTAGAAATGATGTCTGCTATGGCAAGCCTAACAATTTGGTTGGGACCGGACCTAGGATTTCCAATATTGTTATTAATAGGGGCTGGATGAAAACCAGACTTAGCAAGCACATCCTGATGCCTTCTAATGCCTTAGGTGTGCTCTTGTTGTTCTCTTGGCTCTTGTTGTCTATTGCATAGCTTCATCTCCTTTGAGATTGTTTTATGATATATCTTTTATCCAAAAAATAAAATTTAAAGAAATTCAGATGATCTACCTCTAAATTTTCACAATAAATTAAAAATATATATTACTTTGACAAATTTATTTGTTTGTAGTTGAAAAAATTACTTTAACAATTATAACGAATTTGATTATTAAAGACATAAATATATTTAAAAATCACTTTAATCATCTTTGAACGTGGATACTTTAAACTCATCCGCTAAATGCAACTTTGATGATTTTTATCTATAATTTTAGTCAGTAATTTTAATTTTGAAAGTGGAGTAAGTATGCTTAGTTAATGTGTCACATCAATTATTCTTTACAGATATAAATAAATAGTTTTTGGAAAGGTCAAATATTAAAGATTACTGATTAGTTTATAAAGTAGTTAGACACCTAAGAAGTAAATTATATACTCACACGAATGCTCAATAGAACTTTTTGCTTTGAGAAACCATATTATATACAAAGACAACTTTATGATCCCATAAAAAAATTAATAATAGAAACAAATTTGTTTTTGAAAACATGTTGTTTCGTAACATATTGCTTCATATTTTTAAACTGCATTTAAAAACTCATATATATATATATATATATATATATATATATATATATATATATATATATATATATATATATATATATATATATATATATATATATATATATATATATATATATATATATATATATAAAGTAAGATTTTGATATAATCTTTTTTCTTAGGCAATTATATTAAATTCATTATAAATAAAATTACAATTTTATATAAGAGAGTCTAATCTCTTCAATTTTGTACGCTTTGCACTAATATAAACGGTGTTTTATGGGTTTTTTAAATTTATATAATATTATAAATGATAAGGAATAGTTAATATATTATTTTTATTGAAATTATCATTTTAGTGATAATTTATTAATGAAGTATTATTATGTAATATTGTTTAGGATAAGGTGTAATTAATACATAATATTTCAATAAAAATTGTGTATTAATTATCCCTTATCTCATATTATATCCATGTTTTATTACTGTAACATTTTGAATATTATTTAATAGAACATGCATGTACAATTAGCGTAATTATGGAAAACCAAGAAAAACAAGCAACCAAACAAAATCATGAAGATAAGTTTTGTCGCTGATTCACAATAATATTATGATAAAATTATGTTAAACTATCTCAAGATCTATATATCATTATTTGTTATAGTGATTTAAGTTTTTACGTTAATATCTGGATCCAATTTTATGTTCAAAATCACATGCAGTCGTGCTATCACTTCCATCCTGGTCCAATATATACTCTATCTGTTCATAACAATTAAAGGAACGTGTCTTGACCAAACAAGAAAGAAAGAACGTGTGGCATGATAATTATTTTTTATATAAAAAACTTATACGTTTTTAATTTTAATGGTACGTAGAGGAACTATTTATATTATAAAATGTGAGAGTGAAAAAGTATGATCAAATATCATATTTTTCTAGTGATTTGAAATGATAGATGAGTTGTTTATTTATAGAACAAAATGTGTTTCAAATTAGAAAACAATCCATTGACCAATTAAGTGTAATGATCGATTAGTCTGGTTGATGATTAGACATGAAATATTTTGATTTCTAGCCATCGACAGCCATTAACTATAAGAATTTGTTTCAATAGTTTATAAGCGTTAAAACTAAAATAATGTATTATTCTTTGTAAAAAGTGTGTGTGGGTACGCGGAACATCTTCAAAATGATAGCATGATAAAACATTTTAGTAGTGAGAACATTTTCGAACGCTTAAGCTATCTTTAAGAGATAAGGATTTCACTAAATATTATTGGATATTATGTGTTGTCATCATCAAAATCAAACTATTAATTACAGCTTTGATATCAACAAATTCCGTCAATTTTTATAACCATGACAATATCTACAAACACATAGATCCACATCATGTAGTTGGAACTCCTCCTATGACATACATATGAATGGCTCCTGCAAAGTTTGGGTTGACCCTAAGTGTCTTCTTCTTTTGAAGCATCCTCTTGTGACATTTCATCTTATTTGTAAACAAGGAATCAAAAGGATCAAAGAAAAATATCACTGAGAAAATTATTAAAGAAAATAAAAAATCTCTTACACTACTCACCAAAGATGACATCTCTCCTCTCTAGTGGCAGCTTCCATAAAAAAAACATGTATTTATGTGCCGCTTCTTTTGTTTCTTTGGCATTGTTCTAGAAGGCACAATGTCATCGATGAAACCCAAACATTTTCGAAAGGTCGTCCGTTTTCTCTTCATATAGATCTTCTCTCAAGAAAAGTAATGTAGAAGATAAACGTATGATCCATCCTCATCTAGGAAATGGCTTTGTCGTCCAAATTTAGGAAACCTATTCGAACAATTGAAAAAAAAAACCTAAAATTAGATGTCACACATGCTTGTATGGGACACCTTAATAAGGGGAGTAACCACGTAGCTTTGGAATTTAAATTTTTTCACATTATCATAGTAGACCTTGAACATCGTTTGGTCGTGCCTAAGGAAAATCAAGTTTTGACCTCATGCCAAATCAATATAACAAAGTTGAAAATTAAAAAGGTGAAAAATAAAGTGTTAAGATTGAAAAACTTTTCTTGTATTCATACAAATATTGAAAGACTTTGACATAAGCATTGCTCATCATAAACAGTTTTGAGAGGGCAATTCCTAAATGACTCAGAACATCTACATAAAAGTCATTCAAAGGAAGATAGAAACTAATCAAGAAATACAAACATTCATGAAGAGAGATGATGAACCTCTCATACTTGTTACACACCCTCTTGTTTTCTTTAGTGGAAATCATTCCCTAATTCGGAGGAACCTACCTCGATGAAAGCATGATCCAGACCACCCTTACCATCAAATATGTATATGATATCTAACTTTTCTTGGTCCACCCATACTGTTAAAATGTCTTCCTTGTGTTTCAGGTTCCTAGGAGAGAGTTTTCCATCTTAGAATTACTACCAACACACACAAAAATATTGGACGAGAATGCAACAATCTAGAAAGGGCTTATAAACCTCCTTTAAAATGAGAAATTTGAAAAATTCATTTAGTTTGAAAAAGTATCAGAGTTGAAAAGTATTTTGGTGAACGAAAACACAATACACATAAAATTGATTATGCTTATTAGACGATGATACACAACACTTTAGCCGGCATACAAATATAAAAATTTGATCAAACAGATAACCGAACAAATCAATATGTATATTGAATTATGTGTGTCTTACACGAGAGGTATGGGTGTACACTATCAATATAATGTGAATTATAAAACAACAATTTCGAGTCTTAATCAACAATAAGAGAAATTTGCAACACAAATCTAACAAAACCTACGCTTATACACTAAATCACTATAAATGCAATAAATATAACGACGTGTGATTCTAAAAAGTGATAAGAGCAACATAAACATACAATTCTAAGAAATTAAAATAGAGATAAAAGATAGTACACCAGACATATAGTAGTTTGACTATTGTCCTCGCTAAGCCTGTTTCACTCTCCAATGGTTTCCCATTTGAAATTTTGATTGTATTTCACTATGATTTATAACAAAATTACAAGATGTTCAGTACAATCACTATCCGAATAATGTTGAAAATATAAAATCTTTTATTTGAATCCTCGTTGACTTGTACATAGTATCCAATAGTGAATCCTCACGAAATCTTTACTCGAAATTTTCTTTAATCTTCTAGCTCCAAGAATACTGCTCCAAAGTTTCACTTCTATAGAGATCCTTACTCGATTCTATTGGTATCTTTAGCCTTGGTTTATCTGAAGATTGAGAAGAACTCTCATTTTGTCTGTAGGCTTCCACACAACATTACCAAGGCAATTTTGGAGATAATAACCTACTTCTTTTCCACCATACATGTCAAAATCAATCACAATTACACACACAATTTCCAAACCTCTTAAATCTAAAAAAAATATTCAAATAAATTTTAATCACAATAAAATAATCTTCTCATATATTTGTAGTTCCTATTGGATTAACCCTTTGGATTAGTTGCATTTTGCAAATCAACAACATGGAGAAGTATTCATAGTGTTCAAGATTATCTAGCTTGCTTAAGTTGTATGGAGGTTTATAAGGGATACATGTCAGATGTAATGTCACATCATGAGGTACGACATATGGGCCTTGTGCAACAGGTTAAAACTTTTGTGTTTTAGAAGAGTTTCTAGTCAAAGATTGGATCATATTTCATTGTTATTTGAATATACATATTGATTTGTTTGGTTAAAAATTGGACGAAGTCTAATTCAGATTTAAATTTGAATTTAAATTGAAACAAATCATATCTTGTTAGTGATATTTATCGAATAGATAATATCCAACAAATTCTGCATTAATTTTGGATGAAATTAAAGTTATTATCCATGGAAAAAACCCCAGTGTTATTATTGTTAGGTGCTAGAATGAGTTATATTATAGTTTAGTTTTTGGCACCTTTCGAATACTTTTTGTGATAATCAATTATTTTTCCACGTTGTTTCCGGTAATTATTTGTAGTTTAGTTTTAATGCATTTTTAGACTTAGATATTTAACTTTTGTATTTTAATTATAGGTTTTGCCATTGGAATGGGAAGTATGAAGTATGGAAGGATCTTGGGAAGCTTTGGGAAGAAATTTGATTCTTGAAGCTCTCAGGTAGCTCGCTAAGCGTGCTCCTAGCGCACTGCAAGACCATCTGGCAGAGATATTTGCGCTTAGCGCGGTCATGGGCTCGCTAAGCGCGCCTTTAAGGCGGTTTAGCAATAAATGATAGCGCGCTCCTACGCGCTTATCGTGCTCTGCGATTCTCAGGCCCCTTTAAATATATAATTTCATCACTTTTGTTGGGATCCTTAATATTTTCTTAGACCAAATACCTTGTAAACACTGTAGCGACTAGTTTTCAAATATTAGACGCATCAATAGTCGTGAGATCATCATTGATGTTTTGTTCTCTTCTCTCTTTCCTTGTTTGTGAAGTTATTATGTCAATGGATAGCTAAATACATCTTGTGTCAAGATTAGAAAGTAGGATTTCTTTCTTTTGTATGTATAGTAGTTGATGTAAACTCTTAAACTAATGGATGATGAATATATGGTGAAAAACTTGGCTTTTATGATATATTATTTGTGTTGATCATGATTGAGAAATGTGTTCCAACTCTTTACCTAGGTTTTTCATCCATCAATGAAAATAGGCTAGAGATAGTTATAAGATTTGATTTCACAATTATTGAACTTGAATGTAATCATTTGGATAGTTTGAGTGAGAAATCATTAAAGGATCAAAATGGTAAATATCACAATATGTGTTAGAGATAAACATATTGAGAGGATATGTGATTGTATTTATCATCTAAATGAGTTCATCTGTTTTATCGATTCTATCCGTACGAATTGGTTTGTCGAACCCTAATCTTGACATGTTTATTAAACCTTTTAAAACCGATACTTTTAAAATTACTTTTTAGAACTTATGCAAAACGAAACGTTACTACCAACCAAAACCCTTTTTGTTACGATAAGCTTGAACCGATTACGATTGTAGAACGACATTAATATCTAGAAACAATCTCTGCAGAACGATAACAAAAACCTTACTCTATTTGCATTTCAACAAATTAGTTTCGTTGTCGAGGATTATTAATTGATATTGCAAGCATTGCAATAGTTGTGAAGTTTTATGCTTGTATAGCTTTTTCTTGTACTTGTTAATTTGTTTGGTCAAGTTTGTGCAGATTCTATTTATGCGAGGAAAACTTCCCGCGGACCAACTTCTTTTTTATCATGAGATTGAAAGAACTACAAGGAGGTTAAATAGCAAGAATCGATCGAGGAGACAACTTGCCAAAGAACGTAGAGCGCAAGGAGAAAGTTCTACTTCTACACCACTTCCACCACCACATTTCACACCGATCATGGCAGATATTCCACCACCTCCACCTATTTCAACACCGTGTACCAATAGTCCAAGACACAATGCGCAATTCATGCATAATTTGACAAATGGGCGACAAGCAGAAATGAAGATTGGGATTCTCCAGATCTTGTATGGTAATCCTTTCAGGGGGATGGACAATGAAGATCCATTTGGGCATCTTACGAAGTTTTATGAGATAGCCGATGCGGCCAGAGTGGATTAGAACCAAGAAGAGTAACTATTCAAAAGATTGTTCCCACATTCTTTAATAGGCAAATCAAAATAATGGTATCTCAATCAACCCACAACCGTTATGACATATTGGAATGTGTTGGAAGAAAAGTTCTTAGAGAGATTTTTCCCACATTATCGATACATGGACGCTAAAACATCTATTTCTGTATTTTCACAAGGTGCTAGTGAGTCTCTTAACGAGGCTTGGGAGTGAAAAAAATCTATGATACAGAAGTGTAAAGGCCATGCGTTCGATGAATCGACTCAAGTCCACATTTTTAGAAATGGACTCCAACTGACTCAAAAAACTCTTCTCGATTCTACTTCAGGCGGTTCTTTATTATCAAAGAGTGCAGATGAAGCAGTTGAGATCATTAATCAGATGGCTCTAAATGATTTGCAAGGGCAACATAATAGAGAAACAACACCAAAGACGGCAGGGCTAATTGAATTAGGAACAAATAATGTGATCCTAGCTCAGAATAAATTACTTTCACTACAAGTGGAGCTTTTGACGCAACAAATGTCAAAGCTTCCACAACAAATCAAAGAATTGGAAGGTATTCCGAGTAGTTCTCATCAAGTTGCTAGTTGTGAACTTTGCAAAGGTGATCACCCTACCGACTTTTGTCCTCCCAACTCATATTAGAAGGATAAATACTACAATGCATATTTTTTTCTTCAATATCGTTCCAATTGCTAAAATTATTATCATAACCACCAAATGCTAAAAGCAAACAAGCTCTACATACTTTGAGTCACTAAAAACTCATTTCCATGATTCAAAAGCAAACCAATTAAAATAAACACAATAGTTTAACTATTCACAAACAAAAACAGAATTTAAACTTAACACGATATTTTTCAACTCGTTGTGCCCACACCATTTTTCAAAATTATGCCTAAACGACAACAATATCCACCATACGCCGAAGCGTTACAACAGTGCCCAAAATGCACTTTCAAAGCAAAATAATCTTTTCACAACTAAATATTTAAACTATGGTTCTAGAAGGAAAAAATAAAATTTAAAAGAACAATATCAGAAAATAAACATGAAAACTTCACTTTGATGTCATGTCAAAGCCTCTCAATGCTCATCCAAATCCAAGAATTCATCTTCCAACCTGTCATCACCATCATCATTTTCATCCCCACTGTCACCACCGGTGCCTGCCCCCTCAGGAAAGAAAGGGTGTCTGTCCTCAGGCCAGCTAATGTGGTTCTAAAAATCATTGCTCGAAGGAAAATGACCTCTCTCAACCAGATTTATCTGATAATTGTACAATAGTTGCATACAATTAAAATTAAATTGATTAGCTCTGTAAAGAGACTCACCCATGTCCCACATGTAGTTGAAAGTCGCTTTTATATAAAAAAAATAGAGGAGTCACTTTCTCAGCATCAACCGGTCCTTGATAACTTTTCCCCACTTCAGGTGCCTTATTTTTCTTTTGACTTTGGCGGTCTTCCTTAGGTTTGCAAAATTTGTCCAAATAAGGATCGATAACGAGATTCTTCAGCTTCTCGGTAACCAATCCAGGAACTTGGGCATTCGCCTTCTCAATCAAAGCTTGCACCAAACAAGGAAAAATGATTGGTGCACCAACATACACATTTGGCCTCCTTGTATTCTCCACAAAATGTTCCATCTTATTAGCAATGACTTGAGCCACATCCACTCACAAATCTCTTGTACCTGTGGACCTCTCCCTCAAGTTGAAGAGAATTAGCATAAAACTATCTAATCAACTCCAAACAAACCCTATCAGTAGGGTTCAATAGAGTGTCCCACTTCTTCCTTTCAAAGATGGCTTGGATTATTCGGCAATCACCTTGCAGGTTGATTACAAACTTTTTCTCATTAAGTAATGCCCTTCCTTATAAATTGGTTATTCTCGCGGCATGTTCTGCGCTTAAGAATCGCATAGGGTCAAAATCAGATTGGACATTGGAAGAAGTCCCAGGAACTTGCTTCTTTTTCTTTGAAGTGTGTTGTGGAGGAAAGCGATAAGTCATCTGCACAAAACAAAACAACCAAACAAGATCCAGAACAAACGACCATATCAGTCAAGCAAAAACAAAATGACTCAAAGACCACACCCCACCACCAGAGAGGCAGAACTTTTCCTCTCATTGTCGGGCGGCGTGATGTGACCGTCGGGTGGTGTGTGCGAAATCCTGAAAAACCCAGTAACATACAATCCACAATACCACAACACATCAATCTACTACCATAATCTTATTCAAATTGCATCCAATGTAAACCATATGAACAAATATTTACAAATACATTGGCATACATTTTTATGAAGAAAGCTAAAAAATGAACAATTTCATGACATCAATAAGAACAACAAGCCTCAATCAACATGTTACTAAACCTAGGTACCATAAATAGTAAACGAAAAATTACCTTGGAGTTGAGAGCTTGAGAGTGGGTTGACAAAGAGAGAAGAACTTTCTAGGGTTTGTGAGCTTGAAGAAAATGAGGGAAATTATGAACTTTTCCAACCTTTCATTCTTAAAGACAAGGGAAAAAAGGGAAAAACAAACCCCGTTTACTTCACTCCCCAACTTTCAAAATTTCGTTCCCCTTTTTTTTCCTTTTTAATTTTATGAAACTACCTGGCCCTGCACGATTGGGGCTTATGAAAGCCTCACTGTTGGGCGGCCTAATCTCACCGTCGGGAGGTTTACACCAGATATAAGAATTTTTTTTTCTCAAAAGACAGCCAAAATTTACACAAGGCTAGCACTTCTCTTGGTCATCCACAATCTCAAAACTCATCAAGCCAAAAATTTTACCAAATGCAATGCACATAATCTTAAAATGCAAAATGACATAAAAATGCAAAATGACATGAAAATGCAAAATGACAAGAAATACTTACAATGTTAGGGTGCCTCCCAACGAGTGCTTATTTAATGTCGGATAAGCTCAACGATCTAAGATGATCAACGATCATCAAGAAGAATATAACAATTTTCTCGATCGAAGCTGCTAGCCTTCTTCTGCATGTCTTTGATCACTATTGCCCTGTAGCTCTTTACCTCCTTGACAAGAAAAGGCCCAGACCACTTTGACTTCAACTTTCCCGGAAATAACTTTAACCGGGAATTGAACAAGTGCGCCAATTGGCCGACCTCGAAGTCCTTTTGTCGGATCTTCTTATCATGATAGTTTTTTACTTTTTCTTTGTAGGAGAAATACTCTTTTTTGTCCCATAACTATACCCTTGGGTTGAGATTGGTCCCTTAATTTTTTTTCGTGTCAAATTGGTCCCTTAAGTCTTAAAACGTGTCAATTTAGTCCTTTTGGGTACTGTAGCGACGCATTTTTTAATTTTTTTTCGTCGCTAATTTGACGAAAAGGACTAAATTGACACGTTTTAATAGTTAAGGGACCAATTTGACAAATAAAAAATTAAGGGACAAATCTGAACCCAAGGCTATAGTTAAGGGACCAAAAATGGTATTTTGCCTTCTTTGTACAACCAACTTGAATGGTATACGACATTGTGCATCTCTTCCAATTCAAGAAGTTATACCTTCCTTTTCTCTCCGGCCGATTCGTTATCAAATATTAAAAACTTTAAGGCCCATGAATATTGAGTATTGGAGAGCATTGCTTAAAGAGAAACATGTGAGAGCTAAGAAGGGGAAGGAGAAGATGAATACGATTCCGGCTATAAATATGCCTTACCCTCATGTGCCGACGAAGAAAGACAATGCTCAGTAATACTCAAGATTCATGGATATCTTTAAGCAATTACAAATCAACATCCCATTTTCCGAAGCTTTTGAGCAAATGCCAACGTATGCCAAATTCTTGAAGGAGATTCTTACAAAGAGGCGGAAGTACACGGAGTCGGAAACCGTAATTTTTGCGGAAAATTGTAGTGCTATTATTCAAATAACTCTTTCAAAGAAAGAATTTGATCCAGACCGAATTACCTTGCCCGTTACCATTGGTAATGTCTTTGTTGGAAATGGCCTTATTAATTTCGGCTCGAGCATTAATCTTATTCCTTTGTCAATTTTGAAAAGGCCTGGGAACATTAAAATTAAAGGAATCAGGATGACATTGCACTTGGCAGACAAATCTACCCTTCACCCGATTGGAGGGGCGAGAGATGTGTTGGTGAAATTTGACAAAATTTTCTTCTCGGTGGACTTCATTGTGATTAATATGGAAGAGGATGACGATGCTCCTCTAATTCTTGGTCTTCCTTTTATGAAGACTGCACGCATGATGATAGATGTGGATGATGGCATTATGAAAGTGAGGGTTTTGAATGAAGATGTTTCATTTAATCTTTTTGAAGCGATGAAGCATTCAAAGGAAAAGAATGATTGTTTCCACATTATGCATCGAACAAGGCAATTTTTGAAGTGGCAAAACAAGTTCATGTGGAGTCTCCCTTAGAAAGAGCGTTTGGTGAGTCTTTTGATATACTTACTAGTGTGGAAGAAAGGGAACTTGATGAATGTTTGAAAGAGCTAGAGTCGCTTAAAGAATTCCAACCATGGGAAATTGAGAAAGATGAGTTAAAGAAAGATGATATTGATGAGAAAGTGCAACTTGAATTGAAGGTACTACCTTCTAACTTGAAGTATGCATTTCTTGATGAAAGTTGCAACATACGGGTGATTATTAGCAACATGTTGTCTATCAATGAAGAAACCCGTTTGATTCGAGTGCCAAAAAGAAATCAAGAAGCTTTAGGGTGGGTGCTCTCCAATCTCAAAGGAATTAGTCCATCCTATTGCATGAACAAGATTCTTATGGAAGAGGATTTCAAGGTGGTAGCTCAACCTCAACGTCGTTTGAATCCTACAATGAAGGAATTTGTTCGTAAAAAGGTTGTTAAACTCTTGGATGCGGGGATGATTGACCCGATTTCGGATAGTCCATGGGTAAGTCCTGTGCACGTTGTTCCCAAGAAATGTGGCATTACCGTAATCCACAATGAAAAGAATGAGCTCATCCCGACAAAGATTGTCACAGGATAGAGAATATGTATATCCACTCTCGTTCATGGATCAAATGCTTGAGATATTGTCCAGTCAATAATTCTATTTTTCTTGGATGGCTATTCGATATACAACCAAATTACAGTTGACCCGACCGATCATGAGAAGACAATGTTCACTTGTCCCTTTGGTATTTTTGCTTACCGGAAGATGCCTTTTGGCCTTTGTAATGCTCTGAAAACCTTCCAAAGGTGTGTGTAAGCCATCTTCTCCGACCTTATAGAGAATACAATAGAAGTGTTCATGGATGACTTCTCCGTGTTTGGAGCGTCATTTGATTTATGTTTGAAAAACTTGGAAACGGTGCTAGAAAGGTGTGTGAAGACCAATTTGGTTTAAAATTGGGAGAAGTGTCACTTCATGGTGATGAAGGGAATTATGCTCGGCCACAAGGTTTCTTCCAAAGGCTTTGAAGTTGATAAGTCAAAGATAGAGGTCATTGAAAAGTTTCCTCCTCCAACGAATGTTAAAGGGATTTGTAGCTTTTTGGGGCATGCGGGGTTCTATAGGTGATTCATCAAGGATTACACAAAGGTTGCAAGGTCGTTGAGAAATTTTCTCAACAAAGATAAATTATCGCACCTATAATCATCTAAGTGCTTTCCAAGTTTTGAAGGAAAAACTCATTACCGCTCCTATAATCATCGCACCTAACTGGACTTTAAATTTTGACCTGATGTGTGATGCGAGTGATTATGCCGTTGGAGCGGTATTGGGGCAAAGGAAGGACAAAAAATTTCATGCCATACATTATGCTAGCAAAGTGTTAAATGAGGTGCAAGTAAATTACACCACAACTATGAAAGACACATGCCTCAGTATTGAAGCTTGTAGCCACTACCTATGTGTCACCTCAAATAGGTCGACCAAAGACCCTTATAGGTTGACACATATGCTTTCATAGGTTGACTTATAGAGTTCAATTGCTTATTATTTTTGTTTTCCTTTCAATTTATTTTGCCTGCCTTTTGCTTCATATCTTGCATACATATACATACTGATACATGCATCATTTTCTAGTAAGGTTCTAATGTAAAACTACAAAAAACAAGAATTTCATGCACACTCATTATCTTCAACCTCTCTTATATGCATACACTCAATCAAACTGCACATAATCATTTTGTATTAGGTGAGCATCTAGATTAGGATTGATAACGTCCAATTAGGTTATTGTTGTCTCGAGAAAATTGGGTTAAGTTCTTTGAGGGTTTCAAATAAGAAAAATGAGTTGGGGTTTTCCTTCAAGATCATTGAAAAGTTGAAGTTTTGGACAAGATTACGTAATTCGGATCCGATCGAGTGAAAGCCTTGGGAAAAGGGGTGCCTTGCAAGGGAGTAGCGTGAGACGGTGGGTTGTGTTGGTAAATCTTAGGTTTCAACAAGTGTGCACTTGGGATTAATTAGATCGTGTGAAATCCTTGGGATAAGGAAGTGCCTAGCAAGGAAGTAGCAATAATTGGTGAATTGAAGCAACATTGTTGGTGACTTTATCAATCTTTGATCAAGGTTTTTGGAGGTGGTAGAATCAATAACAAACCATAGGGTTTGTAGGGTTAGATTTCTTCATCTCTTGTATTCACACTTCTTGAAAAGTAAGGTTAATTGCAAGTATCTCAATTCGAATACGAATTAAGGGCAGACGTACTCATAGGGAGGTCAATTAGAGAATTTCCTAAACAAATGCTTGTGTGTGTGTGTCTCTCTCTCTCTATGTATCTCCCTCTTTTAATTTTTTGTTAGCAAATAATTGAATCCATTGTTGTTTAATCAATTCATTTGGAAATTATTTTTGAATCACAATTTGAATTAGGTTTTGTTGATATAATCATAATATGTTAGATTGTGATTCCTTTTTGGATCAACAAAACAAATTAAATTTCCAAACGATATTGATTTCACACAAGGTGTTCGATAAATAACATTATTGTTTTTTTGTGATTTTTTATCATTGGAAATAAGCTCTACATAAAGCTTAACATTTAATTGTTTGTGATTAATCGATGTTGAACAATCTGTGTTCATTATCATTCAATTGTGTACCTTTACACATATCTGAGCTTTTCGATAGAGGTTCAGTTATACCATTCGATTCTGGTTGTTTTCATTGTGACATAAAAATTTTGAAAACCATTTTTGCCAAAAGTTTGATTTTAAATTTGTGATCTATTCACCCCATCTAGATCGAAGTCTATCGTCTAACAAGTAGTATCATGAGTTCCGATTAATTTCGTGCTTAAGATTTGCTTTTTAAAAGAATGGCTACTGAACGTAAAGAAGCGTATAATAGATCACCAATTTTCACTGGGGAAATTATGGCTATTAGAAATCTTGTATATGTGTTCATGTCAACTTCGTTGACAAAGGTATACGGGACACCATTAAAAATGGTCTGAATGAAATTACTGTGACCAATGTTGAGGGTGTTACCGTACCTAAACCGAAAGCACAATGGGATGCAAATGATTGGAAATTGTGGTCACATGATTGGAAAGTGAAAAATGTTATCAAATTTGTAGTACGGTTGATTCTTCTAGAATTTTCTTCAATCCCTTGCTCCCAAACCTTCATTATTTCCTAGAATTATCTCTGCCTCCTTTCACGTACTGTCATATTGGATTCTAACCTAATTTCTCCTCACTTAAAAAGTACTATCATACTTTTTGGCCAACTAAATTCAAATATTTCTCCTTCTACCTCCTACTCTCCATTATTTACAAAAAAGACTCATTATCTTATTTATTCAATTAAATAATTATTTAAATCAATTAAATATTTAAATTAAATAAATATTTAACTTAAATAATTATTTAATTAGGATTCTCCATTTTCTATTATTTTATTTTATTAAAAAAATAATTAATATGCTTAATTATATGTAATACTCAAAATATATTTATTTGCTCTCACTTCTCTTAATCTCGATAATTAGTAAATTAACAAAATACCTCTACATCCTGAAAATGTCACAATTCTCAAATACTGACCAAATTACGCAAACAATTAAATAAAATGCTTAATAATAAGTTAGGACGTTACACCACACATAAAGATCAATTAAGAGACTATGATGAAAGGTGTGAGAATAGGTGTGACCTCGCTCAAGCACGACATAAAATTTTTGACCTCCAACTAACTTCCTACCGTTCAATCAAATCAGACGGTGATCTACACGAAGCATCAAATTAAGCGAAAGCAACTCTACCCACCCAGACTATATAAAGCTCTACTTGCACCAAACCTAGGTATTCTATTCACTCTCACACACAAACCATTTTTTATTCTTTCACTGATTTGGACATTAAAATATTAACCATGCAGATCTGTTTATTCCACTGTATCTGAAATACACTTTACCACATTTGAACTTATTCTATTTTGTTATCAACACTACTACAAAATGTGCATTTAACGACGTTAGGTTTATAACAGATTCGTATTCCACCATTGTAATAGGTTAAAAAATTTACAGTTGATTTATAACACCAGATTCAACGGCGGTTAAATTGAAACCCATTGTAATAGAGTCATATTTAACAATAATTGACTTTAAAACCGTTGTAATACATGTTGTGACAAACATTGATTCCCAGCAAGTACATTTTTTTTCCATTTGTTTAAATTTTAAACATATATTTTATTTCATTTTTTTAGTGTTACAGAGACTTTAACCAACATTCATCTTTGTTTTATTTTTATTTTTAAGTGAAAGACAATATTTTGTTCAAAACTTCTTTAAAATTCATCTTTGTTTTTCTATTTTCAATTAATTCATTTTTTAGTGTTAACCTCTAAACTTCATTTAATAAAAAAAGTAAAAGAGACATGTATATATATTAAAGAAAACTTCATTATACATCCAGAAAAGAATTATATATATATATATATATATATATATATATATATATATATATATATATATATATATATATATATATATATATATATATATATATATATATATATATATATATTAATCGTCCGAGCCCATAGTAACAAAAATATCTTCCCAATCAGGGACTCTCTCCTTACTTCACTCATCAGAATTATAAAAAAAAAAAATTCTCTTCTTCTTCTTCATTTTATTTTTCTTGGCCTTCCTCACCCTTAAGGTCGTATCCCGGACAACCAAGGATCCAGATGGTGGGTCTTCCTTATCTTGCCGATGACGTTGTTCATTTGCGACCTTGTTTGTGATGTTTGTGTTAGTACTGTCATTTGTGAACTCGTTTTTACGAAGAATGTATAATTAAGAAATGTAAAACCGTTTATTTATAGATGAAGTTGAAGATGAAAATATGATATATATGTGCTTGGAATGATGATAAATTGTAATGGTTGATATTCTCGAATGATATTTTTGAAAAATAGAGAAAATCATAAATCATTATTATATTTGGGATGAACGTTTCTTTCTTCCGGGAAGAGCAAAAGTTATAATATTACAGTGGTTTGTTATTATAACCGTTGTGATATTATGTAAAATTGATAAAAAAAATGTTGCCAGGAATCTAACCTTGTACCATATAAAAGGGGTATCGCTACAGTTCTTATATTTAACCGTTCTGATATATTATGTAAAATTGATAAAATAAATTATTGTTAGGAATCAAACCTTGTACCATATAAAAGGGGTATCGATACGGTTCTTATATTTAACAGTTGTGATATATTTATAATAAAAATATATGTATTATTATGGTGGTTTGCGATAACCATTGTGAAATATTTACCCATATAAGCGAATTAAGTGACCCATTGTCGTCGTTTCATTCACATCGAAACCATAACACCCCTTTTTCCTCTTGCGCTTCATACATTAAGGTATTCTTCTTCCATTAAGATATTCCTCATTATACTTCCACATTAAGATATTCCTCATTATATATTTTGTTGTATGTTTTTTCTTCTTCTTCTTCTTCTTCTTCCATCTTAGGCAACAAACTTCGTCAAGTTTTAGAAACAATGAAAAAAAATATAAAAAGTATGAAGCTTTTGTGTAAGCTTCTTCCTCTTTATATTTCTTTTTCATTGTTTCACAAACAAGATGAATATGGTGATGATGCAAGTGTAATGTACATATTTTTTGTGTAGCTATGAAAAATAAGATATTCTTCTACTTCAATCTTCTTGATAGATAGTTCTCATTATCTCGTTTGGTTCATGTAGTTTCAACTTAGGTTACATTCCCACTTCTTAGGATTTTGTTTCAACTTTTGTTGGTTTTGTTTTGAATACTAACTAATTTTCTTGTTTGAAATAACTGAAGTTGTATAGTAAAGATGATACATGGTTATGATGATGGTGGTAGCAAACCTGTATGAGTTGATAAGATACATATATATAAAGTCATTTTGATATTGTATATGAAATTTAGTTTATTATATACTATGTATATTGTTTGTTTCACTATCCTTTTATTGAAAATGCAATCATTTAATTTGACATAGAAACGTATAATCTGAAAATTAAGATGTATTTGAAAATCAACCTATAACAATCAATGTTTTCCGAATAGCTTGCATCTCATTCTATATATTTTATGTTCCTTAACACACACACACACACACACACACACACACACACACACACACACACACACACACACACACACACACACACACACACACACACACACACACACACACACACACACACACACACACACATATATATATATATATATATATATATATATATATATATATATATATATATATATGGTTCAATGGTCTGTTTGCTTCAATTCATTGATATCTACAATTCTACAATACCTCATCGTCGTCACTAATCATGATGATTGTTATGATCATGATGATAAAATCGCGATGTTTTTGGCGATGATGGGGTAAACTATTATAATAGATATCAATGGATTGAAGAAAAACGATCGTTGGACCATATTTGTGTTAAAGAACATAAAATATGCACGATGAGACACATGTAATTCGGAAAACAATGGTGAATTTAAGTTGATTTTTAAGAACAGTTTAATTTTCATACTATATATTTCTTTACCAATTTAATGGTTGTATTTCTTTAATTAGGTGTATGGTAAAACAAGCAATATGTGTTTGTATATAATAAACTAAGGGTACGTTTCACAACGGTTGAGACAGATAATCGTTGTGATATTCAGTATATATTACAATGATTGTTACAATTAACCGTTATAATAAAACGCGCGCTTTCCATAATGCAACAACGACCACAAGTCTGTCATTATAAGTAGTGTACTTACAACAACACTCTACATAACAACGTCTTGATCTGTGTCATTATACGTAATTTTCAACCGTTGTTAAATGAATTTTCTGTAATAGTGCAACCATATATGATTCTTGAATGAAATACTTATTAAATTAGGTGGGTGAGGCAAATCAACTAATATTTGCTAGTTTTTGTTCGATATCAACCATATATGGTTCTTGAATGAAACACTTACTAACATAGGTGGGTGGTTGCTAATTTTTTTTATCAAATTGTCTAATGGTTGAAATTCGCCCATTAAAAATAAAGAAATGAGAAGTAGTAGATATACAACTATCAATTGAGATAGATTAACCGTATATATTTTCTAGTTTGCTTCTAAAGTTGTGGATATTTATATATTAATAACTTTAAGATACAATTATAAAAATATGTGTATTTTGTCTTTTTAATATAAAACAACACACGATTTTATTTTTATTTTTAAAATAAGATTTTTTTTGAAAGGAAACTCACGAGTCTGATCTCTTCAATTGTGTATGCTTTGCACTAATATAAGCCAATTAGTATTAATCAATAGAACATGCACGTACACTTACCGTAAATTATGGAAAATCAAAGAAAAAAACACGATATGCTCACCAAATAAATCACTGAAGATAAGTTTTGTCTCCGACCCATAATAATATTATGTATTGGAATTTTGTAATAGAATGGAGGACTATATGGATCCAATTTCATCGTTCAAAATCACATGCAATCATGCTATCACTTCCACCCTGGTCCAATATGTACTCAACCTATTGATAATTATTAAAGAAACGTGTCTTGACCAAAAAAAGAAAGAAACAACGTGTAGCATGATAATCATTTTTAAAGAAAATACTCCGTACATAAAAAAGAACTTATACATTTCCAATGCATTCACGGGTGAAGTTACAAACGCTGATGCAAACACAGAGCATCACACGGAATCAAACAAATAGACAAAAGGAAACCAAACAGAAAATAATCAAATTTAAATGTTTTTGTCGTATTAATGCATGACGACGACAACTACTTCATCAAAGTGCAGAAAACTTTCTACTCTGCACCCATCTACTACACAATACTTCTACTATGTCCTTGGCCTTAATCTGTGGTACCCTACAACAACTTGATGAACGAGAAACAATGATGATTTTCTTCACGATATCTCTTTCAAACCTTGTGTACGTTAACCTTATTCCAAGCAACCTAATAATATCCATGCAATCCTGCAAACATTAACACAATCATATATATAATGTATAAATTGCATCTACACAACTATATTAAGAGCTATAAAGTGGAATTATTAAATTACTTACAAAAATGAAACTATGATGATGGACACTTGAAACCTTCTGGTGGAGTTTTGCCACAGTCGATAAGAACCTGAAGAGCAAGGGGAATAACAAGGTTGATATTAAGAAGCTTGAGTCTAATAGTGGTGCAAAGACAGATAGCAGCATCCAAATCTACGAGTCCTTGAAGTAATGGACAACATGTTTGTTTAGCACTTCCACCGATTCCAATATGGATGAGACCACCAAGCACATCAACACATGCACCTAACTTCAAAGCATCAATGGAACATGTTTGTTGTGCTGGTGGTGGATAAGGTACAACTGGTGTTGGTGTTGGTGGTGGTGGTGGACATGGTGTTTCACTAGGTGGACTCGGAACTGGTACTGTCGGTGGTGTAATAATAGGCGGTGTTGGTGTTACTGGAACGACCGGAGGAAGAGGAACAAAAGGTGGTGTTACTGGAACAACTGGTGGAATAGGAACATGTGGTGGAAAAACAATTGGTGGCTTAGGAACATAAGGCGGTGTTACTGGAACAACCGGAGGAAGAGGAACATGTGGTGGAAAAACAATTGGTGGTTTAGGAACATAAGGCGGTGTTACTGGAACAACCGGAGGAAGAGGAACATGTGGTGGAAAAACGATTGGTGGTTTAGGAATATAAGGTGGTGTTACTGGAACAACAGGTGGTTTAGGGACATAAGGTGGTTTCACTACTGGTGGTTTAACAACTGGTGGTTTTGGTACATAAGGTGGATGCACTATAGGTGGATGCACTGCTGGTGGTTTTGGAACATGAGGAGGATGCACTGCTGGTGGTTTTGGAACATGAGGAGGATGCACTGCAGGTGGTTTTGGAACATGAGGAGGATGCACTGCAGGTGGTTTGGGATAATGAGGAGGTTTTGGAACATGTGGTGGTTTAGGTGATGAAGAAGGAGGTGGACAAGGTTGTGGCTTTGGTGGTTTATGAACTGGTGGTTTAACAATAGGAGGAGGTTTGTGTGTTGGTGGTTTAGGAGAAGGGTAGGGACAATAGGGACAAGCAAGAACATTGAGTAAGGTACTCAAGTTCAAGAGAAGTATCAAAACACTGGCTATAGCAAAGTTAGCCATGTTTCAAAGATTTTAGTGTAAAGTGTGTGCTCACTACTATGAAGCTTTGCACTTAAAAAAATAGAATGAGTGATGAGGTTTATATGGTGAAAAAACATTGAAATTTTGATATTTTGATATATCTTTCTCGTGAGTCATATTCACGGACCATGTTACAGCAAATTGGAATTAAACTATATTTATTTTTTATGTTAAATCATTGATTGATTTTTAGTGGGCCTCATTGCATGCATATGCAAGAGTTAGAATGAATTCAAACAAACTAGGCCAGAAAAAAGGATGTGGGGGCAATTTTGTGTCTTAAGAATTTGTTTATTTTTTTTCATGGATAAGGGGAATCAAGTGAAAAAGTTTAATGTACTAGAGGACATTTTTTTAACATGTAGTGACAAGTAGTGCTATTATTCGACCCGTGATGAAAGGGGCAATGTTAATCTTTTTTCATAAATCGGCACATGTGATGCTTTAATTATGCTTTAGACTTGTGCTAAACTATTGGTAATTTTTTTGTAATCGAATCAAGTATCTTTTAAACTATGTATGAAATGTGTCATCCTAAAAACAACATTTTGCTAGTTTTAGACTTTGATGTTTATATGCTTGATGGAAGAAGTAATGTGTTGATGTTTATTGGGTAAAAGAAAGGGACTTGATTGAGTATGTAATTGACAACTATGATTTTATATTGGATTTGATATTCCTAACATTAATTTAAGTGTGGGTTTCAAAGCATGTTATGCTAGACATTCTTGTGTTTGATGCTTGAAAAATCTACATTCTTCCTTGAATGGAGGGACAAACTTTGAATGACTTTTGAATAGATGTAAAATTCAATCCCCTCTTAGTTCCACAAAAATTGTTATAATAGGTTATTTAACACAAATTAACAAAATATTATAAATGGGGGAAATAAAATAGCACAACTTTATCAAATAAATCTTATTAATTATTGGTTGATGTATGTTATTATATATAAATATAAAAGGAAAAATAATAATATAGGAGTGAAAAATATAAAATTAAAGAAAATATACAATAATGAAGTCTATAGTCACAATATCTGAGGTGATCACCTTAACATACTACAAAGACACAATGTGTTAATTTACAACGATGTTATTCTGACAAACTTACATGCCTATTAATCAGATATTTATAAGTATCAATATGCTCATATAGTTTTAGAGTATATAAAACATATTCAATTCAAATAGGTTCCATAATCTATCTTAAAATTAGTTATGTAAACAAAATACTATTTGTCCATTGATAATTCTAAAGTTAACATAAATAGAAATAGAAGATGTATGGAGCTTATCAACTTCCAACCACCCTATAAATAAGAGGGTATGATTATACAATTAATCAAGTTACTTGCTTCTTGTTGGCATTTTGTTTAACTTAGGTATCAATCTATCTTTTGTAAGTACACCCTGTAATACCCATATACAAAAGACATACATAAAGCATATTTTATATATATAAATATTTAAAATTTGGTACTGAAATACAAATAAGTTCTTAGCAACACATTGTATAAGTATAGTCACTACAACATAAGGTACTAAAACAAGGCTATAAAATAACACAAGATGTTCAAACTAAAAAAGTCTAAGAACTAGATCCGAAGATCTCAAAATCCACAGCGGAAGACAAGACCATCAACTAGTAAAGATAATCAAGTCGCCTTATCTTTACCCTTAACGGAACCTGAAGTACCTAAAATAACACCATCAACATGAGACTCAATGTAATACCCACCTCAAGCCACTCGAATACTTCCCGTGAGACTCGATGTAATACCCACTTTAAGCTAACACTCGCTTCCCGTGGGACTCAATGTAATACCCACCTCAAGCCTTTACGGGGGATTCGGTCAAAATATGATTCTCAATTCTTACTAGTGTACGGGAATCCTAGGTACCTCACAAGTCTTACCATTTCATTTCTTTAAGCTCATACTTTCAATAATTTCGTATTTTTACGGTTAAATCGGAAAGTCGGGAAAAAGTCGGGTAAAAATAATATTCTTCGACATCATAAGAAAATACATAATTTTAACTTCAAAACGGTATGTGGAACGTTAAAAACGGATACCCAGATCAAAAGTTATGAATTAAATACCAAAATTGAAACCTACAGGTCTCGCTGAGCGAGCCCTCAACTCGCTCAGTGAGGAAACTTCTAGAACTGCTTGTTGAGCGAGAAACTGCTCGCTGAGTGAGCTATACTAGATCACAAATTTTTCTGCTGAATTTACACTGCTCGCTGAGCGAGCTCTGCGATTCCAGAAAAATTCCAAGTTACGGGAAAACCTCCAAAACCTATCAAACCCATTCAAAACACCAACCAACACAGCAAAACAACTCTAAACATATCTATAGTCATAATGTGAGCAATCTAGTTAAGTTTTAATTGAGTTTTAACCGTTAATCCATTGTTATCAAGATTCCTACCAAAAACCCTAAAACTCTTAAACTCCAAAACTTAACCAAAAACTAAAATAAAAGTATCTAACTACGAACCTACCTCGAGAGATGAAGATTGTCGGAAGGATTGAGTCGATTCAACAGACGGATGGTGAAGTAAGATGAATTGGAAGCCTTGGGGGTTTTTCCTCCTTTTCTTCTCTTCTCTCTCTTTTTCTTCTTCTTCTTTTTATTATTTTTCCTTTCTAACTTCTTCTTTTTCTTATTTCCTTTCTATAACAATTATAAAAACATATATTTTACCATTTTGTCCAAAATTAGAGAGTATCCAAAAATGTCTCTTAATCCGATAATTTATAAAACCTCTGAGTCAGCTAATATCAATCAATAAAATAATATCCCGTTAATTACTCTATTTAGTTTCGTTAAAATTTCTTAGAGTAATCCAAAATAATATTATTACCAATTAATATTATTCAGAGCATTAAATAAAATACAGGGTATTACATCCTCCCCCCTTAAATAAAATTTGTCCACGAATTTAAAGGATTACCTGAACAGGTGAGGATATGATTCCTGCATCTCTGATTCCAACTGCCATGTAGCATCACCCAGATGCGTCTCATCCCATTGCACTTTAACAAGTGGTATCTCTTTATTCCTTAACACCCTGGTTTCTCTCCCAACAATACAACTCGGTTGGGGTTCAAAAGTCAAATCCGCTTCTATCTCTATATAATCTGGTAGAATTGGCTGAAGAGGATCGGGAACGAACCTACGAAGTTGAGATACATGAAAAACATTATGCATTTCAGATAGAGAGGGCGGTGAGGCTAAACGGTAATCAACTTCACCAATCCTTTTTATGATCTGATACAGTCCCACGTATTTCAGACTTAACTTACGTAACTTAAACGGTCCTTTCAACCTCAATCTCAGAGTGACTTTCAAGTATACATGATCACCTTCATCAAATTCTAAAGGTCTCCTTTGATTGTCAGCATAGCTCTTCTAACGATCTTGGACTTGTTTAATATTTTCTCGAATCATACGAATCTTTTTCGTAGTCTCTTGAATAACTTCCGGTCCCAAAATCCTATCTTCGCCCACTTCCGACCAACACAACGGTGTTAACACTTTCTTCCGTACAAAGCCTCATACGGAGCCATTCTGATGCTCGCATGGTAACTGTTATTGTACGAAAATTCTATCAGCGGAAAAAGTTCATTCCAATTTCCTTTAATTTCCAAAATACATGCTCTCAACATATCTTCCATCGTTTGAATCGTACGTTCCGTCTGACCATCCGTTTGAGGATGATTAGAAGTACTCAAACGCAAATTCGTACCCATGGCTTATTGGAACACCTTCCAAAACCTCGAAGTGAACTTCAGATCTCTATCTGATACAATACTAGACGGTACACCATGCAATCTCACAATTTCAGCAATAAACAACCTTGCAAGATGACTTGCCTTATACGTAGTCTTCACGGCTAAGAAATGCGCAGATTTCGTTAGTCGGTCCACAATCACCCAAACAATCATAGCCACCTTGAGTACTCGGTAAACCTACAGCAAAGTCCATAGAGATACTATCCCATTTCCAAATTGGGATGTCCAAAGGTTGTAACAATCCGCCCGGTCATTGGTGTTCAATCTTCACTTGCTGACACACCGCACATTCGGACACAAATACCGCAATGTCCTTTTTCATTCCGGACCACCAATACTCTCTCTTCAAGTCTTGATACATCTTTGAAGAACTCAGATGCATCGTAAAAGAACCTTTATGTGCTTCTTCCAGAATCTTTCTCTTTAACACATCATCATTCAGAATGCAAATTATTTGGTTGAATAGGATGATCCCATCTAACGCTCTTACGAAACCCGCTTGGAGTAACAATCCTTGCAACTTCTCATCTAAAACTTGCGCTTCTTGAATATCATTCCTCAAATTAGAATTAATATTCAAGTTTCCCATGATTACACCATTCGGAGTCCAAACAAACTGAAGATTAAGATCTCGAAACTTTTCCAACAATGCATACTCCAACACCATCAATCTGGCACTATGAATCACTTTTCTACTTAAAGCATATGCCACTTTATTTGCTTTTCCTAGATGATACTTCAACTCAAGGTCATAATCTTTCAAATACTTCATCCATCTCCTCTGTCTCATATTCAGTTCCCTTTGATCAAAGAGGTACTTCAAACTCTTATGATCACTAAACATCTCGAAATGCACACCATACAAATAGTGCCGCCACACTTTCAAGGTAAACACCACGGCCGCTAATTCCAAATCATGAGTAGGATAATTCTTCTCATGAACTCTCAACTGTCTAGAAGCATAGGCTACCACCTGACCTTCTTGCATGAGAACACCTCTTAATCCCATCTTCGAAGCATCGCAAAACACTTCATAAGATTTGTTAGGGTCGAGAATAATCAAAACTGAAGCAACTGTCAATTTCTCCTTCAACCACACGAAACTTTGCTCACAACTAGAATCTCATTCGTAAGCGAAGTCCTTCCTAGTGATTTTAGTTAACGGTAACGCCATCTGAGAAAAACCTTTAATAAATCTTCTGTAGTAACCTGCCAAACCTAAGAAGCTTCTCACTTCTGAAACATTCTTTGGTCTCTCCCAATTAATTACAGCTTCTATCTTCGAAGGATCCACTGCTACACCTCCCTGTGATATAACATGTCCAAGGAACTTGACTTCCGACATCCAGAACTCACACTTACTAAACTTAACAAAACATTGCTTCTCTTGTAGTATCGATAGGACAATCCTTAGATGCTCTCTGTGCTCTTGCGGAGTATGAGAATAGATAAGAATGTCATCGATAAAGATCACCACAATTGATCCAAATAATTCTGAAATATCTGATTCATGTAGTCCTAAAAACAGCTGGAGCATTCATCACACCGAAAGGAATCACTAAGAATTCTTAATGACCATAACGGGTTCTGAACGCAGTCTTCGGAACATCAGAACTCTTCACACGAATCTGGTGATAGCCCGATCTCAGATCAATCTTCGAGAACACGCAGGCTCCTTTCAATTGATCTAGAAGATCGTCTATCCTCGGTAAGGGGTATTTATTCTTGATTGTAACCTTGTTCAACTTACGATAATCGATGCACAACCGCATACCACCATCTTTCTTCTTTACCAAAAACATAGGAGCTCCCCGCGGTGAAACACTAGGCCTTACAAAATGCTTTTCCATCAAATCCTCCAATTGACCCTTCAACTCTTTCAACTCGAGCGGAGCCATCCGATAAGGGGAAACGAATATAGGACCCATTCCCAGTATCAGGTCAACAGAGAATTCAACTTCCCTCACCGGAGGTAAGGAAGTGACATCTTCAGGAAAAACATAAGGAAATTCACAAACTATCGAAATGTTCAAAACTTGTTGGTCATTACTCTCTTCTTTAGTAAGGACAAGCAAAACAGACTTCTCTTGTTCAAACAAAAAATTTACCATTCCAACTGTACCTTCTAAGATCGTTGTCAAAAAATCCTTTGGAGGCGCTTCAATGGATGGAATAAGGATCAACTTTTCTTCACATCCAATAAACGGAATTGGCAGACAACCAGTCCATTCCCAGGAGAACAATTATCAATTTTCTTAAGAGGCAAACAAATGAGGTCAATCTGAAAGATCCTACCATCCATGGACAACGTACAATTCTTGCACTTAAGGGGCGTCTCGATAGTTTCATCCATAGCGGCAGTAACCACCATTGGAGGAGACAAAGGAATTACCCGCAACCCAAGTCGTTTCGCACAACTAGTAGATATAAAAGAGTGTGTGGCTCTACAATCAAATAAAACAAGACAAGGATGATTGTTAATAAGACAATTACCCGTAATCAAGGAATTTTCGCCCTTCGTCTTCCTAGCGTCCATAGTCTAAACTTTCGCTTGCACTTACTCCTTCTTTTGGGGACAGTCTCTAGCAAAATGTCCTTCTCTCTGGCAAAGGAAACAAATCACGACATCCAAATTGCATCTTCCAAAATGATTCTTATGGCATCAGGAGCAAGGAGGAGGAGCACTGAATCTAGGACTCGACACCTGTTTCCCCTTGAAGGGTTGAGGCCTTGGCCTAAAATATTGACTAGCTCTCCCCCGATCTTCTTGAACCGTCCTTCCAGCACTTGCTTCTGTTTGCACTTTCATCAAACTATGTTATGCAACATAGCATTGTCTCAACATCTCGGAGTAGGTAGTGAACTCCCTTTGAGAGACACTATATGATATTTCGGCCCTTAATCCAAACAAGAACTGATCAATTTTCCACCTTTCATCAGGGGCATACATAACTTGCCTAGAGTAGGATGCCATGTTCTCAAACTTCTCAGCATAACTAGCCACAGTCATGCTCCCTTGCCTCAATTGTTGAAATTCGAACCTCTTTTGTGTCCTCAAGGAACTCAGGAAATACTTATCCATAAAAAATGTCTTAAATTGTTGCCACACTCTCGGAACCCCTTGTACCATCATCAAATTGGAAACTCTCTCCCACCACCTAGCAGCAGGAACCTTTAGTAAATGTGACGCGAAGGTCACCTTTTCTTGTTCACTACAAATCACAATCTGGAATATCCTCTCCATTCTAGTCACCCATTCATGAGCCTTAACCGGGTTCAATCCTCCATGAAACTCCTGAGGGTTCATGCGGAAGAAGTCTCTAAATGTCCCACCCACAGCTTCAAGAGCAACCACGTGAAGGTGAAGGCCCTCACTCATCTGATGCATCATTTATTGCATGATCTGATGATGCTCTCGCTGCATCTGCTGCATAAATTGAAACATAGGAGCATTCCCATCACCACCTGCTTGATCTCTACCGGGAGGAGTGACACTGGGTCGAGCACGAGTTCCACGTCTACCAGCCATATTCCTAAATGTCATCAAAATAGGATTAAGTTGATCAAGCTCAATACCATAAACATAACATTTAGTCCTACCGCAAGTCAATGTGTATGAACGGAAGAAAACACTTATAATATTTCAAGGCTAAGTCGAGGATACGACCTGCTCTGATACCAACTATAATACCCATATACAAAAGACATACATAAAGCATATTTTTCATATATAAATATTTAAAATTTGGTACTAAAATACAAATAAGTTCTTAGCAACATATTGTATAAGTAAAGCCACTACAACATAAGGTACTAAAACAAGGCTATAAAATAATACAAGATGTTCAAACTACAAAAGTCTAAGAACTAGATCCGAAGATCTCAAAATCCACAGCGGAAGACAAGGCCATCAACTAGTAAAGATAATCAAGTCACCTTATCTTTACCCTTAACGGAACCTGAAGTACCTGAAATAACAACATCAACATGGGGTGAGATAAAACATCTCAGTGAGTTCCCTATCTTAGAGTTCTCTCGGCTCTAAGGGTCAAACCTAATAATTCCATGAATACGAAAGACTCCTCTAAAAAGTAACCAAGCCTAAACGGAACATTCAAACAACGCTTCGTACAACACTTCCCGTGGGACTCGGTGAAACACCCACCTCAAGTATGAACCACTAGACTTCTCATGGGACTCAATGAAATACCCATCTCAAGCCACTCGAATACTTCCCGTGGGACTCAATGTAATACCCACCTTAAGCTAACATTCGCTTCCCGTGGGACTCAATGTAATACCCACCTCAAGCTAACACTCGCTTCTCGTGGGACTCAATGTAATACCCACCTCAAGCTTTTACGGGGGATTCGATCAAAATACGATTCTCAATTCTTACTAGTCTACGGGAATCCTAGGTACCTCACAAGTCTTACCATTTTATTTCTTTAAGCTCATACTTTCCATAATTTTGCATTTTTACGGTTAAATTGGAAATTTGACTAAAAATAATATTCTTCGACATCATAAGAAAATACATAATTTTAGCTTCAAAACGATATGTGGAACGTTAAAAACGGATACCCGGATCAAACAATATGAATTAAATACCAAAATTGAAACCTACAGGTCTCGCTGAGCGAGGAAACTTCTGGAACTGCTCGCTGAGCGAGCTATACCAGATCACAATTTTTTTTGCAGAATTTACACTGCTCGCTAAGCGAGCTCTGCGATTCCATAAAAATTCCAGGTTACGAGAAAACCTCCAAAACCTATCAAACTCATTCAAAACACCAACCAACACAGCAAAGCAAGTCTAAACATATCTATAGTCATAATGTGAGCAATCTAGTTAAGTTTTAATCGAGTTTAACCGTTAATCCATTGTTTCTCAAGATTCCAACCAAAAACCCTAAAACTCTTAAACTTCCAAAACTTAACCAAAAACTAAAATAAAAGTATATAACTACGAACCCACCTCGAGAGATGAAGATTGACGGAAGGATCGAGTCGATTCGACGAACGAATGATGAAGTAAGATGAATTGGAAGCCTTGGGGTTTTCCTTCTTTTCTTCTCTTCTCTCTCTTTTTCTTCTTCTTTCTATTCTTTTTCCTTTCTAACTTCTTATTTTTCTTATTTCCTTTCTATAAAAATTATAAAAACATATATTTTACTATTTTGTCCAAAATTAGAGAGTATCCAAAAATATCTCTTAATCCGATATTTTATAAAACCTCTGAGTCAGCTAATATCAATCAATAAAATAATATCCCGCTGATTACTCTAGTCAGTTCCGTTAAATTTTTTTAGAGTAATTCGGAATAATATTATTATCAATTAATATTATTTTGAGCATTAAATAAAACATGGGGTATTACACACCCCATGTATCCAAAGAAGCAGTGGTAGGTGGTATTAGACGTTAGGGAGGAGATTGCAATAGTATAATAATATAAACTACTCAGGTGATCTATTTTGTAAGTATATACATGAACATTGACGCCCGTTGTATGGCCTGCAAGAATACTTCTCATGTCTCAAAGATAAACTTATATGGAAGTAGTGAGAAACCATATACTTCTCTTGAATGCTCTTGGGGGAGAACCCACCCAATTGAACCATAACTTCTAAAATGGAGGACCAAGGCATATTGACTCATCATCTCAGATACATGTTCATTTTGAAAAAAAATTCTACCCCTCAAAAGAGAGATGCAATTTTTCGTCCTCCCATTTCTAAGGAGAATCATTCGTTTGTGGAAGCATCTAGATGAAAATTTTATATCGATATTTTGTAGAAATTTGAAAACCCAACGGAGTTTGACGCGCACCTTTGGTTTCAATAAAAAGTTGGATAATTCTCTAAGCTCCATCAAGGACCGTTTCAATGATGAGACATTCCAAATATATATAAAAATTCAACACAATCATGGATTTTCATGCACGAGTAACGAGTCTAAAAAAACTCAATTTTCCAACTTTCTAATACATAAGACATTTGAGACACTGGACGAGCTCAAGAAAAGAGAAAAAAAAGATATATAGCCATGGGAATTTTTTGCAAGAAAAAGTAGGGAAACAACAAGAGACCCTCACACACACACACACACACACAAAAGATATATAGCCATGGGAATTTTT